>CM022181.2:2640816-3840816 GCA_011420285.2 Erysimum cheiranthoides
GGTATTAATTTATCCATAAATTAATAATTATTAATTTATAAAGAGATTTGCTTTATTTAGTAATTTTTTGAAAAAAAATATTTAAAAATATAAGTTTTTTTCGTTATAATCAATATTCTTCTAAAATTAATTACAAGTAAGAAAACAATTATCATGTAACACCAAAGATTTTCGATGCAGTGAAAATACTATCAATGAATTCTAACAAAAATTAATGCAAATTCAAGAAAAAACAAACAACACAAGAGTACTATTTCATTAAATATTTTTATATATAACATGTATATAAATATATTTTGATATATTTATAAAATTATTAATTTATAATATTAATGGGATTATATATTTACATAGGATTTCTAAAAAAATTATTATCTTATTATTTTATCGAATTATGTCAAAATTAACATTGGTCCCAACTCGGGACCAAAGAAATTTATTAACTTATAGAGGTTATTAATTTATCGAGTATTAATTTATAAAGGTTATACTGTATGTTGATGTATTAAGGAGATTTACAAAATTATTCGATAAATAAATAGTCAAAGCCTAATAAATATATTAGTTATTTACTTGATGAAAGAAAAATTCTTGTGGTTCAGAAATAGATATGGACTTCAGATTTATATAACCAAAATGTAAGGAAAAAGAAATTGGGCTGTTTATGAACAAAACACAAAAAAAAAAAAATTTCATATGATTCCGAAACCGGTCCTTCTTAACCGTTTGATTTGGTACGGTTGGTTCCGGTTTTCCTCAACACAATTCAATGGAATCGAGGGTGTATTAGTCAAATTCTCAAGGTTTCTACACAAATCTTTCAAAGGGTTCCACCAAAAATCCCATCATTCTGACTTTGGGAATAAACAAACAAACCACGTAACGTATCTTATGCTGTTATGCATTGCATTAACCACAACGTGTCAGGTGCGGAAGGCAAAGCTTATAAACGTTGGAGTGTAATGACTGTTTCAGTTTCAAATTTGAGATTTTTTTTATTTTCATGATAACTTATTTTGGAGTGAAGACAAAAACCACAAAGTAGCATACTCCAATGAATATATGCCACCAAGATATGTTTCATTGCCATTTCTGGCAAATCGTCTTTGTCCACATCAAAGTAACCTAATAAATAGACTTATCCAAAACACTCAAAAGCAAAACATTTTTTCTATCTAAAAATCCCAAAAGATAGTAGACAGCATAAAAGCATCCTCATGCCACAGCTATTCATCACAATCACAACTGTTCTCTCCTCTCCTTTACTTCACTATACCCAAATCTCTCTTTAGAAAAAAATAATATCTCAAATTCACTTTGATTTTTTTTGTTCATAAAATGGATGAAAACCTTCCCACTCCATTAGAGGGTCTCAAAGAAACAGGACCAACGCCTTTCCTGACAAAAACCTACAACATAGTGGAGGATTCAAGAACAAACAACATAGTTTCATGGAGCAGAGACAACAACAGCTTCATCGTTTGGGAACCAGAGACTTTTGCCTTAATATGTCTTCCTAGATCCTTTAAGCACAACAATTTCTCCACTTTTGTTAGACAGCTCAATACTTATGTGTGTTACTTCTTCATTCTCCAATCGCAGATTGATCAAATATAATATTTTTATTATATTTTTCATTATAAACTTAATGACCTTGCAGGGGTTTAAGAAGATTGATACAGAGAGATGGGAGTTTGCAAACGAATATTTTCTGAGGGGACAAAGACATCTTCTTAAGAACATCAAGAGAAGAAAGACATCATCTCAAACGCAAACGCATTCGCTAGAAGACGGTAGATTTGAACTAGAAGGAGAGATCCAAGGGCTGAGAAGAGACAAAGTGGTTCTAGTAATAGAACTGAGGAGATTGAGACAAACACAGGAAAGCTTGAAGACATATCTTCATTTGATGGAAGAGAAACTGAAAGTCACAGAGATGAAACAAGAAATGATGATGGAGTTCTTGCTGAAGAAGATCAAGAAACCGAGTTTTTTGCAGGGCTTAAGGAAACGTAAGAAGCAATGAATCAAGAATCAAGATCAAAGGCAAGAGGTTATCTCAAGCCATGCGGTTGAGGCTCATGAAACGTTTGTTAAAGCTGAACCGGAAGAGTATGGTGATGATACTACTGCTGATCAATATGGAGGTGTGTTTGATTATGGCGATGAGCTTCACATAGCTTCGATGGAGGATCAAGAACAAGATGAGGTTGAAATGGAAATGGATAATGAAGAAATTTTAAAGGGTTTCGTGTTGTGTGAGAGGATATGTGTGTTTTAGGGGAACATATGATATAGTTTTATTAAATTAAAGTATTTTGGGAGTTTTTTTATTTGTCCAAATTTGAACCCGATATGCCACGACAACAACATTGATACAAACCATATACTATTACATATGCTCTATTTTGAGAGGTATTTTTGTTACCTACAAACTTATATATGCAAACTATTAAATTTGAGCTCTAGTTAAAATACAGTAACAATATTAATATAAACTGAATCAATATATATATATATATATATATATATTAAAAAAAAAATTATCGTTTACAGTTCACAGACTCACGTTGTTAAATTTGAATTTAGATAAATAACCCGAACCAAACCCGAACCCAACCCGAAAATATAAAATACCCGAATGGATTCTAGAGAGCTAAACCCGAAAACTCGAACGGGTACCCGAACACCCAAGCCTAAATAACACGATAAATCATCTGAAGTAGTAGACTTCATAGCCTGATTAATATATTAGGAGTTTATGTTTTTTTTTTTAATAGTCATAGTAGAAACAAGGTTATTATATATTTGGTTGATTGAGTTCATATATCAACTATATTTAGTTGTATTTTTTACCATCTATATCTTGAATTTCATATACCTATATTTATCAACAGATGCAAAATGTAAAAGTATTGGGGACCCTATTGAATCTTTTTTCTTATGGTTGGACAAATATGTCAAGGATTATTAGGTAGATATAAATCAAATAATTCGGGCCGAATTAAAAGCCCAAGTAGGGCCTAAATATTTATGAACCAAATAGACTCAGCCACATTTCACTCCATTGATTGTTCAATGACTGTATCAACATTTTTTATTTTCTTGAACCATAAAGTATTTAGAGAATTTGTTACCCCTCAGAATTTGTTTATTTTTATTTACATTTTGACTCAAAACAAAATATATTTGCTTCACACACATATAGTCAAAAAATAAAAATTAAATACCACAAAATATACTGTATTTAATTTAAGGTCGGTTATACGTTTCGATCAAAACGCGTGACGAATCGACCGTTGGATTGACTTTTATTTGCCTTTTCTCATCTCCCATGTGGTTTTCCTCGATTTAATTTATTTTTTAAAATTAAGAATATCGAGTGCACGTACTCGCCACGTCATTTTCATGACTTTATTTTTATAAATCTTATCCTCATTTGTACCATTAGATTCTTCCCCAAATTAAAAAACCTTTCTTATACGTTACTAATTAATATAATTCCGCTATCTTAGGAAACTTTTCTCTAATTACGCCAAAACTCTGTAATTAAATCGTATTAATATTATATACACTACCAAAAATATCCGGCATGTACAATGTATGTAATTACGTAATTAAGTGTTTTTAATGACTGAATTTATAAATTTTATCACATTCCAAATTTACTACTAACATTGCTAAAAATTGCGTTACTATTTATCCAAATCTTTAAAAAAAAATCAGATAATTTTGAATCCAATTAAAGATACGATTATCCATCTAATTAACTCCGTGTCTATTTTTAATTTTTATTACCATCGCTGATCATAGAAATATCCAAAACTCTCTAATCCACTCAATTCACGACACGTGTCGATATCAGAAGGGTAAATCCGTAAACAAACATCTCGTACAAGATTCCTTTATAGCCTTCCCGGTCTTTCTCACTTTTTCTCTCATCATAACATTTTCTCTCGTTTTCTCCATTTTTCATTATTTTCCCGGAAAATCAGTGTGTTCGAGAAAAAGAAGAAAAATGCTGGCTGTGTTTGAGAAGACGGTGGCTAATAGCCCTGAGGCTTTACAGAGTCCACACTCGTCTGAGTCTGCTTACGCTTTGAAAGATGGATTTCTCGCGACTCATTTCGCTTCCGTTAATCCAAACTCCGTCACGCTTAACTTCGGATCATCTGGATTTGTAGCTTACTCTCTTGATAATCATGATCCTCGTGTTCCTAGGTCAATTTCAAGTCTTCTTCTCTCTGATTCTGTGCTTGATCTAAGTCATTCTTTGATGTTTCTTTGATTTCTAAGTAGTAGATTTTGAATCCCTAATGTTTCGGTTTCGATTTTGTTAGTTTCTTGAATCTTATCGATTTGATCTGCTATAATGGTGAATCTATTCGCTGGTTCTCTGCAGATTTACTTAGATTGACTTTTTTCTTTGCTTCGATCTAAGATTTATCGTTTTTTGGTTTGCTTGTGATTGTACTAAACTTGATGATGATGATGATGATGATAACAGTAACTAGTGATTCTTGGTATACTGATGTTATTGTTCTACAAACTACACTTGATGATGATGATGATAATGATGATGTTATTGTTCTACAAAATACTCTAGATGATGATGATGTTATTGTTCTACAAATTACACTAGATGATAATGATGATGGTGTTATTGTTCTACAAACTACACTTGATAATGATGATGATGATGATGTTACTGTTCTTGAGCTATTGGTAGAATCAGGAACTAGAGATTCTATAAGCTCTCTTTGTTGCTGATTTAAGATTATTGAGAAGATTTGCAATAGATTTGAGTAATTTGTGGCTCTTGATTTTGTATATTTGGTAATGTAAGTTTAGGTTTCTTTTGAATTTTGACAGATTATTTGCTGTGGTGGATGATATCTTCTGTCTCTTCCAAGGACACATTGAGAACCTTCCGTTTTTGAAGCAGCAGTATGGGCTGAACAAAATCACAAACGAGGCCATCATTGTGATTGAGGCTTACAGGACACTACGTGATCGAGGTCCTTACCCTGTGGACAAAGTTGTTAGAGATTTCCATGGAAAGTTTGCGTTTATCCTCTTCGATGGTGTCAACAAAACCGTCTTCGCTGCTGCTGTAAGTCCACCAGTGTTTTTCTTGTACATTTTAGCCTCATATATATGTACATTCTTGATCTCCATGTTTTAAGTCACATAACTGGAATTGGTTGTTATCAATTTGCAGGACGCAGATGGGAGTGTGCCGTTCTTCTGGGGAACTGATGCTGAAGGACACCTTGTTCTTTCTGATAACACCGAAATGGTGAAGAAAGGTTGCTCCAAATCTTATGGTCCTTTCCCTAAAGGTACCCACGTTACTCAAAATGTTTGGTTTTTGACACATTAGAAAGATCGGTATAAAGCTTTTGATAATCTGGTCCAAGACTTTGGCTGGTTTGTGTGATTGTTTAAGAGCAAATCGCTAAAAATGGTTACATGGTTTTGGTGTTTGAAGGTTGCTTCTTTACATCGTCGAATGGATTGAGGAGCTTCGAGCACCCGAAGAACGAGCTGAAGCCAGTGCCAAGGGTGGATAGTTCAGGAGATGTGTGTGGTGCAACCTTCAAGGTAGATGCTGAGGCTAAGCGAGAGAGTACCAAAATGCCCAGAGTCGACAGCTCCCAAAATTGGGCCGGTCATATCTAAAACCGGAATCATACATACATCACAAACTTAGCATCTTCCTCTTGTCTTTGTCCCCTCTCTTTCGTTACATGTTTGAGTTACATTGAAGACAACATTTCAAACCACAATGTTCTCTCTCTATTGCGTTTGTGTACATGTTTGAGGTGGGATTTGGGAAGGTTGTCGAGTTTTATGAAACTTTGGAACACGAAACTGAGACTTTTGTTTCTCTGTTTCCGTTTCTTTAATCAATAAATAAATAAGTTTTTGTTTCATTATTTGTTTATGTTATTGAGAGCATACGGATTCTAAGTTTTTGTAATCCTTTGCTTTGTAGTTTTAAAGAAAAGTTCGGAACATTGAATCATATGGGAAGTGGTTTATAGGGTTATTTGGTTTTTTGGATTTTTGGTTTTAGAAAAGCAGTTTTACTAAACTAAAGTTACTAAACTAAGAAAATATACATATCTATTCTGTGTTTTTATTTTTCGGTTTGGTTCGGATTGGACTCAGTTTTCGATTAAAAAAATTATTATCTTTCTATTTCAATCCATATTAAAATTCAAGACAATTCAATTTGTAAATGTTCCGGTTCAGTTTGAATCGGATGGATTGATTGAATACTTCTTTTAGAAATATTCAGTTTATTCCTACCCATATCAAAAATTCAAGATAATTCAATTTGTAAATGTTCCGGTTCGGTTTGATCGGATGGATTGATTGAATACTTCTTTTAGAAATATAGAACATGAATAACATGATTGGTTCATAATCCAATGGGCCTGAGGATAATTTCTCAAATACAAGGCACATTACAACTGATTAAGCCAACATTTTTTTTTTTTTGTTAAAGAACTGATTAAGCCAACATGCGAAAGCTTTATCTAACCTTTAAAAACCTTTATTATAGCACATCCATTTTTGGCCCAAATAAATCCTACTTAACTCAAAAAGTGCAGGTTCGAGTTGGAAAATATGCTTACTACAACTACAGTACAACTCATTGTGTTGTATTCTTTAATGAGCTTGTCACGAGCTCCTCTCTCCATTTTGTATATCTGAGGCTCGAAGTTATGTGGCTGGTCTGGTTTGTCCATTTCTATTATACAGAACACTACCGTGGAACAAATTAAGAACTTGGAAAGCTATATAAAACATTAAAAGTGCATATTAATAATCTGAACGAGTTAGGCGCAACAACAAAACAGAGGCCAAACTAATAGTATTTTGTTGTTGTTGTTTAAACTAACCAGAGCAATGTTGATCTTCTCTGAGATGGAGGAGGACAGTCTTCAAACCGGAAAGGTACTATTGAAGAAGATGAGTCCACTTGTGGATGATAAGGAAGACGATTAGCTGAGGTTGTCAGAGATAACTTGGATCTTGCAATTTACTGAAGCTACTCTAGGAAGCATCTGAAGTTGCTTGGAAACTTCAATCACATCTTCATCAAGTGGTGTATCGTAGTACAAAATCATTTGTTCAAGTTTCGGCATTGTCTCCAGGAAGTGTTTGACCAGCTCCATCTGCTTCTCCATGTCTTCATCGCCATAGCAAAAATCACCAAACTTCAATATCTTTAGAACCTTCACCGGACTTGATGATAAGCAAGTGGGAATGTCCTCTGAAGATTTGCATAAGCACCCGTCAACGTCTCCACACTTGATTGTATATTTGTGATTGAGTCCCTGAAATTGAATCATAGATGAAACAACTTCAAGATCCAATTGTCTTTGAAAATTTGTGTTAGTCGATGTAGTAAAGGATTTGTGTTGGTACTTCGAAGACAAGGGTTTCTAGGTTTGGACAGTTCTTGAGTAAAGCCGGCAATGATTCCCATCCTACTTTCCGGCGAGTGTTAATAGTTAAATGAATCAGGTTGTTGAACACCGGTATTGGTTCACAACAGTAAGTAAGTACCTGAAGCAAAAACCAAATCAACTAGATCACAATTATAACTATGGAATCACTAACTCAAACGAATCATTAATCAATGTTACAGTAATATACCTCAAGGGTCTTGGAAGATAAGTGAAGGATCTGAACATTGCATATTCCCATAAGAAAATCTGCTGCATTGGCAACCAAATCTCCATAGCTTTTATATGCACTTTGTTCATCTGTCATTTGAACATTGAGACTAGCTTCAACAAGCGAACCAAAATTCACTTTCGGGTACTTGCCCGCAACATACTCAGAGTATTCCAAGTAGACAAGATTTGGTGTATCAAATGAAACACTCTCTGGATTCTGATCATACTCTCTCCGACGTCGTAGAGTAAATCTTTTGAGGGTTTTGGAAGATACAGGACATATCACAGTATCGTAGACTTTAATCAGAACAAATTCCTCAAGGACATGACAACCAGAAAGAAGCTTGTGAAAGCAATCATTAGAACCATTTCCTAAGATAAATGTATCAAGATAGAGAGTCTTAAGCTTCGGAAGATAAACATCTTCCACACCAATGATAAAAGATTCTATCCTTAGCCTAACCAGTGACTTGCTCATAAAGATCTTTGAAGACAGACCATCCGGATAATCCATATTAACCCTCAAATCAAGATCCGATACACTACGTTCCAACACGTTTAATATCCAACGAATGACACAAACTGAATCAACTTCTAATCCACATTTTAGAGTGAACTTGTTTATAGTAGAATTGCCTCGCAAATCCAAAACTCTATCCACAAAATCCGTAAACATTCTATGGGTCTCATCCTTTCTTCTGTTAGCCTTAGGAAGATCTACAGAGTCATCAAACTCAAGATTTGGTGCTAAAGCAAAGAGATAACGCCATTTTTTGGAGAGAAGGGAAGTTAAAGCAGACTCTTTTGTTGGAAGAAACGACAAGATTTGGCAAATAAGAGGTTCTGGTAGACTGCTGATTATATCTTTCGAACCAAAATCAATCTTTTTCGATTTCATAGTAAAAAGATTACTGATCGATCTCAACAGTTACAACCTAAACAAAAAACCATGACATGGTCAGAGAATTTCAAAAGCTTAACTCTAAATTATAGCTTTCTCAAAAATCTAAATTGCGAACTAGTTTCAAAGTCTTTGTCTTTAAAACAAGAACATCACACAAAACCAAATTGATTGAAAAATTAAAATTAAAATTCGACACTACGGAGCCTTAAGATTCAAAAGATGAAATGAGGAAACTCACTTGGGTTTTAGAGTAGATTCCATCAAAAATTCCTAAAATGTTGGATTCAGAGACTTGATGGTGAAAGAGGAAATTAGGGTTTTCTGAAATAGTGAGTGAGAAAATGGAGAGTACATATGGCGGGACGGGAGATCTCGTAAACGACGTCGTATAGTTTATTTTTGTGGTAAAACCACTTCCTAATTTTAATTTAACTGCTATACAGTATTTATAGTTTTTCAATTCTACTTTGATAGTAAAAAAAATAATTTTAAATAATGAATTCGGAAATGAGTCAACAATAATCAAATCCTTTTACGGTAATGTAAAAAATCAAATTTCTTTTTCAGATTTTTAATAAAAAAAATCTTCAAATCGCTATTTTTTGCAATTTTAACTTTCATCTCAAAGAATGCAGGTTAGTTCCTACCAGAAAAAAAGAATGCAGGTTAGTTCCATAAAATTATAAGTAATACATAATATAATTAGAGTTTAAAAAAAAAACACATTGTAGCTCATCGTTGTGATTGTCAAGTTTGTAAAATTTTGATAAATAAAATAAATCAAGGGATGCTTGCTAAACTAACCACCAAATGTGAATCAATTGCAAAACTAACCACCACTTTTTCTCTTTCCAACATTTGCCACTTTCTTCCAATCTAATCCTTATGAAGACATTTTATTTACAAAACTGCCATTATTTCTTATTTATTTTAATTTAACTCGAAATTGCATATTACACCCATATCCTCATCTTCTTCTTTTATTTACGGTTGTGCCATCGCCATCAATTTTCCAACCACCATGAACAACCAAATTTGAAGCTCTTAATGCTTGAACAACCCAAATTTGTGCACTTAAATAACACCCAATGGTATTAGAACTTCATTTTCTTCCATCTTCTCTCCATTTTAATCCAAGAAAATTTGCAAGTGATTCATCTTGTTATATGTCGTGATAGTGATTAAATTGGTGTTGGGTTTATTCGGTGGTGACTCAAGACGACGCCCTCGGTGCTTGACATTGCCAAACAACCACCGAGAAGGTGATTTTCCGGTAGATTTTGTGATTTTCTATTTGGTTCCGCGAAAGTAGACTTCATTTGTTAGTTTACTCTCATATTATTCAAGTAAAGTCTACTATGTGGTCAGTTTTGCAATTCAAAATTGTATCGAGTTTCGAGCCGTAGACTTCATTTGCAGTCTCCTAAATTTCATTTGAAAACAAAAAAATATGTTTCAGACTTCATTATAATCTTTCCGTCATAGACTTCGTTTGAAGTCTACAAAGGTGTATTTTTGCAATTGACCAAAATCTTGACTTAACAGTTTTGACTGCATAAAGAAGTCTACCTCTCATATTACAGGAGTAGACTTCAATATTGGTTAGTTTCGGGGTTGACCAACATATCAAAACATTGACCGTAATATTATTGAATTAAAAAAATAGTTGACTGCAAAAGCAGTCAACCAAACAAATTTGGTCAACTCTAAAAATAACCACCCGTAGACTGCAAACGAAGTCAACGTTGCTGGAGACTTCGTTTGAAATCTATTTTTGGAAAGTCAAACTTGGTCAATTGCAGAACTAACCACCTCGAAGTCTACTTTTTCTAGTTGACGAATAGATGAAGTCTACTTCGCTACGAGAAGTCTACCAAAAAGTCAATGGTTTAGTCAATTGCAAAAATAGCCACATTAGACTGTAAACGAAGTTTACTTGTCGAACTTCTCCAGTAAGTCAACTCGTGTTTACGAATTTAATTGCAAAACTGACCAAAAAATTAACAAAGGAAGACCGCAAAAGAAGTCAACTATTTGAGTAGACTTCCTTTGCAGTCTGCTTTGTTAAATTGTAATTGCAAATATAGACCACATAATAGACTTCTATTTGTTGTTACCGAGTAGATGTTCGTTGAAGTAAAAATCGTTGACATCAAGATGAAGTCCGCATATTTTGAAATCCATTTTATTTGAAATTGGTGAATAATTTTTAAGATTTTTTTGATGTATTCTTTGATATATGTGATGAGTCTTATTTTTATCGTTTTTAGTCTATGTTTTAGGATTGTATTTTGAGTCAACTAACCTATATTAGATAGATATTAGGACTATTTGCTTTGATTAGTGATTTACAGGTCTACAAGGAGAATATTGGAAAAGAAAGGATTTTGGATCAAATAAGAGTGCAAATGGGCTAAGCACGAAGAAGTCGACCAATCGTGAAGAAATGAAGGAGGATCGACCGATCCACACCAAGGATCGATCGATCCGGTGAAGAATTGCGACCCACGGTTGAAGAGGCGGCATAACCAACCAACCAGGCCCATGGACCGTTCGATCCAATCAAAGGCCTTGGCCCAAGACGAAAAGACGGTGGGATCGACCGATCCACACCGAGGATCGATCGATCCCTGCTTCCCTCTTCTCCAAGTTTTTCCATTTTTCATTTTTTCCATTTTCTCTCTTGTTTTCCTTTTGCGGCCTCTCTCCCTTTACTATATAAAGAGGGGCTCGCCTCTTGTAATAATACAGAATTCATTCTCTTCTCTTTAGAGTTTGTAAGAGATTCACCTCTCAATACACTCTTAAGTTTTATTTTATAAAGATGTCTCTTTATAGTTTCATCTTTGTTCTTGTTTTTATGTTTGAGTAGTTTCTTTATTAGGCTAGGGTTTCTCTGAAGGGATGTGACCGATTATTAGGTTGTTAGATTTGGGAATTTACTTTATCGTTCTTCTTCTATTGTTATACTTAATGCTTAGGGCTTAAGTAGCTAACTTGTTCTAAGATCTTGTGTGATTAAACTAGGTACGAAAGTAGTGTTTAGTCGCTGGAATCAACACTAGTCGAGCAAGGTTTTATGGCTTGAGGCGAAAGCCCGGGCCATGACATCTTGTGAACATATCAATCCTATTCTTAATGCTAGTATTACTCTAGGGAACGCGCGAGAGCGGTTTTCTAATATAGTATTACTAAGTAGGTGTTTGCGCGAGAGCGAGATGTCTTATTAATTGTGAATTGAGTTCTAGAACGTATTTTAATATTCTCTACTAATTGATTTAATTGTTTTGTCACATCCTGGATGGTTTCCCTATGCCTAATATTCTTTTATTATTATTGCTTATTTATTTTATCGCTAGGTGGTTAGAAAATCAAATCCTTATTTTATCTTAGCTTAATTTAATCTATTGATTTAAAGTGTATCTCTGGTCTCTGTGGATTCGACCCTAAAGTACTACTATGATTACCGTTTTGATCCGGTATAGTGTATGATAGGTTTTTATTTGTTTATCCGTTTAGGAGGAGATCAATATGTTACTTACTTGCTTCTGTATATTTTTGACATGATTATATATTATACATATGGAGAAATCAAGTTTTTGGTTTTCTTAGGCAGTTAGGTCATTAATTTAGACTTATTGAAGAAGTCAACGTGTTTGAGTTCTGTGTGAAGTCTGTATAATTGAAAAAATCTTTATTTGAGAATATATAAAGATTTTTTTTGATTTTTTAGTTCGTTTGTTATATATCGGTTATGTACTTGCCTCTGTATATTTTTTTTATGATAATATATTATACTTTTGGATCAATCAAGTTTTTTGTTTTTTAGACAATTAGGTCATTGATTTAAGACTTCTACGAGTAGTCAACCATATAATGAGTATTTAATTTGCTCCTTACCAAATGTGAGATATTTGTGGAAAGTGGTGATAATTTCAACCTTAAACCACAAAAACTCATCTTGAAACATATCCGAGAGCTTAAAACCACTAACTTGGCTTTTCAATTGCTTTATCACTTTCTCGTCCATTCACAAGCTTCTCTTATTCCCTTGTATCAAGTGTTTGTCTAGTTAATTTACTGAAACGCCACATTCTCATTATTAAGCTTGCAATTACTTAAGTAGCACAATAACAATGTTTGGTGTGTTACAAGCGATTCATTAGCTAGTCTTGCAAGTCTTCCAAAATTTTATGCAACAAAGTCATGATAATTATAAAGACTAGCAGTTCGTCTTCTATTATCTTTATGATTTCTTAAATTTGCAAAAGTTCTAATCGTTTAGAATTAACTAGTATTTTGATCATTATCTAGCACCAAAAAACTTCATCTATGTCTTGATCATTGGATATTCTGCATATTTTTAACGGAAATGTTGGGGTAAGACGTCCTCAAACAACTCCAGATCCAGTCTTCAAACGCCTCTCAATTTGCTTGTTGTACCAACACTTCCTCCTCCATGTACCAAATCGATCTTTCTCTTCACCTACAAGTTCACACCAATCTTTAGAAATAGTGAGAACATTAATAACATTAAGACCAACACCTTTTCAGCTCCATTAAACAGAAACATTAACAAATTGCATTCAATAACTCCCAAAATCTAAACATTTTCACACTAGCCTAATTCGAATCCAAAGCAAAATCCATTTCCAAACACAGAAACGATTGTTGAAAATACATAATCCGGAGAGGAAACATGGAATGCTCGATTTCAATTTAAACCCTAGTTGAAAAATTGAGACGAACCTGAGACTTGTCCTTGGAGGCATTGAGACGCTCGCTGAACTCGTAGAGCTTCTCGATTTACTGAAATACTTGACTTCAACGCCTTTCTCCTTCATGGCCGTCTCTATCTTCCCTTCCGTTTTAACCTCGTCGTGAGACACTTCCCTGTGAGCATAAACGGCGTCTACTCCAATCTCCTTAGCCAATCCCAAGAAAACAGCTTCGGGTTTACTGACACGGACAACGAGATTGGACCCTGGAGACTCTTCCGCAGCTCCGAAACGGACTCAATGAGAAACTTCGGTGGAGCCACAATACCGATTGGAGCCACCGTGACCCGCTATCGCACCACCACCAACCGCCTCCTCACCACCTAAACGCCATCGGAAGAATCCCTAACCACGAGATGAAGCAAATTAATGAAGCAAAGTATGATGTGAAGAAAAAAAACAAAGCAAGAAAGAAAAAGAAAAGGACAGAGGAGTCACCGGAAAGCCGTATCCGACGGCGACATTACCAGCCTCGGAGTTACAGGCATAAGCTATTCACTAATGCTCCAGATCGGAATAAAGAGAGATGCGGCGATGTAGATGACGATTCGATCTGGCGGCGAGGTTTGGTGGCGAGATCTGGCGGTCAGATCTGATGGTTTCATCTCACATGTGAAAAAAGAAAGTTTCGAGAGAAGGAAGAAGGAGAAGAAGATTGAAGAGGAGAAAGATCTCGAGAGAGAAAAGAGTTGGAGGCGGAGACGTTGTTTAGATCTAGGGTTTTTATTTTATTTTATAGGTGTCTCCCTTAACCGAGAAAACTGATCGGTTTTATTTCTCTGAACCGAACCGAGTGCCGAAATCTCAATCAAGTCGTCAGCAATCGAACGAAGTCAACCACCAATTGTCTACGAAGAAGTCTACTTAAACAAATCCTAGAATTTTAACCTAATCAACATGTACTTGTTTAAATTGACTCGTTTATATGTAAATTTATTTTATTTCAATGTAGGAAGTCTATGTGGTTATTATTTGATCAATAGTTTTATCAAATTATTTTTTATAATTTTCCTAATTTAAATTTAAACTTTAATTAAGGAGTAGACTTAAATATGTAATCAGCCAGGAAGACATATATTGCTGACTTCTCGCGGGGTACATGTGTCATTTGGGCTTCTGTTTTTTGTTTGGTCTTAGGGGAGTCAACTGTAATTTCGCCACCCTTAGTGGTTATGTTTCAAAAATTGAGATTTTGAGGTCTATATTTGCATTTGAGACAATATTTTGGTCTATTTTTAGCAATTTCCCCATAAATCAAATTGAAGCACTCGTGACTGTCAAAACGTTTAAAAAATAGCATAAATATTATATTGTGTATTCTTTTTAACTTTGCAAGTGATATGCATTTTTGAGAAATGTAAGGTAAATTAGCAAGTTTTGGTAAATTGAAAGTTTTTTTTTTTTTTTTTTTGCTTACTCAGATCGATTTTAACTTTTATTGTGATGAATTCGCAGGCTGATATTGATATTATGACCCATTATTGGGGAAAACTAATGTACTAAAAGATGAGAATCTAGACAACTGGTTTTTATGAGACTACTGACGTACAGAAAGAGAATTAAGAGAATGAACAATCTATATTATACACATTGTAGTTGGTTCATTCATAAATTTCACAAACAGTATCCATCAAAAGTAATGATTATGATGAGATTAGAACCAAGTGGCTTTGGTCCAGTGGTAAAGGGGCTCCAGCTGGAGCTTCCGCCCTGGGTTCGAATCCCCTTGGCCACCCAGAGACGCCTTAAGTGGTAAGACAACGTGGATTTCTCGTGGGCCTCGTGGGATTAGTCTTTAGGCCTAGAAAGCCTTTAGGATCCCCACAGTAAAAAAAAAAAAAAAAAAATGATGAAATTAGAATCCATATCTTATCTTGTGAGAATATCATCTTTCTCAACGGTGAAATCCCAGACATCACCATACTTGTCATTAAAATCCCAGATGCTCATCACGGTGAAATCCCGAATTGAAAAAGTGTAAAAATGACACAATTTTTAAAAATAATAAAATAATAAGTTTTTTGAAAATCCTATGTAAATATATAATCCTATCAATATTATAAATTAATAATTATATAAACTATATATAAGAAAATTTAGTAAAATATGACTCTAGTGTTATTTGTTTATTCTTGAAATTATTTTTTTAAGCCAACTCTAATTTAACATTCTTGTATGTTACCATTTGTATAACTATGATCCTCTTGGAAAAGAAAAAACATGGAAACGCTGGTGTGAATCCACTTATGCTACTGAATAGTATATTTGAAACTCTCAAACTTACAAAATTGTAGAAAATTTCTCATCCTATGGAGTTTCCAATGTAAATTTTCGATGTGTGTTTGAGTCTTTGGCACAAATTGTTTAGTTGATTAAATGTTATCTCTATTTGATTTATACCCATGAATATATTTTCATAATTACTCTTTGCTAATATTTTATGATAAAAAACGAAATTTTATATTTGCCAGTTGCTAATATCTTAGGATAAATATAGGATAATATATTAGTCATAATTACTCCTTACTAATATCTTTGGATAAATATAGAAGTTGAAACAAATTTTTATATTTGAAGAATTGGGTAACTACATCCAACAATATAAACTTTGGAGATAGTTGTTTTAGAATGCATAACAGAGTATACGAATCTTACATGCAAAAGTTTTTTGGACCATGATTCCCTCATTTATATAACAATGATCTTCCCATGATATTTTTGAAAAATAAAAAGCATGGAAGCGATGGTTTGAATGCACTTATGCTGCTGAATAGTATATTTGAAGCTCTAAAACTTACAACATTGTAGAAAAAATCTCATCTTATGGAGTTTCCTATATAATATTCAGTGCTTTTGAAATAAAAGGTGAAAACATTGCTGAAATTATTCAAGTCCTAAATGCATCAATGGCCTCTGAATTTAGCATATTTCTCATAAGATCTCTGGTTGTTCTTGTTTGGGAGGTGTGTAAACATGAAAAACATCGATGTTGTCTTCTTTTGCATCAATCATATTTTCTAGACTTCAAGAGTTTATGGTGAATATCATGATTGATTTGTTGCTTCCATGTGCGTCAAAGTCTTTGACACAAATTGATTAGTTGAAGAGACTACATCTCTTAAACAAATTGTTTAGTTGATTAAGGCCTTGAATGGAAGGAGATTCTACGGTGGTTTTTGGTTTTTGATTCTCCAAAAACCATTTAATTATTTAATCAAGGCCGAATGTTTAGGAGATTTTAAATGGTTTTTAGATTATAGATTTTGGTTTTTAGATTTTAGATTTTGCTTTTGGTTTTTGGATTTTGTAAATTAAAAATTAAAAATAAATGAAAAATTGTTTTAAAAAATGTATAGTAGAAGAAAGTCTCAAAAACTCTTAAAATTAGATTTTGGATTTTATGAAGAAGTGAGTAAAACCCATTAAAATCTGGATTCCCTACATTTTAAGGAATCTACTTTTCTCAAAATCATGAATGATAAAAAAAATAGATTTTAAAAATCAAAAGCCATAATCTATTCCAAAATCTAAGTGCCATTCAAGGCCCAAGATTTTGAAAAAGTGATTTCCCTAAAAAATAGGGAATCCAGATTTTGAGAGATTTTACAAGTTTTTACATAAAATCTAAAATCTACTTTTTTAGTTTATGAGAATGTGTCGTGATATTTTGTTTTTTCATTTTTTATAAATATTTTTTATTTTCTTTTTACATAATCTAAAAACCAAAAACTAAAATCTAAAAACCAAAATCAATAATCTAAAAACCACTTAAAAACTGTTAAACACCTAAATATTATATGTATTTAATTTTTATCAATAAATATATTGTCATAATTACTACTTACTAATAATATCTTATGATAAATATAGAAGTTGAAACAAATTTCTATATTTGTTAGTTGTTTACATGTTTGACACATTTAAAATTTTACAAGGGTATGCAAAACTTCTAAATTTTCCGAGGTTGAGTAACATTTCAAAATGTCATAATAACACATTAACACATTAATGTCCCTTTTGTAAGTATGCAAATAACTAAAACACCAGGACCCATAAGCGTACAATAACTGAAACACCACGACCCATATATAAGTGTTACAATAACTTCTAAATTTTTAAGATTATGACATAATTCAAAGTTTTTAAATTACAACAACTCCTTATAAGTGTTTCTTGAATCTTTGAGACTAATTTTTTTTTAATAGAGGCTTTTATCCTATTTTAATATTTTAAAACGAACCATAGACTCCATAGTTAGAACTTGTCATTTGAACGTCTTATAACTAAGTGAAGATATTAACTTAACTAAAAAATTATAGATAGTATATTAAAATTTATATGTTACTACTATTTCCATGATTAATCTAACTTGTATTAATATTTTTTCAAAATAGAAAATTCAAACTAACCAACAAATAAAAAATAAAATTTTAAAATCACGCTAATTAGGTCAATTATACATCTAGGTTACAAATGGTTGTACATGAATGATTAGAAAAAAGTTAAATTGAAACAAAAAAAGTTGAATAGCATTCAACTCATTCGTCTGCGACATAGTTGATGAATGAGTTGAACAATTTTTCTTTATGATTTGTTCATTTTTTCAACTTTTTTTGTTGAAAGTTGAATCAATTTTCTAACTTATTCATCTCAAATAGTAAAAAACTATATGAATGTTCATTCAACTCTTTCAACTTATTACTTTAAGTCAACCATTTACATTCCAGATATTCTTTAAAAATTTGACTTCGAAATTCCAAACGTAAACAAAATCCCGCATGATCCGTTGTATGTTGCTGATCGAATCGAATCACTAGTGATTTTCTTCAAATTTATTACACACCAAGTTCTTACTTAATCACATGGAGTTTATCTTCTTATTTATCATATCACGTCAAATTTATCGATTAGTCAAGAAACAAAATATACTATCCATTTGCTTTGTGGTCCAACTTCTTGGTGATCATCCATTAGTCTTAATTGATTAGTTAAAATAAGTTAGCAGCATCTACACTCATAGAATAGCATATAATTGGTAGTTATCAAGTCAATAGTCTTTTAACTATATAGTTTCCTAGCTAGCTGGAATTTTGTTTTAATTAATATGGGAGTCTTAGGGTCGAACTCCATCACTTTTGACCAATTGGCTCTTTTAATTTCAAATTGTGCTGAAGTATTAATAGTTCGCCTTATTGGCTTAATCTAAAGAACAAGACGTACGTAACTAAGTCTCAAAAATCACATCGGCATCAAATCAAAATTTAAAGATATAATTCCATGAATATACAATTCAAATAAGGTGATTATATATGCATAATATGAATTAAAACGAGGAGAAATAGAGTATCCGTTTTCACTTAAAGAAACAACAATAAAACCGATTCAACGAAACGCAAAATGCAAAATATAAAATCGGTAATTTTTAGTTTTTTGTTTCTTTTTTCTCGAGAGTAATAGAAATGAATCATTCCTCAGATATCTGATATGTTTTCTTGTCAATATACATAAGTGTTTGACTTGCTGCTGTCTGCCGAGTGCCGACTATTGATATTAGACATGAATACATGATCACTACTCGTAGTTGTATACATATGTTATGACAGTCCAAGTTTTTTTTTTTTTACTTTCTTTTTTGTCTTTTAAACTCAATACATTGATTTTAAGAAATGCTTTTAAGCTCCTTTTGTTTTTGGAAAAAGAATTTTTCAAAAATTTTATGCAGTTCTTTACGTTCGAAAATAAAATGGCTTTTATTTTCTTACACCAACACGTTACACGTATATAAAATATAATAAAATATGTAGTTTAACACTAGATAGCTAGTTTCATAACACTAATGCATGTAACATATACCAAACACAAAATGTCTGAAATTTTAACGATACAGTTACACATCGCAATGTGTATTATTCGATCGTAAAGAAACATAAGAGAAGAAACAAACACAACGATACGAAGGGAAAGAGAGGGACACAGCACAACACATACAAAGTTTTGGAAAGAAAAATAAACGCAAACGTACGTTTATCTTCTCTAGCAATCGAAATAACAGAAACAAGCTGAACCATTGTCATCAACGTGACACGCTCCATAATTAGCATTTTCCCTTTCCTTGCACTGAGTATTACAATTGATCGAGGAAAGGCAAATTCCCGTCCATGAACCGCTATACCTTTGACATACCGCGGCCTCCACCGCCTTCAAACCTGCGTTAATTAAATTAAGCATTCATAATGTTATTAAACTTATCAAAGATCTCTAACTAGTTATATAGCAATGATATTTGATTATTGTATGTATATAAATCACTGACTAGTTGAAGAAACAAGAAGAAAGAAGAGGCAGAGGAGGGGAACAAGAGTGCATGACTTAGCCATATTATATTTTCTACTTGATGTTTGGTTTATAAGTGTGGTTAAGGGGTTTAACATAAAGGTACACTAGCGGTATATATAGTCACGGAGATGTGGACGAGACGAGGTGTATGAAGTAGCGAATACGTTTGCTTATTATTTAATCATCAATCATCAGAATGAGTGTGTAATTAGTTAGAAATATGAGGGTTTTTTGAAAAGTAAAAAATTTATAGGGTTAACATAAAAATAGGAATAATCTTACCAAAAAAAAAGGTATTTCTCTACTAAAAATGTTATTTGATGATGAAGTTATTAATTTAGAACTAATATTATATTATTGAAATATCCCACCAATAAAAATGCTATAACATGACTGAGGACTGTGAGCACTTCATCGTATTCGAGGAATAGCAATACAGTATTTGGATCGTACATGACTTTTATAAAATTCAAAGTTTTTTTACCAACGTGTTTTACCTTTTACCAAGATTATCTTATGATGGAGATTATCTATAAATATATTTTCAATATTCTTGTATTAATTTTTTAACAACCAAAATTTCTATAACCAATATTTTAAAACAACAGTTTACAGTCACAAGTCTCAACGAATCAAGAACTATCTTTATGCAACTAAAACAAAAGTAATTCCTCTTTACATCATTTTGTCTCTTCGGCGAATATGACATCGAAAATGTGTTGCACTGCACAGTAGATATCATAGAGAAGCTAAAAATCAGTCGCAGACCTTTACAAAGATTTAAATTTCAAACATGTAAAAACATTTTCATTTATTCATAACAATCGAAGAAGAATGCTGAGTTTGTCAATGTCGGTACCTTCGTCTTTTGGGATATTCGGTTGATCAACCACGAGGTATTGTAGCGCGTTTAGATCACCAGGACTATACAACAGTATGAACAAGAACATAAGAACAAATTTATAAACTTGCCAAAAGTTTGAACAATGCAATATTCTCAGTACCTTGGTTTCAGGATAAGACATGAAAGTGCCGATAGAATTGACGATTTTAAATGGTATCTGCGAGATTTTTAAAGCACCAAAATGTTAAAGAACGATGATTGTAACTCAATAACTAAGCAGATTCTGTTTGCTTACTCTGATTGATGCATGTCGTAAAGAATAGAAAGTCCCTCCACGCAATCAGCAATACAAGGTTTTACTCCAATTCGTTCCTTTACTCGCTTCTTGCTCGATTCAACTTCGAGAAACTGCAAACCGTCTCGATGTAGCTTCTCAAATGTCAAAACACAGCCCCAGAATTCCTCCCTGACATCATCACCCATATATAATACGTTTCAACAATCTTTACTTAATGCTAGAACCCTACGCTCTCATGTCAACACAATTCTAAAGTATACTTACAGAACGTTTCTCATGGAACGCAATATAGACTCCAGTTGACCCATCTGTTGCTGCACAACCGCGTCTTCAATACCTTTCAGGCATCTCAAAGCTCCATAGCTACCATGATTTTGCATTTCCTATTTACAAACCAAAAATATATCACACGTATAGTTTTGAAATTTTGGACAACAAAAACACAATAATTCCAGCTACCTGTAATCTCTGGATGATAGAAGAAGCGTTCCTGAAGAGGGAAACCCATCGAACTTGAAGTGCCTCCCACTTCTCCATCTCCTCTTTCCCTTTTCTGAACTTCTGCTGCCATTTCCTAATTACTGCCTCCATTCAGAACACTCTACGAATTTCACTATTGCAACCTAGAAAGAGACAAGAATTCCTTTGGGTTTAAGTCATCCACCAAATGGGGTTAAGTAAGATAAGAATGCAAAGCGATACCTACTATATATATCTTTTTAAGTGTTCTCTATTACAATCTCATGGACTAAAGATGTTGATAATGTACATCAAGTTATCACATCTACAAAGACTAGGATCATGTTTCAGTTTCCCTGTGAACAGACAACAAAACATAAAGATCAAAAGTGCCACCCATTTGATCGCCAGTATTTGCGAGCATTTTCTGTAGCACGAGCCTTTTTGACCTTTAGAAACAGCTTATAAGCCAATTCTGTTTTGTTTGAAGACATTAGTTTACTGCTAAGCCTACTATAAACAAAGCGGTTTGGGCAAAACCCTTTGCGCATGGCTTCTTCCATCACAAGCACAGCATTATCTAGATGTCCAATGATACAGAGCCCATCCACAATATACTCGTAGACTTCCACGTCCGAAGGATATCCGCACTCTTGCATTTCGTCCCACACGTTCAACAACATTCCGCATTTTCCAAATCTTGATAGCCGCTTAAGCAACAGCTTATATGCGCTTTCTGATATCCTACACCCGGCTTTTCTTGATTTCTGATAGATAACCATTGCAGCGTGTGGTGGACCATAGCTGCAAAGCGGCTTGAGGAAAGTGGTAACAAGCCCTGTGGTGGGAAGAATCCCTCTTGACAACATCTCTTCGAATATCTCAAGCGCATCAGAAACCTTACGGCCTTTAATGAGCCCATAAACAAGCTTGGAATAGGTTTCCAAGTCAGGTTCACATTCCTCATCCAGCATCCTCCGGTAGTACCTCATAGACTCATCAAAATCTCGAACAGATATAAAATTACTGATCATAGCGTTGTAAACATTTGCATCAGGAACATTACCCCTGTGTTTTAAATTATCAAAGATCTCAACAGAATCATTGACGCGACCAGCTCTTCCCAACCCTTCGATAAGGTGGCTGTAAGACAAACAGTCAGGACCAAATCCACCTTCCACCATCTCCTTCAAAACCTTTTCCATTTCCTCAATCTCACCGAGCTTCGACCACCCACTAATCATAATATTATAAGTACAACTATCAAAAGGTATTTTACCTTTCTTCACATTAAACACCGAGTTTGCAGCACTCACATGCGAACGCTCACAAAGACACCGCAACAGAGCATTGAAAGACTCAGTACTACATTCCACCCCAAAACTTTCACTTTCCTCGAACAATTCTACCGCTCTACGCACATAATGAACCCTAGCAAAGCTATCCATAGCAATGGTCAAACACTCCAGATCAGGGTTAACGCCTTCACATACCATTTCCCGTAAAACATCCATCATATAAGAGAAAATCTTTCTCCTTCCTAACGCTCTTAGAATCACATAATAGCTATCAACATCTTTAGTTACACCCGGCTCACGAATCGCCCAATTAAAGACTGTAACCATAGCTTCACCGCTTAAATTCTCTCGATTAACAACATCGGCGACAATGTCGATACTCAAATCAATACCAAGACTACTCAAACTCTTTAGTATTGCAGATTTCCCTTTCAATTTCTGAAGAAACACACCTCTAATTTTTTCATCTGGCGACAAAAACGAATCAACAGCTACTTGATTCGATGATATTGTTTCGTCTTTTGCTACTGAGGATTTAGATGAAATTGGAAACAATGAAGCTAATTCAGCTAGAACATAACTCTCATCCAAAACACCATGATTCGATGGTTCTGAGACTGAGCAAAGTGTGCGATTGCATAAAGGAACTGAAATTAGGTTTTTTACATCACTGCGATGAACGCGACGCAGAGATTCCATAACTAAGCTCCATCTCCTAAACATAATAGTCTCTCGATTTCGAATCTAACAGTTTGCGATTTGTGCGTGTTTAACTTAATCACTCACTTCTAAGAATGAAATCACCGGAAAGATAGAGAAATGTAAAAGAGTGTTTAAAGAGAACTTACGAGGAAGATTTGAAGAAGCTTTGCTTGTGAAGAATCAATCGAGAAGAAGAAGACGAAGCGTGTGAGAGAGAGAATCGGAATAGAAGAATGTTTCGACCCGGTTTAGTTAGGGTTAATGCCTTACTGGTATAATTATTTCGGTTTACGCTCTTATGTTCGGTTCAATTGATAACCAGAGGAGAATCTCATTACCAAAGTGATTGGTTTTGAGAAGGCTAATAATAAAGATGCTTGTGAGAAAATGTACATAGTAAACAAATCCATGTCCCATCACATTACCAGTTCAAGTTTATCATCTTCAAAGATAACAAATTTGAACCCAAGGAAGAGTAAAATGTGCAAAGGAAAAAGGAGAACCGATACATGCCACCATAAACCAAGTATGCATTTCAAACAAAGACTTGTCTTTCAGATTCTTCGGACCTCATTTCGTCTCACCACTATTCTCAAGCTCCTTCCTTAACTGACGCGAGAAGTCGTCATTAACATCATCGTCATCCCAGTCATCTTCCCACTGCTGGCTAACTTCCTTCACTTCCTCTTTCTCAACCCAATCTGCCAACCACAAAAACCATCCATAGATTAATGACATCCATTCCACATCAGAACTAACCAACTCATACAATAGACACCATCTTTATCAATTCTTTCAATACAACTATTAGTTAAATACTTAAATCTCAAGACTCAATTAAAATCAGAATCTGATCAAGGAACAAGATATGGTGCAGAATCAATAAACATATCTCACACCCAAAAATGATATCAAGTAGATCCAATCCACATCAGAACAACCAAACCAATACAATAGAGACCATCTTTATCAATTCTTTCAATACAACTATTAGTTAAATCTCAAGACACAACTAACTTCCAAAGTCAGAATCTGATCAAGGAACAAGATATAGTGCAGAATCAAAACAATCATAGCCTAGGTTGTATTGTAGAGGACCCCAACTCTCCCCAAGCAACTCAATGCCCCAAATAATTCCCAAATCCACGATAATCGTAAATAGCGCCTTGCCTATATATTATTCTTAACCTAATCACCAATAAGTTGCTGATACAAGTGCAATTTTCTCCATGAAGTTTATCCATGGTTAAACTATGTAAAAGAAAAGATCCATAAACATATCTCGCACCGGAAAATGACATCAAATAAATCATTAGAACTACCCAACCATAGACACTATTCTTTATCTATTCATCATACAGTAGAGACTATCTTTATCAATTCTTCCAATACAACTAATCTGCAAAGCACAATGATAATATCAGAATCTGATCGAGGAACATGATACAGTGCAGTATCGAAACATCCGGAAACAAAACTCAAGAAATCCAAAAATTCCCAATTCCACCAAACGAAGCATTGCCTATTTATACACAAAACCTAATCACCAATCAATTGCTAAAGAATTGTATTCCCAATTCCACCATACGAAGAAGCATTTGCCTATTTATACACAAAACCTATCACCAATCAATTGCTAAAGAATTGTATAAGATCGTAGCTTCATCGTCAATCAAAATCAAAGAGTAATAACAAAACTTTCACCTTCGTTGATTTCAAATTCCTCGAACTCATCGTCGTCTTCGAACAGATCCACCTTTACCACTTCAGTCGCTGCCTTGGGCTCTGTCGCCATAGTTACAGATGGTTAAGCAATCAACCAGATCGAGAATAAGAAGAAGAAGAAGAAGAAGCGAGTGAGAGAGAATCGGAATAGAAGAATGCTTCGACCCGGTTTAGTTAGGGTTAATGCCTGACTGGTATAATTACTTCGGTTTACGCTTTTATGTTCGGTTCAATGGATTACCAAAAGTGATTGGTTTAGAATGAGAACAAAGTACAAACAAGCATGTGCTACAACCTAAAAAATTCTGTTGTTAGATAAGGGGACAGATCAAAATTTCCAAGTCATAGCTGATCTTACCTAGAATGATTCGAATTTTTGGAATTTTCTTTAGACTAGGTTTTTTTCCCAATTAAAAAAGAAAATTATATTATGTTATTTATGTTATAAATCTATTCAAAATATACGAAATCGAAACAGACTCGAGAAAAAGGATTCGAAGCGAATCTAGAACCAATAAAATTTGTGAATAGATCCTAGACTCCTATACCCGAAAACCCGGAACTGGAACCGAATCTAAACGAAACCAGAAACGAGTGGTACTCGAAATATCCGAAATATAATTATATACCTAAAATATTAATTATATTTAGATTTAATATAACCAAATTACTCAAAATTATTATTATAAACTCAAAATAATTATTTATTTTTAGACTAAAATAACCAAAATATTTAAAAATTCTTACTTATATTTTTATCTAAATTTAACAAAATTTAATTTAATTTTATCTTTTTTAAAAAAAAAATCAATATAAAATACCCAAAATCAAATCGAACCAAACCTAAACCAAAATTTCAAAATACCCAAATAAATCAATTCGGAACCGAACCGAACCAAACCTTTTTCTTTTGTTCTTCGCCCAAATAATATTTTTATTTTGGTTAAATGGGCAAGTTTTGTATTTGCAGTTTCCCACGAAACTATTAAGAGAAGTACATCTTTTAACCATAAAACAGACTTCTCCTAATCTCCTTTACACTAAACCAGTCTTCATAAGGTTAAGATAAAAGTTTACAACGTTGCAACAATCCGTAGAAGCGAAGGCCATAACAAAGTTATTGCATCAACGTTATCATCAGCTAAATACAACTCTAGAAAAACCCTAAAACCCTAATTCCTAATACCAAACCAACAAATTTACAGGAAAATAAAAGAAAGAAACATTTTGTAAGCTAAAAGCCGAACTACGAACAAACGAAACTACTGATTAAAACTTTCTTTCATTAGGGATGTTGGTTTTTTTAGCAGTAGAACATTACTCTCTTCACATTCTCCTTCAAAGCTGGTAAAGGCTTCACACCGGAATCTCCGACAGTTGTTGTTTTCGTGCTCTTTTTCCCCGGTGATCCGTTGTCTTGCATTATCTCCGGTTCCAGGTAGAAACGTGCTCGAAAGGCTGCAAGATGCGCATAATACGCAGGAGGAACTGTACAACAGCCAAAAAAATAAACATGAATTTACAGATTTTCGTATGATTAGCGGGTTTAAGGAAGAAGAAAAAACATTGTTATTTACCTATAGACACGGATCGAGTGCATCGTGCGTAGGTATAACAGAGATTATTAGTCAGTGACTGAATACCGTCCGCTGTGAAATTGTTCTCGTCCCAAAGAACATGGTAATGAGCTGGCCTGCTTGTTCCCTAGATGATACAATAAACACGAAAAGATTCGACTTTTTTGTTCAGTTTAACGAAAAAATGTTGTTTTTCTAATATTTCAGTAGTTGTTTCGTACCTGAATACCCGCATGGCTACAAAGGTAGAAGTCGAATTCAGTTGGATGACATATCTTGGTGTCAACTACAGTACCTGAACAAAATGGCGGTAAAGAAATAGTTAGTTAGCTAGTTAGTTATTTCTGTTATGTTCTTTCAACCGTTTTCAAGAACTGACCTGGTAAGATATTTCCGCTTCGGTCAGTACTGCTTTTGTCTCGGTGATTATTAGCAAACAAACGAGTGTGGTGACGCTTCTGCACAACGATGAATGTCACCGGTGGCTGATAATTCGGTTCAAGCGACGCACAAGCCTAAACAAACACAAACAGAAAAAAAGTTTAACATTAATTTTTTGCTGAAATATTGGCTTATTCGGCTCAAATGATGCACACAAGTTACTACCTTTCGAATTGCATCCAACTCATAGAGTAAAACTTGATAGAATTGCCCTTCGCTTACTCCATCACTGCGCGGGTAAAACACCCATGAGAACCAAATTAAGATTTTTTACGTATGAATTCTTTTACAAAAATGTGTAAAGAGAAACCAACCGGTAAAAGATAATTCGAAGCGGTTTCTGCCCTGTTGCTTTCCTAAAGGAGATCAGAAGGTCCCTGTAGAAAGCAAACAAAAAAAACTTGAGATACACCGATAATATCAAACCACGGAAACCGAAAAATTGCGATTCATTACCTGATCATACCGCCACTAACAGTGCCACGTACAGGATCTTGCCATGTTTTATACAAATCTTGTATAAGTTCTTGCCTGTGAGCTTGCGCACAAACTAAACCCGCATATTTTGTGACTTCAGGCCAGTCTTGAGAAGCAACAACCTAACAAAAACAAAACCGCGTCTAATGAATTTCGATGTTCCACTACTTGATAAAAGTGTATAGTTGAGTTGTTGTATAATCCTTACAGCGGCGATTGAAGGGCTTGACTCTTCCCCATTCTCTGGGTGAGTCACGTCTGCGCCAAATATAATTGTCGGTATATCGCTAACCAGTGGAATTCTACAGCTTATGGCGTCTAATAGAACTGTGTTCCTTCCTCCCATCTGTAAACAACATAGAAAGATCTAAGATTCATAATGCTAGAACAATCGAAAAATTTTCAATTCAGCTGCAAAAGTATTCACCTTGACATTGATTTTAAGGGATACATTTGCCAGATACTGTTTGCTAATCTTGAACACATGTTTTGTGAGACAACATTGAGATATCAAACCAAGCTCGGTTTCGCAGATTCTCTTAAGATCCCCTGAGATTACAAGAAGCATTTCGTTTTCATTGTAACCAAGAAGACAAAAGGGGTTTTAATATATGGAAGTGGAGATGATAATACCGTAAAGTGAACCGTTGTTATCAGGTAAAATCGCCAATAAAAGCTCTAACTCTTTGCCTTTCGTTTTGTTCATTGCAGTGTTATAAACATGCTTTAGAGCTTTCTCGACTTGATCTGGCCTCGCGCTATATATTGGGATCACGGGTTCCGGATTAAACTCCTACAATAACAAGATGAAGAAAAGCTTTCTGATAAGAAACACTTTCAGTTAAAGAAAATTTCAAAAAAAGGAGCAACAAAGAAATACATTATTACCATGCCTGAGACTTCACACATCTGACCAAGTTCATTACAAAATCCGCGAGCAACGTTTTCTTGAACGCTGCGTGAGAAGTTAACACATGCCCATCTGCTCACTGTCATCCCGTTGATCATTTTCTTGTTCATCATATTCCATTGACCAACCTGCGGGAGGCAATCTTTTTCTTTCCCGTTCTCGTGATATTTAAGCTGTAGCAAGCGAGACGAATTAGCATAACAGTATCATAGTTTGAGAAATTTTCAGATATTTGTTTTGTGCTTTACCCAAGGAGCTGGAAGAATACGAGCCTCAACAGAAGCTAACTTTTCGCTTATGTTCATGCCAAATTCCTTTGCATATGGATCTTGATCATACGCGTTGTGTTGGACCGTCTATAAAACATTTTTGACACCAAGATTAGTCCTCACTTCTAACTCACAAAGAACCATAAAGGATAAAAGACTACAAAATTACCTTCAAAATATCGTTTTCTCTGTCCCTTGGCCTCTGGCATGTAACTTTCAAGAGAGCAGTAATCTGCTTCTCGTTCAACCTTTTTGTGTACCGTTGTCCCTCGACAATTTTGCATGCCTACATTTAAAATAGAATCAGCAAAATGGCCAACAATTGAAATGTGTAGTATTGAATTAACAAAAAAAACTATGGTTTACGGTTTACCTCCATTGGCAAATAGCTTGCCTTCTTTTGGTTTCCAACTTGAAGACACGGCAAATGCGTGTGCTGGATCGTGAATCCATACATCTCTTGAAAATACTCAATAACCGACTTCATAGTACAGTTCTCATCAACTGGAAACCTGAGAATATAAACCAGAAAACTTAATTAATCTTCCATGAAACCAGCCTAATAAGTGATCAGAGCGTAACTGAAAATTAAAATGCTCACATTAGCTCTCTTGTTGGTTGAGTTGTTAAACCCGCAACACGGTATTTCCTTCTTACGTTTGCTCTATGAGTAACCTCTACTTTCACTCCCCTGAGACCCTTCTTAATCTGTTAAAAATTCCAAACATTCTTGTGAGAACAATCTAGGCTCAAGACAAGCGGTAATATAATGAAGAGAAATGTACCTTAACCCGATCAGAATCAGACAACGGTTTCGACAAGACATCCTTTCCAAGAAGCTGTGCTACAAACTCTATCACCGGAAGAGGCTCGATAAACGCAGCTGATGCCATATCTACATAGTAAGAAGAAAACATTAAGGTTAGGCTAACTATCAATAAGACCAAAAGCTATAAACAATCTCTTAAAAGTCAAATTTTTACCGATATTTAGCGATAAACCCATTTGAGTAGGTCTAATACTCTGATAAAACCCACACCATGACTCTAACCCTTCACCAAGTCTCTGCGGTGTTCTAATATCAGGTGAAAAGAAAGACCTTCCCACAGGACAAAACCTCTTAACCGACAATTCTCTGAGTACAATGTCGAGAATCTGCAACACCTCTTGCGGACCATCTGCGCGTTTACCAGCTAGAAACTCTCCTAAGTGATGCATATTGGCCCTTGCAACAAACTTGATAGCCACCTTATATGATCTCTCCCTTCTACAAACCAAAAATGTGTCAAATTCAAAGTTTCAAACATAAAACATAAATCTTTACTTAACATATAACATAAAGAACCAAAGAGACACTTACCTAGGTCCATTGATAATACCGTCATCTTCATCAACAATCTTAACAGTGAACTCCTTCCAAGTAAAAGGAAGTTCTCCGGCAGTGTAAAGACTTTTCCGGCCATCATAAGCCGGAAGTCTAGTCCCGAGATCAGACTCTTTATATAATCTAACTAACTCAGCAATTATAGCTCTGTTAACACTCTTTGATGACACTTCAGGAGTTATTGTAACCTGCAAAACGTCAATGGACCCAAATAAGCAATAAGAACAAACATTAAAACTCTCTCTTTCCCTTCATTAAATCATCCAAAGTTTGAAGCTTTATTACTCATTACAGCAAAAACTAAAAAAGTCAAAAAATAAAAAAAAACTTTACTTTTTAGAAACTTACATCATAATGATTCAAATCTTTGGTTGGCAAATCAGCAAGGAAATGGTTAGCTTTAACAATACATTTAGTCCCAAGTGTTCCAAATCCAGGTCTTGGCGCAAAGTTTGAGTTTTTACTAACACCCATCTCCATCTGATGATTCACAGCCACAATCTCACCGGTGGAGACGGCGGCGGAGGAGGAAGTGGTTTGACTCAACGGTGGTGGTTTACGAGGACGAGAGCTAGGTCTCATACAAACATCTCCTTGATCAGATTTTCGACCTCCACGATTCCTCCTCCGGCCACGATTCTTTGACGGTGGTGAAGGTGAAGAAGCTTGACTCTGAGCCGCTACCGTCACCGGAGGAGGGATTTTTCCGGTTTGAGTCGGTTTGGGATGATGGTGTTGTTTTAAAGGTTGAAGATTTGGTTTGATTAGTAAATGAGTCTCAGAGGTTTCTTTCATTTGCCTAATCGGCATTTTTTTTGTTTCTCTCAAAACTCTTTTCTCACTACAAAAAGAATGAAACAAAAACTAAAACTGATCCCTTCTTGGCCTTATTCTACCTGCAAATTCATAAGCAAGAAAAAATAAGTACAAAAACTAAAAATTAATAAAATTGTAAAAATTAAAAAAACCATTGTCAGATTGCATTAAATGGAGAAAATCCAGAAAGAAAAAATAAAAAACCATGATGATGTTAAACAGTGAAGTAGCAAAAAAAAAAAAAAGAACACAAACATTTGAACATGCGTTTGTTGTTGTTTCTTCTATTACAAAGTTTCAGAAAAAACAGAGAGGTAAAACAGAGAGGCAGTGTATACATACATATATAGATACAGTTTTTCTCTCGATAAAAGAGAGATAGAGAGACAAGAATCCATGAAATTAGAAGGAAACACTGTAAAGACCAAGAAATAAAGGAACCAATCGTTTTTTTTTACATGTTTTGTTTTTCATTTACAGACAAAAAACAGAAACAGAGATTTATTGAAGCTTTAAGTGAAAAATGGTGGAAAAATGGGAATACCCAGAAGACAAAACCGGAGAAAGCTTTAATCTTTTGTCTCTATTTGATGATTCCCGGAAAAAAAAAAAAAATTAGATCCCGGAGGAGAAACCCAAACAGATAATTACAAAAAAATCGAAGCTTTTTTTTTTTTTTGTTGGCTGTGAATTTAGAGAGAGAGAGAGAGAGATAAAAACTTAAGAGCAAGTGAAACAAAGTGAAGGAATAAACATCGAAAAGAGCAGTGGAAATATCAATATCTCCAAGAATAATTAATTTTTTTTATTAAAAATTCAATTGAATTTACTGCTACGGATAGAAAATGACCCGTCCGGTTATATTTATTAAAAAAAAAAAACAGTAAAAAAAAAAAAGAGAGGAAAACACTCACCGACCAATGAAAGACTGAACCTTTGAGAAGATGAGTGACGCTACTAAAGAAGATAGCTTTCCTCTCAATGTGGAGAAAAAATCTCAGAAGAAAGAAAGAGAGAGAGTATGAATGATGATGATGAAGAAGAAGAAGATTTGTGATGTAGGAATTTTAGAAATTTTATTATGACTTCTCTCTTTTAAGGACGCATGCAAAAGAAGTTTGCTTTTGAGAGGCTTTGGTCTCTCTCTTTTTTAAATCACGTGTAAAGGCTCTTTCTCTCTCTCTCTCTCTCTCTCTCATCAGTCTTCTTCTTTCTTCACTTTTTTTTCTTCCACTTTCTATTTTTTCCATTTGAGAAATAAAGTTTGTTTTTTTTTTTTTTTAATACTTTTGCTAATGATTTTTCATTAAGTACAAATTTCTTCTTTTTGGGTAAGCACAATGTGTTTGATTTATGGCAGCAACTATTTAATTATTGATGTTAATGATCTCATTGATTTTTTTTTAATTATTTAATTTTGTTACTATAATACTTTAATTTTATTATAAAAGACTATTTTATTATTCATGACGAGGATTTTCAAATTTTATTTTCACAAATGGTTTTATAACGGATAGTTTTACCAACATTAAAAAAATCAACAATGGACGGTTTTACATGTAGTATAAGTATAATCTTCATATATAGACAACAATTTTATCTTTTAACACATAAGAGCACCACAAATAACTTTACATGCATAATGTAAACAGTGAATGCATAATGTTATTTTGTCTTGGCCAAGTGTTGTTGAACCATAGATGGCCGAAGAGTACTCTCTATTTGTTAAGAGGGATACGATGGAACGAGGATGGATTGAAAGTACCACAAAGTTCTAGGATCTGACTCGATCTCAACAATTTTTTGGTTTTTAAAAAGGTATACACAAAATTGGATCGATGTTAAGTTGACATATTGTCATGCTAAATAACAACACATTTGTCATCTTTAATATTGTTATGATTAAGGAAACATATTTTTGTCGATAAATTTCAAAATGCATAATGTGGAAAAATTTAATCGACATATATATAGATGTGGTTATTATAAGGTTTTGAGGTTTATTAGATTCATCGAGGTTTGATAAAGTGGTTACAGTTTACAATGTTAGGATTATTGTTAACTGTTAAGATATCGCGATTTTGGGGTTAAGTATGAACAAAAAATTGACGTTTTTTTTTTTTTGGTCAAGGTTTAAATTGAGAAAAATGAATAGTGATTTTACAAAATAACTCACTAACTCGTTTAAATCCATTTTAAATAGATGGCGTAACTTTAAATCCATCTATTTTTGGAAGAAATTTTGACTTTTGATGTTGCACACTAGCGATGAATATATGGTTGTCTCGTTTCATCATCACAAGTGATATCTTCAAAAGGTGAATCAAAATTCAAAAAGAAAAATCTGATATAAAAATATTAGTTTTTTTTTATTACTCCCTCCGTCCCAAAATATAGAATTTTTTAGCCTTTTTTTTGTCCCAAAATATAGAATTTTTTCAGATTTCTGTGCAAATATTCAATTTATTAAAACAATTTTGGTCAAACTATTTTAAAATTCTAAATTCTAATCCATCGTTATTTGTAGTGTGTCATTACTCCATTTTTTAGGACTTATCGTCTTCCAACTGATATTTTAATAAACCAAAAAAAAATCTGAGACTAATTTTTGGAGGACTTATCGTCTTCCAACTGATATTTTCATAAACAAAAAAAAAAAAATCTGAGACGAAAAAATGGAAACAAGAGAAAGCAAATCAAAAGAAGTTCAACCCATTAACAAATCAAATCCTCACAAATTTGATTTAAACAAATATCCTCATGACGACGAAGAAGAAACTCCTCCCACCGAAATACCAGAACAAAAAGAAAGCATAGCAAAAAAACTTAAATCGATCAAAAAGGCAGTTTATGGGAGCATTCATCAATTCGATTTGAACGAGCCGTATTACGACGAAGGAGCCCCTTATCTGGAAAAGTCATGGGAAGAACTTAAATTGGAAATGCTTAAGATATTGATCCCTGCATATTCACCGGTAAAATGCATACTTAAAATTTCATGTGATGCAGTTCGATGCAGTGAATAATCTTATTGATTTTTTTTTTGCAGAAAAAGTGACTATTCCGTTGACAAATTGCTTTGCTTTCTTTTGTATTGCTGAAGATTTTGTATTGGATCGAAACAGGGCAAATCAACATCCAATATTTCTCAAGAAAGCTGATATCTTTTCAATTCAAGTCCACAGTAGTTGAAACTTATTTCTAAATTTCTTGAGATTTTTTTTTTACTGTGATTTTATTGGTGTAGACTTGTAGTTATGCATCAATACAAATAAGTATGGTTCGTGTGATGGCTATGCTTCTTTTTTTCTCATCTTTTTTTTTTTGTTTTTTCTCTTTGATATTGTTCCACTTGCTATGAACGTAGAGGACGAGTGGACCAAAAGAGCAATTGAAATATTTTTCTATATTTGGATAAGCTTCTCTCACTCATCACAACCCAATACATGTATACAAAAGAACACACGTATTACCCTCAAAGATCCAAAAGAGAAAGGTTGGATAATGAGTGAGATGTATCAATTCCAAAGGCGTTGGCACACACAAGCTCTGTTACAAGGAATCTTGATCTTATTAGTTACAGGAATCGCATGTGATTGGCAAAACATTTGAATGCGTCTGCTGCAAGGCATAAGAGGCATGAATCGATCCTCTACTGTCACGTGCTGTCTTTGGTATAGTTGAAGCTTATCAACGCGTTCATCAATGAAGACATTAACAAGATCTCTCCTATCTTTGATCTTCATCCTCTCCTCATTCCCAAACAAAACTACATCTCCAAGACCATAGTTACCAATCTTAAATGATCCAGAGACTAGTTTCACAACTCTTGACGCCACTTCAAGAACAGAAACATTAGTTGGACCACATGTCAAAGTTCTACATTTTGCATTCAGAGTGTAAACAACAGCACACTAGAAATCTAGGAGTAATACAATTCCTTCATTTTTACTACTCTAGAAATCTCTGCTACGTAACTTGAGTGTTAAAATTGACATCTGAACCATGATAAGTTAAGATAAAACAAATAGACAGAAAAAACAAACAATAAAATCCTTAGAACTGCAGAAGTATCATAAAGAGTTTAAATTTTTTTAAAAAAGGTCTTTCTCTGATCTGAGAATGTTCACAACCAAAAAAAAAAAACAGAGACAAAAGAAGAACATTTCAACTAATTTGACGACCTGAGAATGTTCAACACCTGTTCCAGCAACATAGCATCACAACTTAGTTGTTTGGGAAGAAGATCATTTCTTTCCAATGTTGATTTCTTCATATGCGGTATCTTGTACTTGTTTGATCCTCCAACTTTCATGATCTCTAGCATACAAGATTGAAGAGTCAAAAAAATATGGTTTACCTGAGCTGTAGGATATGTTTCAAATGACTCTTCTAACTATGAAAACATTAGTTATTTAGTAGTTTGTAAAATAAAAACGTCACGACTACAAATTAACATCATTGAAAGTAGTACTACTTTCCCAATTGCTGATAATTATGAATGTTCAAAATTAGGTTTATTTAATAGAGAAAACGACTTGACCAAGACTTTGCATGATTACATCCTTTACTATTTTGTGACCATTTGTACATATTTATTGAATTAGATTTTGTTGGATATGTATAGACAGATTTCATATGTGTCAGCTTATTGCAGCTGCTTAAGCTTTCATGGCCACTTTCTTTGTGGTCCGTTTAGTACCACTAACACTGTTGTATGTATATACATATATTTTTGCATATACAGATGACATATAAATATACATATATACGTATATATTGATATTTATGGCGAGAAATAGTAAATGTTACATGTTAAAAAAATATAGTAAATGTTTTTTATATTTTGCAAAATAATAAAGCAAATGATAACACACACGGAAGAAGGAATAATTCGAACTTGCAGTCTCCTCTTTTCTTTCTGCAGACCCCATTTCATGACTCTACTACACCTTCATTAATTTTGTTTCTTTCATTATTTTTCCTTTTTTTGTTTGTTTATTAATATATTAAATTACATGAAACGTCCGTCAATAAAAAAAGAAACTACATGAAACAAAATTATTAGGAATCCACTAAATCTAGTTGTAATTTATCCAATGGTAAGAACTAAGAAGATATCAATATAGTTTGATATTAATAACTAAAATTTGAATCCAATGATATCTTTATAAGCTACAAGGTTCTCTGTTTATTTGGTACGAGGAAATTAATAATTTAAAATGCAACACATCGGCCTAGAAATCTAAGTATGATTTTGGTTAATCAAACTATAGAGTGTAGTTTTTTTATAGTAATTTTGCTCAACTAATTCGAGTGTGATAAGTAACGGTTGGTAGAATTCTTCTTGGCAGCAAATAGGAGAAAGTGTAACGTTCTTTTAGAATTATTTTAGAAAAATAAAAAATAGCAAGGATGTGATTTTTTTGTTTTTATCATTATTTGTTTTGATATTTTTTAAAAGTTTTAGTATGTGTATAACGTTTCTTACAAATATTTAATCTGTCTTTATATACTTTATTTATATATAGAGTTTTTATATTTAAAATATTTCTGGTGTCCAACCATAATTTTAATCATACTTGAAAAATTAGAATCATGGCCTTTCAGGTTATATAATTAATTATTTAACTACTGATCACCACAAATTAGATGAACAATAATATCATAATTTATTTTATCCTATAGTTTTTTATGTAAATTATTATTTTAGTTATACTCTCTTATTTTTGAATTTTGTTATTTTTTTTTATCATTTTCGTAATTTGAAAACCGACGATCAAAAGACCACCGTCTCAACGTTAACAGAAAACCCAACAAAAAACGATTTGACCATTATATTTCAATGTAATCACATATTGTAAATGTAGATACAAACACAAATATATGTTTATAATTCACTTGTTTTTTAAAACATGGTTCTAATTTTAACATATATCAAATCATCTTACAACTTGTATGATTGTAGTTCTTAGGGCATCTTCAATGGGACATCTCCTTAGGGTGTTCTTAGAGGAAAAAAATTGATAAAATAATGTAAGATCGGTAGTTAAGATCTTTTGTTAAAAAGCTGGATATTGGGAGAACACGTTTAAGACCTAAGTTTATTTCGCCGGATTTAGAACGGATTTGAACCACCACAAACCAAGCCAACAATAGCCTCCAGATTTCGATTAAGCTAACCCGATCAAATCGCCATAAGAAGAGATCTAAAACAACAAAGAGATCGAACGATTTAGAAAATCAGTCTACAGAACGATTTCTAAAACAACAAACAGATCGATTTGGGTGATTTAGTTGCCAAAAACAAAAATATATCGGTTTCATGGCCGGGAATCTCACCTTTTGTCGGAGAAGGTTAGGGACGCGAAAATCGCCGCTGGAGACACAAACCCTAGGTCGTTTGCGATTTTGGGGGAAATGAAATTTTTGTTTCCTTTCCCAATTCTTCCGCCCAATAGAAATTCGCCACGTCACCCCGCAACTCCTTGAAGAACTGATCCAGGATGAGAGCGGGCCGGCTGATCTTAAGCCCAACAAGCCATTATTTTGGATTAAAAAAAGGCTAAGATCACCCCCTGATATGCCATTGAAGATGGTCTTAGGGTTAAATCTGACACAAGATAAAATGTAATGCAAATATCTCTCTAATATATCGTAAGTTAGTAATTAATTCCAAAAAGATAATTGGACTTAGTAGAGGTTTTTAGTGTGTATAATGAAAATTTAGTAGTAAATTAGTAATGATTATGATTTGTAAACTGTAAAGAGTGGTGTGTATAATCAAGTAGAAGAACCCCCATGTGAAGTTAATATACACCTCAGGGCCCCTACTTCATTTGGCCCACAAGGAAAATATCCGCCGTGAGATCGATCATAATCATGACGAACCTCTTTTTATTTATTTTTTTCTTTATGTAACTTTTATTTTCCTTTGTGAGACTTAAATAATTAATTTTTCTCAATAAGTTTACAAAGTACTTGTTGGCACCAACACAAAAAAGTTCCAAAGTATTCCAAAAATGTTACGATGAATGATGATGACATTGTTGGACTAATGGGGAAAGCTGAGAGCACTGTTTTGAATTTTGTTTTTCTATCGATACAAAATAAAAGTACAATGTTTGCATATTTAAAAAATAAACAATATTCAAATTAATATGGAAGTTTTAATAAAACATTCTACATTTATAGAAAAACTTGAAAAGAGTCTAATTTTTCTCTTAATTCATAAACACTAAACACCAAATTCCAAGCTTCTAAAGCTTCTGCTTCATACAGTGAGTGCATTTGGTGCAAGCAAAATAGGAGAATATATTCGCTTCTAAAGCTTCTTCTTCATACAGTGAGCTATTCTTGCATTTTTTTCCTTTCATGTTTCACCCTTGCAAGTTCAAGATATAGTAAGTATAGTAGTGTAAAGCTTTCAGAATAATATAACTTAACATTAAACCAAAATTTTGTAGCATTTCACTATTTTAAGAACATCGAATATTAACTAGCTAGGCAATTGATTTTTAGAATCCATCGGACGGTTAATTTTTTTTTCCTAAGAGAATGTTGGTTATGTCGAATACTTGGTAAGAGAGTGTAGGCGATTCGACCACTTGAGGACGAACCAAACTAGGCTATGTGTAATGCGTGGCGGAGGGTATGTTCCTTCGATTGAATTTTGCATGTCGAAGGAACATGTCAGGACGGTTTCCAGGAAATTAAAGACAAAAAAATAAGTTAGTCTTTTAGAGGAATCTCTGAAGCTCTCAAGCTCATGTTAGAATGTATCAACGTGACTGGTCGAGAAGTCATATTGTACAAAAAGAAATGCGTATCGTTGGTTTTGAGTTTGGTCAAGAGAGGTCCAAAACTCAATATGTTATTTTTGTACTCTTACGAAATAACATGGTTCTTGAAGTGGGATTGAAACTCTCGAAAACTGAGTTTTGTCGAAGGAATTATAGCTCTCCATTGGGCGTGTCCATGCGGACAAATTTTTTAGCGGACAGTTACTGGACGGACGGTAATGTACATGGACAGTTACTTATCTTCAAAAATGTTATTTAATACTCCTTCTGTTCCTGAAAATTTTATGTTATGACTTTTTCACGCATATTAAGAAACAAAAGATGTCTTTTTATTTTATTGTGTGAAAAAATATACAAATAAATCTGATTGGTAACTTAAAAGTAGGAACTTGACCTTTCAGTTTCTTCCGTCAAAAATAAAATATTTTTTAATTATTAATTACATTTAAAAATTAAAAAAAAATCTACAAAATCTATCTTTAAGGAACAAAAATAAAACCTAAAACATCAAATTTTCAGGAACAGAGGGAGTACCTTCAAGGAATTGTCCTCTTAACCATTTTTAGGTTTTTGACATATTTTTCTAATTATCATTCTAACAAAGCACATATACACATGCATGTGATGTGCCTATGAATCTATAAATGTATATGCGTGTGTAGATATAATATCATATGGGTTAGTTTGGTGGTCACTGTGGTAGCTATAGGGTTATGGGCATGGTTTGTTTTGAAGCGACGCATGTTATCTTTTATTTCTTATGATTGTTTAGTTTGATTTCAAATTCGGAATATATGACAAAATTGTGATTTTTTAAAACTCAGAAGATAACATTTTAAAATCACAAAACGTATGTTTTGCATGTGTTTCGCATATACGCTAAAATTGTATTTTAGAGATCGAAATTCAATATTGGGTCAAACATTACTTCGCTTGGTCTTCTTTGTGGTGCTTTGTCCGGTACTGTTTTACTCGTTCTATTTTATCAATTTATCAAATATATTTTTGAATACATGCAAATAAAAATGAAACCTAAAGAGAAAAGTGTTCTTGGATTGAATTATTGAATATATAAACTAGTCAAGAATGTTTGCAAGCTTGGTGAAACTTGCATACATACACCGATATTTTCGAAGATCTATAATGATAACGATTTGACCATTTGGGCATTATATATCGAGCTTAAATATTCTCTTTGATTCATAGATTTTTTAATTTCGTTGGCAGAACAAAATATACTCTTTGCAGAATTTCGATGGGGGTACCTATGATGCATAATGCACGCGTGTGACTTTTTAATCATTGTCGATTTATTTTTGTCAACAAACACTGTTTAGTTTAATCAGTTTAAATAGACAAAAACCTGGGATTTATTTAAAATTTTTTTTTAACAATAGCCTAGCCGATATACATTGCTAGCAGTTTTTAAATTACATTCTAGTATTTTTTTTTTAAAAAGTTACATTCTAGTATTTGTAGAAATTGCACATGTGTTGTTTAATTGTTTACGAGAGCCTTCAAAAAGGAAAAAATTGGCTAAGAGATGAGATCAGTTATTTATATATTAAGCAAGTTATGATTATTAGACAAACTGTACATTCCAATAATAATTCAGATAGTTTTATTTACATTAATCATTTTTATTATCTTAGTTTCCTTATTAAATTTTGAAAAACGACAAAATATACATTTAATCTATGATTAAAGCAAACTTTGGGGGAAATTCCATATCTTTTTATGGGTGCCCTAATTTCTTATTGCTTCTTGGAAAGTTCACACTTGACAAGCACAATAAATCTTGCACGTCGGAGTAAAATTATGTTAATTCGTCTATTTTTAATTCACTAAACTAAGCTTTTATTATAAAAGTCTAAATTCTTAAGTTATACTAACATGCATGTTTTTATATGATTATTGAATACAAAAGTTGCATAGAAATTTTAGTAACAGATGAGATGAATAATTGCAGTAATAACTACTATAGATAGTGTAAATGTAACTCGAACTTGTTCCATGTCTGTCTAATTCTATTTGAGTTGAACACAAGAAAAAAGTTTAAATTGATTTATTTAATCCAAATAAAATATTAGTAAATACTTCTCCCGACATCATAACTTTATTGTATTTTCTTGTTACCACTGGTCAGTAAAAGATGAAGTAATTGCGATGTTTAAAGCATATTAACAGTAAATTTCTAGTGTGAAAATTAAAAAAGAAGAGGTAGAAAAAGTAAATGTGGTGAGTTAAAATAATAAAACTATGTCAGAGCTGGCCTAAAACGGTGTATAATCTGCAAATCTGCCACTATAGCTTTTGTGTCACTCAGCTCTCCTTTAGCTTTTGCTTTTAAAGATTAACAAATAAAAAAGGTAAATATTGTGTTTATTACCAATCTACTTTATTTATAAAAAATAACTGAAATTTGATAGTTATGAAAAGATTGTTTTTTTTTTCTAGTATTGTTAGCAAAATTGCTTTTAATTGTCTATTTATTGTCGCCAACTATATAGAAATTCTAGAAACAAGCATAGTTTGGAATCAAACTAAATTTATTTATTTATTAAGAATATTGAAAAGCAAAGAGATGAGAACCCAAAAAATAAAAAGTAAATTAAAATAATATTAATACAAGTTACTTTACAGAGGCTCTGTCTTTTTTATCATCTCTGATCTTAGTCCTATTTTTACTTTTATTGTGAAAAGCACCCCAAAGTGCACTTCTGTTCCCAAAATTTTGAACAAGTTTTTTTATGAAAAGACTGAATAAATCATCAAAACATTATTTAAAGTAAAAATTAAAATAGAAAGTGCTAAAGAATTGGTAAATACAAATTACATATTTAAATGGTGCGAATAAATTCAGGCTTTGTCGTATAGTTGTCTTTGAGCAACACATCTTGCATTATGACTTAGTTTAGTGTTTTCTTTTCTGATAATTTTTACATAATCTTAGTATTCTCCTAACTCGATTTTGATTAATGAATAATGAAGTGTGTTGGTTGATGAAAGAATAAAGAATGTAATTAAGTATTTTCTTAAACAAATAATTAAAACATGAACAGAGATTTTGGGAACTAGCGATGGAGAATTGCTCTTTTTTTCTTTCTAATTGGGTCATGTGTGGAGATGCACTATAGTGAAGAAGATTTTGATGCATCATTTTCACTAAAGGTATTCAAAAAGAATTATCAGTCGCACATCTGCATAGAAATTATTGTTATAAAAAGAATAGAACCAAGATAAAAAGGTGGTATTATAATGCATGTTTTTTTTCTTCTTATTTTATTGGAGATGAGAAAAGGTGTGATTGTCTTGTTGTAGGGACAACTTTGATGTGTTCCAAAGAGACCTTTACTTGCTTTTCTCAAATTGAAGTTATCCATATCAAACCAAAATATGTCGACAAACCCAACCAAACCTAAAAACACACAATTGCATAAAAGATTTCTTGTCGAAACTGAATCAAAACCTTGTTTGCACCACACAAAAAAAAAAAAAAAAAAAAGACCCTTCAAATCGAAATAAATCAAACCAAACACTTACACACAACTAATTAAACACCAATTTCAAAAAATCTTGTATCTTTCTGTTTCATTATAAATGATTTCTCATATATATATTAACAGGGAAAAATGTCAAACAAACCATGAACTTTCAAATTTAAGCCATTTTAACCATGTACTATCATTTAAGCCAAATAAACCATGAACTTTCAAATTTAAGCCAAATAAACCATGAACTTCTGTTGACTTTCTGTTTGGCCCATAAACTTTCGGTTGATTAAGCCGTTTTAACCGTCCCGTTAAATCCACTACCTAAGTCATTAACAGACGTTAATTGTCGTCGTTTTGGGCAGTAACAGAGAAGAGTTAACGACAATTAACGTATGTTAATAGCTCAGTTAATGGATTTAACGGGACGGTTAAAACGGCTTATTCAACTGAAAGTTCATGGGCCAAACAGAAAGTCAACAGAAGTTCATGGTTTATTTGGCTTAAATGATAGTTCATGGTTAAAATGACTTAAATTTGAAAGTTCATGGTTTCTTTGACATTTTTCCCTATATTAATATGTCTATTATACATTTACTAAAAACACTATATACTTTTATATCCATAAGTAGTAAACAAAAGTAATGGATATGAATTTTTTGCAAAATATATATATATATATATTAACAAAAGATATAAACTGTTTAAAATTTGCACTAGAATATATTTTTTTCAAACAAAATTTAATTGCTAAACAACATATATTATTAAATGGAGGAAAATAGAAGAAAATTGCACATTTAAAACTATTTTAAAAACTATGATGTTACAATCGAAATTATAAAAACTATTTATAATCCCGTAATTATTCGAGAAGGGGGGCTCGCCAACGACCTTTGTTCAAGGCGTGGTTCAAAAAACAAGTCAAGCCCCTCCATATCATCGTCCTGAGAAAAACCAAGATCGGATCGAGTAAAGCTCTCTCTTCCCTCTCAAACACAATGATCGGTACAGCTATTGCTCCGAGAACCACACTTGCTACTACCCTCCTAACCATTGTCGCATCCATGGAAACAATGTAGAAATTTGATTTGATCTTTTGAATAAAATGCTGAAGAAAGTGAGTTAGCTCTCTTATAAAGCCCAAGAATTGGTGAGGTTTAAAGGATCGAAAGTTAAAGATCAGTTGAACAGATCTATAAACTAACTACCTAAACGGTTACATCTTCTGTTAAATTTCTTCCCGAGATGTAAATTTCTAGTGACATTTTTTGGAAAATACTAGAAAGTTGCACATTTAAATTAAAACTATTTTAAAAACTATGATGTTACAATGGATTTGATAAAAAATAAAACAAATAATTATAACAACATGGGCCATACGGCCCATACTCATACAATGCTACTGAAACCAAATTGGGCCTGTAATCCTCAAACTTCAAAACCGATTTTAATTAATCCTCTTCACAATTTCAAAACTAAGAAATTTTTGCATATGACATCTCCAAGCACAAGCAAGAATCATCGATGCTTAAACCTAATTTCAAAATGCAAATCCTTACAAAACCTCAAACAAATCCATTCCCAAATCATCACAACTGGTCTCTCTCATCACACATATCCTCTAAGTAAGCTTCTTCACTTATCCTCCACCATTTGCTTATCCTACGCACTTTCTATTTTACGCCAAATCCCAAATCCTTCCGTCTTCCTCTACAACACTCTCATCTCCTCCATCGTCTCAAATCACAATACCACCAAAACCCATATCGCGTTTTCTCTCTATGATCAGATTTTGAGGTCAAGATCAAACCTTGTTAGACCCAATGAGTTCACTTATCCTTCTCTATTCAAAGCTTCTGGCTTTGACCCTAAATGGCATCGCCATGGAAGGGCTCTTCATGCCCATGTGTTGAAATTTCTTGAACCGGTGAATCATGATCGGTTTGTGCAAGCTGGTTTGGTTGGGTTATACGCTAATTGTGGTAAATTGAGGGAAGCTAGGTCTTTGTTTGAGCGAATTAGAGAACCTGATTTGGCTACTTGGAACACTGTTCTCTCTGCGTATGCTAATTCGGAAGAAACTGAGAGTGATGAAGAGGTTTTGTGTTTGTTTGTAAGAATGCAAGTGAGACCTAATGAGCTTTCTCTTGTAGCTTTAATCAAATCTTGTGCTAATTTAGGCGAATTTCGTGGAGGTGTTTGGGCTCATGTTTATCTCTTGAAGAACAATCTGAATCTTAATCAGTTTGTGGGAACTTCTCTTATCGATCTTTACTCGAAATGCGGATGTTTGAGTTACGCACGTCAAGTGTTCGATGAAATGTCTGAAAGAGATGTATCGTGTTACAATGCGATGATTCGGGGTTTAGCAGTTCACGGGTTTGGCCAAGAAGGTATTGAATTATACAAGGGATTGATCTCCCAAGGATTAACTCCGGACGATGCAACTTTTGTCGTGACGATATCCGCGTGTTCGCACTCGGGTCTAGTCGAGGAAGGTGTACAATTATTTCACTCGATGAAAGCGGATTATGGGATCGAGCCTAAGGTTGAGCATTACGGTTGTTTAGTTGATCTACTTGGCCGATCAGGGAGGTTAGAAGAAGCGGAAGAATGCATCAAGAAGATGCCGATGAAGCCTAATGCGACATTGTGGAGATCGTTTCTCGGTTCAGCTCAAATCCATGGCGACTTGGAGAGGGGTGAACTTGCTCTAAACCATTTGTTGGGGTTAGAACTAGAAAACAGTGGAAATTATGTGCTTTTATCAAATATTTATGCCGGAGTTAACCGTTGGGCTGACGTGGAGAAGACCCGGGAACTTATGAAAGACCACCGTGTGAATAAATCTCCGGGGATTAGTACTATTAATTAATTCATTATACCACAAAATAATGTATAACCCTTTTTTATTGCATAGAATAAAATTTAAATTTATTCGCCAAAGGACCAAAGCTACAACAACTAGTTTTGTTATTTTTTAATTAATCCACTATACCAAAAAAATCATGTGTGTATTTGTTTTGCATAGGAGACAAATCATATAAAGACCAAACCTACAACAACTTGTTTTATTTAAAAAACATGTTAAATCCTCCAATAACTCGATACGTGTAAACCAAAAACTATTACATATAAATAGTTATAATAATGTAGCTAAGAGAAAATATCCCATTTCTTTAAAAAAATTTTGGCACAACAAATCTTGTCTTCACACAGAATAATTTAAAAAGAAAAACAGTTGTTAGATTGTTGTCCTTTTTAACATAGACTAATCAAATAATAATTGAATTAGGTGCTAATTGACACATCAAATTAGAACGGTATGTCCATTCATTATCCACTAATTGACATTTTTTTAATGGCTATATACTCCTAATTAAATCACCTATCTACTAATTGTGTCTTAATTACATTAATCAAATGTTCTCTTAAGATTAAGAGAGCCGAAACAGAGCAAAATTAATCTGCCTTCAATGGCTTCTTCAGCAGCCATCGTCGTCTTCTCTAATTCTCCTTTTCGTTCTTCACCAATCCATAACAACAATCATGTTTCTCGTTACGCACCTGGATCCGTCTCTTTCAACCGTCGAGCTTCTTCCCGCCGTGGTTTCGTCGTCAGATCGGCGCTAATCGAGCCGGACGGAGGGAAACTCATGAACCTCGTCGTTGAGGAATCACGGCGGCGCGTGATGAAACGCGAGGCGGAGACGGTTCCTGTAAGGATTCAGCTGAATCGTGTGGATCTTGAGTGGGTACATGTGCTTAGTGAAGGCTGGGCAAGTCCTCTTAAAGGTTTCATGAGACAGTCAGAGTTCCTCCAAACACTTCATTTTAACTCGATCCGACTTGAAGACGGCTCTTTCGTCAACATGTCGGTTCCGATCGTCCTCGCTATCGACGACGATCAGAAGTTTCGTATCGGCGATTCGAATCGAGTCACGCTAGTTGACTCCGTTGGTAAACCAATCGCGATTCTCACTAAGTAAGTCTCCTAATTTGATTTGAATTTGATTTTGAATTTCACCGCAAAATCGTTAAAATCATCAAATGAACGTAATTTATGGAAAAATATGGATTGGAGTTGAATCTGATTTAGAAACTGATGATTCTAATTGATTTATTTGAGTTAGTATTGAGATTTATAAGCATCCGAAAGAAGAACGAATCGCGAGAACATGGGGAACAACAGCTAGAGGACTTCCATATGCAGAAGAAGCGATTACTAAAGCTGGAAACTGGTTGATCGGAGGTGATTTACAAGTTCTTGAGCCGATTAAGTACAACGACGGTTTAGACCGGTTTCGGTTATCTCCGTCTCAGCTGCGGGAAGAGTTTGAAAGGCGCGGTGCGGATGCGGTTTTCGCCTTTCAGTTAAGGAATCCGGTTCATAATGGTCATGCGCTTCTTATGACTGATACTCGTAGAAGACTTCTTGAGATGGGTTATAAAAACCCTGTCTTGTTGTTGAATCCACTTGGTGGGTTCACTAAGGCTGATGATGTACCTCTCAGTTGGCGTATGAGGCAACACGAGAAGGTATGTCTTTGGCTTCCTTCTGCTCCAAGAAACTGTTGGACTATAGATTTTGGTTTTTGATTCTTGCTATTGTGTTGTTGTTTCTTGGTTTGAACATATAGGTGTTGGAGGATGGTGTTCTAGATCCTGAGACCACTGTAGTGTCCATCTTCCCATCTCCAATGCACTATGCTGGACCGACCGAGGTTCAGTGGCATGCGAAAGCTAGGATCAACGCGGGAGCGAACTTCTACATCGTTGGTCGTGATCCGGCCGGTATGGGCCATCCGATGGAGAAGAGGGATTTATATGATGCTGATCATGGAAAGAAAGTGCTCAGCATGGCTCCAGGACTTGAACGTCTCAACATTCTCCCCTTCAAGGTTAGACTTGGATCATCGTTGATACTTCCTCTAAGTTAAACTTTCGCAAAGTTAAGTCTGATTGATTTCGGTTTGTCTGCATAGGTTGCTGCATATGATACAACTCAGGGTAAAATGGCCTTCTTTGATCCTACTAGGGCTCAAGACTTCCTCTTCATATCAGGAACCAAGGTATAACCTGATTTCAGTACTAGTATATATTAGATCAAATCCAAGATTCATCTTATTCTTTTTGGTTTGTAGATGCGTGGCTTGGCCAAGAAGAAAGAGAACCCACCAGATGGTTTCATGTGTCCCTCTGGTTGGAAGGTGTTGGTTGATTACTACGACAGTCTCAGTGCAGAGTCTGGTAATGGAAGGGTTTCATCAGAAGCTGTCGTCTCTGCTTAAATGCAAATGGTTCCTTGTCCCACAAGTTTCACATTTCCTGTTTGTTAGTAGTAACCAAGCTCCGTAACAAGAAGCTTCAAATAAAACCAATGTAACAATATGTGTGTTCTCTGTTGTCAACTTGTCATCGAGTCGCATCGATTTGTACCATATTTGCTTATTGTGTCATAAATTAAAAACATTTGTGTGTTGTGTTTAACCATCTCTCTTCTGAAAACATAAACTGTAAGCTACAAACCAAGTTAGACAGAAGCAGAGAAGAGTTTTGCTACATGATGGTAGGACCTAGAGGCGGTGGCGGGTCAATTCCCGGCGGTGGACTCCCCGGTGGGAATATTTCCGGTGGGCGAGGTGGTTCCCAATTCGGAGGTACCACATCAGGAGGTCTTTCCGGGTTCGGAGGATTTGGAGTGTCTGGCATCGGTGGAACCGGAAACTCGGGGCCGGGAGTTTGCGGCGGTCCAAGCGGTGGTGGGTCACTTGGAACCGTTGTAACTTCCGGTGGAGTGTCCGACGGGTTCGTCTCCGGTATATTAGGAAGCTCCGGGACTTCTAATGGAACCAACTCTGGTCCTTTACTTGGCCGTGAAGGTAACTCTTCCTCCGAAGGGGAACCACCCGGGAATTGAATTTCAGGTGGACCGGTTTGGTTAACAAAAGAGACACCGGTACTTGAGTTGGTTAACCCTCTGACCGGTTTAGAGGTACACGAAACTGATTTCGCCGCAGCGATGAACCGTGTAGACCATGGCTTAGACTTGGATGAACATAAAATGAAAGTGCCTCTCAAAAGATTTGCAGACACCAAAGACATAACTTTCGTTTTCTACATCTAAATTTTTACAAAGATGCAAATTTAACAAGGTTCAAGTACATTGACACGTCGTAATGAGAACAAAATACGTGTCACTATAACTTGACACGTGTAAAAGAACTGGCGATTATCACACGTTAAGTTATCAAATGCTACTTTTTTTGTCTTCCATTTCGAATTCTCGTGATTTTTTTTTTTTTTTTTGGGAAAATTAGATGTTCTAAAATATTTCAATTGGCTATCATTTAATTTGAAAAATTAGATGTTGTGGTCATTTTTAGTATTAAGTATCACTGAATTTGAAACTATCGTCATTTTTTTTTTTGTCACACGAATCTATTGTTTTCTTATCTAAAAAAACTAAAAATCTCATATTAGACATGTCTAATCACGCACTTAGATGATATGGCAATCTTATATATTGAGATAATAAAAAAATAATATAGAATCACATAAGTACATTAAATAAACCATAACAAATTAGTTTTTCCAAAAGAATTTAAAAAACCACTACGACGAAGTAACGGGAGTGATCCTAGGAACTTGAACAGGAAAGTCATCAATCTCATCAATCCATGGATTAGTCTTCTCGTCCATTGGATCAATCGTTTTCAAAGCTTTCCAAACAGCACTATTACACTTGAAACCCGATCCAAAAGCAATCTGCCAAGTCCTATCTCCTCTCTTAATCCTTCCTTTAGCTTCACTATACGCAAGCTCATACCAAAGCGAGCTACTCGAAGTGTTACCAAACCGGTTCAACGTCATCCTCGATGGCTCCATATGCCATTCAGATAAATCCAAATTCTTCTCTATCTCGTCGAGTACGGCTCTACCTCCCGCGTGGATGCAGAAATGCTCAAAAGCTAGCTTGAAGTCAGGAATGTAAGGTTTTATCTTCTTAACTTTGAAGACTTTTCGGGCCACGAGTGTTGCGAAAAAGAGAAGTTGTTCGGACATTGGTAAGACTAGTGGTCCAAGAGTTGTGATGTTTGTCTTGAGAGCTTCTCCGGCTATTGCCATTAGGTTTTTAGAGAGTGAGACTCCAACTTTGCCGGTTTCTTCTGCGTTGTTGTCTTCTCGTTGGTAAACACAGCCGAATGCGTTGTCGTCAGCTCCTTTGTGGGTACGGACGGTGTGGATGAGCTGATATTTTGAACGGCTACGATCGGAGGAACGGTTTGAGAGAAGTACCGCGGCTCCTCCCATACGGAAGATGCAGTTAGAGAGAAGCATTGATCGGTCATTGCCTAAGTACCAATTTTGAGTTATGTTCTCTGTGCTCACTACTAGTGCGTATGAGTTTGGTTGTACCTGCATTATTGTCACAAATTTATTACTTTCTAACTCAAAAAATATGTATTTACTAACAAGAACAACATTTTCCAATTAAAAAAATTATAACAATGGTTATCTAATTCGCAATAAAACTACAAAATGTTTCAAAATTAAGTTATGATTCATGTGAGTTTTGGATTTCCTTTTGTGACTAGACAACCTTATATGGTGGACATTAAACACGAATCTATATATACGAACGTATGTGTGTGCATGTCTCATGTAGTCATGTGGATGTAATGCAAGTAGCCCAGCACATTTACGAACTTTGGTTCAATTTGCCAACCAGCTTTCAGATTTAAGAAACTTGCTAGCACATGATACCACGTTGGTTTTATGTAAATCTTAGATCTACCGTACCAATTAAATAAATATGCTTCTATTTTTTGGGTAGAAATTAAATAAATATGCTTGTAACAAGTGATTGTAGAAACTAAGAAAAAATGCATCAATCCTAAATTCCTAATAAATATTTGTAATTAATGAATATTTTTTGATTGATAGTCATTTGGAAAGGAAAAAAAATCAATTTTTATATATTATATATATAAATAAAAAAAAATGAGGCCATTTAACACAACATTATGGTTTTTCTATTTTCACAACTACCACCAACCCAAAGACCACACAAAGCGAGCCTATCACTGTCAGAATTATCATAGACACGTGACTTTTACACGTAGAATTTTGACCTTTATGTTCCAAACAACTCATAACATAAAAAGTTGCATTCAGTATTCAATATAAGTCGGTAGACAAAAAACCAAACCAGTATAAAAACAAGTCGGTAAACAAGTGATTCAATTTTAAAAACATTAATCACACAAATATTGAACATGAAAGCGAAGTTAATCAACAAAAAAAATCTAGCTGGTAAAGTGTATTAAATGCTTAATAAGTGTCACCGGGCCGCAAATAATTAAATTTTGAAAGCTGGTAATTGTATTAAATGCTTATTTTTCCTAATAAAATCTAAAAAATTATGAGCTGTCGTTAGCCTTTTCAACTTTTAAAAAGTCGAATAAGAAAAAGTCCTAGATTCTATTATAATATTCCCTTGAATCACGACGACTCATAACAGTCAAAAACTAAACCGGATTAAACCAAACCGGATAATTAAACAGTATAATATATTTACCTGGAGCATCTGTTTAGCGAGATCAATGGAGATAAGTCCAGCACTACAACCCATTCCACCGAGATTATAGCTCAAAATGTTTCCTCTAAGCTTATACTTATTCACAATCATAGCAGAAAGTGACGGCGTTGGATTAAACAAACTACAATTCACCACAAGGATTCCAATATCTTTAGGTTTCACACCGGTTTTTTCAAGAACAGCGTCAATAGCTCCGAACATAACCGTCTCGGCTTCTTTTCTCGCTTCTTCCATACAAGGATTAGGAGGAACACGAAGAAGAGCTTCAGGGAAGTAAGTTTTCTGACCTAGACCGGATCTTTCAAGAATCTTTTGTTGGAAAGCGAGGTTGTCTTCTGTGAAGATACCTACACGTTGAGACCTGTCCATGAATGTTTCACGAGTGCAGATCAGTGAAGGGTCTGGTTTGTAACATGAGAAGTCGAGGAGGAAGACGCGGCGAGGACGGGTTGTGAAGTAGGCGGTGGAGAGAGAGATTAAGAGTGCGGTGGCGAGTGTGGCGGAGAGGAAATGGAAACGGAGTGTGTTGTAGAGGAGAGAGAGGTCGTTTAAGGTGAAGGAAGAGAGGTTAGCGATTGTTGCGGCGAGGAGAGGGAGGAGGAGGATGTAGAGAGCGTTGGAGATTAGGTAATGGTAACCGAGTTTAACGTATTTGAGACGAACGGATAAGAGAAAGTTGGGGAGGTTGTTTGGGTTAGTGTTTGGATCGGAGGTTGTGACATGGACCGGGACTGGCCGGTGAGGTTGGTTTTGGTTATCGGTCATTTTGTTGTTGTTGTTGTTGTGAGGATGAATGAGAAGAGAAAGGGGGATTTGTAGAGAAGAGAAGTGTCAAGTGAAAGATTTGTTTGTGTTTTGTTGTGTGAGAGAATGTTAGAGAGAGAGAGGGGAGAGAAGAGAATGGCCTAAAAAGTTGGAGGAAATTTGAGAATTTAATGGGAAGTTTTTGAAAGAGAGAGAGACTTGGCTAGGCTAATAAATGTTGTTAGGGGGAATGGGAAATATTTAAGGAAAAATATAATGTTTTTTTAGAAATATATATATACATTTTAGAAATATACAAAGAGAATAATTCCAGCAAATAAATTGTTCAAACAAGACATGAAAACCATTTCTTTTTTGTTCAAACTAGTAAAATGATAATGGCAATATTTATTTTTACAAAAAGGATTTATTTTAGGATTTTTTTTTGGTGAATAGGATTTATTTTAGGATAGTACTAGAATAAATGTTAGTATTGTCTATATTATTATAGTTTTAAAAATTACAATAAAAATGGTAATTTAGAACTAAATAGTGGAATTATTTATATTTTCCAAATAAAAAGTTGATTATTAGTTAAAGAGGATATCAGTATTGATACATATGCATAAATGGTAATTTACAAATACAAGTGAGAAATTTTATTTTGAAAATCTCTATTACATATGGACTACGAAAATATGGATAAAAAATAAAATAAAAAACCATACTTTTTTTTTTTTTTGGTCAACATAAAAAACCATACTTAAATTTTTGAAATGGATATAAATAAAAGTTATGTAGAGAGGGAAGATGCAACTACCCCAACGAAGCTTTTAATGTTTTTAGACAGTTGAGATTTGACACCTACGAGACGGCTATTGACTTTTATCCAATTGGGGGCTTAACTTGGCCGGACGCGTCCGACTTCCATTTCCTCTTTTACCCTTAATTTGACCCGTTATTTACGAGACTACCCTTTTTGTGAACAACTTGAAGACGGTCGATTTGAGGACCCACACTTGTCTTTACGTGTGAAGAGTCTATGTGAAGTGTGTCAACTTGTTACTTGTGTATAGAAGTTCATTAATCAAAGATATGGAGTATTAGATAGATTGGAGAATTAAGTGAATCGAAATAGAAGTTTGTTGAGCTAATAAATATGAGGAAATGTGTGGGTCACTTCCACTAAACTATTTTTTTTTTTTTTTGTGTTTTCAATTTTCATGGTTATCTATGTATGTATTTTATCTTAGTATAATTAAGATTTTGATTAGGACATTAAATATACATTTTGGTTTAGTTGTGTTTTCATATGATTTTGTAAACATATATAGTCTAAACTTCTCTCATTATTTCCTGGAGAAGAAACATTACTACAGCCCACACCACACTTTAATATATCCAATTCAACAATTCATTCATTTAACTTTAACAATTATGTATATTTTTGTTTATTTAAGATAATATATACAATTTTATCCACACAAAATTTATAATCTTCTAATCTTCGATATACTTATCAATTTGAAAACGACCATATACAGTATTACGAGAATTCAGAAAACCACCCCATAAAATAAGTAAATGTACTAATTGTTTTTTTGGTCATTGTATTCATTGGATTTTGGTTGGTTAGTCGGATGTATCAATTTGGGATATCAAATGATACAATGGGCAGAAAAGTGATTCATAGAAATAAATGAAAGCACATGACATGAATTTAATTGGCACACACTCTCGAATTTATTTTGTATATTGACCTTTCAGTTACGTCATTGCCTACCTCTTTTGATATGTTCATAATTCATAAGTGAAGTTATCAAATCTACATTTTACAATTTATAGATAATCGGTATGGATCAGTGAGTCAACAATTTTTTTTATATACAAACATGTTAAATATTACTACCTCTATTCCTGAAAAATAGATGTTATGACTTTTTCACAGATATTAAGAAACAAAAGATACTCCACTTTACAACAAATATACTCCTATTTTATTGTGTGAAAAAAATATACAAATAAATCTGATTGGTTCAGATAAAACAACGTACTCTCCCCTAATTATGAGTTAAAAAAAGAACAAAAATGATAGATAACGTGTTGGCTTATGTTTTGTGATCGTTTCAGTTTCTTCTTCACCACCATTTTTTTAGTTTCCCACTTTACAAACGAAAATTCATTGAAAATTTTAAATTTGGAGCCACGATCGTTACTCAAAAACAAAAAAAATTAAAATGGAGCCAAAACCAATATAACGAAATTTTACTTAATCGTTCTATATATATTAACACAGTTTACACCATCTAATAAAACTCATCAATGGCTTTTCATAGTTTTGATCTAAATTTACCATTTCAAAGTAATGAACAAGAAAATTTGTTTGATTTGAATAAAAGTCCAACAAGAGAGTTTACTTCAGTGGAGAATTGTTTGGCCATTCCATCCCATGAAGAACCAGAAGATTTTTCATCCATGATTTCAGGTATTTTTATTCATTTATTTTTATATTATTGTAATATTGATTTGCTAGTATATTCAAACTACTTCTAATAATTTGCTGCATATATACCGGAGTATTTAAAATGACTCATGTTAATTAATTTATTTTTAGTTAAGCTTTTCTATGCTATAGTTCGTTGATCTATTAATCTAGATAGCTTGACATATGATAATTAATCTAATTAATCACCGGAGTATTTGTTTGATGCTTCTTCTTGTTTGTGAAATTTTTATTGGATTTTAGTGCTCACGAGAATTAAGCTTTTATTTATAACATGTTTTTTTATTTTTTAAATGTGATAGGAGAAGATATTGAAATATTACAAGATCCTCAAGAAGCTATTGAGCCTATTGTTCGTAGAAAAGAAATGACGGATGAAGAAAGATTAGAGGTTTATTATGCTCTATTGGAAAAAAGCAATAACGGTAGATTGAAGAAGACTCATACAACGGAAGTTGCTAATTTATTCTCTGTACCATTACAAACGGTGCAACGAATTTGGAAGCGGGCTAAAGATACTCCTAGTGGCGAAGTTGTTGATGTATCGCATAAGAGAAAGGGTCATTGTGGTGTGAAGAAAATTCATATTGATCTTGATCGTGTTGTTGATATTCCATTCCAGTTGATATTCCATTCCATCATCGAAAAACTTTAAGGTCATTGGCGGCTTCTTTGGGTGTGAGCCGTACGACGTTGTTTCGGTGTCTAAAAAATGGACGTATTAGACGACATTCAAATGCCATCAAGCCATGTTTGAGGGAAGGTAATATGAGATCTCGGCTAGAATTTTGTATCTCCATGCTCGATAATAGTACTTTGGCCGATTACCCGAAGTTTGTTGATATGTACAATATTGTGCATATCGATGAAAAGTGGTTTTATATGACCAAAAAGAAAGAAAATTATTACTTGCTTCCTAGTGAAGAAGATCCGTATCGTACATGTCAGAGTAAAAATAACATCGGAAAGGTAATGTTTTTAGTTGCCATGGCTCGTCCAAGATTTGATGGAGAAGGAAATGAGATATTTTCTGGAAAAATAGGAGTTTTTCCATTTGTTACAATGCAACCAGCTCAAAGACGAAGTAAAAATCGAGAGGCGGGTACTTTGGAGTTAAAGCCGATGACGTCAATCAAAAGAGAAAATATAAAGGATTTTTTGATAGGAAAAGTTATTCCAAGGATTCGCGAAAGATGGTCACAAGAGGATTTTGGGAAAACAATTTTCATTCAACAAGATAATGCAAGAACTCACGTTGACCCGAGAGACGAAGAATTTCAAGCAGCTGCTTCTCAACATGGTTTTGATATTCGTCTTATGTGTCAGCCACCGAATTCGCCCGACTTGAATATTCTAGATCTTGGCTTCTTTAGTGCCATTCAAACACTACAACACGAAGTGTGTCCGAAGACGATAGAAGAACTTGTTTCCGCGGTAGAAACTTCATTTGATGAATATCCCCCGAAACAAGTAAACCGGATTTTTCTCACTTTACAATCCTACAGCAATATAAAATAGTTTATTTAAATCAAATGGTCGGATGGTGTTGGGATCGACATCGTTATCGTAAATCCTGTAAACATTCCTCGATTGATCTTCTTCTTCTTCATCAGGTAACTTGTTCAAATCAAATCTTGGAGTAGATTTGCTATGAATCAATTCAACATTATTCAAATCTCCTCCTTCTTCTTGCTTCACTGTTTCTCTGTTTTTTTCTTGACTCATTTAGTTTTTGAGAGAGAAAAAAGGAGTAGAAAGGAAAAAAAAAAAGAAGATGAATTGGTGACGAAATGGAATAGTGATATTCGCTTATTTTTTTTTGGTGGGAGTGATGTTCGCTGATGATGGTAACTTAAAGGTATTAACTTGACGTTTCAGTTTCTTCTGACAAAAATAAAGGGAGTAATTTTTAATTATTACTAATTACTTTTAAAAATTAAAAAAATCTACAAAATCTAACTTTTAGGAACAAAAATAAAACCTAAAACATCAAATTTTCAGGAACAGAGGGAGTATATGTATAGAATATATATCATTTAGGAATCATTTTTTTGTATATTAAATTTATAATATGTTAATTATTATGATGAATTTAAGAATATATTTTAAACGTAATATATATATATATATATTTTAAAAATAAACATCATTAGAAAGTAACCCAAACTTATTTTTTCTTGACCAAGTGTGAAATATTGGATTTTCTTTATCGCACATTAGATCATACTGTATTGTTGTGAATAAATTTTTAAAAATAATATTAAAATAAAATATTGAACCTCATCATAAACTAATTCAAAGTTGATTTTTTTTTTTACCAACCAAATCAAGAAAACACTGCATTTCTTTACCATATGTTATATCATTATGAAAAAGGTTTTACTTTTTATAAATAATAGTCTATTGTTTATAGCATAATATTGGTAAAACGTTTAACTGTTTTTAAAAAACAGTTTTTTTTTCCATATTACATTTAAGTATTGCAATTTGGTAACCCAAAATTTCATATTTTGTTGTAAAAATTATTCATGATTTTATTTCCGTGATAGTAACACGTTTACATTTTTTAAAAATGATATCAAAGATTCAAAGAAATTTTTTTTTTTGTATTATTATATATATATAAAATGATATCAAAGATTCATAACAACGGGAGAGAAATCCTTTCAGAGTTGTTCTTCCATATGGGTAGATCCAAATGATTTTGAGGAATCTCTGCCTGTTTATGCTTTGAATGAGTGGGACATAACCTCTATCACCTACCACTAGAACCACAAGTCCTCTAGCTTCGCTAGTATGCAAATCAGTCAACCTACGTTTCAATTCTAAATCGGCCGTTTGTTTAGGAACTAAAATCAAAGAAAACAACTATGTGATTATAAAAAACAAACAAACATAAAAAACAATGGAATTAATTTTACCCTTTTCAGTAAGAGGATCTTTTCCAATAGAAACAACATTCACATCTTCACCTTTAAGATTTGCGTAGGTTCTCAAAGGGATTCTCCGTCTGGCGTCCTGTTTGTCAACGGTAAAATAATTTGGTAACCCAAAATTTCATATTTTTCCAAACATTATTCATGATTTTATTTTCGTGACAGTAACACATTTAAATTTTTAAAAAGTGATATCAAAGATTCAAAGAAAGATTTTTTTTTTTGTATTTTATATATAAAAAAAAGAAATTGTATTATTATCTCATATTATAACCCAAAAAAAGAAGTTGGAAAGTAAATATTCTTCATGAAGGAAAAAGAAGTGAAGGAAGAATTGATTCTGGTTGATAACAGTGCATTCATCGTACTTTTCCTCTCACACCGGATCTGGAATCTAAAATGCAATATGGTCAACTTCTGATATTCCTTTTCATTTTCCTTAGAATTGGTTAGAAACTATGTTTAGTTTGGTAAGTTTTCTGAAAATGAAAACTATGTTTAGTGTGGCGCTTGTAGGTTACAGGAGATCAACCACAGGTTGTGAGAACATGGAAAGGCTTTTATAATAGTGTGACATCCGTCATGTTTCACCCAATAAACACTGACGTAATTGTCTTTACCTCCAAGGATATAAGCATCAATGTCTGAGATACCCAGGGAACTGAAACTCAGACTTTCCGCCTCGAAAATCAATTATGGACTCTAGCAGTTCACCCAGAGATGAATCTACTTGCAGCGGGACATGATAGTGGTATGATCGTCTTCAAGTTATCTAGAGGCCGTCCTGCATTTGTTGTCAATGAGAATACTTTATTCATGTCAAGGACCATTATTTGCGGCGGTATGATTTCTCAACATAGAAAGAATCACCAGAATCTAATCGTATAGATCATACTTTAGAAAACATTTGGAGCTCTGTTATGATATGGAACGCAAGTGAAAGGAATCTCTCTTACTGTCCGATAGAGAAGATAGTTCTCACCTCCTCAGATGTGAATGGCGGTTCTTACGAGACTTGCTTCTTACCAAGAGATGCGCATGCATGGTTTACAGGGAATAAGGTGTCTGCATTATTTATTTCAAGTGATCTTTTTGCTGTTCTTGAGAAAGGCACCACGAAGGTGCAACTCAGAGTTACTAAGTCCCACAGCCTTGAGTCCCATAGAGTCATGGCTACAATACATTTCCCAGATATAACTCATGATATATTTTATGCTGAATTTGAAAAGTTGCTATGCAGATCTGAAGGGAAAGTGGTTATTTTTTATCTTAGGCAAGAGCGGGTTCTTTATGAACTTCAAACCCCTTCTATTGTGAAATTGGTTGTTTGGTCTGATGATATGGAGAGGGTTGCTTTGCTCAGCAAACATACTATCACTATCGCAAGTAAACTACCCGTCCTCCAGTGCACGCTTCATGAGACCAAACGTTTGAAAAGTGGAGCTTTGGATGAGGAAAATTGTGTTTTTATCTACACGACCTTAAACAATATCAAGTATTGTCTTCCTAATGGAGAGAGTGGAATCATCCGAACCCTGGAGGCCCCTATGTATGTCACCAAGGTTTCTGGAAACAAAGTCTTCTGCTTGGACCGCAAAGTGAGAATCTGAATCATCAATATTGATACAACAGAGTATGTTATAAAGCTTGCACTGCTGCAAAAGACTTGTGACAATGTCAGCAGCAGGATAATTAGCTCCCAGCTGTGCGGGGAGGCTATGGTCGCTTATCTGCAGCAGAAAGGATTCCCTGAACTAGCCTTCCTTTTAGCTGAAGACGAAAAGACCAAATTCAACCTGGCTATTGAGAGTGGGAACATAGGAGTTACTCGTAAATCAGCAGAAAATGGTGATCAGAAGGATTGGTGGTATAGACTCGCGTTGGAGTCTATTAGACTTGGCGAAGTTCATACTGCTGAACAAGCTTATGAGCAGGCAGGTATGTATAAAAAGGTGTCGTTTCTGCATCACCTAACAGGGAATCTTCAAAAGCTTAAAGCTCGGAAAGCGAACAATAACTTCATAGGTAAGTTTCAGACTTCACTGTATGTGTTAAATTTGGACTTATCATGGGCTTCCATCTCAAAACCAATGGGCAATGAGTGGATTAACCCTAACCCTTTATATATTACTAAAGTCCCTTCACATCTTTCCAATGTGGGATCTTTCTCCACACGCCCCCTCGAGATAATGGCTCTTCTAGCCATTAATCTCGACAGAATCCATCATGCCCCCTCGAGATGCTCTTCTAGCTATCTCGACAATTTTGCCTTCCTTCGGGCTAATAGGGGTGATCGGGTCACTTTCTTGGCCGGATTAACGGGCCAACGTGTGTAGGCTCTGATACCATGTTAGAAATCGGGCTTATTATGGGCTTCCAACTCTAAACCAATTGACAATGAGTGGATTGGCCCTAACCCTTTATATATTACTAAAGTCCCTTCACATCTTTCCAATGTGGGATCTTTCTCCACACATTTTGTATTTGTTTGGGAATATTTGTGGTTTTTTTCTCAATGAAAATGTCAATATGTTCATTTCTTCTTTTTGACTGTTATGTCACAAGATCACGTCAAATACACTTGTTCATGGAGTTCTTTTCTGAAAACAGAGGTTATTTCAGCAAAAATCTTGATTCTATCTTTAATATACTGTTATATATTAGGAAGATGATACATTAGATTTTATGTTAAGCACATAAACAATCAAAGCAAGGTTGCATTTATTGTAAAAGGGTTTTTGGTGAATACAAGTTTACATTCATACAAAAAAAAATATGATACATTAGATTTAAAATAAAATTTAACAAAAAAAGTATTTCTATTACTTAATTTATTTTTAAAAAGATGATATATTATTACATAAAATAGAAAGAATGTTATTGAATCCAATAAAATTTTTAAAGTGCTATAGCATGCAAAAAAAAAAAAAAAATCCTTTTCTATTACTAAATAGAAAAAAATACTTTTTTAATATGGATATTTATCATAGGTAGAAACATTTTTTTTTTTTTTTTGGGTCTTCACATGGATTACAAATTTCTTTTATATGTTATGCACAGTAAGCTAATTTCTTGGATAGATTAACTAAGAGAATTAACTAAGAAGATCAGTGGATAGCTAGTACCTAGGGGTGTCAAAATGGGTTAAACTTTATGGGTCAACTCAAACCAAACCAACTCATTAGCTTAATGGTTTTAATAAATGGGTCATAGTGAGTTAATGGTTCAAATGAGTTAATGGTTTAATGGGTTGATGGGTCATATGGGTTGGATTGTAATGGTTTATGAGTTAACTATTAACTCATCAAGTATAATATATTATATCACTATTATTATTAGGAATAATATAATCATCATCATCATCATTATTTTCATATTATCATCATTATTATATCATCATCATCATCATCATATCATAATTTTCCCGCCCAAAAATACGGTTTCACAAATTTTTCCTTGCCAAAAACACGTTTTCAAAAAATTTTCCCGCCAAAAACGCGGTTTCACAAATTTTCCCGCCAAAAATACGTTTTCACAAAGTTTCCCGCCAAAAACGCGGTTTCACAAATTTTCCCGCCAAAAATACGTTTTCACAAAGTTTCCCGCCAAAAACGCGGTTTCAAAAAATTTTCCCGCCAAAAACGCGATTTCACCAATTTTCCCGCCAAAAACGCGATTTCACAAATTTTTCCCGCCAAAAACGCGGTTTCACAAATTTTCCCGCCAAAAATGCGGTTTCACCAATTTTCCCGCCAAAAACGCGGTTTCACAAATTTTTCCCGCCAAAAATACGGTTTCACCAATTTTCCCGCCAAAAACGCGGTTTCACAATTTTTTCCCGCCAAAAACGCGATTTCACAAATTTTTCCCGCCAAAAACGCGGTTTCACAAATTTTTCCGCCAAAAACGCGGTTTCACCAATTTTCCCGCATAAAACACTGTTTCATAAATTTTTCCCGCCAAAAACGCGGTTTATAAAATTTTCCCGCCAAAACGCGGTTTCACAATTTTTTCCCGCCAAAAACACGATTTCACAAATTTTTCCCGCCAATAAGGCGGTTTCACAAATTTTCCCGCCAAAAACGCGGTTTCACCAATTTTTCCGCAAAAAACGCGGTTTCATAAAATTTTCCCGCCAAAAACGCGGTTTCACAATTTTTTCCGCCAAAAACGCGATTTCGTAAATTTTTCCCGCCAAAAACGCGGTGATGGTGATGATGATGATGATGATGATAGTGATGATGATGATGATGATAGTAATGGTAGTAGATTAACTATTAATTATTAATTGTGATTATTATTTAAATTATAAAAAAATATTAAATGGATCAACTCATTTAACCCATTAATCTAATAATTTAAATGGGTTATGGGTTAACTCAAACCATTTACTAAATGAGTTGGGTTGACTCATTATCCATTAAGTATTAAATCTATGTGGGTATGGGTTGATTTGGATTGGTTGAACCAACTTGACACCCCTACTAGTACCTAACCGCAATAGTCTCTACTATAATTTAAAACATTAGTATTTTACGTTAAAGCTGACTTTTATTTGTTATTCTAGTTTCTATAACTAAAATGTTGGTGGAAACCCATCCATCTAAACCCCAAATCTTAACTTTTATATTTCTTGCAATTCATTTTGGGTGAGATTTGATCCCAAGTAGTTGAGATAAAACCCCAAATCTTAATTTTTATAATAAATTGGTTTACTCCATTATATTGTAGTCTACAACATGACTTGGTAACCACTCCAATCAAAGAAAGATCAGCATTTAATTTTAGCTTACTCCCCAACCACTCCAACCTATATTAAATTACAGTTGAGATCATTAATCATTTTTTTTTTTTATGATTCTTAACTTATTGTTCCCTAATTTAATGAAGTAACTTGACCTTGTTAATACCACTGAACCGAACAAAGCAAATCCAACTAGATCTCTTATGATGTTCTAAAACAAGTTGTCTAGGCATCCGTACGTTTAAAAACCATACTCCGATCCTGTACAGTTCGATTTTCAACAATTGGTTGATAGAAAGTTATTAATGATTTTTCTTTGCTTTTAGCATTCAATTTATCATTTAAGCGTCTAATTAATATATACAGTAGTATATTTCTTGAGAAATTTCTCAAAACACCACCATTTTAGTTTTCTTTCCAAAAATACCATTAATATCAAATTATTGTTCATAGGTATGGAATTTTAAATCTTTGGTTTGGGTTGATTATTTTGCAATTTAGGGTTTAGTATTTATGGGGTAGGGTTGGGGTAGGGTTTAGTGTTTAGAATTTAGAATTTAAAGTTTAAAAATTAAAAAAATTATTTTATTTTGATGGTATTTTTGTCTTAAAAACAAAAAATGGTGGTATTTTTGAGAATTGCCCATATTTCTTTGTCGTCATTAATAAAAAATCCAAACAATTAAATATGGTAGAACGAACTTTAAACGTTTGAAATAAATAAACTTACCAAAAACATAGTAGAAAATAGGTAAGACAATCAAGAGTTTTTTTTTTATCATAAAACATCTTGTGCAACATAAGAATGGCATACTGAAGTCTTTGATAAAACTTATGACGATTGTGAAAATCCTATTGTTGATCTTTGAGTTTTCCTTTTAAATTCTCTAATTCAGCTTATTATTCTTAATCAACTAATGGAGAAGGCCAACGGGATTGCTCATTAATAACCACTTTCCCTAAACTAAATAGATTGTTTTTGATGCAACACACGAAAACAAAAATTTTGGAATAGTGAGTAGACTTAAAAGAAAAAAATCTAAAAAACAACTTTTCTTTAGAAACAAAATTCCACTAATAAAAAGAGACACAAACCCAAAAAATGAAATGTGAGTAGATATGGTTTTTATCTTTACCATCAATGATTTTAACGATAAGAGAAATAAACATGAGATGCAAACAAAGCGATAAGAGACGGTGGCCGACGTCTCGTTACTCTAGTAGATGATTTGATGCTGGTGGCCGTTACAATTAATATGATCAAAATTGTAATTTTTTTTTTTTATAAATCATAACTAAAAGTGTACAAAATATATATGTTTAATATGAAATTAAATTTACATTCACCGGATATAAACTATAAACTATATGGAAAAAAAAAAAAAAACTATATGGAAACATTGGTTGAATTGAAATAGTTTAGTCAATTTAGCGATTGTCACAAAAATTTGGACGGACGACCTAAATTGGGCCAATATAGTGTTGATTTTTGTTAGGACAAAAAGTTGGGCCATTTGAATGAGTATAATAGGTTTCAAGCTTAAGACAATCCTATGACTATAGAGAGAAGAGCTAAGACCCCTTCTCTTGAATCAAAATCTCAAAACACCCCTCTGATAAAAAGACAAAATTACTCTTAATGACGGGTGATAAGGGTTAAATATAATTAAATCGGTAAGTGTTCAACGGAAAACACATTGGCTTAGTGGTTGCGCGTGTGTTGCGAGCGTGCGCAACGCCCAGGGTTCGAATCCACTAGTTACAACTGGTAGATAGTTGTACGTTCAATTTTCATTCAAACATTATTAGAGGAGTAGTTTCGTCATTTCATTAAAACAAGGTGGCAGTGAGATTAGTAGGGGAGGTTCGAGATTTGGATTTGAGATTCGGGGGATTCCAGACTTTGACTCTATGACTATATCACACGTGGCCATTTTTGACTTGTTAGTCAGTGTCACAGTAACTAATAAAAGAAAAAAAAAGCGGGGAATTTATATATGGCTCCAAAACTCTGAGAGAAACAGAGAGAAGATAAAGTGAGGAAACAAAAAAAATGGCAACGGTGACGATTCTCTCTCCCAAATCGATCCCAAAGATCATCGATTCGAGATTTGGAGTTAAGGTTTCTGTTCAGAACTTCAATGTCGTAAAATGCGGACGGAGATTGAGGTTATCGAAGCTAGTTTCAGCTGCTGGATTGTCACAGATTGAACCAGATATCAATGAAGATCCTATTGGCCAATTCGAGCTTAACAGCATTGATATGGTAAGATTCGATTGATTTGAATTCATAATTGGTGAAATTTTGTTTCTTATTGGTTAGTGATTTGTGTTACAGGAAGATTTCAAGTATGGGTATTATGATGGAGCTCATACTTACTATGAAGGAGAAGTTGAAAAGGGTTCAATTTATTCTTCAAGTTGATTCGATTTCAAGCCATATGATTGGTTTGTTTGATTGAATCTTTTTGTGTTTCTTAGGAACATTTTGGGGAGCAATTAAAGATGACATTGCTGCTGTGGATCAAACAAATGGATTTCAAAGTATATCAATTTAACTCGATTCTATTAGTGGTTCTTATGGATCGTAGATTGATCGAAACTCGCGGTTTTGTTTTTTTTTTATATGTGCAGGTTTAATCTCTTGGATGTTTCTTCCTGCTATAGCTGCAGGGATGTATTTTGATGCTCCGGTAACTTCAAATCTTTTTGCTTGCTTCCATTAATTTTCTTTCATTCATATATTTGATTAGTCTGCGCATAAATATCGAGAAACTCGAGGTATTACTGAACACTGGTGTGTTAACTTGAAGAAGTTTTCAGCTGCTCATGTATTAGCTATATAAGTCTTTCAAGCCTAGGATTGAAACTAGTTTATAGATGTTGCGAGTTGGTTATAGAGATGAAGACTCTATACATTCTCATTGGCAAGATGAGTCTCTCTTCGAATTTAGAGAGTTCGAGCGATTGGTTTAATTAACCAAGTAATTAAGTGTTAAGAGTAGAACCAATGTAAATTGAGATGAGGTCTTTATATATATATGAGTCTGGTAACCGTGAGACATCAGAAAATACCAAACTTTTTTCCACAATTCTATTGTCTTCATCGAGCTTCTTCGTTACCACTAACTTAAGGTTAGGACTTAAACTAGGTTATAGATGTTGCAAGTTGGTTAGAGAGCTGGACTTATAAGCTCAAACAGGTTGTTGAAATTATGGATTTTTAAGTGTTTGGTTGAGAGTCTCTCATGTGTCCTAAGAAAAAACTAGTTTTAACGCAAACGCACTAGAGATTGGGTAATGAGAGAAAGAATCACAAGTGTTTGTGTGTGTGTTGCAGGGTGAGTACTTGTTCATAGGTGCAGCGTTGTTCACGGTAGTGTTCTGTATAATAGAGATGGATAAACCAGACAAGCCACATAACTTCGAGCCTCAGATATACAAAATGGAGAGAGGAGCTCGTGACAAGCTCATTAGTGAATACAACAAAATGAGCATCTGGGACTTTAATGACAAGTATGGTGATGTCTGGGATTTCACTGTTGAGAAAGATGATATTCTCACAAGATAAGTTATAGATTATAATCTCATTACTTTTGTTGGAAACTGTTTATTAATAAACCAGCTACAATGTGTATAATATAGATTGTTCATTCTATTAATTCTCTTTTGTAAGTCATTAGTCCCAAAAAACCAATTCTCTAGATTCTCATCTTTTAGTACATTAGGTTTCCCCAATGGGTCATAATATATCAATCTCAGCCTGCGAATTCATCACAGTACAAGTTAAAGTTGATCTGAGTAGGCAAAAAAAAAAAAAAAAAAAAAAAAAAAAAAACCCTTTCAATTTACCAAATTTTGCAATTTTACCTAACATTTCTCAAAAATGCATATCAATCTTGCAAAGTTAGAAAGAACACACAATATAATCCTTATACTTATTTTTAAACGTTTTGACGGTCAAGAGTGCTTCAATTTGATTTATTTTATTTATCAAAATTCTACAAACTTGACATTCACAACGATGAGCTACAATGTGTATTTTTAATTTTTTTTGAACAGTAATTATATTATGTATACTTTTGATTTTACGGAACTAACCCGCATTTTCTTGAGCTATTTGAAGATTTTTTTTATAGAAAATCTGAAAAAGAAATTTGATTTTTTATATTACAAAAAAAGGATTTGATTTTTTTTGACTCATTATTTATAAAACCGTTTTCTAATTAATATAAGTATCTTTGCCGAAAAAAAAAAATTTATAAAACCGTTTTTTACTATAAAGTAGAATTGAAAAAAAAATAAATATAACAGTTAAGAAATAAAATTAGAAAGTGGTTTTGCCACAAAAATAAACTGACCACTCTTATACGACGCCGTTACGATATCTCCCGTCCCGCCATAAATGTACTCTCCATTTTCTCACTCACTATTTCAGAAAACCCTAATTTCCTCTTCCACGAATCAGTCTCTGAATCCCAAATTTTAGTAATTTTTGATGGAATCTACTCTAAAACCCAAGTGAGGTTCCTCATTTCTTCTCTTTAATCTACTGATTCAGTAGTGTCGAATTTTAATTTAATTTGCCTATCAATTTTGTTTTTGTGCGATGTTCTTTGTTTAAAGCCAAAGACTTTGAAAATGAGAGAGCTTTATTTAAATTTTTGAGAAAGCTATAATCTAGAGTTAAAGCTTCTGAATTTCTCTGATCTTGTCATGTTCTTTTTCTTAGGTTGTAACTGTTGAGATCTGTCACTATGAAATCGAGAAAGATTGATTTTGGTTCGAAAGATATAATCAGCAGTCTACCAGAACCTCTTATTTGCCAAATCTTGTCTTTTCTTCCAACAAAAGAGTCTGCTTTAACTTCCCTTCTCTCCAAAAAATGGCGTTATCTCTTTGCTTTAGCACCAAATCTTGAGTTTGATGACTCTGTATTTCTTCCTAACGCTAACAGAGAAAATGATGAGGCTCAAAGAATGTTTAAGGATTTTGTGGATAGAGTTTTGGATTTGCGAGGCAATTCTACTATAAACAAGTTCACTCTAAAATGTGTATTTCATGTTAATTCAGTTTCTATCATTCGTTGGATATTAAACGTGTTGGAACTTAGTGTATCGGATCTTGATTTAAGGGTTTGTTTGGATAATCGGGATGGTCTGCCGTCAAAGATCTTTGTGAGCAAGTCACTGGTTAGGCTAAGGATAGAATCTGTTGCTGTTGTTGATGTGGAAGATGTTTATCTTCCAAAGCTTAAGACTCTCTATCTTGATGCAGTTATATTAGGGAAAACTGATGATTGCGTTCACAAGATTATTTCTGGTTGTCATGTCCTTGAGGAATTAGTTCTGATTAATGTCTACAATAATATTTGGATACGCCCTGTATCTTCCAAAACCCTCAAAAGACTCACACTACGTTGGATAGAGTATGATCAGAAGAATCCAAAGAGTGTTTCATTTGATACACCAAATCTTGTCTACTTGGAATACTCTGACTATGTTGCGGGCAAGTATCCGAAAGTGAATTTTGGTTCGCTTGTTGAAGCTAGTCTCAATGTGCAAATGACATCTGAACAAAGTGCGGATGTGAGCTATGGAGATTCAGTTGCCAATGCAGTAGATTTTCTTATGGGAATATGCAATGTTCAGATCCTTCACTTATCTTCCAAGACTATTGAGGTATATAACTGTAACATTGATTAATGATTTCTTTTTGAGTTAGTGATCCCATAGTTATAATTGTGATCTAGTTGATTTGGTTTTTGCTTCAGGTACTTACTTACTGCTGTGAACCAATACCGATGTTCAACAACCTGATTCATTTAACTATTAAGACACGCCGGAAAGTAGGATGGGAATCATTGCCGGCTTTACTCAAGAACTGTCCAAACCTAGAAACCCTTGTCTTCAAAGTACCAACACAAATCTTTTACTACATCTACTAACACAAATTTTCAAAGACAATTGGATCTTGAAGTTGGTTTAATCTATATATGATTCAGGGACTCAATCACAAAAATACAATCAAGTGTGGAGACGTTGACGGGTGCCTATGCAAATCTCGAGAGGACATTCCCACTTGCTTATCATCAAGTCCCGTGAAGGTTCTAAAGATATTGAAGTTTGGTTTTTGTGATGATGTTGATGGCATGGAGAAGCAGATGGAGCTAGTCAAACACTTCTTGGAGACAATGCCGAAACTTGAACAAATGATTCTGTACTACGATACACCACTTGATGAAGATGTGATTGAAGTTTCCAAGCAACTTCAGATGCTTCCTAAAGTAGCTTCAGCAAATTGCAAGATCCAAGTAATATCTAACAACCTCAGCTTATCGTCTTCCTTATCCACAAGTGGACTCATCTTCTTCAATGGTAGCTTTCCGGTTTGAAGACTCTCCTTCTTTATCTCAGAGGGGATCAACATTGTTTTGGTTATAGCTTTTAGCGTAAACAACAACAGCAAAATACTATTAGTTTGGTCTCTGTTTTGTTGTTGCGCCTAAGTCGTTCAGTACAATTTTCATCCCTGCATTATGTATTGTTGAATTATCGGAGTATAAGTACCAAAACTTTGAAGAAGTTTTCAGCTGCTCATGTCTTAGCTATATAGGTCTTATTAGAACTAGGCTAGGATTAAAACTGGATTATTGATGTTGCGAGTTGGTTAGACCGGAGTTAGTGAAAGTTGGATTTATAAGCCTGTCTCAAATAGATTGTTTAAATTGTGGACTTTCTAGTGTTATGTTGAGAGTAATTTGTTTTACCGTTTTTCTTATTGTAAACACAGTATTGTCAGGTTCTGAAATAGAGTTAGGTTAAGTAAAGCAAGTATGCGAAGAAGGATCACATGTGTTTGTGAGTGATGTGTGTTGCAGGGTGAGTACTTGTTCATTAGTGAAGCGTTGTTCAAACTAAGTGTTCTGTATAATAGAGTTGGTTAGTGAAAGCTGGATTCATAAGCCTGTCTCAAACTGATTATACTTTGAAATTTCTAGTGTTTGGGTTGACCATTTGGTTGAGAGTCTTTCATTAGTCAAGTCTAGTTTCCTTAGAAAAAAACTTACCGCTTCTGTTTTTATGGCAAACGCACTAGAGATCGGATGAAGCCAAGTAATAATCTCATTATAATCATTACTATTGATGGAAACTGTTTATGAAATTTATGAATGAATCAGCTACATGTGTATAATATAAGATTGTTCATTCTCTTATTTCTCTTTCTGTATGTCATTAGTCCCATAAAAACCAATTGTCACATTCTCATCTTTTAGTATTAGCATAATACTATTAGGTCTCCCCAATGGGTTATAATATCAGTCTCAGCCTGTGAATTTATCAGAGTACAAAGTTAAAATCGATCTGAGTAACAAAACGAAAAGGATTTTCTGCAAAAAAGAAAAAAAAAAAAAAAAAAACCTTTCAATTTACCAATTTTTGCAATTTTATCTTCATTTCTAAAAAATGCATCCAATCATCCTGCAAAGTTAAAAATAATATGCATTACAATTGTTTTTTAAAATGTTTTTACGGTTATATACATTAGATTTTGAAAATTCTAGTTTTGGACTACTGGTATCAAAAGTGACATTTATTTTCTAAACTTGTCAAGTTTGTAGAATTTTGATTAATAAAATAAATCAAATATTAAAAGTGATTAATCCATGATCCTTGAGGACCTTGACTCAGAGTTTTGATTTTATATAGCGTATGACTTTTAATTTTACGGAACTAAAGTCAACTAACCCATATTTTTTGGAAATGAAAAGTTAAACTTGTAAAAAATAGTAATTTAAATATATTTTTTTTAGAAAAATTAAAAAGGAAATTTGATTTTTTGATATTACCACAAAAATAATCTGATTATTGACTCGAAAACCATAGATGAAAATTTGTTTCTCATTCCCAAATTAAAAAATATTTGTTACTATCAAAGTAGAATTGAAAAAAATATAAATATGGCAACTAAAATTAGAAAGTGGTTTTTGTCACAAAAATAAACTGACCACTTATATGACGTTACGACGTCGTTAATGCGTCCTTCCGTCCCCGCCATGATGTACTCTCCATTTTCTCACCCTTTCAGCAAAACCTAATTTCTTCTTTCAAAATCGATCTCTGAATCCGAAATTAACCAAGATTTTAGTAATTTTTGATGGATTCTACTCGAAAACCCAAGTGAGTTTCCTCATTTCTTCTTTTGAATCTTATGATTCCGTAGTGGTCGAATTTTAATTTTAATTTTTCAATCAATTTGGTTTTGTTGAATGTTCTTGTTTTAAAGCCAAAGACTTTGAAACTGTTTCGCAAATTATATAATTTAGAGTTAAAGCTTCTGAATTTCTCTGATCATGTCATGTTCTTTTTTTTTAGGTTGTAACTGTTGTTGAGATCGATCTGTCACTATGAAATCGAAAAAGATTGATTTTGGTTCGAAAGATATAATCAGTAATCTACCAGAACCTCTTATTTGCCAAATCTTGTCTTTTCTTCCCACAAAGGAATCTGCTTTAACATCACTTCTCTCCAAAAAATGGCGTTATCTCTTTGCTTTAGCACCAAATCTTGAGTTTGATGACTCTGTATATCTTCCTAAGCCTAACAGAAGAAAGGATGAGACTCTTAGTATGTTTACGGATTTTGTGGATAGAGTTTTGGATTTGCGAGGCAATTCTACTATAAACAAGTTCACTCTAAAATGTGGATTTGATGTTGATTCAGTTTGTGTCATTCGTTGGATATTAAACGTGTTGGAACGTAGTGTATCGGATCTTGATCTACGCGTTAGTATGGATAATTCGAATGATCTGCCGTCAAAGATCTTTGTGAGCAAGTCACTGGTTAGGCTAAGGATAGAATCTCAAAACGTTTCTATTGTTGATGTGGAAGATGTTTATCTTCCGAAGCTTAAGACTCTCTATCTTGATGCAGTTATGTTAGGAAAAACAGATGATTGCTTTCACAAGGTTATTACTGGTTGTCATGTCCTTGAGGAATTAGTTCTGATTAATGTCTACAATTATATTTGGATAAGCCCAGTATCTTCCAAAACCGTCAAAAGACTGAGGCTACGTTGTGTAGAGTATGATCAGAATCCAGAGAGTGTTTCATTTGATACACCAAATCTTGTCTACTTGGACTTCTCTGAGTATGTTGCGGGCAAGTACCCGAAAGTGAATTTTGGTTCTCTTGTTGAAGCTAGTCTCAATGTTCAAATGACATTTGAACAAAGTGAAGATGCAAACTTTGGAGATTTGGTTGCCAATGCATCAGATTTTCTTATGGGAGTATGTAATGTTCAGATCCTTCACTTATCTGCCAAGACTCTTGAGGTATATTACTGTAACATTGATTAATGATTTTTTTTTGAGTTAGTGATTCCATTGTTATAACTGTCATCTGGTTGATTTGGTTTTTGCTTCAGGTACTTACTTACTACTGTGAACCGATACCGGTGTTCAACAACTTGATTCATTTAACTATTAACACTTGCTGGAAAAATAGATGGGAATCATTGTCAGGATGGGAATCATTGCCGGCTCTACTCAAGAACTGTCCAAACCTAGAAACCCTTGTCTTCGAAGTACCAACACAAATCCTTTACTACATTTACTAACACAAATTTTCTAAGACAATTGGATCTTGAAGTTGTTTTATCTATGATTCAGGGACTCAATCACAAATATACAATCAAGTGTGAGGATGTTGACGGGTGCCTATGCAAATCTTCAGAGGACATTCCCACTTGCTTATCATCAAGTCCGGTGAAGGTTCTAAAGATATTGAAGTTTGGTGAAATTTGCGATTACCATGATGGCATGGAGAAACAGATGGAGCTGGTCAAACACTTCCTGCAGACAATGCCGAAACTTGAACAAATGGTTCTGTACTACGATACACCACTTGATGAAGATGTGATTGAAGTTTCCAAGCAACTTCAGATGCTTCCTAGAGTAGCTTCAGCAAATTGCAAGATCCAAGTAATCTCTAACAACCTCAGCTTATCGTCTTCCTTATCCACAAGTGGACTCATGTTCTTCAAATGTACTTTTCCGGTTTGAAGACTACCCTTCTTCATCTCAGAGAAGATCAACATCATTTTGGTTATATAGCCTTTAGCTTAAACAACAACAAAAAAATACTGTTAGTTTGGCCTTGTTTTGTTGTTGCGCCTAACTCTTCAGTAATAATTTTCATCCCTGCATCATGTATTGTTGATTATTGGAGTATAAGTACCAAAACTTTGAAGAAATTTTCAGCTGCTCATGTCTTAGCTGTATAGGTCTTACTAACTAGCGTAGGATTGAAAGTAGATTATTGATGTTGCGAGTTGGTTAGACCTGAGTTAGTGAAAGCTGGATTTATAAGCCTGTCTCAAACAGATTGTTAAAATTGTGGACTTTCTAGTGTTATGTTGAGAGTTGACGGTCTCTCTTTATGCTAAAATAAAATCACAAGTGTTTGTGAGTGATGTTGAGTACTTGTTCATTGGTGCAGCGTTGTTCGAGCTAGTGTTCTGTATAATAGAGTTGGTTAGAGAGTAGTTAGTGAAAGCTGGATTCATAAGCCTGTCTCAAACTGATTATACTTTGGATTTTCTAGTGTTTGGGTTGACCATTTGGTTGAGAGTCTCTCATTAGTCAAGTCTCTCTTGTTTCCTAAAAAAAAAACTAGTTTTACCGCTTCTGTTTTTACCGCAAACGCACTAGAGATCTGATAATGAAGCCAAGTATGAGAAAAAGAATCACAAGTGTTTGTGTATGTGTGTGTGTGTGTTGCAGGGTGAGTACTTGTTCATAGGTGCAGCGTTTTTCCCAGGTCTAATCATCAAAATCAATATCCTTGATAAATGATATGGTAAGCAAATATGTTTAGAGATCAAATTAGTCGATTGATGAAAATTTTACAACTGCAAATATCTCCAAACATATTTGTGTATCAACCATGACTAGCATACTTAATTTGATATGTTTGTGTGTATCAAATACTTTCTTTGTGTTTCTGTCATCTGACATGTTTTCAAACAGCTGTATTGTCTTATTAACCCATTGAAAAGGATATTTCAGGAGCCAATTACGTTCTAGTTTCATATATCGGATCAGATTTTTGAACGATAGAAACAAAACTAAAATATTTGTCTTAGTTCATACCTAACTATACACGTTATATCTTTCCCAAAATGTATATAAAAACGAGAAAAGTGAGTGGAAGAAGAAAAAATACAAAAAAAGTAAGTAAACGAGAGTGATGAGGCCAATATTGAAAGCGTGATAGTATTGGTAATGATAACCAAAAATTGAAGTTTCCATTGAGATTCACATTGTGTGTGTTTTGTGTACCCACGTGCTTTACTCCACTTCTTCCTCTTCGATCTCATCTCATACCTAATTTAAAAATTAAATAAAAGTATATTCAAGAAGAATAAGAAATGTAAGTATATTAAAATATTGTTAGTTACTATTACGTGTTGTTGGTTTCAATTTTATGCAGCACGTTCTCTTATAAGGAGATGTAACAATAGGACAAGACTGTATTATTCGAGTTGTGTATATTAAGAAACTGAGTTTGGTTTACCATAAGTTATATGAGTGTTTGCGTCAATATTAAAGATTCATAGTCAATCTTTAATAATTAACGTGATGACCAAAACAAACAATTTAAAAGACGTATCATTAGTTGACTTAGCCATTATAAATTAGGGATGATTTGCAAAATAACCATGGCTCAAGAAAGAATGAAGAGAATAACCATGGCTCGTTTTTATTTTAGTAAATAACTTTGGCTAATTTTTGGAGCCGTCAAAAAAGACTTAAACACCCTTATGTGGAAAAGAGATTCCTCGCGTGATAATTAATAAAAATTGTCTATCGTAAAAAATTACATGTTATTAAGAAAAAACACATGTAATGAGAATTGATGACTTGTGATGAGCGATGTAATGAGCGTTCGGCCAAAGAGTAAAAATCAATTTAACAGTACATTAATTGTAGTTCACTCACTAAACCCTACCCCCATTAGTATAATCTAATTCTACTATAGGCAACTCAAACATAGGATTTAACAGTACTTTTCATTAGTATTCACTAAACCCTACCCCCCATTAGTATAATCTAATTCTACCATTGGCAACCCAAACAAAGGATTTACCAGTACATTTATTGTAGTTAACTAAACCCTACCCCCATTAGTATAATCTAATTCTACCATAGGCAACTCAAACCTATGATTTAACAGTACATGTCAATTATTTATACAAATAATCTGTTTTGTGAGAAATAACATGTAATCGTAATAAATAACGTGTAATACAAATCAATAGTATGTTACAAAAGAAACTAACGAACAATGAACAAGATATTTAATGACGGAAATTCCAATAGAGATTGAGATCTGGCCAAATATCTCGACACACGAATCCTCGCACCACTGCACCTAACCAATCCGCCGCCCAGCCTCTTGCCCTCAATCCGGTCCACTAAAACCCTAGACTAGTAGATTTTGACATCTGTCGAGACAAGCCATCTCTAACAGGTAGATCTGAGCCGTCGAGATAGTCTCCGGGTCAAACGATGCGTTGCCTCCTAGGCATCGACCGACTACCGTCGCGAAATGGTACCAAGACGCCTCAGATTCGACCGACCAATCTCTCGAGCCAAGTCGCCGCCGTCTTCTATGAGCTTCATAACCGGCACAGAGGAACGATAAACTGCCGCATCATCCTCCAAATCGCCTCGATCCACGACCTTCCACGCCGCCGGAATAGGATACCGGAAGACGGAGATTGGAACAAATCCGTCGAGGATTAGATCGACATCCCATGGAGTCCGATTTCGGTGTGTAAACGACCTTTGATCCGAGAGAGACAGAGAAATAGAGAGAGAGATAAGAAGTAGAGAGAGCGAGGAGAGAGGAGAGAGAGATAGGGGAAGGAGAGAGAGCGAGGGATGAGAGAGATAGGGGAGGGAGAGCTTGCTGTTGAAAATGAAGCTCTATGGCATTAGAGTAATATAACAAAATTGGAAGGGTAAAAAAAACTAAAAGATTGGCTTCAATAGTGGCAGCTTGAGCGAGTTGAAGCCGTAATTATTTTCTTAAATACTTGCTACAATATGGTCATTTAGTATAGATACTCTATAAATTATTTGGTTGTAAAAAAGTCTTTTTTTTTTGTCAACTTTTTTTTTTTTTTGTCAACGTTGTAAAAATGTCATATATATAAGATAAAAAAATCTAAATATATTTGATATATATTTGATATGTTAAATCTAATTTTAAAATATGTTTAATATATATGAATCTATATATAATATATTTAATTCATATTACTACATAAGTTTGTTGTTTGAAAGAAACAAAAAGGGCTTTTTGCAAAAAAGAATCTTCAAACTTGCTAATTTTCGTAATTTTATCTTTTATCTCTAAAAATGCAAATCAATTCTACAGATTTGAGACAAACCAAACTAAAATGATTGAGATTTGAGACATATGATTTCGATATGTCAGAGACTAAAAACGGTTTTACCATCGGTAATCTCAGAAACTCAGTCTGCCTTTGTACAGGGGCGATTGATATCGGATAACATTTTAATTGCTCAAGAGATGTTTCATGGCCTACGCACTAACCCGTCTTGTAAGTCAAAGTTTTTGGCTATTAAGACGGATATGAGCAAAGCGTATGACAGGGTAGAATGGATCTTCATCGACAAGTTATTAAGAAAAATGGGATTTTGTGAAAAATGGATTTCCTGGATTATGCGTTGTGTCTCGTCCGTGCGGTATCAAGTGCTATTAAATGGCCAACCAAGGGGATCAATAGCACCGGAACGGGGACTTCGTCAGGGTGACCCTTTGTCACCCTACCTTTTCATTCTCTGCACCGAAGTACTAATAGCCAATATTCGAAAGGCAGAGCGGGAAAAGTTGATTACTGGAATTAAAGTGGCAAACAAGTGTCCACCAATATCTCATCTTTTATTTGCGGATGACAGCTTATTCTTTTGCAAAGCAAATACGGACCAATGCGGTGTTATTATGGGAATCCTTAAACAATATGAGGAGGTTTCGGGACAGCAAATAAATTTCGCGAAATCCTCACTACAGTTTGGTCACAAAGTTGAAAATTCAACAAAAAGGGCGATTCATGGGGTTCTAGGAATAACAAAGCTGGGAGGAATGGGTTCTTACTTAGGTTTACCGGAAAGTATGGGTGGCCCAAAGACACAGCTTTTCTCTTTTGTTCACGACAGGCTACAAAGCCGAATTAATAGTTGGTCGGCTAAATTCCTATCCAAAGGAGGGAAAGAGATTATGATTAAATCGGTAGCTGCGGCGCTTCCCACATATGTTATGTCTTGCTTCCGACTGCCAAAATCAGTCACCTCCAAGCTTACTAGCGCGGTGGCTGATTTCTGGTGGCACACGGAAGGCGAATCAAAAGGCATGCATTGGAAAGCGTGGGAGAAACTATGCAGCAGCAAACAGATGGGAGGTCTCGGGTTTCGTAATGTTAATGATTTCAACACGGCCCTCTTGGCGAAACAGCTATGGAGATTGATGGACGTGCCTGATTCATTATTTGCAAAGGTTTTTAAAGGTCGGTATTATCGAAACTCCAATCCTATGGACGATATAAAATCATATTCACCATCCTATGGATGGCGGAGTATGGTCTCAGCTCGCTCTCTGGTAAAAAAAGGACTAATTATACGAGTTGGTTCAGGAGCTTCCATTTCTGTATGGAATGATCCCTGGATACCCTCTCAATTCCCGAGACCAGCTAAAAGTAACGGGTCCCTCATGGACCCCTCTCTACAAGTACACCACTTGATTGATCATCAGACAAGATCATGGGATCTTGACAGATTGAAGACTATCCTTGACCCTTCTGATGTTGAGTTAGTCTCTGCGATTCCCTTAGGTTATAGCAACATTCCGGATTCTTTTGGTTGGCACTTTACAAAAAATGGAAAATACACGGTCAAATCAGGATATCATACGGCACGTCTCCCGTATCCAGCTCTGGCATCTTCCCTGGTATATGGGCCTGACTGCATCTCGCTACAAGCTCATGTCTGGAAAATCAAATGTCTGGAAAATCAAATGTCCACCAAAACTGCAACATTTCATGTGGCAGGCTCTTACTGGGTGTATTTCGGTCTCTGCAAATCTCAGCAGACGAGGAATTAATTGTGATATGGTCTGTGCTAGATGTGGCCACTTCGAAGAAACGATTAATCACGTTTTATTCGAATGTCCACCTGCCCGTCAGGTATGGGCGCTATCACAAGTCCCTTCCGGACCACAGTCGTTTCCCTCGGCATCTTTGTTCACAAATATGGACTACCTTTTTTGGCGGCAACCAAATCAGACCCAAAGCGATTCTTATCCTTGGGTACTATGGTACAATTGGAAGGCCAGAAATGCCAAAATATTTGAAAATATAGATGAGAATCCCCTCGAGGTGGTAAGATTGGTAGACACGAAATCTCGGGCCTGGAAGCAGGCACAAGTGGAGGAGGAGGGTACATTCTCGCCTATTTTGGGGCAACGAAACCCCCCTCCTCCACGCTTAAACCCTTTGCCGATCTCCTTCAGTGGTCATCGATGTTACGTGGATGGATCATGGAAGGCGACGGACAGCTTTGCAGGTTATGGATGGTTTTGCACATCACATAGTATGGTGACAACGATGGGGGCTACCAACCGACGACGAAGTCTATCCGCCCTGCATGCGGAGATGGAGGCCCTGGTGTGGGCAATGAGATGTATGATTGGAGCTGGCAATCTACATGTGGCGTTTTTGACTAACTGCTCTGACCTGGTGAAGATGGTGTCTTCCCCAACAGATTGGCCGGCATTCGCAGTATACTTAGAAGACATTGCATCTGATAGGGAAGAATTCTCATCCTTCTCTTTATCTCTTATTCCACGAAGCGAGAATGTAAAAGCGGACCGTTTGGCACAAAATATTCGTACCACGCCGCACTATGTTACTTATGTAAACAACATTCCGCCAAATTGGCTTTTCTAAGCTAATCAATATTCGCTGTTGACAAAAAAAAAAGTGTGGTGGTTTGTTTGAATTATTACCATTTTTGTGTCATAATTGGATAAAAAATTGTGACCAAAATATTCTTAATGGGATTTGTTTTTGTTCTTAACACTGCCATTGGCTAAAACTAATTGGTTGAATACTAATTCCAAAACATTAACAACAAAGATCGATAATTGTTACCAAAAAAAAAAAAAAAAAATCGATAATTGACTCTAATAAATTAATATATGCATTTCCCTCGGAAAATAAAATGCAAATTCTAACAATCAGCCTTATTTATTAATTTACAAGCGGAGAAGAAACAAAACGAGAGAGCGAAATTTAAGGAGAAGAGCAAAAACAAATGGTGGCTCTTCAGTTATTTAGCTGGAAGCCATTGATTCTACCTTCACAAGCTTTGAGACGAGATCAATTCGCTTCTTTTAACAGGTACTAATTCATAAAAATTCTGATAACAATTGCTTCCATTGTTGTGAATTATCCATAAGATGATGATTTTGTAGTTTGTGATTGTCGAAGATTTTGAGTTTTATTCTCCTGGTGAAGCTGTTTTATGTTTGTTTTAGTGTGTGAATTTAGTGAGTTTTATGGGTTTTGATTAGAAATGTCGATTTTGGAGTTTTCTAATGGAAGTTCTGAATCTGGGTTTAGGGATTTGAGTTTGAATAATTTGGTTTTTTCATTGGTTCAATTGAGTATTGTATTGATGCTTAAGAGTTGTGTGTATCTCATTTTTGCAGGAGCTTGAGTATACGCTCACTGACTTTTGGTGGGATTGATTCTTTTAGATGCCGAGGTGAATATTCTTTAGGATCTCATTGTTCATGTTCTTCCTCAATTAGACTTGTGCTTCATTGGCTAATGTATTTTTGTTTACAATACAGGGACTTTCAAAGTCAAAGCTCAGAGGACAGGAGACACTGAGCCGTCTAGTGTCAACCTGAATTTATTGACTGATTTTAATTCCAAATTCCATAAGGTGAAGCTAAACCATGTCCAGTGTCATGTCTTTATTTTTTCTTTTAGTCCTGTATGGTGCATAATCAGTGTTGTGTTCTTATATTCACCCGTTCTCTGTTTGAAGAATGAAATTCAGCTCATTTTGTCTACCAGCGTCACTGATGTCTTTAATGCGTTTTCTTTCTAGTTTAGTTATCGAGATGAATTCTTTGTATGCTTACGATATAATCTTCTTAATCTGCAGAGTGTTCCGTATAAACTTGTGATAGAATGCATCCCACTGTATGCGGTGTTCAGAATAACGCAAAAGATATGTCAAGAGCTTCCTCGTCTCATTCAGAGCTCAGTGGGGGCTGCCACTGGCTTGCCTTTTGCTTGTGCATCAAACTCTCTAAATAAACCTACTCCTCTCAATTTGGACTTGTCCATTCCTTCTTTTACGGATATCAGATGGGGTCTTGCAAGATTTCTTTACCTGTTCAATATTCAGCTTGAGAAGAACATTGGCACGTACGTCTTATAACCCAATATTCCTTCTCAGAATGCTACTTTTTTCTTTGTATTTCTGTGATAGTTGTATGTAAAATTTTACTAATTATAGAAGCTAACTGGCGGTCTTGGATGGTTAATACGGAAAGTGTCAGAATTGCTGGGATGATTCACTAAATTTAAAGTGATAAAACATGTAAATAGTGTAATTCCTGAGTTAAATCTTTCGTATTCCTATAATAAGGACACTGGTTTGGGGTTGAGGATCTCCTAAGCAAGAGTTTGTGTCACCTTCTCATATGTTATATTAGATTCTTGCCGGGTATTATCGTTAGTATCACTGTCCTTGAGATTTGCATTGTTCATATGTAGTTAAATTTTGTTTTTCTTTGCGACTATGACACCCGTTCTGATCATTGGCCGTGGCTGTTATAGGTTCCTTGTGGCGCTCATGATAGCATGCATATCATTTGTTTTCATTGGGGGACTCCTATTTTTCAAATTCAGGTAACATAGCTTTATTTAATTTAAGTGTATCAATTTAAAGCTTTTTCAAGATCCTCTTAGTGTGGTTATATGATCAGTTTTCCTGAAACTCTATAAATGGAAGATAAGACACAGTTCTTGGTTTTAGTCTGATGAAGAAATTGTTGAAAAAAATATTGGTACATGTATATCATGTATTATATGAAGACCCTTGTAAATGGATTTAAACTTTAACATTATGAATATCCATTGCATGATTTCTTACTTATGCGTACTGCTATGCCCTTCTTGTTGTGAAGGAAAGACCTACCCTTAGAAGACTGCCTCTGGGAGGCCTGGGCATGCCTCATTTCCTCGTCTACTCATTTGAAGGTCATGATTTGCTTCTTCACCAATTCAAAGATATCATTCCAGATCAATTACAACTTACAGGCATCACAATATTTCTATGGAGTTCTTGCAACTAAATAAATGCCTATATATTTACTCAAAACTGCAGCAAAAGACACGCATTGAAAGAGTCATTGGATTTGTCCTAGCCATTTGGGGAATATTGTTTTACTCTCGGCTTTTAAGCACAATGACAGAACAATTTCGGGTAAGTTCTTGAGATAAATAATACTGGTGAGAAATGAATGTTAATTGGCACAAGTTCCTAATCGCTTTGTCTGGGCAGTATAATATGACAAAACTGAGGGAAGGGGCACAGATGCAAGTCCTAGAAGCTGATCATATCATTATTTGTGGAATAAACAGTCATCTACCTTTCATACTAAAGCAACTGAACAGTTATCATGAGCACGCTGTCCGCTTAGGTACCGCCACATCTAGGTAGTTTGGTCTCTCTCTATATATCTTACAAATTTATTTCCCCACTTAGGTTGACTTGGCTAATTAATTGTCCAATTACATGCTTTCAGGAAGCAGAGACTTCTGCTCATGTCTGATACTCCAAGGAAACAGATGGACAAGCTAGCTGAGGCGTACTCCAGAGATTTTAATCATATTGACATCCTTACAAAGAGGTAAAGTGGTTGACATGCTTCCTATAAAGCCGAATTGAACCTGAAATACTGTTTAGGTTCATGCCATATTAATTAATGTTCTTGTTGGTTTGCATATATTTACAGTGCTGATTTCATGCTTCTACCAGTGCAGTTGTAGTCTTAACATGACAAAATCATTTGAGAGGGCTGCCGCCTCTATGGCGCGTGCCATTATCATACTACCAACGAAAGGTGATCGGTAAGAAAATTTTCAAGTCTCGGAAAGTATATGTGAAGAGGAAACTGAGATTGCAATCAGCTTTAAGGAATAAGATTATTGAAACTGAGAAGTTCCGAATAGATAGTAGAAGTGTTCAACGTCGTAGCTCTTCCATGTTAACTTTTTGCCTTAGTGAAATACGTATGGATATGAATACTAAGCTAGCTCAGCAGTTGGTATATATATAGGATGCGGTTAATAGAGTTATGTGTATGGAGTTTTTGGTTTGTTTGGGGCCTTTGGAATTGAGAGAGTTGGGAGTTCTCTTGAATTCATTACGGTTAGTTTGTTCGGTTTGTACTTTGTTTTTCATTATGCACTTTGGTTCTCAGTGAGAAGAAAGAAAAAATCTGTTCTGAAACCTGTAAGAAAACTGGAATGCTAGTGGTAAAAAGTATGGAAGCTCAGTACTTTGTAAAAGAGGAATCGATTAAGTTAAACATTGTTTCAGGTATGAAGTTGATACAGACGCATTTCTTTCTGTGTTAGCCCTTCAACCTATACAAAAGATGGAATCGATCCCAACCATTGTAGAGGTAAATTAGGTAACTAAAGATTGTGCGGTAACGGTTTTCTGTTTATAATGCTAATCTTTTTCCTCTTGCTTTTTGAAATAAATGCAGGTATCAAGCCCTAATACGTATCATCTTCTCAAGTCCATTTCGGGATTGAAAGTGGAGCCGGTTGAAAATGTTACGTCCAAATTGTTTGTGCAATGCTCACGTCAAAAGGACCTGATAAAGATCTATAGGCACCTACTAAATTACTCAAGTACAGTGTGCTTTCATCTTACGTCATTGTTATCTGTTTGAAAGTATTATTTCATGTTTTTGTATTAAGTTTGTATTCAAGACTAATTAATACCAAGTCTACTCGTCGCAGAAAATGTATTCAATCTTTGCAGTTTCCCCAATCTAGTCGGGACGAAGTATAGACAGTTAAGACTGGGATTCCAGGAGGTAGGATTGACTATCTTGTGATCATGTTTTTCGTTCTTCGAATCAATACCTTTTGGTCTTTGTTACTAATTTCATTCTCTACATGTATACCTTTCAGGTTGTGGTCTGTGGCCTTTTACGAGATGGAAAAGTAAATTTCCACCCAAATGATAACGAACAGCTAATGGAAACCGACAAACTTTTGTTTATCGCACCTCTCAATTGGAAAAAGAAGCAACTTTTATATACAGACATGGAACTTGAACACATCACAGTAGATGAGCCTGATACTCGGAAGCAAGTGTTTGAGAAAAAAAAATCACGGCTACCGAAGATTATACTGCGTCCAAATAAATCCTTATCAAAGGTCTGACTCCTAACAGGCCCCCACAATGCTTGAACTCGAATATTAGGCTTTTGAAATATTTTGAGACCTCTGATTTTCATTTCTATGGTTTACACAGGGATCGGATTCCATCAAAGGGCCCAAAGAATCTATACTTTTACTTGGTTGGCGTGGAGATGTTGTGCATATGATCGAGGAGTTCGATAATTATCTTGGTCCAGGCAGTTCATTGGTATGCTCATATCCCATTATCTCTCTTCGATTGACTCTCACAGAAAGAGTTGCTGATAATTTTCTTTAAACATAGGAAATATTATCGGATGTACCATTAGAGGACAGAAGAAGAGCAGGCGACAGTATAGGATCAGGGAAAATCAAGAACATTAAAGTTTCGCATAAGGTAAAATTTCGTTTTCAGTGGCATGAACAAGAACAGATTCAAAGTCATTGTGTACTAATGTTTTTCAATCTTCTTCAGGTTGGGAATCCTTTGAATTATGATACATTAAAGCAAACTATAATGCATATGCGAAGTAAATATAAAAAAGGCAAAGAAGTTCCTCTGACCATCCTTGTAATATCGGATCGAGACTGGCTTCTTGGAGGTAAGCATTCGCGAATAGTTCTTCTTGATTCAATAATTATAACACTAACGAATAAGTTGATGTCTTTTAGATCCATCTAGAGCAGACAAACAATCTGCTTACTCTCTTCTCCTCGCTGAAAGCATCTGCAACAAGCTTGGAGTTAAGGTAATTTACTGACTTTTCATTGCATCTAACTTCATTGAATTACTGAACTTCATCTTACTATTGTTGTTTCTTTAGGTACATAATTTAGCCTCTGAAATCGTCGACTCAAAACTCGGAAAGCAGGTATGGAAGGCCTTTTTCTTTTCCTATTAGATTCTTTACGATAACGTTGCTGACAAATTATTCAATACTATATAGATAACAGGACTCAAGCCGTCCCTAACTTTCATAGCAGCAGAGGAAGTTATGAGCCTTGTAACAGCACAAGGTTACATTTCATCAATTTCGAATTTGTTTCTTGCTTATCTACCCGCATTCCGAACAATAGTAATACTCTTTTCTTAATAATCAGTTGCTGAAAACAGCGAACTGAATGAGGTGTGGAAGGACATTCTAGACGCAGATGGTGATGAGATATACGTAAAGGTTAAAAAAGAAAAACACTCTCTTCCTTCAAATATTTTTACCAGTAACTTTTTACAAAATTGGCAATAATTGCGGTCTGAAAATCTCGAGATTGCTTTGAGACACACAGGACATTGAGCTGTACATGAAAGAAGGCGAGAACCCTTCATTCACCGAGCTCTCAGAGCGAGCTTGGCTAAGGAGAGAAGTTGCTATAGGCTACATAAAAGGCGGTAAAAAGGTACTGTTTTATTACTCTGCAACAGACATTTTAACCTCTTCCTCATCACTAACGTCGATAACTCGGTTTTTGCAGATAATCAATCCGGTTCCGAAAAATGAACCTCTCTCCCTCAAAATGGATGACTCATTGATTGTTATATCAGAGCTTGAAGGAGACCAACCCATCACATTTTGAAACTGTATACATTCTCTCATATACCACATTTTATAGTTTCTTACACCAAAGCGACTGACTCACAAATGCAAGCATCAAATAAGTCGTTGAATTTTGTACAAAGAAACAAATCCTTTTACATCGAAATCTCTTTTGTTCATTGGTCTTAATTCTTTCTTTTGACCTTCAATAAAAATAAGTCTTTCTAATGGTTTTATGGCTTCACGTACTGGACCACCAACTCGTCTCTTCTCTTTATTAAAATCACTACAATCGCTTCGCCGTCTCTTTGCATCTCGATAATTCTGATCATTTCAGTAGCGGTTCAGCCAACTTACTCACCGGATCGATTCGGTCTCTAGCTCTTCCACGGCTTCATTTGCGAATACAATTGGTTCCTCCAGCTCACTTCCATTTCCCTTGCTATATCCAGTTTCATCACCAAAACCATGGAATCTACAGACTCGTCACTCATATCCTTAACATCAATGCCTAAACTCAGTAGAACATGAGATTTTAATTCATTACACTTGTTATAAACAATATGGATTCATCATAATATATATGATTACGTACTACAAGGAGTTTATGAGGAAGAAGAGAAGTTGCTCTGCAAATCCGCGATGCCTTGGGAACCAAGAGAAGCGTTTTTGCCCTTGAGAAAATTAGAGTACCAATGAGCAGAGAGTTTTGGAGATCTCTTGCGATGAGGGTCGCTGAAATTGACAGAGTACAACCCAAAACCCCCCTCGTATCCCCCAAAAAGCTCGTATAAATCCATAAATGACCATAGAAAGTAGCCTCTTGTGTCTGATCCATTCCTAATACACGTAGTAAATGTCTTTGTTACTTTATTACACTAACAAGAGAAATGACGAGAAGATGCAATAAGAGACTTTACTTACCTAACGGATTTGAGCACAGCACCAATGTAAGCATGTACGTACTCAATTCTTGTTATGTCCTTCTGTTTCACCTGCTTTGCCGGCAAACCTATTCATGTGGCATTATTAACAAGGGGAACTGAGAAGACTACGAAGAGTGTGAGAAATCAGAGAATAAGGAGAGACCATTCTCAAGAATGTAGACAGGAGGATTGCCATAACTCTGCTTTACATACTCCAGGACAGCTTCCATAGTCCATGGAGCAACAGGATACTTGTCCAAACAAAACAACAAAACAACAAAGAAAGATTGGTTAGTAACTGTAGAAGCACTATTAGGCGTTTTGCATCTGAATTTGGTATCCATCAAAACTCACTTCTGGCGCATGAGCTGAACCATTTATAAGGACTGTTTCTCCCATGCAGTAAAACAAAGAAGAGGGGATTAGCAAAAAAAAAGAGATTGTTTTGTTATTCAAAAGATTGAATTTTGATTCCTACGCTGCACAGATGCTCCCATGTCTGAGTAGAAATCAAGGTTTCCTGAAAGAAGAGGTTTGGGTTTGATGTTTGTGACAGTACCCCCATAATAGTGAATGACTCCAATGAAGTCAGATGAGCCTTTCACTTGTTCTGCTTCTTCCTCTGAGAAAACTGGGAGTCTTGATCCAACGCTTCTTTTCATTGTATCAGGATATTCTCCAAAGATAAGAGGCCCAAGCATCCTGAGTTTTTAAGAGCAGAGTTTTTTTTTTTTTTTTTTTGCCTTCAACCTATAAAATATAGAAATAGTTTGTGTCTCACCAGCCGGTGTAGAAATCTTTGGCTCTTTGAGTTGCAATGTAATCATCCTCGGAGCTTGTACAAGGAATTAGCCCTATAAAATATAAGCTAAAGCCTACGGAACCTCCCTGCATATCCTGCACATTGAATATGGTTAGGTTACTCCCTTGTCATCAACGTAACTCACACATACAAGAGAGGGTAATGTAAATAAAATATATACCTTGTACTTTTGCTTGTATAGTCTTGAAGCAGAGGCGTGCGCAAGCAGCAAATTATGGCCTACGATATATGTTTCAATAGAAGAGTTCCCTGACAAGCAGTCAATGCCCGGCATAGAACAATGACCAGGCGGTGTTAACCCATCGGTGTAACCTCCAATAGAGAATATATTAGCCTCGTTGATTGTTGTCCAGAATTTGACTTGGTTTCCAAACTCTCTAAAGCAAACATCTGCATAAGCAGTAAAGTCTTTGCTACAATGACAAATAACAAGAAGTTTTTTTTTCTATTTATATCTTTTTACTACTACAAAAAGATAAAGCAAGTAATACTTCTTTTCTGTTAGCCTTACATCATCCTGTGGTTGAGCCATCCTCCATATTCATCCTCAAGAGACTGAGGATGATCGTAGTGGTAGAGTGTAACATGTGGTTCAATTCCTGTAGTAAGTTTACTTTAAAGTCTAGTGAATAGGAAATAAAACCAAACTCTCAAGTTTCCAAGAAGTATAGATCTTACCATGGCTTACTAATTCTTGGATGAGGTTCTTGTAGAACTGTAGACCCTTTTGGTTAACAGGGCCTCTTCCATCTGATGAGGTAATTAAGAGCTCATTAACATGATTCCTTCTAGTGAACAAAAACCCGCATAAACAATAAGACTTACTAGGTATAAGCCTAGCCCAAGAGATGGAGAATCTGAAAGCATCTAAGCCAGTGTCCACCATCAACTTCACATCTTCCTGCAAAGTCACAATTAACTTAAGACTTAACAAATAAAACTCATAATGTAATTAATAGTCACAAGGTGAGAATTTAATTTTATAAAGCAGAGAAGAGAAAGAACCTTGTACTTGTGATAACCATCACATGTCATATTTGCATTATGTTTATAATCTGCAAATTAAGTTATAAAGAAGAGTCAAATTAAGCACAAGAGTGACAAACTCTAATACTAATTAATGTTAGAAATGAAAGCTTACGTGATAAAGAAAATGTGTCCCAGATACTAGGACTCCTTCCGTCTTCCGCAATAGCTCCTTCCCACTTGCAGAGACCAAACATTTTGGTTCAGATTTGTTCAAAAAAAAAAAAAATAGTGAAACTGATAAGAAATGGATTCCAATTAAACCTGATAAGCAGAAGTGCCAGATCCAAAGACAAATCCTTCGGGGAAATCATTTCTGCTGAAAACGTCGCTGCATGTCACAGAGAAAGCCAAAGCCAGAAAAATTGTAAACAGAGTAAAAATTTGTTCCATTTCTCATACACAGTTACACACACACTCTCTCTTCTGAAGAAATAAATAATTGTAGTATGTAATATTTTAACCAAATAAATGATGGTATTTAATATTTTAAAGAAATAAGTGATGACTTAAATTGGAACACCTATCGAAATGAATACCACATTCATTACATAGAGATGGTCATCCACATTCATTACCGTAGTAGACACCTTAGATTGAGAGAGCACTCTCTAATAAGATTTGTCTCTTAGAAAAAGTTAACTAATGAATAAGACAAAATTTCAGTATAAATTTTCAAAAGTCCAAATGCTATTTAACCATAGCATAGTAACTATTTGCAAATAGTATAGTAGTATAGTTCTAACACGGTTATGATCCGACAACCCGCTTACCCGGAAACCAACCCAACTTAGCAATGAATGTTTGTCCTTAAAACGCAGCGTTTCAAGACTTCCGCTTGAAGAGGCTAAAAAAAAACAAACACAACCCCTAATTTTTGTCTGTTGTTTCTCTCTTCTCTTTCTCCTTCAACTCCCAAAAACCTTCGGCCATGGCACACGGAGGCTACGCCAAGAGACGAGTCTCCGAACCAAAACAGACGGCCGGAAACAGCCGAAGGTCAAAAGTATTGCGTGTAGAGAAGAAACCAAAGAATGTCTCAATCAAGAATCAGATGCGTTCCGTTGAACGCTTTCTTCGTAAAGTCAGCTCCTTTATCTCTAAAATTAGGGTTTTATCATCTAATCTCTCTTAAATTTAAAGCCTTTAGAGTATATATGACGGTTTAATTAGCTTTTCTAGTGTAGAGCTTAAGGGTTATAATGTTATTTCTGGGTTGTGTTCTTGTAGAGAGTTTGATCATTTATAGGTTAATTAGAAGCAATTCATATGAGAATTTCGAATGTTTTGATTGTATTTGAATACTTTTTTTTTGTAGGATTTGCCTCCTGAAGTAAGAGAGTCTTTAGTAGAGAAGTTGGAAGATTTGAAGAAGCAACAAGATGCTCATGCTCGTCTTGCTGTTGAACGTAAAATATTCCTCAGGAATAGAAAGATTAAGTTCTTTGGTAAGTGGCATTGGCTATGTTACAATCTAATTTAGTAAAGGTTAAGACAGTGTAAAGATTATAACTTTTTTATATCTTGAATAGAGCGGAGAAAGATCGAAAGAAGCATTAGACGTCTTGAGAAGTTACAACGTACTTCATCTGCACATGTGGGAGATGTAGATATAGCTGAGCAACTTAGTAAACTCAAAGAAGATCTTGAATATGTTCGCGTAAGTTAGCCTTTCTTTACACTGGCTTTAGTTATGGTTTAGAATGAGCTTAGTTGACAATGTGTGTTTTTTTTACATGTGCGACTGCAGTTCTTCCCGAAAAATGAGAAGTATGTATCTCTTTTTACTGGAGCTGAGGATTCGGAAGTGGTTGAGAAGAGAGGTAAAATGAGGAAACAGATCAAAGCCAATATTATTGTTGCTGCTGCTAGTGGGAAAGAGTTAGAAGGTAAACACATGATATGTAGTGGAGATGCTTTTTTATTTCCTTTTTTCGTGGATTTAATTAGTATCATAGCTGATGAATGCTGATGTTATGGTTGTGGAAAAACAGAGACAGGGAGTGAAGATGATGGGCTTCTAGACCTTAGTGATGATGATTTCTTTGATAAAGGGAGTTCAAGCGATGAAGCAGACGCGGATGATGAATTAACCGATAAAAGCACAAAGTAGGTCTAGTAAATTTGGGATATTTATACTTGTAGTTGAAGCTTACTGATAAAGAGCAATTCTGAGTATAATCTACAATTTCTCAGGGAGGCTGCTTCTAGTGCTTCCGGTAGAGCAACTTCTGGCATGTCTAGTGATGAAAGGAATCAGGTATGAATCTATGATGAATTGTGATACCACTTTTTACCAAAGATATGGTTTCTGCGATTTACGAATTTGAATGTTTTTGAAATATTGTAGAAGCAAAGCTCTGCTAGGGCTTTAATGCCACCACCACAAGCAAGGTTTGAATCAAATTCTAGGAAGAATTCATATGTACAGAGGAATGAGATGCCATCATCCTCAAGAAACACTTCAAACAGAAGAAGCGAGTCTTCATATAATAATGCCAGGGCTGCTGCGGCGAGTTCATATAATAGCAGTCAGAGTAGCAACTTGAGCTCCAATTCTGATGCTCATAAACCCAAAAGGAAGAGACGGCCTAAGAAGAAGAAGCAACAGGTCAGTTTACGAGTGAGAAGACAGTAGGAGAAAGATTTTCGAATAACAAAACCATCTCATCAAAGATTTGTTTTAATTTTACTTGTAACCACAATGGTTGATTCTTCTCTTTGCTGTTTTTGCAGGCGTAATCGGCTTCTCGGCTTCTCCAAACACACAATAGAAACTCTATTACTTCTGTTTACTCGCTGCAATGGTCTGCTTACTTATATATATAAATTTTGGTGTGGTCAATTAGAGATGAGTGTCTGTTGCTTTGGCTTTTGAGATGAAACCCTACAAACTTTGGGTATAAACTCCATTTTGAATTGACCATAGATTGATGATCTTCCCTTGAATCAGTTTTTTCAGTTAAGATACTCATTTTTTATAGAAAGTTTTGAGACCTTGATTGTACCAATTAAGTTGTTTTTGAGGAAAACAAATGATCTCATCAATACATGTGACAAACAAAAAAAAAACAAATCTTAAACAATCCTTAATTTATAATTTCTTTACCAATTCAATTCTTTTTAATAGTCTTTTTCTTCTAATGTATATGTTTCTTATTTGTACATATGATTTCTCTTTTTGTTTGTAGATTTTTTTTTTTTAATATTATAGTAAATTAGACATTTGCAGCAACTCATTAAATTATTTACAAGACTAATGAGAATGTCATATTGCACTGATCATAATCTAAAAATCTAATTAATAAAGAATTCAATTCATTTACATAATTAATGGCTGAGAAAAAAAAAAAAAAAAAAAAAAAAAGGTGAAGAAAAACCCAAAGATTTATTGCTATTGAATCTTGTGATTGAAGAGCGAGCCACCGAGTGACGCTGTTGAAAACCTCAGGAATCTCCTCGGACAAGAGATCCAGTGATGTCTGAGAAGATTCAACACAGAGACTAATAAACTTAAAACTCCCCAAATTGCTGAAAGAGTTCTTCTTGATGGAATCAAATTCCAGGTGGCTTTTGTTTACCATCTTGATCTCTCTGACATTTTCGGTTCTTGACTATGGAGTTGTCGCCGAAAGTGTTAAGCCTGATGAAGCTAAACAGCTTAGAGACGAGGTAAGATTCCTCAACAGATCTGGATTGTCCCCAAATTGAGTATTAGAGAAATTTAGTTCTCTGGGTTACTTAAAGTCTTGACCTTTGGATGTTGTAATTGCTCATTGATGTTAATTATGTCGTAAAGGTAACTTCTTTAGTCTTTTTGATAAGAACATTTAGTATGTTTGCACATTAACTAGCTGAGATCACTTGGTTTGGTGGTGGTTTAGCTTCTTGTGGTTCCATAACTACCTAATTTGATCACATTTGAGTGTAGGTACGTGGGATGTTTTATCATGCTTTTGATGGATATATGAACAATGCGTTTCCACTCGATGAATTGAGACCGTTATCTTGCCAAGGAGAAGATACTCTTGGAGGCTATGCGTTGACCTTGGTAAACTACTTTAGTATTTGAACATTCTCTCTTGTTTGAGGCTCTGTGTTATGTAGAACTTGACATGGTTTTGTGTGGCCTGTGTGTAGATTGACTCGTTGGATACATTAGCTTTACTCGGTGATAAAGAGCGCTTCACTTCTTCTGTTGAATGGATTGGTAAAAATCTTCAGTTTAATATAGTGAGTAATGATTGGTTTTGGTTTCTCTAGCAAGACCATGTTTTATTGTTCTTTTCTCAAGTACTCTATGTAAGTCATAACCTGATGGTAAAATTGATGCACTGATACATGTCTTTAAGTGCAGAATAAAACTGTCTCTGTGTTCGAGACAACTATTCGAGTCCTTGGGGGTTTACTTTCTGCTCATCTGATTGCAAGTGATTATGCAACGGTACTTTTCTTCTGCCTAGCTAAATCTTTCCAAGTGATTTCATCTTATATGAAAATAATTGTACATTCTTCAGCTAGAAATCGAAAGTGGTTTTATAGGCTTTATGTGTGCTTATTGTGCAACTAATCTTACGATTTCTGCTTGTCTAAACCAATTTACTGGAATCCAAAGTTAGAAAAATCTCCTTATGAAAATGTGGTTTTCGTTGTTTGCAATGTAAGCTTGACTATAATCTGATGACAGGGCATGAGAATACCATCTTACAACAATGAATTACTAGTTTTGGCTGAGGATTTGACACGGAGAATGCTTCCTGCATTTGATACACCGACTGGTATGGTTGTTTAGTTATCATTTGTTAATAAGCTGGCTTGCATATGCGAAAGCGGGGAATTGCCTTGTCATCTGACTCATCTCTTTCTTCTCTTTCTTTTTTCCTGCAGGAATCCCATTCGGATCTGTGAATTTGATGTATGGTGTTGACAAACATGAAAGCAAGGCAAACCATCTTCTTTTTCCTTCTCATAGCTTTCACATCTGATTCTTACATATTTTATTTGTTGATCTGTGCTTTTGGTGACACGACTAGAATGCATATGACTAAACGATACTGAGATGCTTGGTTTGCCTAATTTTGCTAGTTCTCAACGAGTTAAGAGTCTTGAGATTGGACTGCTCATTTTCAGCTTGCCGATCTTATATTTTTTATTCATACATTGGAAATCATGTTTACAGAAAGCTACATCTTTGCTTTGTGTGTTCAGATAACGTCAACTGCGGGTGGTGGTACTTTGTCTTTAGAGTTTGGTGTGCTTAGTCGTTTAACAAATGATCCTGGTGAGTGAATCTATGGAGCTTTGGTATTTCGTATTCGATCATGAATCAGTTAATCACTGAGAAATACTTCTTGTTAGCTCTCTTTATTCTCCTATCATTTACATTTGGATTTCCAAAAAATATAATGTTGATTTTTATAGTTTGTTTTGTTTTTTACGTGCTCTTACATGGTCGTCCAACTTTGTTATGTTAAAATTGAAGTTTTCGAACAAGTTGCAAAGAATGCGGTGAGGGGACTATGGGCACGTCGTTCAAATCTGGATTTGGTTGGTGCTCACATCAATGTCTTTACAGGTGAATGGACACAGAAGGTAACACCTATCTTCTTCTTCCATGAACTGGCAAAAAAAGCTTCTGTATATATCATAAAAAATATGGTTTTTGGCATACTTAAGTTAAAAATTTAAGGCTCTTCATCATTTTGTTGAGGTCCACAAAATAATTCTGAATGGTAGTGTCTACTTGGCAGGATGCTGGTATAGGAACAAGCATTGATTCCTTCTATGAGTATCTCCTCAAGGTTAGTAACCGTAGCCCTTGACAAGATAAGTTCAATATATTAGGATATAATGCCAAGTCCTAGAAATCTAGAACCCCATAAATATAGTTTCTGTTCTTCAATCATGCATAAAACTTGAGCGACACTGAGATTTTCCTCGTTTTTCATTTGTTTGAGTTGACAATTACAGGCTTATATACTGTTTGGGGATGAGGAATATCTATACATTTTTCAAGAAGCTTATAGGTCTGCAATGCAGTACCTTCACAAGGATCCTTGGTACGCTTTCTCTATATTTTGTTTATTAGAGACATTAACAAACAATTCCTTTGTTTGGACTTATTGTTTTTTCTAGTTTTGTCGTAGGTATGTAGAAGTCAATATGGATTCCGCAGCTATTGTCTGGCCAGTATTCAACAGCCTTCAAGCTTTCTGGCCAGGACTACAGGTAACAAGTGATTGTATGTTTGAACAAATTGTTAACATTTTAGCCTGGAAAATTAAACTATCCTATGTCCCTCTCTCAAAAGGTTTTAGCTGGAGATGTTGATCCGGCAATTAGAACTCACACTGCCTTCTTTAGCGTCTGGAAACGATATGGTTTCACTCCAGAGGGTTTTAATCTTGCTACACTTAGTGTCCAGGTACTCCCTCTTGATTTAAGTGTCTCTGTGATCGCTTTTTTGGTTATTAGATTTCATTTTCCGATGGCACTGTAATGTTTCAACTTCATAGCTATTCTTCAATATTATTTACAGTTTGGGCAGAAGAGTTATCCACTGAGGCCGGAATTAATCGAGAGCACATATTGGTTGTACAAAGCCACCAGAGATCCCAGGTCACCAATTTAAAGAGTTACCATGATTACTACTGGATTGTAATACAAATTGCTCCCTTTAACTGTTGTTATTTATCGTCGACAGGTATCTTAATGCAGGACGTGACTTTGTGGCTAGTTTGCAATACGGGGCAAAATGTCCTTGCGGTTATTGTCACATCACAGATGTAGAACTTCATAAACAAGAAGATCACATGGAGAGCTTCTTCCTCGCAGAAACTGTAAAACAAATTAAAACCCTCTGTTACTCAATACGCATTTACTTACTTACCTCAAAGCCTTGACTTGTTTTGCATTTCTTAACTATTTCAGGTAAAGTACTTATGGCTACTCTTTGACTTAGCTGTTGACTCAGATAACCTCGTCGACAATGGCCCTTACAAGTACAAAATCTCTCCCACAATAACAACCTCTTGATTATCACAATTTCACTAATCTTGTAATTTTACTTAATCTTCAGGTATATCTTTAGCACTGAAGGTCACCTATTACCATTAACACCGCAAATATCTCTAGCTCGAGAACATTGCTCTTACTATGGCGGATATTGTCCAAGCAATTCCACAAAACCAGAACAACAAGTCTTGGAAGAAGAGAGTAATAACGATGATCAGAGTAACATCTATCCCTACCACGAATCTTTTCCAGTTACTGGTTTGATAAAGGTTAGTAGTATCAAACAATTGCAACAAAGTCAGTTACTTTAAGGTTTTTAAACTATCTTTTGGTTTGGGTTTTGTAGGGTTTATGCCCAGGACTAACACATGCTCAGAAATACGGTTTCTCCTATGTTCTACCGGAGAAGACAGATAATGAAGATGTTAACCGAGAAAAACCGGTAAGTACTACAAGCGGTTCGATTGTGTTGATCTCGGATCAAAAAGTAGAAAAGAAACCACAGGTTGATGAAGAAGGATTTAGTTCTCAGTCTGAACCAATTATGACTATCTCTGGTGGTAGTAGCAACGACCAAACAAGTCAAGAGCTAACACTGTTAGAGTCAGAAACAGATGATCAAAGATTATACTCTTCTTAACCTTCTCTCATTTAATTTATATGTTCAAAAGTCAAAACAAAAACTTTCTAAAGAAATATAGATTACTATTTTGGTTATTAAATCTCATCAAGAGAGTCTTGAATCCTTCTTGTGTTGACTAATTGTTGCCTTTTAATCCATAGACAATGTTCATGCCTAAAAGGTGTTCGAAAATGACTCTTAAAAAATGTCTATGTGATGTCCTGATCCATAGGTATGTGGAGATAAAAGCTTTGTCTTTAAATTTTATGGTTAATCATCATCATCATCATCATTCTCCATTTAGGTTTAAGTTCTAGACCTTTATAATCATCTTGCATAGAAAAAAAAACATTTTATTTAAATGTAAATTGTTGGAGCACAAAGATAAGTTTCTTCTCAAGAGAACCAAATTCAGTGAATCTATACTATTTTCAAAAAAGACTCTTATTCAAAGTCTTTTAGATAATTATAATTAGTCATAGATTATTATTTTAAATGATAGTGGAGACAAATTAGCACAGTTGTGTAGATTTACTTGTTTAAGGTGTGGGGGACCAAAGCTATAGTACGAATCAAACTAACAACAAAAGATAATATAAACATTTTACAAAGCCCCAAAAATATTCTCACTGCTCGATTAGATTTATTTATTTTATTTAATCTCTTTCTCTCTCTTGGTGATTAAACATCTATAATCTAAGTTAAAACAGATTAGAATCCAATGAAAATTGCTTAAAAGCTGGGATTATTTTTTGGCCATAGATTAGCTCTAGTTTAATAATTTGTCTTCATTGTGTTCATCTAAAAGACTAAAACAGAGCATCTGATGTGAATTAATCTTAATTTGAGATCTTGGTTTGATGATTAGTGATATTTTCACATTAAAACTCTCTGTTTTACTATTTTGTAAATTCTTGATTTCATGCATTTTGTTAAACAACAGATTTTTGGAAGCAAATTGAAGAGAAACAGAGCTGAAAAATGTGTATTGTTACATAAAAAAAAAATCAAATTTGTTCGATGAGAACATTACAAAACAAACAAACATAATGTTCATATTATATCTTTGTAATAGCACACAATTAATGGAGAAAAACAGAGTTACAGCTAAAGTTTTGATTTAGATCTTTTCTCACACTTATATGCTTAAGACCATTTTAAGCATCTCTCTGTTACATTTTGTTACCACCACAAGAAAGTGTGGTTTTTTTTTTCCTTACCGATAAGGTAAAAAATTCACAGGTATGTTTGTCGAAAACCCGAGCAGTTTCAGAGCTTTCTCTTTACTCTGTTTCAAGAAACAGAGCAAAAAAAAACAACTCTGTTTTTGAATCTTTTCTCTTTGATCTTTTGTCTCTCAATTAGGTTTGTTAAACACCACAACCTAAACCTTTAACTTCTGATCCTTTCATGATCCTTAACCTCTTACAAGAAGAAACAAACATCCTGTAACAACAAACAACAAAAACACCATAAGTACATGATCAAGATTGTGTCATACGTTAACTGATTTGAGAGATGAATGAAGATTTTGTGACTTACTCCCAAGGAACATCACCAACAAGCATCCAATCACCATCTTTATCTTCATAAGTAGGCACAAAGTCTGAGCCTTTATATCCTTCTCTCTCAAAATATTCTCCAACAGAGAATTTAAACATGTTTTCAAGTGATTTCAACAATTCTGGATATTGCTTATACACCGTTAGATCTATCTTTCTTAGATATGGAGCACCATCCATACTAACTTTCACATAGTTTCCTTGACCTTCAGATTCATTCTTCTTTGTCTGAATATTGTTCTTTCTGTAAGATCTAACTGGTGGCCATCCAACAATCTGAGCTCTACAAAACAAGAAATTGCATAGATTAGATCAGATCTACATTTTCAAACAAGTTTTTCTTGATTTTGATTCAAAGAACACTTACTTTGGAGGAGAAGCTGTTTCGGTTTTTCCAGTGGATTCAATCTCTTTCTCAGTATCTTCAGGTAATGTTCTTTTGTTACTTTTACCGCAAGTAACTGTTTCTTCTGTCCCAGGTAATCCCAATCTCAGCTCTGTTGCCTTTAGGTTAACAAGCTCATCATACTCAACAACTTTTTCCATTTCTTAGCTTGAATCTTCAAAGAAAGAAACTCAGTTTTTGTGTTTGTGTTTTTTTGTGTTCTTGTGGTTGTCTAGAGAGAGAAAGACTTGTTGATGAGATAAGAGGCTTTGTGAAGAAGAGTGTTTTATAGGATTTGAAAAGTCACTTTTTTTGGTAATTTAGAAAATAAAATTAAAAGGGTTTTAACTTGAATTAAGGACAAAGGCAAAAGCTAAAGCTGTCGGGTAGTAAACAGTAGCAGCAACTTTGAGGCAAAGTGTGTCCCATTATTTTGGGGACATTTGTGGGACACTTTCATCTTCAATACAAAAGATACTTTCTTTGATCCTAGAGGACGGTCTAGATTCATTTCTCTGTAACCATATTTCAAGGAAGTGGGGTAAAGTATGGTACACTCATGTGCAGAATATAAAAACTCTTTTCTTTTGTTGATGCATTAAGTTTTTTTGTAGGGTAAGCATTACATGTGGTCTGCCATATGCATATGTCACCTCTCTACTTATCTCTCTTTAAGCCAAGATCTTACTCTTTCTTCTATTTGTGGTTCTTGTGAAATCAAGATTAGATCATCCTAGTCAATTGAGTTGAAACTCTAGCTGTCTAAAGTCAAACAAATTTATAGTTTTTTTTTTGTGTGTTTTCAAAATAAGATTTTGAGGAGCTTCATTGACCTTTTTTTTATACCAAAGTTAAAAATTTTGGTGGTTGTTCTCTTGTTAATGGATACTTATTATTATACTATTTGTTTTTCTTTACAAGTCATGAAAAATCCTAACTTAATTTGTCTCTCTGTCTCTATGAAACTTCTAATGATCTTCATATGTATGAATCCAGAAACAAACTGACAAGAAATCTTCATAAAAGTTTTTGTCTTTAGACAGTTCATCATCTATGGGGTCTTATAGTTTTGTGTTTTGATTTCTCTCTGTCGTTGTTCATGTTACAGCAAGGCAGTTTTATGTACTTGTCATGGTTTAGTGAACCAAAGTAAACCAAAGTAAACCAAACTAATCAAATTTCTGCAGGACCAGATTTGAAAACCTATGGTCAAGACTATACTTAACACATTACAGATAGGTTTGATAACTGCATATGACGTCCTAATAGTTTAGAACTGTCTTGAGTATGATTTATGGATTAGGACATTTGGGAAGTGAACAATTTGGAGATTGGTTATATCAGAATTTGGCTCAAAAAGGACAATTTTAAAAGTAGTGTGGTATTTATTGTTACACGGTAACGACAAGACATTGGGTTGGATTTAAAATGTGAAATATTGGTTTCATTGGTTTGGTGTTTAAGACCTAAGTTCATCACTAGCTAGAATAAATACCGAAAATGAGATATATCTAACAACAAACCGGTTCATGACATTCTCTCCGGTTCCGTTTTGTGATCATAATTTCAAACTCTAAAAAAAATTTGAAAAGTTTAGGCTATATATTTATGAAATTAGGTCGATCCACCTTTCGATCCAATTAATGATATAAATTAAAATAGATAGTACTTAGATATATACAAATGATCCATATACGTAGACATCATCATAAGTTAGTAGGTAAGCAATATATATGAAGCTAATATTATTCGAATTACATCACATGCACAATGCTTATTTGTTGTAACCTAACCCAACATTGCCACCAAATTCCAGGTATATGCATCCTCTTTTTTTCCTTTGTTAATAATAATTTGGGAATCTATAATTTTGTTTTTCCGAAGTATATAGCTGTTTTTTCTCTTATTTTCTGAAGTGTGTATGTAAATTATCATAACAAAAAAAAAAAGCTTATTTCTGGCCGACCAATATACAAAGAAATGATTTTAAACTTGGAGTTTTTAATCTAATGATTTTTATTAGTGGGATCGTTGCGTTGTTGTGTAATAATTTAAATTCAAATCATAGAGAATTATTCTGTTTCTTTAGATGCACTCAGTATAATTATGGTCTAGAGCCCACTTTAGAAATTAATCAATAGATTGCTTTAAAAACAATGAAAACTTTGATAAATCTAAGTGTTTGTTATTCAACCGATTAAAGGTTTGATAAATGAAACGAGAGGTGTTAGCGTTGATGAATCCAAGCTTGAGGCATGTCTTATAAAAAAATAATTTTCGTTTTGTAAAACTTTATTTTGACAAAATATTATTCGTCAATAATTGATGATCATGAGTATAAAGAAATGATGGCGCAAGTAGTTATATATTTATTAACACAAAAATAAAAAAACTCTCGAAACATGATCTTCTTTTGAACGTCGAATGCCTATTCAAGCTACTCAATTGAGGTGTATGTTGTTTCGAGGTTTTATGTCTACATAACTTCTTCAAATTTACATGTTTGTGCTCTTGTTGTCTCTCTACCATGTTGCTTCTCCTTTAATATTTGTAATTTTTATTATTTAAAAAAAATTAACAAACACATATAGAAATAATGGTCAAAATATATAAAACCTTAATTTATCAAAGACCATATATTTATACGTTTGTATATTTGTATTAAAAAATCGATATTAACAGTATAAATCATTAAAAAAGATGGTATTTGAAACATTTCCAATACAAAAGATTTGTCTGTATTTTAAGAGATCACTAGTCAAATAACTTTGATTTTTTTAAAACATTACAAATATTATTTTTGAAAATGTTTTAGTAAACATGTTCACTTAGTTGATAATCATATTCAATAACACATAATTTTAGTTTTTTTTTTTTAAAGTTTCATAATTGAATATAATCATATAATGGGAATTTTTATATGAATAAAAATCATTACAAATAGTTAATTGGATACATCCCCTAAAATTATATATAAAAAAGTTTACTGAAACAGATAATATTTAAAAAGGAAGAGATCGCCACTTAATTTGTGTGTTCTCCTAAAGTTTTACAAAAATAGTTATCTTATCGTCTTTGACCAAAAAAAAAAAAAAGTTATCTTATCGTCGAACGTGTGACAATGACCTGTGTGACTTTGTGAGTCTGCGACCGTGTGGCCGGAACTTGAGTGCACATGTGTCATGTGTGGACCGTGTGGTAATGTGGATCCTTATGAGGGACACGTACACGTGAAATCGACGGTGCAGCGTGAATCTACGAGAATTGAAGTGTATGTTATTTTGACACGTGGAATAATGTACGACCACGATATTCTTTTCCGGTCCTACTTGATTTGTTTATGACTGTGACGTAACTTTCTTTTTCTCAAAATCTTTTTTTTTTTTTTTCTTCACTACAACATAGTATATGAAAATTTTATTGGAATCGTAAATTACACAAAGTCAGCAAAGATTAAAATGAGATTTTTTGAACACAAAGCCGGTAAAAGTGAAAGTTTTTCGGACATAAAGCCGACAAAGATAGAAATTTTTTGGACACCGAACTAGAGAACTAAAAAAAACTTTCGTAACCAAATTTTTTTTTTTTTTTTTTTTTTTTTTTTTTTTTTTATAAACATGGGCTTATATTAAAAATTTGATTAACGAATAAAACTATTATCCAAATAATTAGAATACAAGACAAGTTTACAAAGGACAATAATCTATAAATATTAGGGTATTTATACTAAATGACCTTGAAATGGAAAAGAATATAGTAAATAACCTTGGGAAAATAGTACATGTCGGATGGGTAAATGAAATTACAAGAGTGACCTTTCTCTTTCATTTTCTTTCTCCAACAAACCTATTTTCTCCATTGTTGCTCTGTAAGTTTTTGCTCTTTTTTTTCTTGGATTGGATCTACTCTTGCTTTTTCTCTCTCCTCTTGTCGGATCTCTATTTTTTCCTTCTCGTCCAATCTCTTCGCCACCAGATCTCTCTATTTCTTTTCTGCCGCCAATCTATCCTTTTCTTTCTGTAAATCTCTCTCTCTTTCTCTCTCATCCTTTGTCCAACGATACCTCCACCGCCTAAGATCTATTGTTTCTGAACCTTTTTTCGAGTTTCATGTAATATTTTTAAATGCATCGTTATCTGTATTTTTAACATGTTATTTTTCTGTTTAACATGCAATTTTGTAATATGACACGCTATTGTTTATGTCAACATGCTTTTATTTCTTAAATTACAATAAATTTATGCAATTTTCAAGATGTTTCTTCCGGATGACAAGTTATTACATGTTATTTATTACAAGAACATACAACTTTCTCATATATGTCATGTTTTTAAATATATTACATGTAATTTGTCAAAATTACTCAAATCTATTTTTTTTCTCCGTACAACCTTGCTCTAATCTCAACTTAAAGGGACATTATGGTCTTTTACTGTGCATGTCATATAGTCATTTACCCAAATAAAATCTGACAATGGCTATTTACTTAATTTCGATGTCAAATTTGGTTATCTACTAATATTACCCATATTATTATTACTTATTTTCTTTATTTTTCAATTTAGCTGTTATTTTTTTAAATCAGAAACATATTTAGTTATTTTTAGAAAACAGACACCATCGAGATTGGACTTTTGATCTTATAGTTTTTACTTGATTGTTTGAAAAGTTTGAAAATTAGACATTTTGAACTACTTAAAAACGGTAAGACTTCAGTAAAAAAAGATTGAAACCATCGAAAGTTGTTTAGATTGATGAATACGATATTAAATCGACTGATTCTGGTTTAAAAGAGTAACAAAAACATCACATCTCACTCAGATTTGAATGTTGGTTGGAGTGAAAGAAGCTTAAAAGAAGATGCCTTACCATAACTTCACCCTTTGTTTTTAACAAACTTCATTATGTTTACTTATTTTTTTTCTCTAACATTTTATTATTTACCAAACTTACTCTAGTTTTTATTTCTAATCTAATAATATTATATCCTCTTGAAATTCTTAATATCATCAAACAATTTTCTAAATAAGGTTTAATTAATATTCCCAAACTCTATTTTAGTTGCATGTTGGCCATGACTAGATTTTCTTTTGTTAATAAATAAGATGTAGACCATTAGAAACCGCGTACTATAAAATATATATATTAATAATGTTTCTTCATTATTACTTTTGACAACAGTTAATATATAGTTTTCATTTCAAAGATATATTGGGTTATAGTATGATCATTGACCATTAATTACGTGAGTAATTTATTAAGTAGACATTCTAAGCAAAGAGTGCTTTGGTTGCCTCCACCATGGTGAGAAATTGTCTATTGATCTACCAACATTTGGAATATATAACATGATTTTAGTGGAAGATTCCTATTTATTTCCTTTTATATTTAATATTCTACATATTTTAAGGAGATAATGGCAAAAAACTACTTTTAAATTAATGATGAAATAAAATTTGATTAGTGAATCGTGTAAAATCAGAAAATATGTCCAAATTTAAAATAATTTGCTCCTGTCACATTGGTCATCTTTCATGATTATAAGGTTTCTTAGGATATAATTTTATTGAATATAGAGGGTACATGGGAATATATATAATTTTCTTAGGATATATATATATATATATATATGTTCGTACGAGTTAAACAATTCTTTTTTGTCAAACGAATTAAATCAATATTTAACTAAAAACTAATAGTCGTGCTCGTTCACATCAACTCGATTTCACATATAGTTTTAGCCAAAAAAAAAAAAAAGACATATAGTTTAAAACTTTCATAGTTACTAGTTACTACTTCTACAATTCTACTCATATATATAATAAAAGGTTAAAATATTTTTAAATATATGCTTAAGCATTTTGAAAAAATGAAATCTAGATTTTTCATACAAAAATTGTCGGATAAATTTTGGAGTAGAAACCCAAATTCTTTGCATTTATTTTGTTTCGTCACGCCTGACCTCATAAAATAAATTTCAGACCAATATATTAAAACATATATATAAACACATAGAGCTATATATTATTGTAACGTCGTGATAAATGATCTTCGTCCGCCAAAAATGTCAGAGCAAATTAAAACATGTAAATTCATCAGAAAAAAACATGAAAAAAAATGATAGAGGAATGATTGTGTCTACTATAAGTTCTCTTTGTTTATGTATATCTTATAAATATATTAATCATATATGGTGAAGAATGAGACCACATTGCAACCTATAGCTACTCTCAATAAGAAGCCAAATTAGATCGCCCAATATTATTCACTTTGTGTACTCTCGATTTTCAGGCAACTTGTGCTTTTTACATATACATAATGTACCAAAGTACCAAGTAAAACTATTGCACTACTTGCTCGTTTAACATTCTAGAAAAATAGCGAGTGATGTAAGTAAATTTCAAACTGTTAAACAATAATTAATTAAATTGAGACATATATAGTGTATTGTTAAATTGTCATTTTTTTTAATATATTTTAAATATTTTGCGTCATGATAGATGTATGTTTAAGAAAGAATGTACCTATATATCAAACCAAATAATAGTAGTTTAATGGTCATTAATTTTGTTAGTCAAAACCAGCTCATGGGATCTATTCTCTTAGATGTTCGAATTTTAATACTCCCTCCGTATTTTATTAATTGTCGTTTTAGAATTTTTATTTATTTGAATTAGATGTCGTTTTCAAATTTTTATGCAAAATTTATTACTTTTTAATGTTTTATGATGTTTATAAAACATTAAAAAGTAATAAATTTTGCATATAAATTTGAAAACGACATCTAATTCAAAAAAATAAAAATTCTAAAACGACAATTAATAAAATACGGAGGGAGTATGTATGTTTATATTTTATACGTTTTGTTTTTGGTAAATGATATTTTATACGTTAATTAATGACATTAAATTATATGTTTTTGTTTATGATATTTTTATGTTTTATATGTTAATCTGTTACTTTTTTAGTTTGTATGAAAATTTGTTTGATAAAGTTAGCATGTTATTATTAGTTTCAAGGATATCTAAAAGTGAACGAGCATATTTGGTTTTGCCGTTCTATTTGCATGCATGCAAGTCACTCGGCCGAAGTCTTTAAATGTGAAAAGTATGTCCTACACTCCTAGCGACTCATTGACACGAAAACGAAAGAAAGTAATAAATTGAAAATGCATTTTGTGGTAAACAATTGTGTGTTGTGGCGTCGTGACATCCATATGAAATGGATCGAAGTATACCTGGTCCTATCTCACACATTCTTATCTGGCAAGATGTTACTAAACACACACATATACCTTTGAAATTTAAGTCTTATTTATTACGACATTTCGATCCTATGACTAATCTTTTTAATACATGCATCTATACACAAGAGATGCATCAACATCATTTGAGACTTTGAGTTCGTTATCAATATATACGCGCTTCCCTTTTGGATTTGATTGATGCCAATATGACAAATTGACAATCCATGTTTCCCACATGCCTATTTAGGATACTATTCGTTATATTGTCAATTTTAAAATAATAATGATACAATTACATAATTCTTAGATATTTGCATTTTTTAGTCGTCCAAAATTATTTTAGGAATTAGTGTCCAATCCTAAATAAATCCCTACATCACTAAAATACTAGTAAAAAAATTCATTAATACTTTTTAAATAAGATATATGATTAAAAATTCCTATGTAAAAAAACTTACAAATTATATCAATATAATGCCCTTTATTACATTTTTAATATGGCCTCGCGAAATTTGGTTGTATTTCTTCTGATTATTATGTGTTTTTTTTTTTTGTGGAGGACGGGAGACTAGTCTCCCATTTATTAAGAAAAATAACGAAATTACAAGCGAATAAGACTAGTTATTATGTTGATTGTGTCACTCCACCGATATGGTTGGAAGAACGTTTGTATTTTAATTTTATTAAAATAACTCCGCTTTAAATTTATACTCCAATATTAAAAATTGATTAACAAATCCATAATTTTTTTTGAAGTGTATAATTTATCATAGCAAATTTTAGGATAATAACACCGTAGAATAATCACCATCTTAAAATGTTTCCTTTGTCTTGTTCCTGTTTCATCAAACAGTCGCAGCAACAACCTTCTCTAACACAACCTTCTCTAACATATGTAATTCAGGCACTGTAAGCACATGATCAAACCACTCAACTTTCCCCCAAATTTCATCACTTTTGCGCCTTTCAAGTGCAATCTCGGCACACCATATCATCTTCTTATATCGTAAGCCATAATGAGAAAGTTTGACCTGAGAAAGCTTGACCCAAAAAACCGCCATCTTTCCATTATAATCAACCAATCTAACATAATCATCACAAGGGAACTCTGGTAGTCCTACCAAACCCTTCAAAACTTCGGGTCATACCATCTGAATTCTCCGTGAGAAAAACAGTACAAAACATTATCTATCTCACAACGAGAAGCTGACAACATACAACCCCTAATCTCTCGGAAAACCTTCAGGTCCCATCTACCTTCCTTGGCATTGTAAGCAGCCACCTCATGAGACCCAACCATCACGTGGAACTTTCCATCAAGACATGCGCTTTTGTTGAAAGACTTGTCTTTTGCCACGATGCAAGGGATGGGATTAGGATCCCAAACTTGTGTTCTTGTGTCAAACACCTGGAACGAGTTCTTCTTCATCAAGGGATGAGAATCATTGTCGCCATCTGCGGAGATGGCGGACAATCCTGCTACATATATCTTTCCATCAAGAACGTTAGCAGAAACACTAAATAGCTCCTCAGGCAATCTTGGAGCCTCGCGCCAAGTGTGAGTCATGCAATCCAGAACAAAGACGGTAGAGGAAGAGGATTGGAAGTGGGATTCGCGTGCTCCAATGTTATAGATATTAGAACCAACCGCCACGAGACCCGAAAAGGCTGCATTAGGAGAATGTGGAATTGGGACTTTAGCCAAAACATAACCACTCTTCTTCTCGTCGTCATTGGTTAGGGTTTGATCAGGTTTACGGCAGAGGGTGAACCAGATACAACAAGTAGACGTCTTTAAGCACACATAGAGACAGCTCTCGGTGCGGCCTAAGAGTGACCGGAACTTGTAAAGCTCCGGTGAAGTCAGCAGAGATCGAAAACGCTTGGAGACGAGTGAGAGAGTTGGATAGTACAATCTTGAGATGCGTGCGATGATGCTCAATATCAAATCATCGGGAAGTGACGGATTTGGGGTCGTAGATGGCTTCTTCTTCGTCGTTGTTGTTGTTGTCAACATCTCCGTTGTTTTTACTTCTTCTCCAAGTTACGAAGAACAAAATCAATTCAAGAAACAATTTTAGGGATTTGCGATCAAAGGAAGAAGGCAACACATTGTATTAAAAAATATTGTTGGGCTTTATGGGCTGTTGCTAACTTGTAATAATACTTATGTTTCCAATTTTAAGAGATAACAACACTCTTAGTTTTACATTATTATTTTCTTAATTATAGAAGTGATTGGGCCGATTAATCAAGCCCACACTTCCTCGATGGTTCCTCTGTACTGTATTTGGTTTGGTTTGTATATCTATCTACTGTATTAGGCCACTGAGACATACGGATTTGGCTATTGGAAAGAAGTTGCAGACCATGTTTCTCAGTAAGACAAAGACATGGTGTATAGATCAATTTCAATTCTGCTTACATGCGGTCACTGCGCATTCCACTTCCGGTAAGGACTGATGAATGAAAATACATGATCTTCATATAGTTGACCCTAGTTTGTAAATAGTTTCTCACTTTCTCTCAATACCTTCACACGAAGATTCAGGGAAGGTCAATGGTATAGGATCAACCTTTTGCCTGCCTTAGCTGGAGCCTGGAGGTATTTGACACTTTTGTTACGTTATAAGAAAGACTTTGCAAAGTCTTTCTGTGCGGTTAGCACAACTAATTAATTAAAGATGTGCAATTTCAATACTGTTAAATCTAATCTCGTGTCTAGTAATACGTAGTCTCGTAATAGACGATTGATCATTAATTACGTTTATCGATCGACTATAAAATACTTATTAAAGATCCATCTCAACTTATAGTATGAAATTCCAAAACATACATCAATCACTGTTGAGATCGACCAAAAACAAGAAACATTTTAAGATGGTGATTATTCTACCGTGTTATAAATACATAGACAATCTATAAACTATAGTATATTTTTGCAACAAATTTTTTTCTACAATCAGAGAAAATATGTTCTAAGCCATATTTTGCCATGGTCCGAGCAATACTCTAAAGTAAATAAATAACCAAACCGAAACCCACGAACAGATATGACAAATAAATTCCTAAAAACCTGTAAGAGGCAGCATTAATTACAAGATCAATTAGTGAACTTCTTTCGACCAAGTTTTAGATCACTTGTGCCGCAGTAGAAACCGTGGTCAGGGCTCGGGCCATTTAGCATTAAACCCACTAAAAAAACAAGGCCCACTACAGTGACCACATCGGTAACTTGCTATCGATGATCCCCAAAACTTTTGATTTCAACTTTCTCCTTTCTTGTCACTGAAAAACTTCCCTGCAACAGTCACAAGATTAAGACAAGGGTTTAAATCATTAATGCGAGTTTGTAGTTTTGAGTTTGAGTTCTTTGCATTGATCTTTAACTGTAGAACAAAGCTAGTAGACTAAAGAGGTTGTTTTGCCTCACCTTTTAAAGCTGGAGTTTCTTTTTCGGCTTGGGCAAAAAAGCTTTTCGCCTTGTGTGCTACTTCCGCTTCAAGAACCGCCTCCAGCATTAAATCAGATCCTCTTGCATTCTCTGCAACAAAACATTTGGGATAAGATGAGCAACTTTGGTTTCTAAACTCAAGCTATAAAATATGGTCCAGAACTTGCGCAGACTTGTATGTAGAACAAAGCGTTTCGTAATGAAGACTCGGACAATGTTTATACCTTTGCGTTGAGGAAGCAACTTTGCCATCTCAGCTGATACTGGAAGAACAGGTGAATCACTGTTTAGAGTGTGAGTTTGTCCATTGACAGTCTCAGATAATCGTGCAAATGATGTTGCTTGAGCGTGCAGGTTAACTGAAGCTGAAGACGAGCCACTAAATTCTTGAGCCTTTTATGGACATAAAAAGTGTAGAGTGTGTGATTGACTGAATGGCACAACGACGTCATAAAAAAAATGGATCAAGAATGATAATAACATCAAAGAAAGACCTTTGTATAATGATCTGTAGGCTTCTGTCTTTCTTCAACATTAACCGATGTAACATTCCCTACAAATAAAACAGAGATAAGAAACAACACGAAGCAGGAACGGTAATGAAAGTGAGTGGTTTTATACCATTGATGCTTGTACTAGATTCTTGAGGATGGTTGTCCACTCTTCGAGTCAAAGGACTCGAATCAAATAAAGAGAATCTAGCTCCATGGCTAATCGCGTCTACTTGTGCTCGCAAATCTTGAACTTCTTTCGATATCTAAACCAAGTATTAGATCAACTAACATCACAACACTCTCCTAAACATTTTGAAACTAATTCTTACTTAAAACAAACTAATTTAGCTACCAAACCCTCAAATTCTCTACACAAGTCCCATTTGATTCAGAACAACAATGATGTTGAGATCTCAAACAATGTTGAATTGAAAATTCAAGAACAGAGAGAATATGAACCTCTTGCATTTGTGGTTGTTTCATGACACCATCCAAGTGACCACGAGCCATATTAATATAACCAATGGCTCGTCCGAATAATCTTCCTCCTGCTCTAGCTATAATCGGAAGATCCTTAGGCCCTGAAACATTCGGTTCTTCTAATTAAGTAACGAATCCTTTCGATTAACACTCAAATCAAGCGACTCATTGGTAGAAGAACACAAAGATCGAAGCAGGTAAAGTTTTAGATTGAAGAGACTAACCAACAACAGCGGCTGTAGCGCCGATGATGAGTAACAACTCGCCGTAGGAGAGCCCAAGCATTGCTTCCTTCTCCGGCGATTAATCGTCGGTTTCTTCTCCTCCTCCGTCTTTCTCTCGCCGTCTCAGTGAAGAAGAAATCTTCTCGATTATTCCTTACAAGGCTTATTGGGCTTCCACTATGTGGGCCGTAAAGCCCATTTATTGATATTTAAAAGCTGATGGAAAAATTGCAAAAGTGGTTTGGAACTTGTCAATTTTCAAAACCTATGACCCACCTCTTAAAGATACATGATAGTCCAACTCACAGTTAACCCGTACATCAAATTTTTTTTTTTTTTTTTCATGTGGAATTCCCAGCTTTTGCATTTCCTCCCCTAGAGAGATTACAACATCAGTTGTTCAGGGGTTAGTTTTCGTTACTGCTGCGTTTTGTCATTACAAAAGAAATTTCACTACAAATCTGAGGTGCCTAGTCTTCTTCAGATTCTTCCTCCTCAGATTCTTCTCCCCCTAGCTCCTTGAACTCTAAATCTTGCTATTCCTCATCAATCGCATCAGCAGTACCATTCATGTCTCGTGCCACACTAAAAAGCAGACCTGGATGATGCAGCGTCAAGTAAACGAACCTTGTAGCCAACCGTATCACATCCCCCACCTGCAATGAGAGCACTTCTACCGCATTGGAGAGGAAAGCGAGTCTCGGAGCATAATCAACCGGAATCGGAACGTTCACTTGGTATACAACTTTTGGGATTGCTTTGAGTCCCATGACAAGCAACCACATCCGAAGATCATCGATTATCATTGTAATATCAAGCAAATACTCATGAAGAGATTGTTCAGCACCCTCAAACTCTATCTCCCGCTGAAAGAAAAAATAAAGAGATTAAGAATCTGAATTTGCTAGAGATTCTTCTCCAATTATAGAGAGATCAAAAATAACAAGACACACCCTGTTGTATCCCTCAAGGGCTGAGCGGAGAAAGACCATATGATGATCCTGGAAGAAGTCTAATATGGATGACTTTTCACTCTAATATGGATGACTTTTCACTCTAATATGGATGACTTTTTTTTGTTTTTTAAATAACTAAAATAAGTTACATTTATTTTTTGCTATTTTAAAATTAATTGGTAAAATATAGAAAAGCAAACCTAAAATAATTAATTTTTACTTTTTGTTGAAGATACTTTAACAAATGAGTTTGAAGAAGAAATTACTTATTTGGTACATATCTAGTACATACATCGTGAAGATTAGATTGTGGACACGTTTTTGCTGCTCTTTGGATATGAAAATTGCATAAGAATATATCATGAATCTGAAACTGACATGGACGCGGAAGAAAACATGGAAAAATTGGAACAAATGATGTGACAAGTTAGGAAGGTGAGAGCTCATTTGACAAAAGAGTTAAGTCATGAATTGTTGGGGAATAAATAAGAATTTGTTTAAGTAATTTGGTAATTCCAAATCAGTAAAATAAAATAATAATTGATACAGATAGTGTGATTGAACGACGTTTTCATGCTATCGATGGTAATTATCGAGTTGGTGCGACGAGGTTGTACGCTGGAAATATTAGTCGTTTTAGCAAGAGCTAACATAGACATATCAAAAATCGCCTAGGTTTCACTTATTTTGAAACTCCGACAAAACTAATCATTTGCGATAAATGTAAACACTCGATTGTGAGACCTATTTCTAGGTAGATTCGAGAGAAACATAGATTTGACAGATTATATTCTGATTGACAAAATCTTGGGTCGCACACTTTTGGGAAGTTTTCTCACAACATCCTTTTGATAACCACCGACCGGGATTTCGAAGCCGCGATGCATTATTTAAACTAGGTAAATATATGCGCCATGCCGCGAGATTTTTTTTTTATACGTTTTTATATTAAAATTTTTATATGTAAGATAGTAGTAAAGAAAGCTAAAAACATCAAAACCTATGAATTGTTGTCAAAAAAATAAAATCTTTTGTTGCGGATTTAGAAAGTTAAACTCTACTTTTATATTTTTGTCACAAATTTGTTCTATTAATACATCATTGTATAAGATTTCTAATGAAAGAGAAAAATTCTTAGGATGTAATACAAATGGCTGTACAATTAAAATAATAATAGAAGTATAATAAAAATAGGTTGAATAAATATTATACTTATTAATATTTGAAAAATTCCTCAAAATACCATATTTTTATGTTTGTTTCTAAAAATAACATAAATACAAAATTAATTTTAAAGGATGTAAAATTTAAAATCTTTGATTTCAAAATTTTAATTATTTATCCGGTAAAATCAATCCTTACACATCAACCTCTTGAAACATTGACCAAAGAATTCGTATCTTATCAAAACATGTAGAATCATACGAAAAAGGTCACATTTAGATTAAAACTTACATGATCACACGATAGTCATATAAAGCTTTTTTAGATCATCGCATCCAGAAACCATTAGTACACTAACAAAAAATCATCAAACCAAAAGCAAAAATATTATACGTTCAAAAATAAGTTCATCTCTTCATTCGATGAAATTAATTATATGATATCTACCTACTGAACATTAACAAAATAATTTGACACCAATACTTGAAACATATATACTAATACCAAAAGAATTAGGTTTTGATCAAAACTTACCTTATCATAACTTCCAAACCAATTAGTTAAAATATCACTCAAATCTTCATGCATCGATCCATATGGTTGGTTCTACACACCAAAACCTATAGTCATAATGAAAACAAATTTTTATCAATATAACAAAGTTGAATCAACAATGTTGTTTTTAAAAAACTTATTTTGTTTAGTAAGAAAAATATGAGACCATCAATTCGATTATATAGAGGTAAGTATTTACAATTTGTTTTTCTTTTAGGAATAGTATTATCTACTTGGTCCTTTAAACTATTCTTAAAATTATCTTTTTATTTTTTTAAAATTATTTAAGTTAGAATTTCCTTAACATTATCTTTTTACACTTTTAAATTTATTTACGTTTTAATTTTTTTCTCATAAATATCTTTTTTTATTTTTAAAATTTTTAAAAACAAAATTTTTTTTGACACGCGTTAAAATCTCTAACCGATAGTTATGACACGTGTCATGATCTCGTGAGTTACTAACTTCGAAAACCCAACTTTATATAATAAGATATTATAATTGAAAGAGACCTAATAAATATCGATCTTTTTTAATAGAGAAAAATATTTCAGAAAAATCAAAATCCAAACAAGGTTTATTCGAACCGAGAGTTTTACAACCCTACACTATATTTGTAAAGAATTAAAAGTTCGAGGGTTTGTTTGCAATTTCCCCAAACAAAATACGTTTTTAAAAATGATATTTTTGCCTTCTTGGAGAAGAACGAATCTACTTCTCGTGGAACAGACTCTCTGAAAGCTTAAAATTTTCGAATATTTTCTGATTCTTCGCCGCCCGTAAAGATTCTACAAACTCCGGTGAAACCCTTTTTCTCCAATTCCCCTTCACTTTCCCAAGAAACCAAAACAAACTTGATCTGAGAAAACTTTCACTTCTCAGATCCATGGTTACGGATTCGAAAACCCTCAATCACTGAAATCGAAGATCTAGTTATGGATTTCTTAGAATTAGAAGCGATCGAAGGTTTAAGATGGTCATGGAACTCATGGCCAACTACAAAATCCGATTGCGAATCTCTCGTTGTTCCATTAAGTATCATGTATACTCCATTGATGCAGTTCTCAGAGCTTCCTACGATTCCTTATGATCCATTGATCTGTTCTCGTTGTGGAGCTGTGTTAAACCCTTACGCTCGTGTTGATTATCAATCTCGAATCTGGTCTTGTCCCTTTTGCTTTCACAAAAACCATTTCCCTCGATCTTACTCTGGAATCACTGAAACTAATCTCCCGGCGGAGCTTTTTCCGACTTATAGCGCCGTCGAATACTCTCCGCCGCGTAAATCAGCTACGACGACGACTCCTACGGCTTCTTCGAGTTGGGGTAATGGGTTTAATCAAGGGCTTAGATCATCAATGTCTTCGAATTCGTCTTTTTCGTCTCTTGCTTCTTCTACTGTTGGAGGTGGAGGAGGTTTGATTGGTGAGCTTGGACCTGCGTTTGTGTTTGTTGTTGATGCATCTATGGTGGAGGATGAGTTAAGGGCTGTGAGAAGTGAGGTTTTGTTAGTGATTGAACAGTTACCTGAGAATTGTTTGGTGGCTTTGATTACTTTTGATTCTATGGTTAGGGTTTATGATTTGGGTTTCTCTGATTGCTCTAAAGTTGTTGTCTTTCATGGAGAACGTGATCTTCCTCCAGACCAGGTAAATGAGATTTATGACTCTGCTTAACATAATTATTTGCAGAAATGGTGGGATTTGATTTAGTTAGATACATTAGAATGATGCAAATGCTTGAGAATCAGTTCCTTTGTGTTCATTTTGAGGATTGTGTTCTTATCTTCTGATCAGTGTTTACTCATATAGTTTGAGGATTGTGAACTGGTCATGTGTAGTTGGTTGATTGTTGTGATTTGAAGTTTTAACAAGTACTCTTTTAGGCTTCTTCATCTTCGTGTCCTTCCTCATGATTTTTTGTTTCAATAGATTGTTCTTCTTAGCTGTGTTGAATTTGACAAAGTTTCATTGAAAATTTGATCAGATACAACAATATCTGGGACTTGGATATTCGAAGCAGCTTCATCATGGAAAGATGTCAGCGATTCGGAAGCAGAGTTTCTTGCTTCCATTGGTGGAATGTGAGTTTAACTTAACATCTGCGTTTGAAGAAATTGTTCCTTTGGTTAATGTCAAACCAGGTCATCGGCCTCATAGGTCAACCGGTGCTGCGATATCAATTGCATTGGGACTGCTTGAGGGATGTTCTGTAACTACGGGTTCTCGAATTATGGTTTTCACATCAGGACCTGCGACAAGAGGTCCTGGGATCATTGTGGACTCGGATCTAAGCCATTCGATCAGAACTCACAGAGATATCATCACTGGTCAAGTGTCTTATTACGACAAATCTTGCGGGTTTTACAAGACGCTAGCAAAGAGGCTCTGCGATTTGTCCGCTGCTCTCGATGTGTTTGCTTGCTCTCTTGACCAAGTTGGAGCAGCAGAAATGAGATACGCAGTGGAAATGTCTGGTGGATTTATCTTACTGGGAGAGACATTTGAGTCCGAGCAATTCAAAAAATGTCTCAGACATATATTCAGCCGCGATGCAGATGGGAACTTAAATATGTACTTTGATGTGTCTTTAGAAGTTGTGACGACTAAGGATATGAGAATCTGCGGTGCGCTTGGTCCGGTTGTTTCGCTAAGACAGAAGAACGATATAGTTAGCGAAACAGAGATTGGTGAAGGCGGTACATATACATGGAAAACGAGCACTGTCACGAATAAGACATGTGTTGCGTTCTTCTTTCACGTAAGCAACGAACAGAATCGGAAACCGCAGCCTGGTTCCGCGTTCTTTATTCAGTTCATTACTCGGTATCGGTATGGAAATGGAGGAATGAGGAAACGGGTTACAACGGTTGCTAGAAGATGGGTTGCTGGAAAATCTCCGGAAATCTCGTCGAGTTTCGATCAAGAAACAGCGGCTTCCGTTATGGCGCGGCTTGCGATTAACCGAGCAGAGGAGTGCTACGCAAGAGACGTTATTAGGTGGTTAGATGACTGTTTAATCCGCTTTGCTGCACGGTTCGGAGATTATATTCAAGAAGATCCATCTTCTTTCAGGTTGACTCCAAACTTCTCGCTTTATCCTCAGTTCATGTACTATCTACGAAGATCACAGTTTCTTGACGTCTTCAACAATTCCCCGGATGAGACCGGATTTTTCCGGTTAATGTTAAACCGGGAAGGAGTGGTAAATTCAATCATCATGATTCAACCAACACTTCTCCGGTATTCATTCGACGGACCGCCAGTCCCAGTCCTCCTCGATATCCGGTCAGTGACCGCAGACGTGATTTTGCTATTCGATTCATACTTCTACGTCGTTATCCACCACGGATCGAAAATCGCACAATGGAGGAAACTCGAGTATCACAAAGACGCAAACCATGAGACTTTCCGGAACCTTCTAGAAGCACCGGAAATCGATGCTGAGCAGCTAGTGACTGATCGCATTCCAATGCCGCGGATTGTGCGGTGTGATCAGCACGGTAGCCAAGCTAGGTTCCTTCTCGCGAAGCTAAATCCTTCAGTAACTCAGAAAACAGATCATACCGGTGGTTCAGATATTGTACTCACTGATGATTTGAGTCTTCAAGACTTCCTCGAAGATTTACAATCTCTTGCAGTTAAAGGCTGAGAAATGTGGCAGCAAACCGGTTCGATTTTTGAATCGGTACAACGGTTTTTCAACTAATTGGTTTTACAATTACTCTGGGTATATTTAGTCATCATCTATATTCTTGGATGGAAATGAAATTCGAAATGTATGATTTGGTTTGGATTTGGTTTTATTATATAGAAACGGTTTTGATCTTGTGAACCAATTGTGCAATAACCAACGAACCGGTTAGATTTGATTATTAAAATTTTCTCGAGAAAGTCTCAGTTGAATCCGAATTTACACAAAATACAAAACCTAAATCGTCAAAGCTCATAATCCACTGTAATCGCCGCCATTGCCATTACCATCACCGTCGACATTAGAAAGCATAGCTCCGTACGGAGATTCCAAATCATCCGTCACAAGATCATCCGTTCCTCTGATCACAGCATGCAAAATCACAAACAAAACACCAAATCCAACGGTTGTAAAAGCTCTAAACCAAACTCCGGTACTAACAAGCGAAGCGATCGTAAGACCGGAGAGAAACACCGTAACGACGCCGTCGTTAACCGTGAAACCGAATATTTCGAGTGATTCTTCACGAGCGAAGTAGAGGAAGTACCAAGCTAAACCGACGGCGATGAATGCTAGAATCGCGATGGGGACTGTGATTAAAGCGAAGGTTATTAGAAAGTAGAGGATGATACTGTAATTGATTCGGAAATGTGTGAGGTTTTGAGTAATGCGTGTGGTGGCGTCGGCGACGGAGGAAGGGAAGGTTAAAGTTGATAGATCTAGAAATTCACTCCAGGGACGAGAAACGCCGGAGATTGATTTCGCGGTTTCTTTGAAGCCGGAAATTACTTGAGTCGCCATTTTCGTTCTGAATTCGAGAAATTTCTGAAAATCTGAAAACCCTAGATTCGTTTTCGAAGAAGAAGAAAGTCAAACTGATTCATAAACTTTTAAGAGGCCTAAGCCCATAAAAGCCCACTAAAATGAGTTCACCTACTCCACTTAAGAAAGCCAATTTGGCGGAATGTGGTCTACAAAAGTAACACTATGCGGTAGGACACGAACATTTCGTGCCAACTTATCCGCTTGAACATTCTCGCTTCGTTTAACAAAAGATAAAGAAAATGATGAAAATTCTCCCCTATCGGCGGCGATATCTTCTAGATAGACTGCAAATGCCGGCCACTTTATCTTTTGGTAAAAGCGAATGAGTCATCATTAACTTAACTTAATACGTTTTCTATAACACAAAAAAAAATGAAGATGTTGTTCTTGAATCGAAGTTGGTCGTGTAAAGTGTAAACAGAGAGAATCGAATTTGGTCAATTATATGAATGTGGTAAAGAAAATATCTCTACCTGAAAACAAATGAAGCCAATTAAGTTGGTGAGTTTTATTAGTCAAGTCGTTCCTACAAGGAAATTTCCAACCCAAAGAGTAAGGACACGTCAAAAGAAAAACTCAAAGACTATATTACAATAATTGATGAGTTAGGTCCATTTTGGAATGTTTAGTTTATCTACTTTCATTCCGTTTCTGAACTTATTTAACTTCTTCGAGACAGGAAGTCTAAGAGAAGTTTATTAGTTTATACGTAGATTTTAATTTATTTAGAAACTCAAAATAAAATTATATGTTATTAGATTTTTCTTAAAAAGCTATTTTCCAAATTTTTTTGTTTTTGGATGAAACTATTTTCCAAAATTGCGTGTTATTTATTCATTGATTTCTAAATATTAGTTAAAAATTTTGTGTGATACGTTTAGTAATATAGAATTTAATTTCAAAATCCACATTAGACTTTAGATGGATTTGGAAGTGAAAAATAGAAAGATTGAAATACTATATGGATAAAACCATGTTATTTCAAAATTCATATGTTTGATTTCAAAATCAATAAAAATTTATAAATTTTATATGGATTTATAAATCAATGAACCAATAAAGGTCTCTAAGTATTTTATCCAAATGAATAATAATTAAAAAAAAAAAGAGTTCGAAAAAATTCAGAATATTTTAACTATTCATTAATTTTTTATTTTATTTTTAGGTAGTAACACCTATAAGTTGAAAATATTGAAAATAGTGACGAAATAAAATTAACTATTCATTAGTTTTACGAAAATATTGAAAATAGTGTTATTCTGTAAGTTGAAAAAAAAATCATATTACGAAAAATTAAAACTTATTACGTAAATGGTTAAATTTAGTCCAATTGCTTGGAAGCTAGTTAAGTCTAGAACATTTGGGCTCAAATGCATAACTTTAACTAACATTAGTTCTTTCTCTCTTTCTCGCACACACGATGATGAGATTAACTAAAAAGAAATGGTGTTGTTAAGTAATGATTTTCAACTATCTGCAATATATGCAATTATGATGAACATACCCATGAATAATGATTCTACTATGCATTTTTTCTTATAATATTCAGACTCACTATGGACAATTCTATACAGGGCCGTTTCTAAGATTTTGGAGGCCCAAACAAATTTAAGGGGTTTAAAAACAACTTTTAAAATTAGGGGCTCTATTAACAAAAAAAAAAATTAGGGGCCTATTTTTTTTTTTTTCCAGCAATTAGGAATCTATTTTATATATTAAAATTTTTTAAAAATTTGGGGGCCCTAAACGAATGTTTCACCTGGCTGTGCTCATTGATGGCCCTGATTCTATATGTATAATACCTCCAAAATAGTCAAGCTTACTTTCTCCACAAGATATGAGATTATGATTGATTGTTCCATTAGCAATATTCTGAAACTTTCGATAAATCTTCTATGAAAATATGTACTGCATAGAAATAAAAAAAATCGGATGTATAAGTCTTTAAATCTACACTAGTGTGTTTGTATAGATGAATCTAGTTATGTAAATTAAAGCATTTTATGAATAAATACTACTCTTATAAAGTATAAACCTTTTCTATATTCTAAGTTTCTAACTGATTAATACATTTTGTCCTGCAAGGTCTTGTTTTTTTCAACTCATAAAAGGAGAGCATGCCTGGGAAAAAATAGAGAAATTGTTATAGCTTTACGCGTCACATAGTATTTTAATTTTTGTTACCAATATACGTCACATGACTTTCTCTAGCTTCACTTTTCATACATCATTTGACTATCTCTGGTTTTCTCCTACATACGTCACTACTCACTAATAATAACCAAGAAATTGAGAAACTATTTATTGACCACGTGCTGAATATGTTTCACGTGCGTTTTAACAAAAACCACACGTGATTAAATCATAAGATATATATAGACGACACAACCTTAAATCACAACTCAAGATTGTCAACACTAAGAAAGAGAGAGATGGAAAATTTCTTTCTAGATTCGGTTTGTCAAGTAGAAGACAACTTCTGGGATCTGATCGCCGGTGACGGTTCCGGTGAAAACAGCGTCAGTGTACTAAACAGAAGCGCTTTTAGGTCATACGTGAAGGGCACGGAACAGATGATGATGTCGCCGGAGATATCTTCATCGAAAGTGAACGTGAAGAAGAGAATGGTGAATTTGCTGAGAAAGAATTGGGAAGAGAAGAAAAATGCGATTGCGCCGGAGAAAGAAAGATGCCGGCGACATATGATGAAAGAAAGAACGAGAAGAGAGAAACAAAAACAGAGTTACTTAGCTCTTCATTCTCTACTACCATGTGCCTCTAAGGTATATTAATTAACTGTGTTTTATAACATTTTGAATCACTTTATTTTTCTTAATGACTTGATTCATTTTATATAATTGAAAGAAGAAAGATCTAATAGAGATCCTAAATTTCACTAAGTAAAGTGGATCACGAAAATTGATGGGATCATGGATACACTCTATAATAAGTGATATTTCATGTTTTTATGGTTCATTTATTTACATCATCTAATTAACAAAAAATACTTATCTACAAATTAAAATTTTATATTCATGAGTAAGGTATATTTAAAAGATTTCTAACTACAATACTCATTTGTATAAAACGTTAAGTAATTTCTTTAAATTAAGGATTGATGTGGACAAGTTTCAAAAACATCATTTCTCCTAATATATAAATCTCATTCACATACAATTTTTTTTCAGAATGACAAAAATTCAATTGTTGAAAAAGCCGTAGATGAGATTGGGAGATTACAAAGATTAAAGAAAAAACTAGAGAGAGAGATTAAAGTAATTGAGGAAAAATCTACAAAGGATCATGATGAAATGAGTGAAACAAAGGTTAGGTTTAATCTACAAGAACCTTTGTCTGGAGTTGATTCAATGATAGAAGTTCTTCAATGTCTTAAATCAATGGGGACAAAACTCAAAACGGTCCAAGCCAATTTCTCTCCTCAAGAGTTCTCTGCGACCATGAACATAGAGACTCAGGTACATACTCAATTCGATTTGATTTGGTTTAACCCGGTTTTGTTTATATATGTTGCTGTACACACACATATGTAAATTGTTTTCTATTGTTGTTTCAAATTTAGATTGTAGTTAAATCTGCATTTTAGTTGTGATATTAGTTAGAGATTATATTTTAAGTTAACTTTTTGGTAGATAAGAGGAGAAGAGGTGGAGAAGAGAGTGGAGAGAAGACTCCAGGAAACTGAATGGAAACTTCTGTTTCTCCCAGAAGCTTCCTTTTTCAAAGACTAATGAGTTCTTTTGTGTTTTGTTGACTTTTTCATTCATTTTTTTGTCTTATTTATTAAATTTGTAGATATTTAAATTAATTGGGCATTGCTTTGTTGACAAAACCAAAAAAAAAAAAACTGGGCACTACTTTTGAGTTGGGAAGGTTTTTATTTTCTCTAAAAGATTTTATCTTTTTTTTTGTCAATCTAAAAGATTTTATCGATCATTCAAAATTTCAAACTTTAAAATATAAAAAGTCGGCAAGTATCAAGACCATTGAGACATAAATCCGGCAAAGGTCATGACCTCTCCCGACACAAAGCCGATGAGTTGAAAGACAATCCTTGGAACCAAAAGCCGCGGAACAAAGATACGTCCCCCGATATTAAAACAAACTAAGTCGATCGAAAAACTAGAATGCAACTAAAAACAGATCATAAATCTTCACAGATAATCACCACTAGAGGATGAAACAACCAAGAAAATAAAGGAGCATTTATTACTGATATATTAAAGTAAAGGTACTAATATACATATGTTTATGAAATCATCAAAGAGGACCATAGATTTGTCACATAAATACAAAAAAAAAAAAAAAAAAAAAAACTTCACCTACCTAGTCAAATGGAAAAAGAACAAAAAAGCTCCTTAACTGAATCAATACTTTTCTAAACATATTGAATATTTGAAAACTTCAAAATTAGTAAACAAATGAGTAGCAAAATAAAATTAATTTTAACACATTACTCAAGTCTAAACCTTAAAAGACAGGCATCTAAAGAAGATAGATTTAGGAGATAGTAGCAAAACAAAATAGATGCAAAAAAAAAAAAAAAAAGGAATCTTGTTGCATTGGCTTCACTTGAGAGGGATAAACCTGGAGGAATTAGTAGCACCAACACCAGGCCTACCGTGCTTAACCGGTTTGTATGAGATTGAAAACTCAGCCAAGTAATGTCCAATCATCTCCGGTTTAATCTCGACTTGGTTAAATGTCTTTCCATTGTACACACCGATGATACTTCCAATCATTTCAGGCACAATGATCATGTTCCTTAAATGTGTTCTAACTGCTGCTGGCTTCTCACCAGCTGGTGCCTCTAATTTCTGCTCAAAGACACAAAATTATTGTTCTTTAATGTTCAAATTAGCCATTGCAAAAAAGAAATAACATTATGGTCACACACAAGAGATTTAATTTGAGTACTTAAAAGTCATACTCTTTAGTGTTTGAAAGCCATTTTCTCGCAAATATCAAACACAAAATTGCATAGGGAATAATGTATATATGCATAGAGATGAAAATACAAAAGTAGCATTATCGAAAAAACGCATAGATTATCTGAATTATTCACACAAGACTGATACAAAGAGAACAAGTTGATAATCTTTTAACTAAGACAGATAACAAATGAATCTATTAGCCATTAAATAAACTCACTCCAGTAACCATCACATAAGCCATAAAAACAGTAATTTGATCATCAAAATCTCATCAACTTCATGAGAATAGAAGATACACAATTCCTAGATTTAGACGATTGTATATGTTCAACAAAGATCTAAAGAGTGATGAGGGAGATCAAGATTTTACCGCTTTGCGCAATTTCTTGATCAAAGCCATAGGTTTTCTGGTCAATCCTCTTGAGAACCTTTAAAGAGAACAAAACCTATCAGTCTCACAGAACCAAGAGACAAAAGCTTTACTTGGTTCAAAGAACCCTAACCTTCTACGAACACGGGCACTGAAATGCTTGACAAGATCATCGGTGGACATGTCAAGAAGAGCATCAAGATCAACTCCTCTGAAAGAAAACTTCTTGAATGTTCTCTTTTTCACAATTCCTGCCGCAGCAGCCGCTGGTTCTACATCCGCCTATAGATTTCCATGGAGGGAGAATTACAAACACAATGTTGGAAAAAAAAACCTAATCACGAGAAAAAAATTCCAGAGATTCAGAGATCGAGGAACTAACCATTGTTGGATCTATGAAACCCTAAAAATCCACAAAGCCTCAAAACAAAACAGTGTCTGCGCAAAAGACAAACAACTTAACTTACGCACAAAATAAATAAGGTACGCAGGCCAACCCTAAAAAGTAAAAACATTTTTAATGTTTTTTTTTTTTCTAATTTTCATGTGGGCCTATATATATTAAGAAAATATTATATAGGCCTATACATTTTATTGAAACTAGGTAATCACCCTAACATGTTAAACTATATATTTAAAATATATAGTCTAATTTTAAATATGAACTATATATTTAAAATTAGTTTTAAATTTTATTTTGTTAGGTCTATATATATGACACAAATATATCATTGTCCAGAATTTCTTAAGTCCAAATTCTCAAAAGTTTGAAGTTCAATTTGGTGAAATTTCTGAATTCAGCCTATTACAACTATCCATGCTAAGGAAACCTCTATGAATGGTTTCTAGGAGGAAAGGGCCAATGAATACAGTTTTCTAGAACAATTGATGTTGCTAACATCGTATTAATCAAACCTGAAGACAACCTAACATTAATTATTGTTGGTGAGATCATCTTGTTCCAGGGTTTAAACATACTTGTAAAACATATCTGAGCTGCATTGTCTTGGGAGCAACAGGTTCTGGTTCATGTGCAACCAGATGACCCTTTGCTCATATTGCTTAAATGATTGAAATTCTTGCGTGTATCCAAAAAGGGTTGAAATTTCAAACAGATAGATATATTTTATCAAATTTCATCAGTGCCCACCAATAGTAAAATTATTATACATCAAACGTATTAAGGTACTAATCATATCTATGAAATAGTCATCGTTGTGAGTAAAATGAAAAGAAGATATATATAGTTCTAAACTTAGAGCTTTATTATATAGAAAATGAGATTGACAATAAGATAATGAAATATCTTATTAAAGTTTTATTGTGCGTAAAAAGAGAAAAACCTTAAATTATCATCAAGATCAAAGAATTTTGAGATTAATATTTCATAAAGACGAGAGCTCTCAAAGTTACCATCAAAGTTCATTCTCAATACATGACTATATATATATATATATATATATATATATATATATATATATATATATATATATGAATCCTCATCTTGCTAAGAAGTAAGAACTCTAGTTACATGTGCCATTACATGAGCTTTTACTACATGGACTATTGGATTTCTCATGAGACACTATCTTGAGCTTCTTATGGATCCTCTAACAATCGCCAATAATAGTTTTTCGGAAAAAGTATTGAATCTTCTGTAAAGACATGAAACAAAGTTAAGAATCTTAAGACACATTTAAGGAAGAGAAGATCAGAGCAGAGTAACAAAACAGAGAAAATACTGACAAAATGGTCCAAAAAGAACCTTATAAAGTTATAATGTATACACAGACTCTGTAAGGTCTTCACTTGAGAGGAATGAACCTAGAGGAGCGTGTAGCAGGGCCGTGCCCATGTGATGAGATTATAAACATATGTTTAGGGGCCAATTTTTTCTTTAAATATTAAAGGGCCCAATATCTTATTATATAAAGTTGGGTTTTCGAAGTTAGCAACTCACGAGATTTTGACACGTGTCATATTTATCGGTTCGAGATTTTGACACGTGTCAAAAATATTTGTTTTTAAAAACTTTAAATATATAAGAAGATAATTATGAAAAAATAGTAAAATTTAAATAAATTTAAAAATATAAAAAGATAATGTTAAGAAAATTATAACTTAAATAATTTTAAAATATAAAAAGATAATGTTAAGAAAAAATTAAATTTAAATAGTTTAAAAAGTGTAAAAAGATAACTATAATTACTAATTATAGTTTTAAGTTATGAGCTCATAGGGATGAATTTTCGTCTATTTCATAATGTTAAGAAAATTATAACTTAAATAATTTTAAAATATAAAAAGATATGTTAAGAAATATTTAAATTTAAATATTTTTAAAAGTGTAAAAAGATAATTATAGTTACTAATTATAGTTTTAAAAAACTTTGTCGATAATTACAGGTAAATATAAAAAAAAATTAAAATATATCGTCGAATTAATGAAAAAAATCTTAAAATTTTCACTACCTCTGAGTTTCCTATATATACTTTGATAGGTTTTCGTATCAGCTCATATAGGTTTATTGCGTTTTATAAATGTTACTATAATTTTATATAATTTTTTTTTATTATTATGGTGGTAGATTTTGAAGATGTGGAACAAATCATATGTATCGATGCATGAAAATTTGGGTGATGTTTTAACTGATTGATCTAGAACTGTCATTGTATGATAAGGTAAGTTTTGATCAAAGCATAATTCTTTTGGTATTGATTTATATGTTTCAATAATTGGTTTTGAACTATTTTCTTAATTTTTAGTAGGTTGATACCCTATGATTTATTCATTAGATGAAGAGGTAAAATTTTTTTTACGTATAATATGTTTAACTTTTGATATGACTATTTAAGGTTTGTGTACTAATGTTTTTGTGGATGCGAATATTTAAAGACGTTTGATATGACTATTGTGTGATAATAGAGATTTTGATCCAAATGTGACATTTTCGTATGGTTCTACACGTTTTGATAAGGTACGAATTCTTTCGTCAATGTTCAGAAGATTGATGCGTAAAGATTGATTTCATGGGATGAAGATATAAAATTTTGAAACATGATTACTATAAAAAATATATATATATTAAAAACATATGAAAATAATTACTAAATAAATAGAACACTTATATTAAATAATTTATAAATATTTTACAAAATATCTTATTTTATTTTTTTATACGGGTTATAAAAGTTTTAGTTATAAAGCCGCATATACGCGGATCCTAATTTTTTATCTTACACGGGTTATAATTTATATGGAAATAATTACAATTTTAATAATTAAAAAAAATAGTTAATTTATAAAAAAAAATTACAAAACTCTAGATTTTATTTTTATACGGGTTATAAAATTTTTAATTTTAAACCCACGTATACGCGGGTCCTAATCTAGTATTAATAGTTTCATATATTTTTATTAGTAATAGAAAAATATTTTTAACATTAATTTAGAAAAGTAAGATAAATTTATTAAAAATAGTAAGATAAATTTATATAATTATTAGAAGTGTTTATCTTGCTTAAAAGTGTGACTTTGAAAGCTTGGCTACTGATTTTATTGGAAAGAAAGAAAGAAAGAAAAGTTATGTTTTAAAATTGATATATTGCTTTTTGTTATGTTTTTTTTTTAATTTTATTTTCATATGGGATGATGATTATTATAACTTTGGAACGACATGCTTTTTATTAGTTTTATATGAATTTGAGATGATAATAGTTATTGAGAGCTTTTTTTTTTTTACTGTTTAGGGGCTCAAAATCTCTGGGCACGGCTCTGGCGTGTAGCACCAACAATTTCGAGTAAATCTCGCAAGTCTAAATAGATTGGACATCCAGTTTCAGATTGTTGGTTTGAGACATTCGATGCCCTCTGAACTAAGGCAGAAATTTACTCTTCTCATTTCTTAACGAACCAAAAAAAAACATATACGTGATGTCAACGTAAGACCTATTAAACAAGTTTGCTCATGCATCAAAACAAAAGTATTATCTATTTTAACAAATATCCTAAAAGCCTAACATCTTTCTCTGCTGAATTTTCCGACTAAGTTCCTCTGCCGACGGTATGCCGTTGCTTCTTCCGACACTTTTTCCGGCACTTCGCCACCATGCCTTCAACTCCTCCTGCTCATGTAAACAATACAAAATATTCAGATATGAAAACAAAACTTAATCATACAAAAACACTAAAGTAACAGCTTAACAACATTATCATAAAGTGTGATTATACCTCAAGAAAGTCTTGGTTCGAGATAAACTGAGACTCAACAAGGCAAGTTACTCCTTTAACCTTAACTGAGATTGAGTTCTCTGAATGTCTCCTTGAGCTTTGTCCCTCTGTGTCCCCTGGATATGTCAATTTAAACCAACCTTTGAGTTGCAAAGACTCGAGAAAAACGCGATTTTGAGTAATGATTTATATACCATCTATGCGGGCTACGTAGTACCCTGTTCCTCCAAGCCCTTCTTCCCATTTTCCGAGCCTTAACCGCAAGAAGAACCCTTCGAGACCCGATACAGACTTCTTGGTGTTTATCCATCTGAAATAAAAAGTCAAAAGGATGTTAAAGCTTCATAATGTGACAGGAGAGGAGATAGAGTCTTTTAAGTGTGAACTGGATCTTACTTGAGAACGTCTGTGCGTGTCAAGCGAAGCATTTGAACAGCGTCGAAGACCGCTCTTGGTACGTCTGTGAAACCGCTTAAGGGAAGTTTTGTGCCAGAGGTTGAAGCTAAAGCGTGCTTCATCGCTCTATCTTCAGCTCCTGAACTATACAGTGGAGCATTCGGGCATGTTGCAGCCCAGTGACTTAGCTGAAAACATCTAATGCAAAGACTTGACCCTTCTTCTCTTCCATTATGAGCACTTATGTTCTGTACAAGATCTCTGAGCTCAGTATCAGTTACTTCCAAACAATCCCCTAAACGATGACCCTTTTTACCGCAGTAGAAACAGATTAGATTCGTCTGTCCTTCCTCTGCATTTTCAGAACCAGAGGGCATGATGTGTTTCATTGCTTCTAATCTTCTAGCAAACAAAGAAGCCATTGCTTCTGAAGACTCTATTCTCAGTGAAGAAACTATGGGAAGAGCCGTATTCGGTTTATCAAACCCATCTAGCATTTTCTGCGAATCACGGGTAACTGAGGCTGAATCTTTGGCCTCTTTAGCCGTCTCATTGGCCTTTTTATGAGGGAAAGAACGTTTAGAAGAAAACCGGCTTATCCACAAACTTTTAAGAGCAGAAGAGTTTCTGTTGGTTAAACAATCACTAACCTTTCCATCTGCTTCACCAGAGGCCTTTTGCTCTTCATTTGGCTTAGACTTACTAAGAGACAACAAAGATGTGTTTAGCTCTTTCGCCATATGTTTCTTCTCCGAAGAGAGTGTTTCGCTTGTCCGATTAAATCCAACTTTTCCAGATGAAATATCGGTCTCAGCCACTGGAACAATCTCATTACCATGTGAAGACAAGTGATCCCCTTTGGTAATGTCACATTGTTCAGGAATCCAGGGAAGTTCCTGCAAAGAAGCACCATTAGCATCACTCGGTAAATCTATCTCGACGGCTTCTTGACTTCTTTTCTTCGGATGATATATAGACTGGAAAAAAGACTGAAAACCGGTGTTTCTGCTACTCTCCGCCAGACAGCATGGACTAAATTGTTGTTGATCAACGACCGCATTGACTTGACCATGACCATTAGCATGTGAGGTAGTGGTGAGAGCTACAAAAGGAGAATCATCTTCTTCATTACCTTTCCAGATTCCTTTTGTCATGTTTGATATCCAATTCATGAATGAACTATCTTGCTTGAGTTTTGAAGTAGATCCCAAACCTTCATGACTTAGCGTTTTGAGCCTTTTGCTACCGAGAATCAGCTGCTGCTCAAAGCCTGCTCTTTTCTTTCCCCTTGAGAGCAAACCAGCACTATTACAACTTTCAACACTCCCAAAACTCTTGTCATCATCCTCATCCTCCTCACCATCAAAGTTTCCATCAGATAAAGCTTTTTCTTTCCCTTTCGCTTTCGCACGACGCCTAAAGGAAACACTCGGTCCATCCTTTTCGACATCTGTCTCATCCTCCTGCAAGTCTTCCCCTTTGCCTTGACATGCTGCAACATTAAGCGTTGCGAGGTTGTTCTCATCCATTGATTCTAAACGCTCAGCTCTATTATTCGTCTTATCACCTTCTTCTTTATCTCCACGGTTATTCGGTTCTTCTTGTGATCCAGCACTTCCTATCCTCAACTGTTCATTCGCCAACAAAGAAGATCTTTTGGAACTTCCTGCTTCTTCTTCACACTCCATATCATCATTGGTTTCAACTGCATCCTCAACCATTTCTTCTCTTTCAGGTTTCATATCCTCAACCGAACCACCACCAATCCCTGCAAACTCAACACAAGAACTCTCATTATCTACGGTTCTACGAAATGATAATCAATTTGGTGATATTGCTAATTATTTAGCAAACCTGACAATGGTCTATTCATTTCATTACTCGTTTGTTCCACTTGATCTCCGGTTCTCAATTCGACATTTACATGATGAAACCCCGCTTCTTGATCTTCGATACTCGTGCTATTCGAATGAATCGACATGTTGGTTTGTCGTCCTATATCAAAGAAATTAGGAGAGAGTAACTTTGCCTTTCCAGTGAAACTGAAATCTGCACATCTTAGGCTTAGACCGTTCCTAGGAGACCAAACTAACTCTGATAAAGCATCCACCGAAGCAAACTTCATTCTTGCCTCTGCATTTGCAGCATTAGAACCGGAAGATCGACGACTCGAACACGAACGTCCTCTTAACTCTTTACTTTGCTCATTACCATCACCCATATCTCCTGAAACCAACCACCCTGAAAGATAAAGAACAAAGAATCCATACAAAAATTGACCTCAAACCACAATTATCTACACAACTTAACTTACAATACAAGTAAATTAAAACATTAGGGAATCAAAAACCTAAATTGCTTTCCAGAGATACTTAAACTCAAAGAACAAAATTAAGAAGCTAATTTTAGAATTTGAAGATTTGGATCAAGCAAATGATTACCTCTATCTCAAGTAATCTTATCAAAACAGATTAATCTTGTTCAATTACAGAAACCCTAAACCCTAAACCCAGAAAACTTGAAATCAAGAACACAGAAAGTCTCAAAAACATAAAACATCAAAAAAAAATCAGAGAAAATTAGAAAACAAAAAAAAAAATACCTCCATCGGTTAATCGATTTATCTACACCAGAGAATACTCCAGTTACTGAGAAAAAGGAAGAGAGAAGAAGAAGAAGAAGAAGAAGACGAAGATGAAGAAGACAGTGCCAAGCGGCTATGGCTAACTTGCTTCAAAAGTTTTTTATTTACTTGCATATTTTGTTTTAAGGCCCCCAGAACGCCACGTGTCCACATTCTTCTCCATACCTTTCCCGCTTCCTAAATTAAAAATAAATAGAAATGAAAATTTTCTGATTCTGGATATAATACGATATTTAGAACTTAGTGTGTAATAGTAGTAAGATAATGATATCTAAAGATTTGTAGTTATGCGAGATATTTTTTTATCATTCAAATGCAATCATATAAATTATAATAAATTAACCTCTTTTTTTCCTTCGAAGATTTCTCGTTTATCCTAAAATCTATATGAGTGTAGACAAAAAAAAAACTATGGAAAAATTACATAAAAATGTGTAATATGTATAATTTAGTTTTTGTTTGATAAAAAAAAAAGGTATGATGAGTTATGTCCTCTTCCGCTGTCAAGTTCTTGTTTGGTTGTGTAACTGTACGGCTGCTTTGAATTCCACTTAGCTTTGAAATAGATAATACAATATATTTTTAAATTTCCATTTTAAGATATTTAAATAGTCGAATGTTGATATTATGTAACATTGATGTATATGATGTCAAAAAAAAAAAAAAAAAAAAATTGATGTATGTATCAAATATCAATCTTAATCAAGTATAAGTCCCCAAGCTATATATAGGCCACATGTTTAGTTTTTTTCTTCTTGAATAGTTTTTTTTTTTGGTCAACATTTCTTGAATAGTTCGTATTTGTGTATTCCAATAGTCCATGTAGGTTATATATGTAATATGTCCATTTCTTCTTTTTTTAAATAAAGGGACACGTCGATCTATTTTCTATTTTATATTTTTTCTTTTGAAAATTTCTTTTTATAGTCTAATTTTCGACTATCTAAAAATGTCATACCTGATTGATAGTATATTTTCAACTATATGTGTTAATAATGAGTCCATGAAATAAAGATTACGAGCTTTAATGTTAAAATTAATTGAACAATTAAAGAGAGGAACATCATATGATTGTTATGAAATAATTGGGATCTAATTATTTTTAATGTGAACAAATTTAACATATCTTTTGACAATAACTTTTTCAGTCATTTACTTTTGATTGAACTTGATAAATTGATAAAATAAGAACATAAAATGTTTAGAAAAAAATATTATTGACATTTATGAGAAGAAAATACAAAATACGTTGACTTTGTTTTTTTGTATATCGCTGTCAAACTAGCTTAAACTGGAAATTCCAACTTAATTGATGGTTTTGCAACACAACTAACAACTTTATTTTTTACTTAGATCTAAGCATGTGATAAGTTTTTTTTCCGCATCATGTGATAAGTTATATGTAAGAAAATATGAAAAACGGTGAGAAACAAGAAGCAGTGGAGTCGCTAGAAAATATAGCAAAATCAACTGTATTGAAGACATTGTTCACCTAAATCCAGTGACCGATAAAAAAGGAAAGTTAGTGTAATTTTAAGTCGTCAGAACTGTCGCTAATGACTTTCAAAAGAACAAAGTCAGTTTCTTATATAAGATGGGAGCAACCTAAACTTCTTAAATGAAGATAAATCAAAAGAAAAATTATCTATTCATAAATAAAAGTTTTTATGTTAAATTTGCTAAATTAAGATATTGATAATTATCAATTATATTTTCTTAACTGAATCTCGATCCCGGTTCATAACCTCGGTCGATTTTGTAACCTTTTATGTTAGAATTTGATTCACGAAATCGAACCTCACAAGAACTCAATTCAGCTCAAATCTCTCTCGCTCTAACTCAATTGAAGAATCAATCGAACCAATCGCAAATCGCAAAAAATTTAAACAACACAAGACACACGAAAATTGTTTACCCAGTTCCATCCATCGATGTGATGAGATCTACGTCTAGGGCTGGATCAATCCAGCAATCCACTAGATGAATTAAGAGTTTTCTCTCTCCCGAGCTCAACAATGGCGAACACCAAGCTCTCAGAGAAATTAAAAAGAAGAAGAAAGTTTTCGGATACAAAAGAATGAAGAAGAGAAAGAATATTTAAGCTCCAACAAACCCTGCAACAACCTCCAACAAATCTTGTTGAGCCTCGCAACGTCTGCAACTACTTTACTCTCTCAGCTTCGTCTTCTTTCTTTAAGTCTTGAAACTAAACCAGTCTGAAATCGATAACCAAAACTGGCCCGGTCTAACCAAGTCGACATCAGGCTGTACTGGAATTAGAATTGGTATCACACCTTCACATTTTAACAAAATTTTATTTTTTGAATTGGTCTTATGGAAGCTTATATCACATTGAATACGGAGAAAAAAAATAGATTTTTAAAATTAATTGAACATTGAGAGAAGTTTGTTTTCTTGTTTATGTGTTTATCAATTTATTTACTTTAGTGTTTTTGAGAAATCATGTACTTATAAGTCAAAATCTATTTATATTTTTGATATAGGATCATAGCACTTTAAAAAAAATGATTCGCTCCATCCTAAATCAATTAATTTCATTCTAGGATCAACATATTTTTATTTGTGTCGCTAATTACTTAAGGTACCATCTAATTATGATTCAAAATTTTAACAATGTAAAAAATGTATGTTCAATGTTGTACAGACATTCCACATGGCTACTATAGACAAAAAAGAGATTGCTTAACAAACTGCATATATACATAAATTATTATATGGCTACAAACTTTACAACATTTCTATGACATTTATTTTACCAACTCATACATAGCAATGTAATCATATTTTTTGTCATATTATTTTTTTCTTTTTCTTTTAGATTAGTTTTTATTTATTTATGCAACAACAAATTTAAAGCAATAACCTAAATGTATAAGGATTAATATCTATATCAAATATCTTATAGCTAAGGATCAGATACAACCTTAATAAATTGTATCCTTTCTTTAGGATCCAATGATCAAAAAGAGAAAGGAACAGAAAAAGAAAATGAAAACGTTGGGGATGAGACATCACGAGTCACGACTATAAATAAAGTTGTCTTCATTTTAGAAGAAAAAAATCTATCACTCACAAGTCACAAGTCACAAATCAAAAATCTTTCTTGTAGTCCATTTAATATTCTCAGAAATAAATAAAAATAAGAGGTTGGAGTCATTTGGTGAAGTATTATATAAACTTAAATTTAGAAAGCTGCTGGATTTGAACAAAAAAAAAAAAAAAAAGAAAGCTGCTGGATTGAAAAACAGCTAGCAATAGGTCCCAAATATTTAATGTTTGGTTATGGGTGTTATGCCGACCTTGTGTTTATGTCAACTACGGAATAAGATCATTATCATAGTCACATCTGTTGATATAACTTGAATCAATTGGTGACTATACAGAATGATAATCTTTGAATCATATGGCATAAAAATTATATATGCACCTAAATACACATTAGTTCTTGAGTCTCCATGATGATGGAAATATTGCTAGAAGAGACTCCAATAAAAAAAGAAAGCTTTTAAGTACATTCAAAATACAATTGAAGAAAAGATGGTTCATTTGTGCCTCTAAGTGGAATTAAACCCAGCTCGCATGAGCTTTACTTTTTGCTTATCTTTGATGCTTAACGGACTTTCATTGGGCCACATTTATAAGTCGAAATCCTACACCAACACTAGGCAAAGTAGAACCAATCTTTGTTGTATGAGATTATGGGCTCTAGTAATTGTGAGATTATGAGATTATGAGATTATGAGATTATGGGCTCTAGTAAGGCACCAATCAATTGTGAGATTATGGGCTCTAGTAAGGCACCAAAAAAGGGTGTGGAAACAATTTCACTTCTTAACACAATTTTGTTTCCATTGGCTGTTGAGCCCTCTAATTTTCCATTCAATACATTTTACGAGTAAATCTAAACATTTGAAAAAAAATGATTGCTAAATAAATCACAATTTTTGCAAACTTTTCAAATTCATTGTTCATATATAAGTAGCAATCTTGGAGATGTCGAAGAACTTTGAATATTGGAATACTAAACCCAAGGTAGCCCTAGTTCTACAAAGATTTATAGATAAATAAAAACAATTTGGAGTTCTAAAACAATTTGTATATTTAATTTACTCACCATTGGTATTTATTTTTCGTTTTACAAATATTGAAACAAATATTGTACGTAACGATCTCTTCCAAAATATGAAGTATGAACACATTGCATGTTTTTTGCTCTATAAAGAAAGTAAAAGAACACAGTGGCGGATCTAGAACAAAAATTTATTGGGGTCAAAAGCAAATATAAAAAATAATAACATTAACAAAATGTATTATAAACAAATTTTTTAATATAAATATAAGCTCAATTTTTAAAAAATTTTATGTGGGATAAATTATTAGTATAGAATTGAGTTCAATTAGAGGGATTAAATATATTTTTAATTGGAGAATTTAGATTTGGATATTTTTTTATGTAAAATGTAGGTTTAGATTAGATTTATTGGGGTCATTCTAAAATTTTTAATGGGGTCAATATTATAATTCTCTAAAAAACATAAAGGATATTTAAAGTTTGTTGGGGTCAGTTGACCCCACTCCCTCTTAGCTGCGTCCGCCCCAGTGGCGGATCTAGAACAAAAATTTATTGGGGTCAAAAGCAAATATAAAAAATAATAACATTAACAAAATGTATTATAAACAAATTTTTTAATATAAATATAAGCTCAATTTTTAAAAAATTTTATGTGGGATAAATTATTAGTATAGAATTGAGTTCAATTAGAGGGATTAAATATATTTTTAATTGGAGAATTTAGATTTAGATATTTTTTTATGTAAAATGTAGGTTTAGATTAGATTTATTGGGGTCATTTTAAAATTTTTAATGGGGTCAATATTATAATTCTTTAAAAAACATAAAGGATATTTAAAGTTTGTTGGGGTCAGTTGACCCCACTCCCTCTTAGCTGCGTCCGCCCCAGTGGCGGATCTAGAACAAAAATTTATTGGGGTCAAAAGCAAATATAAAAAATAATAACATTAACAAAATGTATTATAAACAAATTTTTTAATATAAATATAAGCTCAATTTTTAAAAAATTTTATGTGGGATAAATTATTAGTATAGAATTGAGTTCAATTAGAGGGATTAAATATATTTTTAATTGGAGAATTTAGATTTGGATATTTTTTTTATGTAAAATGTAGGTTTATATTAGATTTATTGGGATCATTCTAAAATTTTTAATGGGGTCAATATTATAATTCTCTAAAAAACATAAAGGATATTTAAAGTTTGTTGGGGTCAGTTGACCCCACTCCCTCTTAGCTGCGTCCGCCAAGAACATATAATAATTATACGGTCAAGTTAGAAAAAGAAAGTGAAAGTGACAATGCATGCATGTATAAAATATATAAATTACAACTTTTTTGTTTGTCTCCATGATCTAATTATAAACCCACTAATTATTGCATAACTATGAATAAATTGTATTTTATCAGTGTCGCTGCAATGAATTCACTTCCTTGTCTCGGCATACTTTCAATTTAATAACGTTTTTCACATTCCCTCGAAATTCAAACATTTCAGATGATTACAAATTTGATCGACCATTTTTTTATATAGAGCTCTTTTAGCTATATTTACATATCAAATCAAACTGTAAGATCAAAAGTTGAACTATTTAAGCAATCAATAGACTATAAGTATCTAAAACTTTTCTATAACAATATATATATATATATATTAATCCTATGCGGATAATTCCTTATTAACCAAATAAAAACAAATGATATTATATAAATAATATTGAAAACTAAATAGTCAAAAGGCAAAAAAGAACAGTTATTATGAGCCAATTTCCACACTGATTACAAGTTACAACAAGATTTTTCAACGAAATTGGTAAAAGAGAGATAGAGGAAAAGGGAAAAAGAGATGTCCCTAATCAACTAAAGCTGCCATTTATTTCGATATCATACCTTTCTTCCTACTCCCTCTACTTCATATAAAGTGTCACCTTAAAGGTTTGCACACATATTAAGAAATTAATCAAAAACTCTATTTTACTTTTCATTAATACACTAAAAACAATTCTCTTTCTAATTAATACATTAAAGTAATAAGGTTAAAATTGAATTTTTGTTTAAAATTTTGCATTGAAAATGTAGAATGACACTTTTTATGAAACAAAAATAAAATGTTAAAACGACACTTATTATGAAACAGAGGGAGTACAAAAAATCAGTTCATATTTATAAAGTAACCATTACTTTTAGTTACAATATATAAAACCAAAAAAAATTAACCATGACATTGAGCAACTTATTTAATATTCGATCTTCAAGTTGAAATCAAATATATTCTTATATATATTTTATATGCCATATGCGAATACTAAACCTTTGTAAAAGAAATATTTGTTCATCTTGTTAATTAGGTGCGAGAAAATAATCTATTAATCAAGGTTTAACAAGATAAATTAAGAAACCAGATATGCCAAAAAAAATTGATATACTCGAAGAACCCATTATATATATACCTTATGCAACGGATTGGTGATGAAGACAACATACACACATGACACATGAGTGTGTGTTATGTTCTTTCTTGGCTTACCGGAGAGTTAGGTGATTGGTTTAAAGATTGAGAAGCAAAACGTGGAAGTTGAGGGGAATGAAGCCTGGTCCGACATCATCATCATCATCATGACCATGAGATGGAATGGTCTCGAGCCAGGCATCATCCACCTGAACTTTTGGCTCAGACAGAGAAGAGAAGAGAGAAGAGAGAAGAGAGATTATTAGAGGAGAAGTCTATACTCTATACGGCCATGCATTTTTGGATGAGCCCTTTTATTACGCCAAAGGCCTGGAGAGCACTTTTTTTTTTTTTTTTTCCTTTCAGAAGATATAATTACTTTTTATAGAAAAAGAATTATGTAAATTTGTAAATAAATTAATGAAACCTATTTTTTTTTAATCTAATACCTTATCTTATTTCAAATTGTCAATAAGGTTAATTTAAGAGGTTTAATTATTAGAGATTAGGTAAAACCGTCAAATATAAAACTTTCTTTTGAAAATTTTGTTATAAAATTTTTAAAAGAAAAAAAATAGTTTTTATTAATTATTTTTGTCATATTTAATTTATTTTTTCTTTTGTTAACAACATACAATATTATATAAAGATTTGAATTCAGATGTTTGACACTATTACAAACCATTTTGGTCTTGGTTATATTCAAACACCATGTATGTATGAACTAAAACTAAACACATCATTATTCATTACTTTTAAGACCGGAAGTTATAAACTAAGATAAGTTTGGTATCTCAAATAAAGACGTATTCCCATTTAAACAATCACATTCTACTTTTAGAATTTTTTCTATTTTCAAGTCAAAAAGAAAGAAAAAGTGTCTTTTGAAAACCATTCATAATACTATTAGCTCCAGAAAAATTAGTTCCCTATCACAATCTAAGAGCTAACTAACATTTCACAACTTGTGTCCTCTTCAGCAAACGTCAAATTATTAATTTAATCAATTAAATGTAACAAAAATATTTATAAAACTTTTTAAAGAAATGTGACTGATAACTTGATAAGTGAGTTCATAACATTTATTGAATTTTCTTTACATTGTCAAAGATACATATTTGAGTACAAAGAGAAGAAGAAGTGGCAGAGAATGTGCAAAGCTTCTAGATGAGAAAGAGGGTTTGCATCAGTCTAAAGAGAGCTTAGCAAGAGTGAGGGAGAGTACCTTTACTCCATTAGCCATGTCTTCAGGAGATGAGTATTCTTCAGGTTTATGGCTGTATCCTGCAAAAGATCACACAACCAAAAGAAAAGCTCAATGGACGATGCTGATTCGATTAAGATCACAGTCTCATTGATTCGTCTATATACCTTTGTAGCACGGGATGAATATCATACCCATTGGAGAAATCCTGAAAACAGTAATACAACAAAGTTCAGCATCACTCTAAGGAAGGAGTAGACTAATAAATCTAACCGATTCTTATCTGGCGATTAGAAAAATGGACAAGGAACACTTAAAGATTTTTGTAGTACCTGGCCATGAAGAGAGAATCATGATAAGCTCGGCTTATCATCATCTTGTGTGATAAGTTTAGCTCTGTGGCTGCCTCTGCCATTTTCTTGATTACTAGTTTGTCTGAGAGTGCTGGTGGATCTTGATTTACAATCTTGAATTCTGATAGCTTCACTTTTCGTTTTTTAGCTATCGCGTTAGCAGATTCCTGAATTTTCTTGATCACAGTGTTTCTTCTCGCTTCATCAATATCCCTTGTATCTTTGAAAGAACAGAAGACAAGAACTTAGTCCCAACGATCAGACCAAAACAATAGGGACTACGCTCAACTTCCTCTAGAGCTCAGATAAAGCACAGAATTTTCCAGACTTTCTCTATTAGCATGTGTGATGGAACATAAGGCATTACCGATTTCAAGATGAGATTTGCTCGGAATGCTGTTGATTGCTCCAGGATGTAGCTCCAGAATACCTAAAACCACAACGATTCATCTTGTAAATAACTTCCATTGAGAGTAAGTTCTTTAGAAAATAAGCGAGAAAAAACTTACCAACAGTTCCTACAGTATCTATTGATTCTGACTCTAATACATGTTTCTCCACGGCTAGAGCCAACTCTGCAGCCGCAAGGCCGGCATCATTTCTAAGAAAAACGCCATTATACGTTGATCAATGTACTAGTGATTAAGCTGATGGGTCGTTCGTATAATATAGCTCACCTATATGGCATAAGAACAGCACCAGCATGACCTCCATTGCCTTCAAATTCCACCTTCAAACTTGCTGGAGCGGCAATGGCGGTTACTACACCGATATCTAAACCTGTGGTCAAATTGTATCTGATATTAGCTAAAGGCGAAAGAGAGAAAAGGCAAGATACTTTTAAACACGGAAAAAGGAGATTAACCGGACCTTCGTCTTCGAGTATAGGTCCTTGTTCAATATGCAACTCTATAAATGCAAAGTAACTTCCTTTCTTCAAGAATACACTCGATAAGTCGTCATTTTTATCTTCTGCGTATCCGGCTGACCTAGCTGCCTCTATAAACGACACATTTTGGCCGTCAACAACTGTAGTCTTTAGTGCTTCTGCAAGTTCTTTGCTTCCAGCAAGTAAGCGGCTGAATCAAGAACGTTTACAAGTAAGACAAATAAACAAAGTATGAACCTTTTATTTGTTCATAAAGATCAAAACAAGAGTACCTTCCTAAACAACTGATCCCAAATCGAGTTGGTTCTTCAGATGTAAACAAGATTATCTCCAGAGACCTCTTCGGTGTAAACCCCGACCTTACGAAAACAAAAACATCCAAAATCATCAGGAAACACAATCTGAGACTTTCACTTTCTACAATCCAAAGATCCTTCATACCTTTTCAAGACATTGATAGCTTCAATTGCACCTAAAACACCAACAACACCATCATACTTCCCGGAATACGGAATAGCATCGATATGAGAACCAGTGGCTACAGCAGGAAGATTTGGCTCTGAACCATCCCTAAAGTTAAAGAAAATCCAAAACAACACACATCAGTTAAATCAATTACTCAAAACATACGAATCAAAGAGCAAGAAAGAGCCAAACCATCTCCCAAATATGTTCCCAACAGCATCTTCTCTAACAGAAAGATCAGAAAGTGCCATCAAATTCTTCACATACCTAACAAACAAACTCAATTCAGATTAACAAAATCTAATCTTTATGATTACTCAATCAAAGTAACTGATTCTTATTACCGTCGAGCTAAGATATCTTTATCAGTATAAAGAACTCTTGTCACTGATGGAGAAGGAGCATCAGAGAAATTAGAAAGCTCATCTATCTAAAACCAAAAACATCCATTAAAATCAAAGCTCAAAACTTTTGAGTTTACACACCAAGAAACTGATTTAAAGAACCTGTTTTTGTAATCCTTGAGCATCAACAGAGAGTGAAGAAGCGAGATTGATTGAACCGAATTGACCCGGTTCGTGAATTGCGTAACCGGAGAAATCCTCCATTGTTCTAATGGATTCATGTTGTTGTTCTTGAGATAAGCTTAAAGATTGAAGAAGGCAGATAACAAGAAGAGTGATAGAGCAGAAACGTTCCAAAGACTCCATTTTTTTTTTCTTCAGTGTTTGATTCTGAGAGAGAAGAAACATCGACACATAATTTATAATTTGGTATATAACTTTTGGTAAATTAATTAATTAACCATATAATTAATTTTGGAGCATTATTATCCAAATTGTTTTTTTTGGGGAATCCACAAAGTAAGTGGGAATCTGACAGAGTGTTTTGTTTGTACTCTATTTGATTCTGATGTCATCTCATGTACAATACTCTTTTAAAATAAAACTTATAATTAAGGTGATTTGTTTGGGAATCTTTTTCTGGGGGTTGATTGGTATTATTCGAAACTTTTGGTCTCTTCTTGATTTATTAACTTCATTGTACATTTGTACTACTGTTAATGAAAGTGATAGGTATCAATCATTTATTTCATAGCGGCCCGTTTCGTTATCTCAAAAAGCCCAATTCGTTGGATCAGTTCGCTGCGTTTCTATACAAATATTTTATTTTGAGAATTGGATTAAGATAATGGTTGTAACACTAAGCTAAATTACATATGATGTTTGTAATATAATGCGTTCAATCTGTTTATATTTTTTAAAAAATAAAAATTTTCAATTTTTTTTGTTGTTTGTGTTATCCTAAACTTTATATATTTTTTAAAAAAATTGTGAAACCAATTATGGTAAGTTAGTAACAATTTTAGCAAAATTTAACTAAATTTTATGGATATTTTATGTTAAAATAATCTATGTGTGATATTAATGGTAATATATTTTTTTTATTACATTATCTTTCAAAATGTATTTCAAATTTTTAAAATTAAGTTATATAACTACATAAAAAAAAAGAATTTTGGATTCTTAAACCTTTTAATACCAATTTAAAAAATTTTTAAACCCAAACACATAATTAGATTCATAATTGGTTCAATTGAAACTCAACATAATATTTGCATAAAATAATTACTAAACTTAAAAAATTAATATTTATTGGTTAACTCGTGTCTACACATATTATAATCTAATTTTGTATACATATAATTTTGGATTTTCATATCTATTAGTCATTAGACTACTTCCGTCCAAAGACGAATTCAGAAATATATTTAGTATGATTCGTCTTTGGGCACAAATAGTCTAACGACTATGAAAATCCAAGATTATATATATACTAGATTAGATTAGGATTAACACCTTGTGGCTATTAGAATTAGACAACAGCACGTTCGCCCCTGCTTGCGCCAACACGTTGATGAACATCCTCCTGATATATATGCGATTATTTGTGATGTATATAATTAATGTGGTTGCTTTATAAAATAGAGTTAGTTTAGTTTAAGAATTGATATATAGTAAGTTGTGGGTGACTTGAACACGATACGATAGTTATATTATTACTATAATCGGGTGGCATTTTCAGACTTTATATTATAATTAAGAAAACTTGCGAAGTCAATATTGAACAATCGATGTACTTAATTTTCAGAATCTACCAACTCTATAAATACCGTGTTTGTTTATCTGGAGAAGAACCCAATACAAACTAAGATTACATAAATCTACAAATCAATACATTTACTCAAGAAAAGATCATGGCAAGCATATGCGAAGGTATTTATACATATTATAGTATACATACGTAACCATCATTATGTCACTCTTGAAATGATTAGATCTTGTTTTCCTAAATTTGATGGCTAAGTCTAGTGTGTTTGTGTATATATGTTCATGACAAATTGAATATGCATATGACTATAAATCGTTATGTGTCTCTCTCTCTGCACGTCGTATTAGATATTTTTGTGGCTAATATAAAAGTTTTCTTTCTTTTTTTTTTCTTGTCAAAGAATATAGAAGTTTTGGTCCAATAATTATGTATTAATTAATGAATTAATAAACAGATCCAGGAAAAAGTTCTTGGCCAGAACTGTTGGAAACAAAAGGAGAAGATGCAAAAGAAGTGATCGAAAGAGAGAATCCCAAAATGAAAGCAGTAATCATTTTGGAAGGAACAACTGTTACTGAGATCTTTATTTGCACTCGCGTTTACGTTTGGGTCAACGATTGCGGAATCGTTGTTCAAATTCCTACCATCGGTTAATTATTACAATTCAGTAATAAGAATTTGTTATGTACTTTGAAAAATAAATACTATAAATAAGCGTGTATTCGTATTACAATGTAATAACGATCTCTATTTGTGTCATGAATTATCTCATAAATAAAATTGAATATTGTGAATTAACGATCTCTATTTATGTGGTCAACTGTGATTTTTTTTATATATTTTTTTTTTGGTAGGAAGTGATTTTTTTTATATTGTAATTAGGATTGTTTATCTATGGCTTAATCTTATGTTGTAATTACTGTGATGATGCGACTATTTTCATAGCTTTATTATTTTTTTTTTAAATAATTTCTTATAGACAGTATGGTACATGCAAATACTTATTCTATATCAAAGCTGAGATTCAAAAGTTCGTTAACTGGAATTTTACAGGTTCTCTTTCCGGTTTTTTTGGCCTTTTTACTCTATTTTTGCAGTCCAATTTATTTGTATCCAATTGTATATATTAAGTTTTAATTTTATGTTATTACCATTTAATTAGTGGCATACACAATTTAATTTTTAAGTATTTGTAAAATATATCAAAACAAATATTTCATATGAAACAGAAAGAATATCATTTATGAACTGCCAAGCTTTATTATAGTTACTGATTTGTGGTTAATTACTCCATTAACCTAGTACGTATATGATCTCTTTTCAAACAAACGTTTTTCTAATTTATATTTAGGGTTTGATTTCAATTTATGAATCTCTTATACAGTGCCGGCTCAGTGGGGGAACAATGGGTGCGACCGCCCCGGGTCCCGTCCCGTGCCCTAGTAATTAAGGGCTCCATTTTTAAAAATAATTTTTTTTTCTGTTAAAAAAAAAATAGTAAACTAAATATGAGATTCAAAAGAGGCCCAAAAAAAAAAAAATTGTGTGTATATTTTTATTTTTAGAACAAATTAGTTTAATAAAAAATATATTAAAAAAAATTATAACAAAAATATATCTATAAAAAAAAAATTTAGGGTCCAAATTTTTTTTTTTGCCCAGGGCCCATTAAAGTTTTGAGCCGGCCCTGCTCTTATACAAAGCCAATATGAGTTTCGTAATTAGTTATTTAATCTCCGAATGATAAATATAGAATAACTGCTAAAAACGGTGGTGCGTTTTAATTAACAGTAACAAACTAACAATATATACTATAAATATTTTTATTACTATTAAAAATTTTCTGCATTATGTGAGACTCTCTATTCGGGACGTTAGTTTGAAGTTGGGCACATAAAACCATATATGAAATTAAATGTTGGTGAATGGTGACTAAGAAAAATGAGTTACCAAAACCAAAAATATAAATTCATTTAGATATTTTTTAATTAAATAATAATCATAAAACATACAAATCGAAGCATGTAAAATGCATCGGTTCTTTATTACACCATTCACAACAAGCATATCTTTATTTCACACATACATTATATTAAGATCCATTTTGATTCACACACACAAATATAATAAGTAAATTAACCAACGGAAGGGGTTTGTGTGACAATGCCATGGTCATTGACACGAACAAAAACCCTATCACAATCCACAACGGGCAAAACAACTGCTTTTTCAGATATAATCTTAGCAGTTACTTTTGTATTCTCTCTATCAATTATCTCTTTTGCTTCTTCTCCTCTTCTTCCCACTAATTCAGGCCATGAGCTCTTTATCCCTTCACCTACGGTCTCTATACATACACACAATACATATATACAAATTACTAGATTATTATATTGTATGATCGATTTATGATTATCAACTATCATGCATGCTGTATATACACATATAAATAAATACATACTAAATCAACTATCAGGTTCAAATCCCTTTAGGTATGTAGGCATATTGTTTAAATCGGAATATCTAAAAGCTAACTCCGGTTACCGAAGAAGATTATGGGTAAAAAATCTGGAATATCTTCGGTTTAAGGAAAAAAAAAAAGATAATTAACAAAACCTTTTTCAATTAAATCATATATTTGATGTGTTCAAATTTTGTTTTTTGTATAGAAATTTAGACATATATTCCAAAAGATACATATTCAAAATAATAATGTGTCGTACTTCTTTATAAATTTAAAACTCTATTTGACTATACTAATTGAGTAATTGCACATGCTAAAAGATGGTGTATCTATTTATACCTGGGCATACGTCCGACATTTCTCTTCTCTTTTTTTTTTTTTTTTATTGATTCTTTCTTTCTTCTTTTGGGAGGTTATGATTTATGAAAGATTGTAAATAACCAAATGACTATTTATAGAGAACTTTGTGGTGGCTATATATTCATTTTCTTTACGATATGTATTACATGAAAACATTGAAAAGGAAAGAAAGATTCGTACGCTTTTGACCAAAACGTGATATATTGTTTTCAAAAACTTTTCAATTATATATTGTTAAGAGTTTCACCTACTTTAGATACACGTCAGAGATGGATAAGGATATGTGAGATATATATATGCAAATGTGCGAACATTATGGTGGCTCTAAAATATATAATCAATGTTATGTGTGTAATGTTTTAATTGAGCAAGTCGTGGGTAGTTTGAATATTTCTGAAATTGGTGGTCATTTTATGCCTTTTTTTTTTTTTTTTTTTTTTTTGTCAAAGTGGTCATTTTATGCCTAACTGTTATTATATTCATTTATCATAACGTAAGATATTTTTCACACAAAATCTTTTAGTTGTATTTTTATATTACATCGTTTAAACAAAAATCACAATAAGAAATCTTTCATCTCAAAATTAAAGTATGTTGAAAGAAGAACTATAATAATCAAAATTACAAATTAAAATCGTTTAGTTTAATATATAAGTAAGTTGTAGGTGACTTGAATACGATATGATAATTCTATCAGATCCTGACGTTTATATTATTAGTATAATCGGGTGGCTTTTAAGACTTGATTAAGATAACTTGCGAAGTCAATATTGAACAATCGATGTGCTTAATTTTCAGAATCTACGAACTCTATAAATACCATGTTTGTTATGAGGAGAAGAATATACAAACTAAAATTACATTTACTCTAGAAAAGATGGCAAGCATATGCGAAGGTATTTATACATATTATAGTATACATACGTAACCATCATTATGTCACTCTTGAAGTTATTTGATTTGTTTTTTTTTTGTAATAAATATATACTCTCTTGAAGTTATTAGATCGTTCGACAAAAAAAAAAAAAGAAGTTATCAGATCTTGTTTCCTAATTTTGATGGCTCTAAGTCTATATATGTGTTTGTGTATATATACGTATGTTCATGATAAATTGAATATGCATATGAGTTAATCGTTATGTGTCTCTGCACGTCGTCATGGAGTTGGTTTTGGGTTATATATATTTGGACCAAATTGATATGAATTCAATTTCCTAATAAAATACATTCTGAACTTAAAATATTCACAAACATTTTTACATTTCATCAATTCTTTTTTCAGTTTATTTTGGAGTTTTTACAATCTCCAATATATATAACATATTCAAATAGATTGTAAATATTTAGCTATAATCTTTTTTATATTATAACCTCCCGAAATTTTCATATTACTATTTTACTTACATTTCCAACAAAAGAAGAAAAAAAAAACACATCAAATCAAATTTACTGTAGATATTTTTGTGGCTATTATAGAGATATCCTAAAACGAAAAATTAGATTATAATTTTATGGCTAGTATAGAAGTTTTGGTCTAATAACTATTTGTTAATCAATTAATAAACAGATTCAGGAAAAAGCTCATGGCCAGAACTATTGGAAACAAAAGGAGAATATGCAAAAGAAGTGATCGAAAGAGAGAATCCCAAAATGAAAGCAGTTATCATTTTGGATGGAACAATCGTTCCTGACATCTTTATTTGCTCTCGCGTTTACGTTTGGGTCAATAATTGCGGAATCGTTGTTAAAATTCCTATCATCGGTTAATTATTGTAATAAGTAATAAAAATTTGTTATGTACTCTATGAAGTATAAAATAAATACTATAAATAAGCGTGTATTCGAATTATTGTGTAATAATGATATTTATTTGTATTAATATATATAAATATTTTATTTTCGTTACTATCGTGGTTTTTATTTTTTGGTAATTGACATCAGTTATTATAATCGATATAAAAATAAAATTTATTTATATCGGTTACTAATAAATTAATGTTAATTATTTACATCACTATTTTTATGTAAAATTTATTAGGCAAATATATTAAATAAAAGATACAATATACCTTTTTTCTTAGTGATTTTAGACCCTAGTTTGAAGTTAGCCATATAAATCCATATATCAAATGTTGACTAAAAGAATGAGATACTAAAACCCAAAATATAAATTGATTTATTTGATTATCACAAAACATACATATCGAGACATACCTCGTTTCTTTATTACAACATTCACAATAAGCTAGCACATCTTATTTCACACATACGTTACATATTGAGATTCATATTGATTCACACACGTAGAATAAGTAAATTAGCCAACGATAGGAGTTTGTGTGACAATGCCATGGTCATTGACACGAACATAAACCCTATCACAAATCACAACGGCCAAAACAACTGCTTTTTCAGATATAATCTTAGCAGTCACTTTCGTATTCTCTCTATCAATTATCTCTTTTGCTTCTTCTCCTCTTCTTCCCACTAATTCAGGCCATGAGCTCTTCATCCCTTCACCAGTGGTCTCTATAACATAATACATATATATACAAATTACTATGTTATGATATTGTATGATTGTTTTATGATTATCAACTATCATGCATGGTGTATATACACATATAAATAAATACATCTTAAAATCGTCTCAAACTATTTGTAAAGTATATAAATTTTTTTTCCTATTAAAACTAGTGGTCTACTGATTAAATATGAATGATTTTTTTGTGACACATATTCAAACCCTTTTAGGTACGTAGGAGTATTGTTTAAATCGGATATCTAAAAACTGAATTCGGTTACTGGAGATTGGAGAAGATTATGGGACAAAGATCCGGAATTTTCCGAGTTTAAGGAAAAAAAAAAGAAAAAGAAATTTTTTCTATTAAAACATATAAAATTTAGGCATTCCAAAATATACATATTCAAAAAAATAATCTGTAGTACTTCTTTATAAATTTGAAACTCTATTTTGCACAAAAAAAAAAAAATTGTAGTACTTTATAAATTTGAAACTCTATTTTGCAGCAAAAAAAAAAAAAAAAAAAAATTGAAACTCTATTTGACTATACTAATTGCACATGCTAAAAGATGGTGTATATCTATAATACCTGAGCATGATCCGTCCGACATTTTCTCTTTTCTTTTACTGATTCTTTCTTCTTTTGGGAGGTTATGATTTATGAAGATTGTTAAATAACTAAATGACTATTTATAGAGAAGTTTGTGGTGGCTATTCACTTTACGATATCATGTATACATGAAAACATTGAAAAAGAAAGAGAGATTCGTACACTTTTGACCCAAAACGTGATCATTGTTTTCAAACTTCTCAGATATTATATTGAGTTTCACCTACTTTAGATACACGTCAGAGATGGATAAGAATATGTGACATAAATATGAAATGTGTGAACAATATATATATAATCAATATATATAATGTGTGTAATGCTTAATTGAGCATGCTGTTGGTGGTTTGAATACGGGCTCTCGTAAATCTACAGCGTATATTTCTGAAATTGGTGGTCATTTTATGCCTAACTGTTGTATTTCATTTACTATAACGTAAGATATTTTCCGCACAATAAAATCTTTTTGTCATTGGACGAGAAAAAAAGTTTTCGTCACCTTTTTCATTATTTACAATATAATCTTTATTTTTCTTTTTTTGGTGGAATGTAGCGGAATGAGGGAGACTAGTCTCCCATTTTACAATAATCTTTATTACAAAACTGATTTTCACTCAAAATCTTGTCATTTACTTAAATTACTTTTATATTTTTAAATTACATCATTTAATCACAAATGACAAAATATAATATTTTTCTGTCATAAAGTCTTACATCTGATGTCAAAAAAAAACAAAAAAAAAATTAAAGTGTATGTTGGACAAAAAACTATGTCATGTATAATTGTATATATATCTTCTTCCCTTTCTTTTTTTTTTCATTTGAGTAATTTGTGGAAAAACAAACATTTGAATTTTTCATATTTGAATTGCTCAAGTTGACTTTATTCGTCATAGTCCTATCCACAATTTCGCAAACGCATTCACACATTAAATACTTAATTTGAAAATTAGTTGGATCTAAAACTTAATTTGAATGACTAATAACTTAAAAATTGTTATATTATTAAAGTATAAAAAACTATAGAGAAAGGATTCATTTGAAACGAAGATGACGAAAACTATCTTTACACAAATGTTTTTTTTCTTTCCATATCTTTATATAATATAGTAAAGATTACAATGCAAAGCCACTCCTTAAATCATGATACCAATGCTACTCAGTGTCCGTTCGATGGCCTGAAGTCTCTGTAGCCGTTGATTCCAGCTGACGAATTCGGGTTTGGTGAATCTAAATCAAAGTAAGAGTAAGTAGCTGATGCTGATTGATCGTCCTGGTTCCTCATAGCTCGTAACGACAAGTCTGTATTCGCCATCTGCCATTGCGTTTGTGTTTGCCCGTTCCCATATGGCGAAGAAGAAGAAGACGAAGAATGTGGCATGTATTCACCAAAAGATTGGTGAAATCCATCATCACTGTAGCTCCTGGACCTGCCAGAGATCCCGAGATCCGCACCGCCATGATATGAGTACTGGTTGGTGAACTGTTGAGGTACACGGTATACGTCACTGTCCATTGAACAGTGTTCGTCTTCAAGAAGATCGTTGATGATATCGAGGTGAGGGAACTCATCGGTCATCAGACTTTGTGCGGTTCTCCCAATCTGAACATCAGCAGGCCTGACGCTGGTAGTTACGGGTGTGTTGTAAGGGTTTGTTCTATGATTTCCACCGATGGTTGTTGTTGTATCTCTGTTTGAACTCGAACCACCGGTCCACAAGAGTCCACCAGACGAAACATCCCAAGAACCAACATTGATAGGGAAACTGGAGTGATTAGATACTGAGATAGGAGACAGATGTGAATAAGGCGGCAATGTGCTTGTTCCCGTCGATTGAGAGCTTGAGTGGTTGAAACCAGATGGACCGACTATGGCATGTTTATAGGATTGAGGAGCGTAAGTTTGGCTATGTGTTGGTGAACCTAAACGGCCAGTTAAGCTCATCGAACGAGCAAGAGACGAAGTTGTTGAGGTATGAACAGCAGATATTACAGGTGCAGCTTGCTTTGGAGGGATTATTGGAGCACTCAAAGGCCTTGACAAAGAAGGTGCGGGTTGTGCCACGGGTTTTGGAGAAGCGGTTTTCTGTATATCGGCTCTAGGACTCACAGTTTGAAACTGAATATCTCGAGATGGTGATGCCTGATCTGATGATGGTGATCTAGCTGATGTTATTTTCCTGTTTGGCACAGCATCTACATTTGAAACACCCTTTTTCTCCGGTTTTGCTTGCACTAGAGATGGAGGATTCCAAGGAGCAGCTTTGGATGGGGAAAGTACCGCAGCAGTTTTCTCTTTCATCTGAACCGTGCCGTGATCCTGCAAAATAAGCTATAGTCATTTGATGTTGATAAGAATATCACTCAAAAATAGATTGAAGGTGAACCAACGCGACTTCTGGATTTCGTTTTACGAAACAAAGAATCCAATCAAGACAGTCATTTAGCTTCCCTATTTACATATATCTTCCAGTTTCCAACATTAAAACTTTAAAAGTAAGAGTGAACCACCTTGCTAACAGGACTACGCTCCCCAGGGCTCTCTGGTTCTTGGATGTGGGAGATAACCACGTCAGCTTCACCAACTCTGCGTCCCGAAGAATGGCTCTGATTCTTAGGGTTAGATGCAAGTCTTGAAGGTTTATCCTCTTTTTCACTGGCTAAACTGTTGGCCTCAGATACTTTTCCAGGATGTGCTTTTCCACTGCACATCACAAGGTATGTTAACAGGATGTGGAACAAACAAAAGTATTAAAGGAAGCTGCAAGAAACAAGGTTTACTTACTTGCTGGTAAGCCACTTCTGGCTTTGGCAATTTAATACATTTCCTTTGTGTGACCCATTGGCTACCCCTGATCTGATCGAGTCATTAGAACAGGTTGAAGAACTATCATCCATTGTGGACAGACACTTTTTTTCTGCAACTCCATTAGGTATAGATATGGAACTGCCTTTGCCTCTGCTAGTGTCTCCTGAAGGAGGAGGATGAATCTCTGAGGCATCTATTTCCCAATGAACAGGACTACTCTCTCTATCTTCTGAATCAAGCTGAAGAATATCAGCTGAACTATCTACTGAATCAGAAACATCAGAGACATCTCCAAGTGTGTCAGGTTTTTCAGTAGACGATTCAGCTTTCGCTCTCACAGATTCCTCTTTCTCAATATCCCTTTCTTCTGTTTGTGTTCTCACCTTCTCTTCTTTCCTTTTTTCCTTCCCTTTATTTTTGTTCCTTTTCTGTTTCGCCTATGAGTTCCAAAACAACCAAGAATCTCTATTAGCACCCCAACAAGTTGTTTATAGCATTATTTTATTTTGGAAGTGTATCGACCTGTTTCTTCTTAGATTTCTTCTCTTTTTCGGATACTCCTCTTTTGGCCTTCTGTTCACTTTCTGCCAGCCATGCTTCCTCTTCTTCACGAATAAGTTCTTCTTGCCTTTTCCATGCAATAGCTTCTTGGTATGCAACTTCAATTTTGTTGCTGCATTTCTCAGAAAGATTGCAGTGCGATACATGAGGTACAGCTAAGAACACGAAGACACACAATACCAGAAGACCAGAAATAGGAAACAAACACTATCAGCGGTTTCAGAATAAGATCTTTCACGCATGATTGAGCTTATAAACAAAGTTATGTGCTTATGATTGATTTATATGGAAATTTCAAACCTAGAGACAAGTAATGCCATATTACCTGAAGATATGTGCAAGAACAAATATCTCCACAGTCCGTCTACCCAACTCAGTTAAACGCCTCTCATCACGCTCTGTGGCTTCTCTATTGGATTCCTCTCCAGCATTCCCATCCTAGATTTGGATGAAAGAATAAAGATACTAATATTATTACAAGTAACGATATGGAGACAAGAGCTCATGTTTCAAGCATTTTTACATGGATAATAAAAAGTCAAAATGCACCACCGCACAGGATAGCAAATCATGAAATTTCAGCCGTACAATACATATCATATGAAACTAACCTTTGTACGGTTTTGAGGACCCTTTTCGTCTTTTGGAGGCAATGGCTCCAGAGCAGCCCTCTCTAAGAGTAATAGCACATCATCAACTAATGCAAACGTATCTTTATCCACGCTAACAATTGGAGCTGCCCATTCTTCGGGATCCATTAGTCTCGGGGTACTTTTCTTGTTCTTATTTTGGCCTTCAACAGCCTTCAACCCACTATACAACGAATCCATCACCAAAGTGGATGTAACTTCTTTCTCGATGAAGAAGTGTTTTACAACTATTTTTAAAATCACATCCATTTTCTCTTGGGACATTCGACGCCTTGAAGTTTCGTCCAACCCCATCCAGAAGGCACAGAAGCTGCACCAAAAAAATAACATTCAATTCCTTGTTATGCGAACTGCTCAAAATTCGAAGGATAAATATCAAGAAGTAAGAAAGAAAAGTGCAATACTATACAAGATTAGGGTAAATCCCGGCTTCTGCAGCTATTTATAATTTTCATTTCTGGAATCTGGAGGAGATGAGTGTAAATATAGAATACCTTTTCCATTTTGACTTGTCCTCTATCAACCTACTGAGCTTGTTTCTTTTCTCTTCCACAAACCGCCAGCAAATTTGCTCTACATTTGTCAAATACACCCTAACAAGTTCCCTCCTATACTGACAATAAAGGCAGCGAAAAGGTCGGTCCACCCTCTCTCTGCAAGAATTAATTTACAGAAATTATTCACAATGCAAAAAAAAATAATATTATAAGCATAAGTTTTATTGCAATATGTATGGTCAGAAAAGTTTTAAACATGTGTGGCTGTATGTTACTGGTGGGGATGTATACACATGACTTTAGGTAAACTCAATCTTGCATTTACCTGATCACCTGGACCTGAGCCTTAATTATAAGCGAATCAGAATCATCTATGAACCCTTCCTTTAATTTAGGTAACTCAATAAATTTTTTCCATCCCCAATCATGCTCTTTCTTCCAAAACCGGTGTAACGTATCTGCAAAGAAAACACGTTCAGTTTGACTGCGTAATCGGAATACAAGGAAAGTAAAAAACGCAAAAGGTAACCTGAATGCTTTGATTTCTTTGGATCTTTATTCACAACAGCTATAGTAAACTGAGCAAAATGACTCCACCCTGTCTCATAGATAACAGAAGAACCTAAAATGGTAAAGTTTCCAATTCGAGAAAGCGAAGCTAAACGCACAACTAGCAAACAGCAATACTCACCTGGAAGAAGTTTATCATGGTTTGCAACACAGAGAAACAAAGAGAGATGGTTGGAAACATCACACCCTTGTGGATAAATTAAAATATACCTGCCATAAGAGGAATATCGAACTTCACGTAAAAATTCGAGCATGCATAAGGAAAAATACGTAAACTAGTTTTAGTGATTACAAAAATTTCAAGCTTCTTATCATCATAGCTGATTGAAAAACCTTCTGAGAGGCTAAATAATGGCGGGAGAACGGAAAAAAAATGTCATTTACCATTTGTAGCCCCCAACTTCAAAAACATTGCCACGGAGCTCACGTTTATTGATTTCCGAAAATTTCTCAATCTTCCAAGTATCTCTCCCATATAATTCAGAGGGTTTTACACCTAAGAATACAAAAAACAATATCGAACAAAACGTCATGAAACAAATAACCATACAAAGGAGAGAATAGGCTATTTCCTACAAACCAAAACAACATTTCATGAAAAAACTAACACATACCAAAATCGTCATCATCATCAATGTCCCAAAACGGTGGAGATGTTGAAGGAGTTCCATTCTCAACTTGATCAGACGAACGCCACTCCGCAAGTGCTTCTTCTGATTGACTTCTTTGTCCATTTGAATTCTCTTCCACTGATCTTTGTCCTGCTCCAGAATCTCCATTAGTACTCTCGGACATTCCCCTTGAAGCTTGAAGCTCTTCTCTATTTCAAACTAAACAAAATTAATATTGAACATAATTAAATTAGATCCTAAATCCAACACACAGCACAGTAAAATATAGTCTAAACATTGGCACTGATCAAAATTCTCAAACTGTTTATCTGATTACAATTACTATATGAACTCTTAACAATCATCAAAATCAAGAATTATAGCTGAAATGAATCAATCACTCACACTCACAGCTCAATGAAATCGAAAATTTAAATCAATCACTCACTTCATAAGAACCAAATACGAATTCAATAGCTCAAATCAATACATCAAAAACCCTAAAAAAAAAACCAATCTAAAAATATAAACAAAATCAAAAACGCAGCGGAAGAATTAATCAATCATTCGTTTCAATTAACTAAAATCTCCAGAATTTAAACCAATTCACGAACAAGTAATATTCAAAAAAAAATCCGAGAAATCAGCGATCGGAAAATCAAAAAAATGGAACAAAATTGAAATCGGAAATCTAAGGAAGTGAGGTTGAAGGGGGGCGTGTAAACGACGACGTTGTAGATCGAAACGAACCTGGAGATGGTGGAAGAAAGAGCTTAAAATCGTCGAATGTGGATTTTAATGGAAGCTCTCTTCAAGATTCTAGAGAGAGAGAGAGAACAAAAAAAACGACGGTAGAGAGAGAAATGGAGAGGTCGTAAGAAAGAAGAAAACACACAGCAAATGAGAGAAAAAACAAAAAAAAACTTACTACAAAAAAAATTTAATTAAATTTAATAATTTTCATGACATATATATAAGGTAACGTTTCATGTTTCATGTTTCATTTTTGATCTGTTTTATACTTTTATCCATTTTTGATTTTTCTTACAAGAGAATGAGATGAAACAAAACGGTAAGAAGATAAAAAAAAAATATACAAATTTGGTTATTGATTAATTTCATTTATATTCAAAATAGTATTTGTTTCATTAAGAAACCAAACGTAAGAGATATTAAAATTAAAATTTTACTTAAAATAAATTATATATAGATATATTTATAAAAAATATGCATAATGTAAAGGTATTTAATGAAATAAACAAACAAGATATTAACGTTTAGGGAAATGACCGTTATTTATTTATAAAAAAGCGGGTAAATTATGCTGGAAATGACTTTATATCAAAGTTGTATTTTATGATTTATAATTTATAAATGATTTAAATAATGTATGAAACAGCTGAAAACTGCAAGATCTATAAAATAAAATGAGTAAATTAATATTTATAACAAATCTAAGGGTATTAATTTCAAATAACCTTTATATGGGACAAAATTTGCAATGGCTTTCATAATCTACCTAACTCTTTTATATTACAATTTAATAAAGTTCCAAATTTAACTAACTAATTTAATAATATAAAATAAATAAATATTTATTTCTAGGTTTCTCTTTTTTTACAACAGAAAAAAAAACTCAGTACAACTAGTTTCTCTTTTCTTACAATATTGTTGGGATGACTCTCTCCGATGCACAAAGATGTCTCCTTGTTACAAAGCACATCACAAGTCATGTCACAAGGCACACCACATCACAATCTCAGCATCTCAGATTCATCATAGGAGTCATAGCTTACACATGCTAATTTTTCTTGGTAATTTGTAAGTGTTGATAACATGATGAGATTGCATTCTAGTCAATCGGGTCCTTGAATAAATGTAATCTTCTCAGATCTAAGATCAAATCTCTATCTTTTAGTATGCTCAACTCATAGTATATAGCACCATATCGATACAAATCCCGCCTTCTTAGTAGCGGTAAGGATCACCGCTGATCTCGATCTTTCAGTACCACCTGTTATACTGTTATGTGAGAGAGAAAACCAAATGCTCCTGTTCTTTAACGTATTTTCTATGGCTCTCGCGCATCTATCGAACATTATCACACACAACACTATATATACACTCATTTCGATCGAGATGAACAGCGTATAAAGACAGCCATATAAATGTCCGTTTACACCACAACGAAGTTTGATTTAGGAGTTTTTTTAGCTTAGCTAAAGACAGCAAAACCGGCGAATACGAATCTACCTTAGCTTTAGCATATATGTTTTTTGTAATATTTGAAAATATCTATTATCAGTTTTGTTACATTCTATATTCTATTTATTTTTGTATGTTTATCTTATATTATTATTTTTAAATTTATGTAATAAAATATTTATTACTAATTAAATTTTCATCTTTGGATTTAGAGAGAAGGAGCGGAAAAAAGACAATAATATCAGTTTATCTGGTCGGATTTATTACATAAATTTGATTTTTTTTACTAGATTTTTTTTGTAGATTTTTTTTTTGTATTTTGCTCTTAATTCTTATGTTTATATATAATTGGAAAACATTTGGTGTATCGCAGGTGGATTTTTTTCCTTTTCCATATTTTACATTGACTTATAAGTCAGTGCAACGTGTCCACATTAGTACATTTATTTTTGGAAATTATGTTGAATTACTTGAACTAAGAGGTCCAAAAAATTCAAGAAATACTACTAAAGTTTCGCGCACATGTTGCGTCCCACCAACAAAATTTTTGCAAAACAATAACTCAATTCGTTAGTATTGTTGGAGTAAAATACAAAAAGTTCACATGTATATGATTGAGTATAAAAACTAAAAAAACATCCGGATTTCGAAAATCTAAACTCGTGTAAGTCTAAAAAATTCAAGAAATACTTCTAATATTTCTCGCACATGCTTTGTGCAACTATATACACCAAAACATCTTCATTTTGATCGAGAAAGATAGCGTATAAAGACAGCCATGTAAATGTTCGTTTACACCACAAACGAAGTTCGATATAGAAGTTTTTTTTACCTCAGCTAAAGACAGCAAAACCGGCGAATACAAATATACCTTAGCTAGCTTTTAGGAATTTTTTTTTTGTATTTGATAAGATCTATTACCAATTTTGTTACATTGTATACTCTATTTATTTTTGTATGTTTATCTTAGATTTTTATTTTAAAATTTATGTAATAAAATATTTATTACTAATTAAATTTTTAACTCATATTTATCACAAATCGGTCAAAAATATAACCACTTTTTTACGACGGATAATATCATCGCAATTAATGACTGCAATCGTTGTTCCAAGCCTTTGGCAATGACTTTGTTATCACTCACCGTCGCATTAGTTGCGACATATATATATGTTCTTCCTTACGTCGAGCTCTCAGCAAACCTGCAATCAATTGTTTTTCCTCTTCCATGAACTCAAAAAAAAAAGTTGTAGCTCACCTGTTACTCCTTGAACTCATGGATTACGATTTACGATGCAACCCGCCGCATCTTTGCATCTACTTTCGCATCAAGATGTGATGGTGGACCAATTCATTTAATTGTTATTTCGATTGGTTTATTCTAAAGATTGCAAAATGTTGTCACTTTCAATTTAAATTTCCCATTCTAACATATATATATACATAGTTTCTCACAAAATGCAAAGATCTAGACAATTAGTGAAATAGAACTTTTCTATATATAATTAAACAATATGATATAGATAGTAAAGATTTATATATATCTCATAGATCGATCACAAAACATGCATAAATAAAAAAACCCACCTAAAAATATCTTACCTTGACATATAATGAACGCCTCTTATATGCTTTCCTAGATTACATATATCAACCTCGAAAACCATATAATATACACCAAAAACATATTATACATCTATAAATGTGTAAGAAGTAGATGATTATAAGCCAAGGCGCAGCTCCAAATCGATTTCATCACCTTCAAGGACGTTTTCTCTCCTTGTAGCCATCGAGCCGATTCGTAAGTGTTGTATATAGTTCGAGGTCGTCCTCAACACGACGGAGTCTACTTGCTCGTATCCTCCACGATCAGACGCCACATGGAAACATCTATGAGCTTGTGAGAGTCCCACGTCAGCATCGTTTTGCACCTTGGCCTTGTTGAGACGGTCACGTCGATGGATGTTCATGTGACCACCTAAAGCTTGTGCGTTCGTGAAACCTCTTTTGCAGAAAGTGCACTCATACATTCGTCTCGTCACGGTGGAGACCGACGACGACGCCGTATGACGGTGCCGAACGGCTCCGGTTTCTGATGATGTGGACGACGATGATCTCTCACACTCCATATAGAGATAATTTTATAGAAAGTGTTGAAACCCTAAAAATAGGAGTTTGAGGAAAGATTAAAGATGAAAGAGTAGTCAAATGTCTATGGTGCATATAAGGTGGTTTTTATGATAGAGAAATAAAATTTATATATAAGACTTATTATACTTTTGTTTTTGTGTGTTTATATGTTTGGAAGACATTATTTGGCTTTTTCTTCTATGGTATATTTTTGTGTGTATATTTCTTTTTTTAATTAATTACCACCATATTTTTATTTTTGTTCTCATGTATTTATAACATGATTAGTTATAAACTTGCCAATAATAGCAAGTTTATATAGCTATGCAATATCATACCACTAAATATGTAATTAGTATTTTATCATTGCTTAAGTATTGCTTCGCAAGATATACATTTGACCCTGTTCAATTTTTCTTCCGACCTTGTTCATTGAACTCCGGGACTCACGCCACTTGTCTACGTCTCTCGAAGTTTTGCTTACAATACTCGTATCATAAAAATACAGTGAAAGAGACATAACGAAAGATTTGAGTAGAAAACACATAAAAAATAATTAAGTCAATCCCCACAGTAATCCAATTAACTGAAATCCAAATTAACCTCAACTAAACTCTTCAATTAGTCCACAAAAGTACAAGAAATGATGACAATTAAAAGGCAAGGGAGTGGTTTAAAATCAAACGTGTTTGTTTTTATTTCTAAACATTCCTTTTGTGTTTGTCTTCTAATAATCCAACCTTTTTATCGCAATTTGATAGACACAAACAAAATTTATGAATTTATTAGTTTTTTTTTTATAATAAATTGCATTGAATTTATTAGTTTGGTCTTGACTGACCGTTTCGATTTTTCCACTACAAAATTATTATCACTACGATGATCAACTTTTTTTTTATGGTAAAGATTTTTTATCTTACCTATATATTTATTGATGGAAATCACATTTTTCATATCATTTAGAATATATCAAAGATATAAAAATAAATGAATAATATGATTTTAAAAAAGTGAATTTGTGTATATTTTATCATAAATAATCTTTATTTCTTTTTTGAATCTATTAAAAAAAAATCTTTCATTATTTAAGGGAAACAAAAAATTATAATCTTTCATAATTGGACAGCTCGGCAAAATGAAGGTTTCGTCATCTGATAGCAATTGGAGTACTTTGATTCGCTTAATTACAGCCACATCATTGACATTACGTTACTTGTAACACCTAATCCGGTTTGTTTAGGTTTGGTTTTCTATAACTATCATCAGATTTAACATTCCAATAAACAAAAGCACCAGTGGTCTAGTGGTAGAATAGTACCCTGCCACGGTACAGACCCGGGTTCGATTCCCGGCTGGTGCATATTTCTTAGTTTTTTTTCTTTTTCTTTTTCCCTTTTAAATAATTTGACAATTTAGTGCTTACTCATCTGTTCGAAAGCACAGGAATGGTGAGAAAAACTTGACCAGACTTGTCGCCACGTCATTTTGCCTTGAGCCACTAAGCTAACCACTGAAGCTGCTTCTTCCAAACTAATTTTGACTGATGTGCTGAAACAACAATGTTTATACAAACAATTATATATGATTCGACCCATATTCTAAAATATGGTTCAATCACAGACAGTGTTTTAAAAATTACTCATAAGTAATTAGTAGAGAAAGATAAATTAACTTGTACCATTAATTTACATAAATAAAAGACTAAATTAAACTTCTGACACCAAAAGAAAAAAAAACTAATTAAACAACGAATACAATCTCTCTCATCGGAACAACATTTTGAGCTCCTCAAGTCTAGCTGATCGGACTTCTTCATCGGTCAAAGCTCCGGCGATCATTCGCTGCTTCCTTGCCTGAACTTGCTGCATTCGTTCCTCTACTGTATCCTGCACACAATCATTCAAAACAAACACAATCTTGCTTATTTAAGAGATCTTAAGCTTAAGATGCTAGAAGCTCGAAAAAAATGCAGTTTTTAGTGCTGTTACCTTGACAATGAATCTTCTGACGCATACCGTTCGTTTCTGCCCGATTCGATGAATTCTCATGATTGCTTGCTCTTCGACGGCCGGATTCCACCATGGATCCTAAGTGTTTCAAGAAACAAAACCAAAACATCAATATCATCATCATCATCATCAAGAAGAAGAATTCAAAACAAAGGTTGTAGAGAGATGGTACCATTAAGAAGACGCTTGAGGCTGCGGTTAGATTCAGACCAACTCCTCCAGCTTTCAGAGACATAAGCAGAATCTGTGATACATCACAGAAGCAGAAACATAAAGATCTTAAGCTCTCTCTTAGTTTGAGACAGTGTTAGTTTGAAAATTATCCAATCACTTACTGTTTTCTGTTTGGTTTCATTGAACTCTTTCAAGACCTTTTCTCTTCCCTTCTGAGCCAGCTTCCCATCGAATCTAAGAAACTCGAATCCTTTTTTTCGCAATGGAATCTCCAAAAGATCCAAAAATGAAGTCCACTGGCTAAAGACAATGCTTTTCTCGCCCGAACCAGATTTCTGGATCGTCTCTAAGCATTCGAGCAGCTCTGAAACCTTCGAAGACTCCTTCCAGTTCTTTACCACATCAACACGGAATATACTATCCGTTGGGCATGAGATAAGCTCAGTTTTCTTCAGGATTGTCCTGCAGATTGGGCATAGACCACAAGACGAAGACCGCCAGCTAGAAAGGAGACATTCTCGGCACATTCTATGTGCACAAGGTGTGAGAATGGGATCATCTGCAGACTCCAGGCATATTGGACATTCTTGGCTATTGCCATCGCGTAAATCTTGGATTACTTCTTCGATATATGCTCTAGAAGGAGCTTTTTGGGAAGCAGAGTCAGGGTTGTTATCAAGAAATCTCCTTGCAAGGCTATCTAAGTCAGCGTACTGTTGTGAATCTGCTCGGCTGCAATTTTATCTGCAGGTATTAGAGTCCATTGCCAGGGAATAGAAGAGGCTATTGAATGGATTTTGGTTTTGTACCTCATAACTAGGAAAGGGTGGTTACAGCATTGGCGAAGACGGAGGAGGAGCTCGAGGATGTTTGCATAGTTGTGAAGAACTTTGCCTTGTGCCACAAATTGATCAAATTGGACCTGTTTCCAAACGAAAAAAGAAGGTTATGCATTTACCAAGACATTGTAGATACTTAAAACAGATTATGATTAAGCTATTGTGCTTGAAACATGGAACTATAACACTTACTTTGGATCTCTTGAAAAGGGCGGTATAGAAGTCACGTTCTGCTTCAGATTGTTCACATTCAATGACTTGGACATCAGTTGGAGGAAGCTCAAGAATAAGACTGAAAGTTTGCAGATAAAAGTGGAGGGACATTAAGCATAAGACAAGCAAAAGAAAAGGAAAAAATGGAACGAAATAGCAGAAAACATCTACCTTCCTTCTTTGTCCCTTGTTTCCTTTGTTCTTCTCAGCATCAATGGCCTCAAAATCGCCTTGATCAGCTTCAGTCCTCGTGGATCACCATTTTCATAAGGCTTCTGAATCAACTTACTCCACCTATACAGACACGGACACATACATGAAGGATAAAAGTTAAATCAAAAGGAATTATATAGCAAAGGGTAACACGATTCCAGATGAAATGTCAGCATACCAAGCCCAATTGCACCATGGTTCGACATGCAGGAAGCATAGAAGACTGTAAAGATCTTCGAGCTTGTTCTGCATTGAAGAGGTATAGAATCAGTAAGTGCCAAAACGGTATGAGCTCATATTATCTATTCACGAGTTGCTTTTAGTATCTTACTTGTAAGGGAGTCCCTGTCAGACACCATCTGCAATGTGAGGACAACTCAAACGTAGCTTTAGCAGCTTGAGTTTTCCATGATTTGATCGTATGAGCTTCATCAAGAACAATCCTGAACCAATCAATCCTGTGGAAAATACTGTTTGCCATATCCTGCGTGCCATGATTCTTAGACATTAAGTTCAACTAAACAGATAAACAGATTACATCATTTTGGGACTGAATTAATACATGAGTACTTTGTTACCTGCTTGTAAGCCGAGGTTAAGACACCATAAGTTGTCAAGACCACATCATGACTAGCTATTGCTTTCGCGTCATGTGTCCTATCCCCTCCATAGTAAACTAATACAGACACCGTGTCAGGTGTCGAATGAGTCTCAAGCTCGTCCTGGAATAAAGTGGAAACCAATTAGACTTTTCTGAAAGAGGATCAAATAATTAGTAAGAAACAGCTATCAAGATAATCACCTTCCATTGGCTTAACAATGCCATGGGACAAATAATAAGAGTGCCTCCTTTTGCCTTCACAGAGACTAGTGCTGTATGAGTCTCCTTCCTCTTGCGTTTATCTCCATTAACATCTAGCGCCAAGTCATCTTCATTTTCTGGGTTACCTCGGCCAGGTCGTGCAAGTATTAGTGCAATTGTCATCACAGTTTTTCCAAGTCCCATGGCATCTGCCAATATCTGGAAACAAAAAGTTTAAACTGTCATCAGTTCCACAAGCAGAGAGTATTTCCCACTAGGGAGAGATAAATGTGTTAAGATGAAGATTCAACGTGATCAGGAAACATACTCCGCCTCTTGCCATCTGTGTTGCTGTTGGAAACTGGATTGTTGCTTCACCACTAAAGATGTTCACATAAATTGAAGGTGCCCTCCTGAATAAAATGCATACAAATCAACTTTATAAGATCAGATAAAATATACTTTATAAGATAAGATCAGATAAAATATATGAGATAATACATACTCGTCACATATTCGATAAGCCTCCCAGCAAGGATGTAGAGTTTCAGCTGCCTTTTCAACATCAATTCCTTTTTCAGATTCAGACATCCAGTAGAGAGCTTGTTTCTGGTATGGTCTCAGGTTACACGTGAGTGTACCTGGAGCTTCCATTTCCTAAACGATTGAAAAGAGAAAATTATATGAAAATTAGCTTTTTTCAAGAAGGCCAAGATAAATATCTTGAAAATATTTCACACCTCCAGGTTATATGAATCTGCAGCTCCAACAATACGATTCATATATGACTCAGGAGCTTCTTCTTCATCTTTGTTCTGCTCCAGATACTGTTGACTACCTTTTCTTCTTTTTGTTATGGCCAACAATGCTGCTCTTTCATCAAAGTCATCCTGACCAATGAAATGCATAACTTAGTTTTCCACCAAATGAACAAAGAAGTTAAAATTCATAACAGTATAGTTACCCAAAATACATCAAATGAATTTCAGGAAGAACCAAAGTGGAACACATACCTCCAAATTCAGTGAACGTTTACGAGAGTTAAGTTCCTCAGGAGTAAACTCCGCCTGTTTAAAAAAATATATAAATGACAAACAGACAAATAATGGACTGGAAACATGATGCTAAAGTCCATTAAGGTATTGGAACAGGGAAATGTGGTACATACCTTTTGATAAGGTTTGATTGTCAAGTGTTTGAAAAGCTGGAGAAGAGGATGGAGCGTGGAATCGACGTTTGGGGAAGAACCAATCCGCCAAGTGGATTGGCTAACATCAGTGAATATCGAGCTGTGAATGTAAAAACTGCAATGCAAAAGCCATATAAGTTACCAACAAAACTATCAGTCAAGCAAAACCATCAACTAAGATAAACGAAAACAATCTTTACCTGACATATAGCATAATTTCTTGCATCATTGTAAGAGTTGGTGGCGCCGCTACACATCTGCCTAGCATTTTGACCTTACCAGATCTCAAAAGGCTCACAGCCCAATTAGACCACTCCATCGGAAGCCTACCAATCTAAGATCATACAGGCCAAGAAATGCAATCAATTTAATAAACCCTTCAACTGCCCATAATTTTGTAAAACTAGACAAATTTGCAGCATTTCACAACATGAAAGATGTCAAAAATTTTAAGAAACAAAAACACAAATCGTTCAGTATCAAATGCTAACTATCAAGAAAATATATGGACAAATTAAAGGGAAATATTGCAGATGACAAATAAATAAATAAATTGGCTTACCTCCCCACATCGTTTAGTAGAGAAACGAACAATGTTTGGAACTTTCCAATTCTTAACAGAAGAAAATGTGAAATTCACAATCTCGTTATCTTCTAGTTTCCTTCCTTTACTTGTGGAAGTAGCCGTGACAAGTGACCTCCCAACCAAATACCAATCTTTCTCCACTGGAAAATCGCCGTCATCCACTTTCACCTTTCTTGCTTGAACTGGTTCCTTCTTCACATACAATGGTTTCTGCTCGCTGCTATATTTCACTTCTTTCACTTGCGAACTCAACTTCACAGCATCCACCTTTATTTCCTCAACCGGTTCCATCTTCACATGAGTAGAACTCCTCTCTTGTTTCACTAAAGGATTTTCCAGATCGATAACTTCAGTAGTATCCAAACTCTCTGGTTTCACAGTACGAAGTGGCTTCGGCGCCAGGATATAGCTTTCAACACAGATAGGTACAGATGGTTCCATCTCCGTTTTCCTTCTTTTGGCTGATGTACCATCCAAATTTTCCTCTTGCGACAATTCATGAATCTCACTTGGTTGGTCTTCCTGAACTCTGATCACCTCATCCTTCTTTTCGAACACATTTGACAAAACAGGATCTTCTTCCAACTTTGTACCTACATCAGGTTCTTCCTTGACCTTAGCATTAACACACTCGTTCTCTAAACCTCTCGAAACAGTTTCAACAACAGATTTCGCTATCGAATCAACGATCATGTCTTCTTCTTCTTCTTCTTTAACAACCACAAGATTCTGCAATTCAGGTTCCACTACTTCTACCTTCACATTACAATCATCACACAAAGCACTTGAAACAGTTTCAACCACAGACTTCGCTACCGAATCAACGACCATTTCTTCTTCTTCATTAACAACCACAAGATTCTCAGCATGCAATGCAGGTTCCACTACTTCTACCTTCACATTACAATCATCACACAAAGCATTTGAAACAGTTTCAACCACAGACTTCGCTACCGAATCAACAATCATTTCTTCTTCTTCATTAACAACCACAAGCTTCTCAACATGAAATTCAGGTTCCACTACCTCTACCTTCACATTACAATCATCACACAACGCACTTGAAACAGTTTCAACCACAGACCTTTCTATAAAATCAACAATCATTTCTTCTTCCTTATCAGAAACTCGATCCTCAACATCTAAATCAAGTTCCTCCTTCACAACACGAAACTCTAAATCCTTCGCCTTAAATGAATCAGATTCTAAAATCTCTTTATTCACACAAGCAAAACCATCACCAATTACCTCATCTTTCGCCGGAAGAGGAATCGCCGGTACTACAACACCTGAAAGATCCGACTTAGATCCATTCGAGCCAACAACAATCCCGTCAAGGCTTTGCTCCGAAGATAAAGCTGAGATTCGTACTCCAGTTGTAGTTCTGACGATTAGAGAGGATTCGTCAATGAAATCGGGAGTATCTGCAACGATTTTACCATCACCGGAACTCGAAACAGCTTTGGATTCGATTCTCCGCATCTCTGTGTCGTCGACGGTAGCCATTTGGGACGAAATCGAGCCTGGAGTTGAAGAAATGAGTAGAGAGTGAGAGAGGGAAGCGAGAGGGACGAAAATGGAGGATGAGAGTGGAAGAGGCGTTAGGGTTTTTAAATAAGGAATTGGTCTTTTGGGGATTTAATTTTGGCGCGAACTGAAGTGAATGGTTTGGGTAATTAAGAATTGGCGGGGTGATTTTTGGAGCCAAAATTACTGTAAATCTCGCAGTTAATTTATCTGTTAAAAATATATTTTATTCCCTTGATATCTGCTTTTCGGATAGATACATATTTATTTCCTTTTTCAACTCTTAAATCTTTAATCTAATTATTTTTAATTGCCGTTTTTAAAAATATTTATGACTTTACAGCAATTTAGCTGAACTTTACTACCTCAATATATCAACTTAATATCAAGACACAAAAAAAATGCAATTCTGATCATTTAACAGAAAAATATGAAGAAAATAAAATTTAATGTTTATTCGTAATTTAACCAAATTCATGCAATATAATCTAGTTTTTAAAGTGATATTTTTCAGAAACATTCTAACCAATATAAAGACAGTTATGCAAAGTTTTATTGACATAGTTTCCTTTAAAGATTTTTAGGATGAATTATAAAAAATGCACCATCATTATCTATAAAACCGAGGTATTACAACTTTCTAAGGTGAATATAATATACTTATGTAGAAATGTAAGAGAAAGTCGCAACTTAGCGTAGTTCTTGTGTTAATACTTAAAAATTATATTATGTTTAATGTTATTAAATGGAAGTTGCACAAGATAATTATAGCGTTGACTTAGAGGGATTGACCTAATTAAACAACCATATCCTCTCTACATATATATATGCCCAAGTTGCTAATAGAAATCATATGTTAATTAGAATCTTTATTCCTACAAGTCATCTTTGTCTGCGAATATTAAAAACCAAAGCGCGTCTAAATATAATTTTATCTCTTAACTTTGAATATCAATGATCAAATGTCTCCTCTATATATATATATATATATATATATGTCAAACATTATAAATTAGCAAAACAGAATAATACAACAACTTGATTAATATTCAATAAAACCAAACGCATATAGTTATGAGACTTGCAATAAAAATCATAACTCTATGTAGATTGGTATATATATAGCTCCACAACCTTTTCCCACAAATCAACCAAAACCAAACACAAATCAATAACGTTTTATATGGCTTCAAGAAAACCAAAGGCCAAACCGGTTAATCGCCAATCTGTGAGGCACCCGAGTCACAACCATCCCTTGCGTGTCTTTAAAGCCAAAGAAGAGGATGAGACCGCATGCTCTGGCTGCGAGCTCGAGCTTATCGGGCAAGCTTTCAAGTGTATAAAGTCAGAATGCGATTACTTCTTGCACAAGTCATGTTTCGACCTTCCTGGTGAGACTCATCACAAGGCTCACCAGGACCACCCTCTGACCTTGCTTCATTCCCCACCAGATGATCGGTCCATCTACACGTGTGACGCATGTGACCAATACGGATCTGGATTCACTTACCATTGCTCTAACTGCAACTACAATCTTCATGTGGGATGTGTGTTTATCCCTGAAACCATACATCGCGAAGATCATGAACATTCTCTTACTCTTCTTTATTGCACACCGTGTAAAGGTCGTGAAGACACGATCTTCACTTGCAGCGTTTGTGAAGAAACTATTTCAGAAGATCTATGGATGTATTATTGCAAGGAATGTGACTATGGAACACATGTACATTCATGTGCGGCATTCGAAGATCAAGAATCAAATGAAGAGGAAGAAGAAGAAGAAGACGAAGAAGAAGAAGGAGAAGCGAGTTCTCCAGCTTCTAGGATAAAGTCGTTGATGAAGGCGCAGGACGAGATGGCGGCTATGCAGCTAGAGGCACGTATTGAGAATGATGCGAGGAATGCTGCGCTTGATCTTTGGGATCAACCAAAACGCAGATACTATTGGTGATCAAGAAGGGATAAGTATACTTAATTATGAAGTTTGATTGTTTCTTTCTTTGCGAAATATGGTTCTTGTTTATTTTTGTGGATTTGTAACTTTGGTGTATATATATCTAATTTGCTATATGAAAAATAAAATTATGATGGTTTCATTTATTTTTGTCTGTCCTATGGTTTTGGTGATTAAAATTACAATTCAAATCGAACATATTTTGATTTAACACTTTGACTCTTTTCCGTCGAATGGTAATGCGCTTGAAGCGTGTGAGCGATGCAATATGATTGTGACTATTATGTGAGTGATGTGCTACGTTTAAATTGTGGATGGTAAAGTTTTTTTTTTAGTTTCAGTTTGTTTTTCTTATTGAATGACAAAACATTGTGATCTGTCTAAATTTCATCTCATAAAATTTATATATTGTGTGGTTTAATTTGATTCTCGACCTATGCGATATGGTGTGCGAGCAATGTATTAGGTCGGAATTTGTTTTTATCCTTTTAATGAGAAAAAGTTAAAATTAATTGGATTACTAAAATGCAATAAAATTGGTTTTCTTTTATGGTTTTAGACTTATTAATTACTTATTAATTAGTAAATATAAAATCTCACAAAACTATATTACGACGGGTGATGTCAGCACTAAAGCCAGCAATCTCGAGTTAGTCAAATTGGTTTGTTGTGATTAACTAGTAATGGCTTGGTTGATTGGCTATTTAGATGTGCTTATTATCTTAGTTATTCTTAAGAGGTATGGTTTGAAAATGCAAGAGTTGTAGTACTTCAAGAACTAGAACAGAAAGTAACGTAGAAAGTAAGGCAATGAGTTTTTCTCAACAACACGATCTTTGATTAATAGAAAATCAGGTTACTCCTGACCAAAAAAAAAAAGAAAATCAGGTTACAATTTTTTCTCTCAACCTATTTTCTATTCTCTCAAACACTTGTTCTCAGATCACACACCGATCTAGAACTTCTCTTGAAAACCCCTTAGCCCTCTCCTAAGTTCTTAGCTTTTTTCTCTTGTGTTAAAACTTAGTTGCGTAGGAAATCTCTCTCTGGTTTGTGCTAATCTTCCATGAAGACTTAGCACCCTATTTATACTAAATAGGCAATTGCTTCTCTCAAGCCAATTCCTATTCTAGTTTTAATAGGTTTTGGATAATTTCCTTTTTAATTTCTTTTTGGATTTAGGAAATTATCCTCTTACTTCTTGTTTCATTTTCTTTACGCAGGAAACTCTCCTTATGTTTCCTTTTCTTAGCAAAAGGAAACTCTTCAGTCTCCTAGAAACTTTTCCAAGCTTCCAGCTCTTCAAACGTTTCTTCCTTTCTTCAGCTTTGCTTCCTGTATCACTTCATGTATTACTTCGAACTGATACATCAACTATGTCAGTTCTCTCCAATGTCTAATGTCTTCAAGTGAACTGTCACACTGTCTATGACGATTCTATCTTTCTATCTCACAACATGTGTATCACATTATGTTTCAGCACCAATCTCATGACATGTTTTGACATCTTATAAAACTCACTCAACACAACACCTTCATGGTTCTCTATGGGCTATGGCTAAGAGCTTTAATCGTGTTTATACATATATATATATATATATATATATATATATATAAACAAAATATTATATATATATATATACAAAATATTATATATATATATAAACAAATGAATCCACATATAAACAAAATATTATATATATATATATATATATATATATACATATATGATTACATTAAGTGCATCTGTATACCTATAAAATGAATTAACCTATTTTAAAGAACAATATACACTTAATCGGATATCATTTTACTTTCAAATTAAGAGTCTTTGCTTTTATTAATTAAAGAAAAAGAAAAAGAGTGCAAAAGTTTAATTGCATAGATTTTGTCATGACCTTTCTTTAGTATATAAAGTATTTAAATTGAAAATCTATAAACCCAAAGAACAAGAAACGTTTCAAAACATATCATAACTTTTTGCATGCTTGTAATCATGATCGGTCGAATTGTAGCTAGTTGTGTTCTCCATATCCTGATGATAGTGGCCGTAGTTATGACCATCCCTCTTTTAAAAATCACACTATTCAGGTTTGATTTTGTTTTTTTTTTTTCGTTAACATGATGTTCTATTCTTTTAGTTCATAGTTGTCTTAGATCCGAAACTATCATATGATAAATTTGTAATAGATATACAGATCATACATAATTTTTCTGAAAAGTAGCACTACATTTGGGTTATCATTTTTATCATTAAAATGAGTGAGCTAACAACATGTGGGTTAAGATATCTTATCTTCAATTTGTTATTTTTGTTTTAACTATATTGTTGTGGTGTAGATGAGACCAAGTGCTTACCCAAAAGGATGGAACAATAAACTTTTAGACACCGAAAAACAGAATATAGTGACTCAACTCTGGACCATCAATGGAAATTGTCCTAAAAATAGTATCCCGATAAAAAGAAGGGGATTTTGCACAGAATGGCCAGGGGCCCACTTTCTTAACCACCGTTTGGCAAACTCAATGTTTGTTTTCACCAAATAGCCACTCCTTTTGTTTCGGACATCTTTGCCCCTCACGCAAAAGAAAGGAAACAAATGATACTGTGTACGTTTAGTTACGATGTACTGTACATGGTTAGCATTCAGTTCCTACAGTTAAAAAAGAGGATAAAAATAATATAAAAAAAATGAGAAAATATCGCCTTCTTCCGCCGTTTTTCTCCTTCGCCGTTTATTCTTCTTCATCGTTCTCTTCCTTCTCCTCCGCCGTTCTCTTTCTTCTCCTTCTCCTCCGTTCTCTTCCTCCTCCTCCGCCGCCGTTCTCTTCCTCCTCCTCCTCTGCCGTTTCTTCTTCATCTTCAGCCGTTTTGCCCTGAAGCTTCCTTCTCCTCCGTTGTATCCAGATCTAAAAAGGTAAACTCTTTTCTCTCTCAATTTTCAGGCTTAAATATTAAAATCATAGGCTTAAATCGAGTTCATCTTTTTCAATCGAGTGTATCAATCTAAGAAAATTAGGGTTTCTTTCTCTTTGATTTTTTCTAAACATTTATGCAACTGTTTGTGTTTGTTTCTTCTCTGGTTTGTATTTGTATGTTCTTAATTTTAAAAACCTAATTTTTCTTATTTATGTCAATTGTAAAACTCTGAATTTTGTGTTGATTGTGGATCTAAGATGATTACATTTAGCAAGATAGGCTCCGTGTGCCATTGGTTTTTGTGAGGAAAGGAATCAGATCTGGTCGTGTGGCAAGAAGAAGCGACAGAGTGAAGAATGCCCAAGTGGTTGAGAGACTCTATTAGAAAGAGAGGGTTTTATTTACATTATGTGCTCTCTTTTTAAGAGATGTATGTGTGTATATTAAAAGGGTCCCGAGAAATTAGTTTTCTCTTATCAAACAACAATACTAAATTCAATAATCATCTCTTCTTTTATTTCTATTTTCATTATTTTTATGTTTGATTTTTATTTTTGATTTAGAGTTTATTTTATTTATTACAAATAATATTTTTAATAATTGTTAAAATTAAAATTATGCTACGGATTTGCGATCGATAACAATATAGCAAAAATTGCTATTAATTTGCGAGGAGTGTTTTATGATACTATTCATATATTGCAACAGACAAAAAAAAATGTCGCAAAAGTCTAGCAAAGTTGCGAGGGACTTACAATGATGCATATTGTAACATATCTGCGAGGAAAATATCCGTCGCAAAATTTGCGAGAAATGTACGCCGTTTTCCAATTTGCAAGACGCGTTTTGCGAGGAATTGACGTCTCTCGCAAATCCCTTACTATTTTTGTTTTGCGAGGGCCTAGCGAGGAATCCTTCCATCGCAATAGGCGTGTTTTCTTGTAGTGTTATAATATTAAATTTATTTGTTGGTGGGTCTAAGATATGACTAATGAGCTACCGTAATTAATGAAAATCATCATTATGCTTTGTATATGTGGTGTTGTAGTATACGTACATATTATAAGGTTGTGAGAAAAAAAATCACAACGAAGGAGATGATGGAGAGTTCGTGAAGATTGCTATTTTGTGGTTACCAAATCATATAATCTAAGCAAAGAAAAGTTTGATCCATAAGATATTATAAGAAGTATATCAATTTTGTTTTTATTATATGTACACAAGAAGTAATCATTTTTTAAAAACAAAAATCAAGTAATTTTCCATTGCAAAGTTTTTTACTTTCTTTGATACTAATTACTAGTTTTTGCAGTCACATTTAATGTCTTTTGTTTGTGATGAATTAATGATGCAGATATATAATGGAGATACATGTATTTATTGTTGTTGGAGAGTGGTTGTGCACAGATAAAGAAGAATGGGAATTTGTTGCTGAGAAAAGAAAGTTTGGTAGGTGTGTACGTGTTAAAGAAAATATGATGTACACGGAACTTACGTGTACGTTATGTGAGGTGTTCAGTTTAAAGTTTACGGAGTTTATTCCAAACATTAGTTATTGGATGCCTGAAAAGATGTCGACAATGATTGAACGTAAACGCCCTTCAGTGTTCATTGACAATCAAGTGAGCTTGGACACATTTTTTTCTATTTGTAGTGGTGATCCAAGCGTCGACATGTTTGTGTCATTTTCTCCAATCGTTAATCATGCATCGGTTGAAGTAGCTAAGGAGAACGTGGAGGAGGAAGACCAAGACCAAGAAATGGTGGATGAGGAAGAAAATTCAGTTGAGAAAGAAGGGGATGACGTCGATGAAGAGGAGGATGGTGAGGATGTCGAGGACGATGAAACGTTGATAATGATGACACCGATGGATCAAGCGGTTCGAGTGGCATAGAACTGACCGTAGATGGTAGTGAAGGAGATGACGAGGATTATGATTACAATAAGTGGAGTGATTTTATAGTCAGTGAATATGGGATAGGCCATTACCGTGACGTTGGTGATGTGTAACCGCCTCTGCTTCCAAGAGACGAATTCAGTTAACTTTTACAAACATGTACGTACACGGATAATCATGTACGTGGTGGGTCAAACACATCTGCTTTAAATGAAATTGGTGATACTCAACCATATACGAAAATTACGTACACCGGTAACTGTGTACCAAAAAAAGATAAAGATGTGGAAGACTCGTCGTACACCGATACAGATGATGCTGAAGGGGATGCTGAAGGGAATGCTGAAGGGGATGATACTGGTGACGTGAATGTCGCGAACAATCCTGCAGGAGGATCTACAGTAGTGATTTTGGAAGAATTTACCGATGGTGTTGTCACATTGGAAGAGTCTTATGATGTCTATACTTCTTTCCCTTCAATGTTAAGTGTTAAGGTCAATATACTAGATAATGATGCTCCTCTAATATTCGATAATTTAGCATACGTTTTAATCACATGTACATTTTCTCCATATGAAACTAACTATTCAAATCGTTTATGATAGATGGGGAAAAGGAAGAAACGCGCTATTGCTAACAGGTGTACCAGATGTAGAACCGAAGGACATAACAAGAAAACCTGCAAAACTCCTATTTAGATTAAAGATAAACTAACCCTATCACTCTGGTTCTGTATGGTTCTAGTTGTTTTTTGATGTACGTATACTGATTTTGAATCCACGGATATTTGTTCTACGGTGTACGTTTTGGTTTTGATTAATATATGCATGTTATTTACAAGTGGTGTACGCTTATCATAGGCAATTCGTGTACGTACGCAGTTCATTTCATTAGCAGGCATGGTGAACCCTAATTTATTAGGAATACGGAAAACCAATTTCGGTTTGATCGGTTTTTGTGTATAATTTAAACCGGATCCAAAAGAATTCAAAACTTCCATAACACGCTGGTCAAACGAGTTGATATTTATTTGGTTAATTATACACGTGTCAAATTACCGACTTTATCTTTCCCTTTCAATATTCATATACATTCTATGTACGTACACATACATCCCATACGTACACTATAAAGTACTTATAACATATAAACGGCTCATATATATGTATTTTTTCAGTTTTACATGCCCGTTAATGTACACAAAAACTTTAGAACTATAGTGTACGTATATAGAAACCGTTGCAATCGACTCTCATAATACATTGGGTGCGAGATATAAAAAACATATGTATACATATACAACTTCATCAACCTGATAGCTTGCCATTTAATCTTTAATATAAATGCGTGACCAAACACTTGTGAATCCTTCTTTAGTTTTAACCATTTCTTCCACAACTCTCTTTTTGGGAAACTTGCCACATTCCAGTCCTGGTAGTATAGCGAATTCTCATAAACCAAACCTTATAGGATGACCAGCAAACACAATCCACATCTCGTGCTTCTTTTTTGTCACCAATTGACGGGGCAACAATCGAAGGACTAGCTTCCCAGAAAAAGAACATTTGTTTGGACATATTGTAAATAGCTTCCCAAAAAGATAAGCTAAGAGCTATTTCATCTGCTCAGTTTCTTCAAGAACAATAGCTATTGTAGCAAGCCACTCCGGTTTTGAATACACGCATTGATCTTCGTGAGTGTGGGGTAATGATCGAAGACAAACAACCGAGAGGGTAAATCTTCATCAATAACATCATCCATGCTTGAAATCCCTACAAAATAGGTTGTGCAAAACATTATCAAATACACCACAAATTAATCAAAATCAAAATTTACACGATGTAACCTTTTTTTTTGTTTGGGCTAAAACACGATGTAACCTATGTACGTACACGAAAAGTGAATTTATTTTTCGTACACCTAATACAATCAATAACACTATGTACACAATTAGATTTTTCCAATTTCTTTTACCCAGCCGCAATTCGCATATACGTACACAGACAGTTTCTATTTCTATATTCAGTTTGAATTTTGGCAGATAATCGGTTCACAACTATAGAAATTGAAACTCTACGAAATATTCACCCAGATTTTTTCCCAATTTTAAATGAAATCGTCAACAAAATATGCTAGAGTCATTATTTGTGAATCAGATTAAGGTAAAGTTATATTACCTTCAGAAATCTCGTCGGAGGCACCGATGTGAAGGCCAAAGTTGTTTTCCGGCGATTTCCCTTTGCTTCAACTCGAAATTTTGACGATTTGCTCGAAATTGTAGAGTAATTCCACACCCAAGAACAACCCACCGCCGACTTATCTATTTGTAACACAAATCTGGACAAGTTGCGCGAATTTTGTGTCTGAAATCTCTCTGAAACTCAAAATCTCTTCACACAACCCGAAACTAGATATCTCTTCACACAACCGGAAACCAACAATGGGTTCTTTCTCCCCAAGCTCGATTTTAGATTTACGAAGAAGATTTGAAGTTCAATTTCAAAATTTCGACCAACAAATCGTTCTCTCTCCCTATGGTTTTCTCTATTTCTCCGAAATTTCTCTTTGGAAGAGAAAGTGAACAGTTACTTTTTTTTTCTTTTTATTATGTTTATATGTCAAATACTTTCACCCATAAATTTTTTGTTTAAAAGTAACCGAACGAGCACAGTAGCTCATTAAGGGCATTATTGTCCTAAAACCTCCGTGTGGCTATTTCATGAGAGTGAAAGTTGAGTTTGCCAAAGGGTGAAAGGTCAGTCAACATAAGTGACAAACGTGAAAATTTCTTTAAAAAGAACAAGAAGAGAAGATATTTTACGAGCAAAATCAATAGAAAGATATGGAAAAAAGGATCCCAACAGCATCTCCCAACATACATCATCCGCTTTAAATAATAGTAATGCAAAACATGAGGTACATATATATAAGCACTTGAAAAGTCATATAATTTTTCTCTTAATCATAAGTAGATATATGTTTTTCTAATTTCTTATATGTGTATATGTATGTACATATAAGTACGCCCAAGTTGTTGTGAGGGGAAAGTTTCATGGAGCTAAAGCGGTTATAAACGTATGGAAGCCTGACGTACAATTGCCAAGAGAGTTTAGCGTAGCACAAATATGGGTCGTGTCTCGCTCTAATTATTACGAAGTTAACACCATTGAAGTTGGATGGCAGGTCCTAGTTTATTCTTACAACTACATATGCATATATATATATATTATATATATATACACAGTATTATTTTTTTTTCTAACATTGGTTATCCAATTGTTATAACTAGGTTTACCTGAATCATTATAATAATGATACCAAACCAAGATGTTTTATTTACTGGACAAGTGAGTTAATTTCAACAGTATTGTTATGATTATTCTTTTTTACTATCTTTTTGGTCAATAATGTACTTCGAGACAAAAAAAAAGTAATAATAATAATTGTATGTTGTTTCGTAACATGCAAACTAGGTTGATGGATACAGGAGAACTGGTTGCTATAATCTTGATTGTTTAGGTTTTGTTCATATCAACCAAAACTTTACCCCTGGTGCAGCATTCGATGATGTTTCTACCATTGATGGAAGGTTAATATAATCGAGGATGTTTCTTTTCCACTAAATTTTGGCCGGACTATTATCTATCCTATAATATTTTGAAAACTAATAATAAATGTGTTATATAATTATAGGATCCTTATACAGGGCACTGGTGGTTGAAAGTTAGTACCAATATAATTGTTGGATATTGGCCTTCCACATTGTTCACCCATCTACGAAATGGTGCGACCGAAATTCAATGGGGAGGAGAAATAATAGATTTTAAGTATGGTTCTCAATACACAACAACAAAAATGGGGAGTGGACATTTCGCTCAGGAGGGATACAGAAGAGCTAGTTATTTCAAAGATCTTGAGATCGTTGATGAAAGTGACACTACAAAACCAGTTACAGGAAGATATTTTTCTTATATGCCGCAAAAGAATTGTTACAATATCATTCCTGATTATAATGTTCTCTGGGGATTTCATTTTTTTTTATGGTGGTCCTGGTCGAAATCCTAATTGCTTATGATTATATATATACATGTTGCATTTGTGAAGGCTCCATTTGTCATCATCAATGCAAATAATTTAATTGATTTGAAAATCAAAACAAAATTGTTTAATATTTATTTTATGTAAATAATTTAATTGGTGACCATCTAAGTCTCGTATCATTTAATATGAAACTAAATTGTTTTACTGTATACTATTTTTGTAAGCAGTTAAATTTTAGTATAGTGTAAAACTTTGTTGTATCTTATTTAATTATAAGCTATTCTTCGTGATGATCTTTAAGTATAGTATACATGTTTACAAATTTTGCTATTCTTTCAAGATCCAAACACACATAAATAATTTATCATTATACATGAGATCGACTGACTCTTGGACATCTCATTATTCTTCACATTCAGTTAATCAAAAGAACATAAATCAAAGGGCTTGCGTAAACAACAACCCTTATTGCCTTCATCCTCTACATCAGATCACATTGCACCTAAAGAACATATTTGATTACCATATCGCTTGTTGGTTCTTTATAGGATTACTTTATAGGATTACTCTTTTCTATAAATGGTGGAATTATGTAATCAGATTTTTTGAGTAATTAATTTATACTTTTGAGCCTTCTTCTCCAAGCTCCTTTTCAAGCTTTCCACTACTTTAATAACTCGTGCAAATATACGTTAGCTTAAGAATTGATTGGAGGTAACAATGGCTAAGTGTAATAGTACGTAACAGTATTGGTTTCTCTCATTATATTTGTAAGACATTGAATTTATAATATAAAGTAATTAATTCGTTGGTTAAAACTAATTAAAATAATGCAATAGAATCCAATCTGTTTTTGTAACTACAATATCTCTTATGGAGTTTTGTACTTAAACGGAAGTCCAAAGCCTGAAAGCCTTTACATCAGCTCTAAATGGATTTTATTTTTTTCTAGCTCGAGACCAAAAATATTTATCGTATTTCTTCATTTATAAAATGCTAATTTAATTTATAGAGGATTTAATTTAGTATCCTGACTAATCTTTTTTTAATCAACATATGTACAAATTATATATATATATATATATATATAATTAAATGCATTTGTATACCTATAAAATGAATTAGCCTTTAATTAGATATCACTTTACTTTTAAATTAAGAGTCTTTGCTTTTATTGATTAAAAGAAAAGAAAAATACTGTCAAAGTTTTATTGCATAGATTTGGGCATGACTTTTCTATAGTATATAAAGCATTGAAATTAATAATCTATATATATATAAACCTAAAGAACAAGAAAATTTTCAAAACATATCATAAACTTTTTCATACTTTTAATCATGATCGGTCGAATGGTAGCTTGTTTTGTTCTCCACATCCTGATGATAGTGGCGATAGTCACCAAAAGCGAGTTTTCTGATAACCGTGATGTTGAAATAGAACTACTATTAAAAAAACTCAATAAACCTGCTATTAAATCCATCAAGGTATTTAGATTTTTGGGACATACACGAGAATGATTACATTTGATAAGTATAAAAAAAAAATTATTTTCAGTTTTTCACTAACTTTTGATTTCTAATTATGTGTGTTTGTATTTCTTTGTAGAGTCCAGACGGAGATATAATAGACTGTGTTGATATAAAAAATCATCCAATTTATGATCATCCTTCCTTTAAAAACCACATCATTCAGGTTTGAAAATCTTTTTCCAAAATTTAAAATTATCGTTATTAGTATTTTTTTTTGTTAACATGAAGTTCTATACTTTTAGTTCATAGTTATCCTAGATCCAAAATGATCATATGATAAATTTGTAACAGATATATATGCAGATCATACATAATTTTTCTGGAAAGTAGCACTACATTTGGGTTATCATTTTTATCATTGAAAAGTGGGTTAAGATTCTTATATTCAATTTTTATTTTTTGTTTTAACATTTTTATGGTGTAGATGAGACCAAGTACTTACCCGAAAGGATGGAACAATAAACTTTTAGACACCAAAAAGCATAATATAGTGACTCAACTCTGGACAACCAATGGAAAATGTCCAAAAAATAGTATTGCGATAAGAAGAACAACAAAAGAAGATATTTTACGAACAAAATCAATAGAAAGATATGGGAAAAAAGATCCCAACAGCATCCCTCAACATAAACCATCCACTTTAACTAATAGGAACGCAACACATGAGGTACATATATATATAAGCACTTGAAAACCCATAATTTTCCCTTATGATTTATATATGTTTTTCTAGTTTTTTATGTATGTATATGTATGTACATATAAAGTACGCGCAAGTTATTGTGAGGGGAAAGTTTCATGGAGCTAAAGCGGTTATAAATGTGTGGAAGCCTTACGTACAAGCGCCAAGAGAGTTTAGCTTAGCACAAATATGGGTCGTAAATCGCCCTAATAATTATTCTGAAATTAACACCATTGAAGCTGGATGGCAGGTTCCGGTTTCCTCTTACAACTACATATATATGTATATCTTTATATAAATATAGTCTCATCTTTTTCAATTTTTGGTTTACAATTGTTATAATTAGGTGTACGAGCATAAATATAATGATACCAAACCAAGATTTTTTGTGTACTGGACAGTGAGTTAATTTCAACAGTATTGTTATGATGATTATTTTTTTTGCTATTTTTTGGTCAATTATGTACTTCGAGACAAAAGAATAATTGTATGTTGTTTCGTAACATGCAAACTAGGCTGATGGATATAGGACGACTGGATGCTATAATACCGATTGTTCAGGTTTTGTACATATTTCCCCAAAATTTGCCCCTGGTGCAGCATTTGATCAAGTTTCTACCATTGATGGACAACAAATACAGTTTCCCGCAAGTATATGGAAGGTTAATATATTCTAGGATGTTTCTACCTGCTAAATTTTGGTTTTCTATAATATAATCAATCAAAACTATTAATAAATATATTATATTATTATAGGATCCCCATACAGGAGATTGGTGGTTGCAACTTAGTACCAATATAATGATTGGATATTGGCCTTCCACGTTGTTCACTCATCTTCGGAATGGTGCGAACGAAATTCAATGGGGAGGCGAAATAACAGACTATAAATATGGCTCTTTACACACGATAACAAAAATGGGGAGTGGGCGTTTCGCTCAGGAGGGATACCAAAAAGCTAGTTATTTCAGAAATCTTGAGATAGTTGATGAGAGTGACACTACAAAACCAGTTACAGGAAGATATTTTTCTTATATGCCGCAAAAGAATTGTTACAATATTATTCCTGGTTATCATGCTGTTTGGGGACTCCATTTTTTTTATGGTGGTCCTGGTCGAAATCCTAATTGTCTAGATTAGGATCCGTGTATCAGGTTTATCGATAAATGCTTTTTAATAAATTCAATAAGTTTACTTTTAATTTTACGCAAATACTATGTCTGGATTTAAAACCGTAAATTTTATGCTTGGATTTCAAATCGTAAATCTTAATATTTTGCAATTGAATTTCATTTCAACCAACTATGAATCTTATTATATGTTTGGCTTTGAAACCACAAAATATTATTTTAAAGATTAACTTAAAAGGTTATATGAGTTGGTATTAAAATCCAAAATTTAATTTTTTTGTTTATTTTGTATTATAACTTAACTAAAAAAAAGTTGAAATCCTTTCGAGGATAATTTATTAACAAGAACATATTACTTCTAATATCACAAACAACTTATATTAACAAAAAAATAATCACGAAATTTTGTTATAATTTTTTCAACAAAAAAAAAAACTTTGTTAGAATTTTGTTAATGTGGTTACCAACCTACCAAAAATTGGTTTACAATTCTTAGTATTAAAAGTAAATACAGCATAAATTCCAAAAAAATAAAATTATAATTTAACTAATATGAGAAAACTTGGGGATTAATCTCAATTGCTCCTGAAAACCAAATAATTAATCTACATACTCTCCTCTAATCAATGTTTTTAAACCCGACCCGGACCATGTACCGGAGTAGTGTCTGGGTCGCCGGGTCAACCGGATCGAACCGTGGGTCAATTGTGGATTAAATAATTAAATAATTTTTAGTATATTTATAGAAATTATATATATGACTGTATATAATTAAAAACAAAATATTGTTATACTATATTTAGTAAAATATATGAAGCCAAACAATAATAAAAAGTGATTATAATTTATTATTTATTAGTTATTAGTGAAAAAAAATCTAAAATATCTATAAAACCTTATAATTTATTAATTTATTCACAAAATCAAAAAGATTTTTTTTTGTTTTTTACCCGGCCGGTTTAACCGGGTTTACCGGGTCGCGGGTTAATGGCGGGTTTTTCCGGATTTTACCGGTTTTGAAATTGGCGGATTTTATTATTAAACCCGAACCGGAATAGTGTCCGGGTCGCGGTTCAACCGGGTAAAAATTGGTTTACAATTCTTAGTATTAGAAGTAAGTATAGCATAAATTCCAAAAAAATAAAATTATAATTTAACTAATATGAGAAAACTTGGGGATTAATCTCAATTGCTCCTTAGAACCAAATAATTAATCTACATACTATCCTCTACCTCCTCCTAGTTGTACCACCTCCTAGTACCAGAATATTTCCAAATATTTCCTAGTTGTACAAGTTACAACCCGCATAAAAGAATTCAAATCCTGGGCGCGCGCTCGTGCGCATGGAACTCGCAACCACTGAGCTATTGCGTTTTTCGTTGAACACTTACTGATTTAATTGTAGTTAACCCTTATCATCCGAAAACAACCCTCATTAAGGGTAATTTTGTCTTTTTACCATTGAAAAGTATTTGAGACTAAATTTTGAATCTGAGGAGTATCTCAAATTAAAACTCACGTATTACAATAAAAACACACCATATTGAATTAGTTTAGTGTTGTAACCCTTATCTTAATTTATCTAACCTAGATATCTTAAAATAAAATAGTTTTACAGAATTCTAATATACTTTTTTATTATTATTTAAGTAATATCACAATGTGAAGTATAGTTTGGATATAAATAACAACTGACAAAAAAATATATATATCAAATTATAATTTTAAGTAATAGTACAAAAGAAGTATTGAAGCAGCCACCACATCATCTGATCCTAATTTCAAATCATTTATCAATAATGACTTTTTTGTATAATGTTTAAAAAATAAAAATATTGGAGGGTCGGCCGAGCGAGCCAACCCTATGGGTTGTTCCAGAAATAATGTCGGCCATATGTCTTGATTTTGCCATACAGCACTCACCCCTTTTAACTCAGGCTGAGCGTGGCATAAATAGCCATCCGACCCTTTTTTTAATTTTTTAACGTCAAGGCCCATCTTCTTTATATAAGCCCCTTCTCTGATTCCTTCTCTCTCGTTTTCCCGATGTGGGACAAAAATCTACAACTTTTTTTTCGTTTGTTCTATCTTAACCAATCATAAATCTTAAACAAAACTGAAAACTCCCTTAAAATTTGGTTTTGCTGTGTAGAAAGAAACGGTTCAATCGATCCGACCGGGTCGAATTAGATTTACTAATTTTTTGTTCAATTGAATTATATAAATTTTCTGATATTTATATGTGTTATATAGTAAAAATGATAAATTTCTACCTCAATAAATTAATATATTTTTTTCGTTTCGAAATTAGTTTTTCAGATTAATTAATATATCGATAGCTTTGATATTATTAATTTATAAAAGTCTTTTATGTTTATGATGTATTGTATTACAAGTTTAAATTTCTCTCAAAATGTTTGTGTAATTTTAAAACCTCAATAAATTAAAAAGACCATAGCAAATTAACATTTATTTATGAGAACTTTTGTTTTTGGTCTGAATTATGACAATTAAAACTAAAAACAATATAGAAGAAGAAAAGTTATTCTGAGAAGAACAGAGAAAGCTTGCTTAGGGGTTGATGAAGTACATTGCTTGACTTTGAACGTAATAAGAGTCTTTGTACTTCTTTGTAGCCCCTACGTGAATCCCATTTGCGATCCAATCATTTCTATCAATCCAAGCCTCCCTTTGAAAGTCCAAAATTCCCAATATCTGTCTCCAAATTTACTTACACCATGTCAGTGCCATGCCCAAATTCAAGAATAGTAAGATTGCAAAAGAAAAGCATATGTACCGCTCCTCCTTTCCAAGTTACGAATGTTGGATCCGTTCTTGATGGCAGAACCTCCACAGTGTCAATGGCTTCAGTTGGAGGTATTGTGTGAAGAACTCTGAAATGCAAAAGAAGAGAGGGACACAAAGATTACTTTCAACAAAACACTATGTTTGGTTTGGTGTGTGCATAGAAGAATGTTGTGTTTTTCTTCTGGATGTCAGAAAACAAAAATGTTTGGTTAAGGAAACGAACAAACCTTTCTTCCACAGCGGATACAAGACCTTTAGTCAAACCAACACCACCAATCTGAGAAACCAAAAGAGAGTGTTCCAGGACAACACATTCAGGCATGAATACATGGCGAAAACTTGAGTGTGTGAAAGAAAAAGGTTTCAGGATTTACCAACTGAATGCTGGCGAAAAGCTTTCGCTTAAGGTCCATGCGTCCTACAAACAAGAAAAAAGAAAAGGGAAAAAGGTTTTTGTTAGGTGTCTGAGTTTTTATATAAAGCAGGAGAGTGTATCACAACATATACCAGCAGAGAGGATGCTGCTTGTAATGGCTTCAGCGAGACCAATCTTCTCTTCTTTCTTTGGTTTCGAAGGGGAAATTGCAAAGCTATCCCACATTGGTAATCCCATATTACTACCACCTCCAAAGTCCATGTTCCACGTGTCCTCCAACATATTCTCGTGGTCTTTGAACCTAAACAATATGCAAATGTATAGAATGAGCATCTCTCGGTCCAAAACTAAACCGAAGTGAAGGATAAAAGAAGGTTGACTCTGACCATTCACGAGGTGCCTGGGGAAACACTTCAGGGACCAGAAGGTTAGGATAAAGCAGACCCATTGGCGGAACCTGAAAGAAACAAAAGAAAGCTTTTCAAGACTAAGAGCATGAGAGAGCATTAACAGAACAATGACTTGATCTTGTTTCCTGTTTACGTTAAGCGAGGTGAGATTTGTCTTGTGAGGCACAGCTGGCATGCCGTCCTCATAAGAATGAACCATTGCAACAGCTTCCACTTCTCCTTTCTGTGAATGGAAAAAGTATATTAGTTTCAATGTTCCTTATCAAAAGAATAAAACCAAAAAGATAATCCAACTCACTCTAATTTCACAATATGACTCCTTAAGTTGATTAAGCATCAGCATATCGATTGGCTTTGCCAAACCATCTGTGAGGATTTGTGGCCACTTTTGGTAATGCCTCTGAATCCATAGAAGGCATCTACTTATGTCCTGAAAATTATATGTTGATGAAGAACTTTTAGTATGCAATGCAGCTCAGGAGAAAATGAAAAGAGAAATGATACATATATACTTACCTCTCCTCCGAAAGGCAAAATCTTTTCAGTATTTGGCAATGAGACTCCATCCTACAAACCAAATAAAATGAACATATATAAAACATTTATAACAACAGAATAATGTTTTCTCGTATTCTGCTAATACCTCGATGCAAACAACAGTACTTGTCTGGGCTCCCATGTTCACGATACAAGCTGTAGACAAACCATTCCCAAAAACGGCGGATAGACCTTCTTGGTGGACAACTGCTGAGTTCAAGCGTAGCTCTCCCAACACAATAGTTAGCATTTCCTTTATTTCTGATAATATCATGAAGTCAAATCAGAATACTGGTTCAGAACGATCAAAACATATCTAGAAGGAACTGAGAAAAAAGGCTACAATAGGCATAACAAGTTTACCGCGGCTGTCAAATGTTTCCGGGACAACAATAACAGCATGAAAAGAGTTTCTCTCTTCGTGAGTTATATGAAGTTTCTCCAACAAAAGCCAGTCCAAGATAGCAGCTAAATCCTCACAAACCTGTAAAAATCAAAATAAGTAGCCAAAAAATCCCTTCCACAAAGACAGGTAGAAGATATATTGGAACCATACATACCTGTTGCGCCGAATAATGTGGCGAAACATTGAAGTGACCTCTCCGAATAGGATGGTGTATACGATATGGCTCATTTGGCGATATTGTCAGAGCTTCTTCACCAAAAATCACCTTCCTGTACTTGCGCTTACTCTCACTAGTATCTTTAGAGTCAGTAACATCAGGAAGAGCTTTAGATGCGCTGGCCTCACTTTTATCAGCAGAAGTTTCAGGAAGAGCTTTAGATGCGCTGGCCTCACTTTTATCAGCAGAAGTTCCTGCACAATTAGTTGTATATAAGAAATATAAACATTGACACCTAACAATTGTCTATTCAGAGAAAGACCATTCCAATGCATTTTACTCAACTGTGTGTAGCAGATACAAAACTCTATATGTTCTACTTCATTTACAGTACAGGAATGGTAGATAAATGTCAACCAAAGAAAGCTAATTGATCCTAATAATGTCAACTAAAGAAAACTTACAGATAATATCTCAACCAAAGAAAGGTAATTGAAATGACACCTGATTTGGGAGGCGAACTACGCTCGTCCTCATACACATCAGTCCAAGTAAAGACAGTATCTTTCTTTGTAGAACTCGGTTGATTGTATCCGTCAATCCTTCCCATCTGCATAAACTTCCAGAGGTTCAAAATTTGAAAACTTACAATCACCAAACTATTCTACTTACCTTGCGTGATGCAGAGCCAGAAGAAGAGCTTTCATCCAGGTACGGTATCTTCAACAGCGACGCCGCCTTTCATTAAAAACGAAAAAAACAACATCAACACCAAGAAGTGATTACAGTAACAGAAGAAGTAAAGTGAAAAGCCTTACAGTATTGTAAGCTCTCTCACGCTCAACTTGTTGACTGGTAGTGACCTGAGTGTTCAGCATCTGTGACTCACAAACAACACCATTAAAATTCGTTGAAGGAGAAACAAAAGAAACACAAGTAAAATTAAAACAAAACCTGATCAACAACATTTGGTTTCCCAGTTTGTGTGTTGTATCTAGCAATACAATTAGGGACATTGAAAGGTTTCTCATCCATAGCCAATCCAATTCTTACATTTGCAGATCCTAAATCAAAAACCAACACAAAGTTCTTCCATAAACCCTAAAGCTTAAAACTTTTGAATTTCGAATTGAATTTTGAAATTGAGAGAGATAGAAGACACACCTGGGTTGATGACAACGAGGTTTTTTCCTCGTTCAGATAAAATCTGAGTTGGGAGAACAGATTTCAAGTAATCCTGCCATGAGAGATCAGAATTGGGTTTTTTTCGGTTTCCCATGAAAATTGATGTACCTGGAGAAAGGGAACAAAAGATTTATACCATTTCAAGAGCAAAGTTCCTTGCTTTGAGTTCTTCGCCGCAGCAATTTGTAGAATTTAGGGTTTTTTGTGATAACATGAAAGGTTTGATCAGAGAGAGATAGCAAACCTTTTAAATAGAAAAAAGTTGAGTTGAGATTTTGTGGTGGAGGATGAAGATGGAGCCAAGAACAGAGCGGGTAACTCAAAGTTTTTAAAACTGAGAAAGCCCAAATACTCCGCGGCCCGTCGTAGACTTGAGAAGTTTCGTCGGAGGTCCGCTTCCTGCTTCTTACCTAAAATCGAAATCGGAAATTTTAAGTAATTAGAATTGAAAATTTTACATTATCAAAAAAAAAGAATCGGAAATTTTAAGTAATTAGAACCGGAAATCGTAGACTCTAAAGTTTCGTCGGAGGTCCGCTTCCTGCTTCTTACCTAAAATCGAAATCGGAAAATTTTAAGTAACTAGAATCGGAAATCGTAGACTTACAAGTTTTGGCACCGGCTATTACGGTGGAAATTTCGTCGGAGGTCCGCTTTCTGCTTATTAATTGGAATCGGAATCGGAAATTATCAAGAGTTTTTGGAAGCTCGTTGAAGTGGCGTTTCCAAAAGAATTATTTTGAAGGTTTTTCACTTGTTGAAATGTTTTGTTTATGTTTCCGAAATATTTGTGTGTTTCTATATAGTGCAATGGAAAAAATAAACAGATAAGATAGAATTATTTACGAGATTTTCTTCTATAAAAACTTCAAAACGAAGATAGTGATTTAGTGGATGCTAATCTCGGTATTTTATCTTTATGGATTCTTGATTTTAAAAGTGCGGTGAAAAAAAAAAGGATAAGATAGAGTTATTTTCGATATTTTTCTTGTCAAAAGAACCTCCAAAACTTAGAGTGTTTTATAAGAAAATTAGGTTTCGGTTTGGATTTCGTTTATATTTTTTGTCCAGCCCTGTCCAAAGTTAAAATTCTAAAAGTCCAAAAAAAAAAACGGAAATCACGAATTAGCCTATTACATATGTTGATTTCAAATGGACTAAACCCAAATACATGATATCTTAAATTAAAAAATAAATAACTATTTCATCTACTAAGTAATATTGATTTTCTATAAAATGTAACTATATTTTGTCACACTTTTTTCATTTCTTTTGACAAATATTTAATTCTTTTTCATCTATAAGGAATTTTTTTTTTTTGGTTAGATCCCTTATTGTTGCATCTTAGGTGTCCTCCTCTTCTTCAAATTCCTCTTGGACGGTGTCGAGTTCTTCATTCCAATAAAGAAGAGCAATGCTCCAAAGAGTGCAACGCTCTGAACAAACCTGCAAGAACTCTATCAACAGAAGGGAGAAATGACGTTCCTCAGGTCCGTAGAAATCATACAGAATAGGACTGACAACCACCAAGTAGAAAGCCTGAAACAAATAGATTGAGATTTTAAGAGATCATACAATTTGCGAGTTTTGTGAATCCCTTATTTGTAAACATGGCAATGAACAAGAAGAATCCTAACCAGAAGATAAGCACCGACGATGTTTCCGATAACAAAGAGCAAGCCTCCGACTCCTTTCAGGGCAATAATAGTAACAACAACTTGTCTCACCTTCAAAAAATCATTCTCCAGGTTATAAAAAGACACATAGAGTTCCAAGGACAACAACTTGTCCGGACTTTGCGGTTCGGAATCGGTGTTTCCTCTTCGAACTTGATGGTTAATTTCGTTGTAATTTCCCTGTCGTTCTTTGTCGTTTCATAGTTTAGAGTTGTAGCTTTTTCGGTCTTTCTGCCTTCTTCGTTTTCTCTGTATTTTCTGTCAAAAATCGAAAATGGTATAAATTTAACCTTTTACCAAAAAAAAAAAAAAAAAAAAAAGACACATAGAGAGAGAGAGAGTGACAACACGAGAAAAGAACATCATAACTAGATCGTTTAACTCTATCTTGGGCAAAGTTACCCCTAATCTACTCAAAAATATATATTTTTTTTAGATATTTCAGATTTTTTAAGGTAATTTTTTACATAGTTTAAGTATTTTTTTGGTGATTTATATACTTTTAGTGCAATTTAGCTATAAATATTTCGGGTAATTTGAATTACTATTTGAATAATTCGGAGAAAACTTTGCGGGTATGTTGGATACTTTCGAGTATTTTTAGGTAATTTTGGGTCTAAAATACCTATTTGAACCGGAACCGGAACCGCAAAGTCTCCAAATATTTAACGGGTATTTCGATTTTATGTCGAGAACCGACTCCAACCCGCGCAAAAGGACTCGAACCGAACCCGGACCGAAATTTAAAAATACCCGAATAGGGCTAAAATCTAAAAAGAAAAAAGTAACCAAACCCGAATGGAACTGACCCGAACCCGATCCGAATATCCATATGCCCAGGCCTACTCCAAAACCTTTACTTCAGCTCTAAATGGATTTTTTTTCTTCTCTTAACTCAAGACCAAAAATATTTATCATGTTTATTCATATATAAAAGTAAATATTAATTTATAGAGGATTTAATATAAATATATATTAAATGTATTTGTATACCTATAAAATGAATTAGCCTTTAATTAGATATCACTTTACTTTTAAATTAAGAGTCTTTGCTTTTATTGATATAGATAAATGAGGTAAGGAAGCATATGTCGTTGGTCATTGACCAAGTGGAAAAGGTGAAGTCGTGATATCTGTTGGGTGGATAGATTCGGAAAGGGCTCCACGGACCACTGTTATGGATACGTTCGTCATACATCATAAATACATATCTTTTGTTTTTATTTTGGAAAACAAAATTTATTAATTTTATAATAGAACCAATGCATATGAAAAAAAAATATATGTATACCAACCGCATGTCTTATTAAAAATAGACGATATTTTTTTTTTTTGGCATCAAGAAAATATATCCAAAAAAAAATATTATTTAGTGGATAAAAAACGGCATTACTTACGTCCAACCCATCAAAACAAAAATGCTGGTAAAAAAGAACTATTCAACCTAAATATCAAAAACAGAGCTAAACACATTTTTTTTTTTTTTTTTTTTTGTATAAAACATCTGCTTATTAGACTTTTCAGTCAAAACGTTAATATACCATTTACGCCCATTATCAAACCTTCTATAAATTCAACAGTACTTAGTTATTCACCATAATTAATATTTTTAAAAAACTTTCACTATGAATATAATATACAGTTTAAGCAATGTACTTGTTAACTCTATATAGACATGATTATAGAGACTTGTGGATACATATGACATGCCTATGTGCTTACATATTTTACAATGGTGGAAAGATGAATATCCAGCCCATGCTGAAACAGGTTTAACGAGGACGACCGCGCCCACATTAACAGACTTACCTACTAGCACAAGCTGCACAACTGCTTTATTTATTGTCGTTAGTGTAAATTCAAGCTCGTGTACATTTTTTAATCAATTATAGTAAAGTGATTTCATACTATTGACCGATACTATTATTGATATTCATTCAATACGGATATATACTTATGAAATACGATTATATATGTTGTATATTTCTGATTAGTCACCAGCCATAACACCTGGTTATAAGAGAATATCATGAAATTAGATTATGTGGTTGAGGATCACGAGGTTCCCACGTTCGAAACACAATAGGCGACAATCGCAGCGATAACTGTGGCTAAACACAATACCCGAATAGGGCTAAAATCTAAAATGAAAAAGTAACCAAACCCGAATGGAACTGACCCGAACCCGATCCGAATATCCATATGCCCAGGCCTAGTCCAAAGCCTTTACTTCAGCTCTAAATGGATTTTTTTTTTCTTCTCTTAACTCAAGACCAAAAATATTTATCATGTTTATTCATATATAAAATATTAATTTATAGAGGGTTTAATATAAATATATATTAAATGTATTTGTATACCTATAAAATGAATTAGCCTTTAATTAGACATCACTTTACTTTTAAATTAAGAGTCTTTGCTTTTATTGATTTAAAAGAAAAGAAAAAGATTGTCAAAGTTTTATTGCATAGATTTTGGCATGACTTTTCTATAGTATATAAAGCATTGAAATTGATAATCTATATATAAACCCAAAGAACAAGAAAATTTCAAAACATATCATAACTTTTTTCATAGTTTTAATCATGATCGGTCGAATGGTAGCTTGTTTTGTTCTCCACATCCTGATGATAGTGGCGATAGTCACCAAAAGCGAGTTTTCTGATAACCGTGATGTTGAAATAGAACTACTATTAAAAAAGCTCAATAAACCTGCTATTAAATCCATCAAGGTATTTAGATTTTTGGGACATACATGAGAATGATCATTTAATAAGTATAAAAAAAATCATTTTCAGTTTTCACTAACTTTTGATTCCTAATTATGTGTTTTGTATTTTTTTTGTTGTATTTCTTTGTAGAGTCCAGACAGAGATATAATAGACTGTGTTGATATAAAAAATCATCCAATTTATGATCATCCTTCCTTTAAAAACCACATCATTCAGGTTTGAAAATCTTTTTTTAAAAGTTAAAATTATCGTTATTAGTATTTTTTTTCCGTTAACATGAAGTTATTTACTCTTAGTTCATAGTTATCTTAGATCCAAAATGATCATATGATAAATTTGTAACAGATATGCATTCATATCATACATAATTTTTCAACAAACTAGCACTACATTTGGGTTATCATTTTTATCATTGAAATGTGGGTTAAGATTCTTATATTCAATTTGTTATTTTTGTTTTAACATTGTTATGGTGTAGATGAGACCAAGTACTTACCCGAAAGGATGGAACAATAAACTTTTAGACACCAAAAAGCATAATATAGTGACTCAACTCTGGAACCAATGGAAAATGTCCAAAAAATAGTATTGCGATAAGAAGAACAAGAAGAGAAGATATTTTACGTACAAAATCAATAGAAAGATATGGGAAAAAAGATCCCAGCAGCATCCCTCAACATAAACCATCCACTTTAACTAATAATAGCGCAACACATGAGGTACATATATATAAGCACTTGAAAACCCATAATTTTCCCTTACTATTTTTCTAGTTTTTCATGTATATATATGTATGTACATATAAAGTACGCCCAAGTTGTTGTGAGGGGAAAGTTTCATGGAGCTAAAGCGGTTATAAATGTGTGGAAACCTTATGTACAAGCGCCAAGAGAGTTTAGCTTAGCACAAATATGGATCGTAAATCGCCCTAATAATTATTCTGAAATTAACACCATTGAAGCTGGATGGCAGGTTCTGGTTTCCTCTTACAACTACAAATATGTTTATATAGATATAGTCTCATCTTTTTCAATTTTTGGTTTACAATTGTTATAATTAGGTGTACAAGCATCAATATAATGATTCCGAACCAAGATTTTTTGTCTACTGGACAGTGAGTTAATTTCAACAGTATTGTTATGATTATTCTTTTTTGCTATTTTTTGGTCAATTATGTACTTTGAGACAAAAGAATAATTATATGTTGTTTCGTAACATGCAAAATAGGCTGATGGATATAGGACGACTGGATGCTATAATACTATTTGTTCAGGTTTTGTACATCTTAGCCCAGAATTTACCCCCGGTGCAGCATTTGATCAAGCTTCTACCATTGATGGGCAACAAATACAATTTCCCCCAAGTATATGGAAGGTTAATATAATCGAGGATGTTTCTAACCCACTAAATTTTGGTCAGAGCATTTTCTATCATATAATCTATCAAAATTATTAATGAATATATTATATTATTATAGGATCCCCATACAGGAGATTGGTGGTTGGGACTTAGTAATAATCTAATTATTGGATATTGGCCTTCCACATTGTTCACTCATCTTCGGAATGGTGCGAACGAAATTCAATGGGGAGGCGAAATAGCAAACTATAAGTATGGCTCTCATCACACGAGAACAAAAATGGGGAGTGGGCGTTTCGCTCAGGAGGGATACCGAAAAGCTAGTTATTTCAGAAATCTTGAGATAGTTGATGAGGGTGATATAACAAGACCAGTCGGAAGAATAGCTTTTTCTTATAAGTCGCATGAGAATTGTTACAATATTATGACCGGTTATCATGCTATTTGGGGATACCATTTTTTTTATGGTGGTCCTGGTCGAAATCCTAATTGTATATGATTACTAGATTAGGATCCGTGTATCAGGTTTATCGATAAATGCTTTTTAATAAATTTAGTAAGTTTACTTTTAATAAAAGTTATTCTGAGAAGAACAGAGAAAGCTTGCTTAGGGGTTGATGAAGTACATTGCTTGACCTTGAACGTAATAAGAGTCTTTGTACTTCTTTGTAGCCCCTACGTGAATCCCATTTGCGATCCAATCATTTCTATCAATCCAAGCCTCCCTTTGAAAGTCCAAAATTCCCAATATCTGTCTCCAAATTTACTTAATTACACCATGTCAGTGCCATGCCCAAATTCAAGAATAGTAAGATTGCAAAAGAAAAGCATATGTACCGCTCCTCCTTTCCAAGTTACGAATGTTGGATCCGTTCTTGATGGCAGAACCTCCATAGTGTCAATGGCTTCAGATGGAGGTATTGTGTGAAGAACTCTGAAATGCAAAAGAAGAGAGGGACACAAAGATTACTTTCAACAAAACACTATGTTTGGTTTGGTGTGTGCATAGAAAAATGTTGTGTTTTTCTTCTGGATGTCAGAAAACAAAAATGTTTGGTTAAGGAAACGAACAAACCTTTCTTCCACAGCGGATACAAGACCCTTAGTCAAACCAACACCACCAATCTGAAAAGCCAAAAGAGAGTGTTCCAAGACAACACATTTAGGCATGAAGAGTTACATGACGAGAACTTGAGTGTGTCAAAGAAAGAGGTTTTCAGGATTTACCAACTGAATGCTGGGGAAAAGCTTTCGCTTAAGGTCCATGCGTCCTACAAACAAGAAAAAAGAAAAGGGAAAAAGGTTTTTGTTAGGTGTCTGAATTTTTATATAAAGCAGGAGAGGATGCTGCTTGTAATGGCTTCAGCGAGACCAATCTTCTCTTCTTTCTTTGGTTTCGAAGGGGAAATTGCAAAACTATCCCACATTGGTAATCCCATATTACTACCACCTCCAAAGTCCATGTTCCACGTGTCCTCCAACATATTCTCGTGGTCTTTGAACCTAAACAAAATGCAAATGTTTAAAATGAGTATCTCTTGGTCCATAGCTAAACCGAAGTAAAGGATAAATCGTAGACTTAGAAGTTTTGGCACCGGCTATTACGTTGGAAATTTCGTCGGAGGTCCGCTTTCTGCTTATTAATTGGAATCGGAATCGAAAATTATCAAGAGTTTTTGGAAGCTCGCTGAAGTGGCGTTTCCAAAAGAATTATTTTGAAAGTTTTTCACTTGTTGAAATGTTTTTTTTTTTTGGTAGAAGACGGGAGAACTAGTCTCCCAATTTATTAAAAAAAAATTACAAACGAATACGTCTAGGGCGCGTAGACCCGATAACATCATCACTTAGAAGTGAATCAACCTCAAGTGGAACAATAGAAAAAGAATGAAAACCAAGCGGCAAAGTAAACGCATAGTTAGCTAACCCATCTGCTAGATAGTTAGCCTCCCTATACACATGAGATATGCGGACTATCCAGTCCCTCGATAAGAAGCCATGGCACAAACGCACCAGGAAGGACAGGGGATGTGAATCATTGATCCCTGTCGTGAGAAATCCAACCACCAATTTTGAGTCCACCTCTAACTCCAGACGTGTGACCCTCTTCTCCCAAGCAATATAGAACCCATAATACACGCCCCATAACTCCGCTAGAGGAGCCGTGCATCTCCCTATATTCAGTGCGAATCCACCACACCATTCGCCATTCTCATCCCGTAACACACCACCCGCTATCGCCAATCCCGGATTTCCATGGGACGCTCCGTCAGTATTAAGCTTGATCCAACCAGTAGGTGGTGCTTTCCATCCTATCATTCTTTCAACTCGCGGTCCCAGAGATGAAGAATTCACATTGCATTTAACGTGCACAGCTGTTACTTCTTTCGCCCCATCCTTCAAAAACTGGACCCTGTTTCGACATTTGCGATTATTACCAAAAACATTATCGCATCTCCACTTCCAACCCCACCAAATTGCAATCGAAAAAATCGTGGCCCAAGTACTCTCCCACAACACTGACTCATCACCCAGGTTACTAAATATCCATTCAAGAAGCGATTGTGTAAAGAACAAAGTCCTTCTTCGAGCTGGTATAATCCTCATCCAAACCCCAGCCATTGCCGGACAGTCTCTTAGAATGTGGAGAATTGTTTCCGTGCCTCCCTTACATACTTGGCAAATCTCTGTAGAAGAGAGATGGCGACGATACCTTTCCACATTTGTCAGAAGGGCTTGATTCCCAACCTGCTAGAGGAAGAGCTTCACTCTTTCCGGTGCAACTACACTCCAAATGCGCCCATAGAAACTAGCCATACTCGGCCTTGGCAGGCTTTCCTTTGTCAACATTGCATATGCTGTAGAAACAGAGAAATCTCCATTAACACTCTCTCCCCATGAAAGCCGGTCCCGAGCTCCGGTGAAGTTATCAAGTACTATTGACATAAGCTCCAGTCTCGTATTATCCGGGATGTATTGTGCGATATAAGCTAGATTCCATCCCTCTCCATTCGTCCACAAGTCACGGGCCATGACAGTCTCATATCCAGTCGGTAAAGCCATTACCACCTCATCAGCTAGCCTTTTGTTAAACATCCACTTATCCACCCAAAAGCGAATCTTACGCCCATCTCCAAATACCCAACTCTTGCCTGGATGAATTACCTCCCTCAGACCACAAATAATGCTTCTCCAAGTCGAAGACCACGTACTCTTTCCAACTAGCCACGTTACATCCTGAACTTCTCCAACCTTATACTTCTTTCGGACCAAACTTGTCCAAAAACTGTCCTGGGTATGTAATAATCTCCATCCCAACTTTGCTATTAGAGCTTTGTTCATTTCTTGGGCTTTACGAATCCCAAGTCCGCCTTCCGCTTTTGGTTTTGTAACTCTATCCCAAGCAACCGTATGTAGCTTATCTCCCCACACAAAAGTTCTTACCAACTGGTCCAGCTTCTCCAAAGTGGCTTTCGGTAAACAAATCGTACCCATAGTGTGAACCGGTATGGAAGAGATAACTGATTTCGTAAGGGTTACTCGACCAGCAAGACTTAAGGTCCGACACTTCCAACCTGCTAACTTGGACGTCATCCTCTCTAAGATTTCTCCAAACGTGTCCTTATTAATCCTCTTCTGAAGCACTGGCATTCCAAGATACTTCCCCAAGTTTCGTGTGGCTTTAATTCCGCTAGCGTCACTGATCAATCTCGATGCATCACGGGAAACATTTTCAGAAAAAAAAATTTTTCGACTTCTCCAAAGACACCTTCTGCCCAACTGCATTACAAAAACTCTCCAACGTGTGGCGAATCACATTGATTTGAGAGACAGATGCTTCCGCGAATAGAATAAGGTCATCTGCAAAACATATGTGTGAGAGTTTAGGACCTCCCCGCGAGAGAGCAATTAGCTTCCACTTCTTTTCCAATATGGATCTATCTATCATATGACATAGTCTCTCCATACACAAAAACAAATAGATATGGAGACAAGGGATCTCCTTGTCTTAAGCCCCTCATAGGTTGATAGGTTGAAAACCTGTTGTTCTTTCTCCATTCCATAACAGGTTCATAGAAGGGCCCGTAACACATTGCATAATCCAACGTATCCACACCTCCGACAATCCTGTGGCACGTAAAGTATCCTCTAGGAAATCCCAGCGTATCCGGTCATAGGCTTTCTCCAGATCAAGCTTCAAAAGCATCCATCCTTTCCTTCCTTTCTTACGTCGAAATGAATGCACGGCCTCTTGTACCACAACAATATTATCCATGCTTAACCGTCCCGGAATGAAACTTGACTGAGCTGGTCCTACTAGCTTTGTCATTACACTCTTCAAACGCCCCACCAACGTTTTAGTAATAATCTTAAATAAGACATTACACAAACTAATTGGTCTAAATTGAGTAATCTTTTCTGGTTTTGCAATCTTCGGTATCAACACTATGAGCGCATCATTAGTAGATGATGGTAGTGTGCCTGTCTTAAAGAACTCCAACACAAATTTCAATACCGAATCTCCAACCACCTCCCAGCAGTCTTGGTAGAACACTGGCTGAAACCCATCTGGTCCTGGGGCCTTAAATTTACCCATCATCTTAACCGCAGTCACTATCTCCAAATTCGAAAACGGTTTATCTAGGGCCCTTTTTTCATCCTCATGAATCTGTGCAAATCCATCTTGCGGTAATCTCTCAACCACTTGTTCCACATCCTCCAATGAGTATAACCTTTTATAGTACTCTATTGCCAAATGTTCCAGTTCTACCTTATCCGAAACCCATTGCCCATCATCCTTCTGTAACATCTCTATCCGATTTCTCCTTCGGCGTATAACAGTAGAGGTATGAAAAAACAATGTGTTTTGATCTCCTAAAGCGATCCATTTCTCTCTCGATTTCTGAAACCACATCATCTCCTCCTGCTCTAACACCACCTCAAACTCTCTGAGCAACTCCTTTTCTTTTCGTAACATATCATCCGTCTGACTATGTTCAAGAAGGTCTTGTATACTTTTAATTTCCTTCATGAGTTTCTCTTTCCGAGTCTGTACATCCCCAAAGACCTCCTTGTTCCATCTCCTCAGTTTGGTTTGAAGTTGAGTTAAAGCTTCAGGCGTTGTTAGGTCTCTCCGCCAAGACGAATCCAACAATTCCTTAAAACTCATATGACTCAACCAAGCTGCTTCAAAACGAAAGGGGCGACGCTTTGGATCACACCTATTCACCGGCGAAAGCTGGATATATAAAGGCACATGATCCGAAGATAAAAACGGAAGATGCGTCACCTTAGCCTCCTGCCATTTCAAACGGGTTTGTGCACAACAAAGAACTCGATCTAAACGCTTTGCAACGAAAGAGCTCTGTATTCGACCCCTCCTCCATGTGAATTTGTTTCCGCAAAACCCCATATCAATCAACAACTGAGTATTAATCCAATCACCAAACGCAAGAGAGTCGGATGAGAGACTCCCATTACCTCTTGTTCGCTCATCCACTCTAACAATAGTATTAAAGTCCCCACCAACAACAATCGGACCCTCTGCACTGGCAATAACACCACTCAACTGACTCCATAATCCACTGCGCCGACTTGCAGATGGAGCCGCGTACACCACAATGAGATTCACCACCTCAAGATCTTTCACTATCTTCGCATGAATATACTGGTCCGAGAACTGTACAATATCAACCTCTCCTACCTCAGACCTCCATAGCAACCACAAACCGCCACTCTGACCCACAGCATCCACCCGAAAAGACTTATCGAATCCCAAACCTTGGCAGATCCGACTCGCTCTGTCTCCTCCTGCGTGGGTTTCAAACACAGCTAGTATATCCGTACTGAATTTCTTCAAGATATACCGAATAGATCTCCGAAAATTAGGTTTATTTGCCCCCTGGCAATTCCACAATATGCAATTTATCATTGATTCAAAGAGACAGCGTAGAAAAACCGGGGAAACCCGTTATTCGTGCTCCAACACCGGCGGCAAAGTCGCCGGATCCACCTGCTGCGCAGCCACCATCTGTTGCGAATCCACCACCACCATCGGTGTCTCCTTCTCTCGAGCTTTTGTAAGCTCAATTGACTCCACATGTGACTGTTCTGAAGGTCCAGTTCCAACTTCCCCTGTTCCATCCTTCATAAACACCCCACCTGGTCTTCCAATGTCTCATTTCTCCACCCGTAACCTTTTACCCGAGATTGACAAGTCTCTCCCGTTGTTAGGTGGGCCATAAATTAATCATTTCCCTGGTTTATTTTGATTTGCAAATCTGGGCCTTTGGTTAACATTCTCCATGGGCCTATTAATATCGGCCCTCCTCTCCTTCTTCCCATCTCGGCCCAATCCCTTCGACTGATTGGAGCCCGCACGGAACACCACCCCCTTTGCTTGTGAGCTACTCTTCTGTTCATTTCAAATATTCGCCGTATCATGATTCTCCTTATTTTCCTCCAAACAAACTGTATCTTCCCTTATCTCCGAAGATACCATATCCTCCCCTAAGCTACCAAATTGGTTTGACATCACAATATTCCCGGATCCATTGCCACGTGTAATATCCCGGAGGTTTCGCGTCTCCTCCCGTATCTGAGTCTTCACCGAACTACCGCCATGCGATGGCTTACCCGTCTGCTTCCCCTTCTTCCCTACTAACGTGAAGCCATCGTCAATTTGCATAGCCTGATTATTAGTTTGCGCCAGTGAGACTGCTACTACTCCTGTCTGTGTGGATGAGATACCGACCGCCGTCTCCTGGTTTCTCTTAGGACATGCATGGACTAGGTGACCATAAACTCCGCAATTCGAACAAATGTTCGATAGTCCCTCATATGCCACGAAATAACGCAAACCATTCACCATGATTGTTCCTTTAAGAGGTTCCCGCAAGTCAACCGCCACACAAACTCTTGCAAACCGAGCCTTCTCGAAGTTCAAAGTCGTTTCATCCACTCTGACCGGTTTTCCCAATCCTTCCGCAATCCCCATCAAAATAGAGCGATGGTAGAAATTCACTGGGAGATTAAGCAGACGCACCCAAACTGGAGTCGTCGTGATTTCATCCCTCGTAGGATCAAACTCGGGAGACCATGCTTCAACCAATAGATAACTTCCAAACACTCTCCATGGTCCTCCTGACAAAGCCTCCATGTACTCTCCTTCTAACTCAAAACGCACCATGAAAAACTGCCTAGGCAGATCTATCACGTGCATAGCCCCTCTCGGCTTCCACAACTCACGCAGCTTTCGACTTATCACCGTCATGGGTATATTTCGCCCAAGAGCCTTAACGATCATGCAATTCTTCCAAAACCCATTCATAGCTTCTAGCACCTCTTCTCCGATCGTTATCACATGCTCACTCTTCTTTCCATCTAGGAACTCCACACTCATTCTCGACTTCACAAACTCATCATCCACCACCAGTTCCGGTCTCAGCCTCCCACCAGCACCACACCCTACCACCTTCCCCACCCATACTCTACCCCCATCAGGTGGATCCGGTGGTCGATCTCTATCCCCCCACATCCATCATATTAGCATCCTGGCCCTCACCAATCGAAACCCTAGCTTCGCTCTCCCCTTCGCACGCCGCCATCTTTTTAGCTTCGCTCTAAACCTGATTCACTTGTTGAAATGTTTTGTTTATGTTTCCGAAATATTTGTGTTTCTCTATATAGTGCGATGGAAAAAATAAACAGATAAGATAGAATTATTTACGAGATTTTCTTCTATAAAAACCTCAAAACGAAGATAGTGATTTAGTGGATGCTAATCTCTGTATTTTATCTTTATGGATTCTTGATTTTAAAAGTGCGGTGAAAAAAAGGATAAGATAGAGTTATTTTCGATATTTTTCTTGTAAAAAGAACCTCCAAAACTTACGGTATTTTATAAAAAAAATTAGGTTTCGGTTCGGATCAATGAATTTTAGTTTCGTTCATATTTTTTGTCCAGCCCTATCCAAAGTTAAAATTCTAAAAGCCCAAAAAAAAACGGAAATCGCTAATTAGCCTATTACATATGTTGATTTCAAATGGACTAAACCCAAATTGTACATGATATCTTAAATTAAAAAATAAATAACTATTTCATCTACTAAGTAATATTGATTTTCTATAAAATGTAACTATATTTTGTCACACTTTTTTCTTTTCTTTTGAAAAATATTTAATTCTTTTTCATCTATAAGGATTTTTTTTTTTTTTTTTTTTTTTTTTTTGTGGTTATATCCCTTATTGTTGCATCTTATGTGCCGTTAGTCAAGTTTTTACACTTTTATAAACTTTTGTTCAAGTTATTTGAATTCCAAGGATCACGAAATCGTTGTTCTCCATAGCTGCATGGTTCAAGTTTTCAACAAATCAAAACTTCAAGATCCTCAATATCAAAACAAAGTAAAAGATTCAAGTATATCATGATCTAATCTACGAATCCTAAAACGGAAATAACACCAAAGTTCTAAGGGGAAAAAAGGAAAAGCCAAAGGAATTGCTCGCGGCAAAACCTAAAGATAACTAATATTTGAAACTAAGCAGCTTTTGGCTTAGGTGTCCTCTTCTTCAAATTCCTCTTGGACGGTGTCGAGTTCTTCATTCCAATAAAGAAGAGCAATGCTCCAAAGAGTGCAACGCTCTGCACAATAATAACAAAAGGAATGAGATTTTTATCGAAACATTGTCCATTGTGATAGAGCTTAAAGCTGCGTTCATTTCAATTCAACATTTCAGAGCCTGGCACCCTAATGCAAATACAGTCTCCAGTTTCGTGAGATGACAATAATTGAAAAAAGAGTTATGGACAAACCTGCAAGAACTCTGTCAACAGAAGGGAGAAATGACGTTCCTCAGGTCCGTAGTTGTAGAAATCATACAGAATAGGACTGACAACCACCAAGTAGAAAGCCTGAAACAAATAGATTGAGATTTTAGTCATACAATTGGCAAGCGTAAAAATGAGATGAACAAGAAGAAGCCTAACCAGAAGATAAGCACCGACGATGTTTCCAATAACAAAGAGTAAGCCTCCGACTCCTTTCAGGGCAACAATAGTAACAACGACTTGTCTCACCTATAAAAATTCATCCTCCAGGTCATAAAAAGACGTATATAGAGAGTGACCACAAGAGAGAAGAACATCATAACTAGATCGTTTACCTCTATCTTGGGCAAAGTTACACCTAATCTAGACGATAGATGTGCCTTAGCCAAATCAAGCTTTGGAGCCAATTCTTTAGCTGCAGGACCACCATCAACTCCAAAGTCATTGAACCTATTAAAATTCCCCAAAAAAGCGTAGTTAAAATTTAGTAACACGGTCAAAAGAGGCAAATGATAGAATGAGTAGCTTCTTAACATATGGCTATCAAGTCAACAAAATATAAGCATAGTTACGAAAAGTACGAAAACAATCTTATTAAAGTTACAATTTTCTTCCATTTAGAGCTAATGGTGCTTTTCTATAGACCAAACTAACAGATCATTTAACTATACTAAAGACATAAACGAAACCAATTCCTTCATTTCAATATGTTGAATATAAGAGAGAACAATTATATTTGCCCTAATTGATTGATACATAAAAATTCAAACTTTAGTTAATTTGCAATATCCAAAGATCATCAAAACCTAAAAATTCAAAGTCTACAACATTGATTAAACGTATCCAAACTCGAAACACAAATCAATTACACTAAGAGATTCAGATCAAAACATTTATAACACTCAAAAGGGAAAAGTACCCAAAAGCTCGATATAGATTCGACTATCGCACACAAATATTTAGTAACACGGTCAAAAGAGGCAAATGATATATGAATAGCTTCTTAATATATACCTATCAAGTCAACAAAATAAAACCATAGTAATGAATAGTACGAAAACAATCTTATTAAAGTTACGAATTTCTTCCATTTCGAGCTAATGATGCTTCTCTCTAGATCATTATACATTAAAAATAACCAAACCAACACACCATTTAACCATATATTAACAACAGAGCTAAAGACATCGATATGTTGAATTGAAGAGAGAAGAACACTTTATCTATATGCCCTAAATGTGGTAAGACCAAACAACATCATACATTAATTCTTAAACAAAAGATAGATAAAAAATTCAAACTTTGAATAATTTGCAATATCCAAAGATCATCAACATTGATTAAACGTATCCAAATTCGAAACACAAATCAATTACAACAAGAATTCAGATCGAAACATTTATAATACTTAAAAAAAGGAAAAATACCCAAATATTGATTCACCTAAGCATTCGATTTCAACGAAACCCTAGATATCAAAAAGTTTCTCAATTTTCAATATAGATCTAGCAAGAAGCTAAATTAGATACAAAATTTCATCAGGAAACAATCTCAAATCCATATCAAGTAACATGAAGAAACGAGAGAACAGATCGAGAGAAGAAAAAAACTCACATTTGCCAAGCAGAGAGGATAAAGAGAGAAGCGAAGAGAACTCTTCCAAGGAACGAGAAGAAACCCATCTCTCTCTCTCTCTCTCTCTCTCTCTTTGATTTTGCTCGCTCGTAGATTTGTTCGGACGGAGAGGGAGAGAAACTTCTTCGGCGACGGACAAGAGAAAGAGTTCGGTTTCTTCTGGTTTCGGTTTATTTATTAATAATTAAAAATAAAAAATAAAAAACATTATCGAATTTATTAAAAATTTTAACTCCCAACGAAAAAAAACTGTGTATTTTTTTTTCCGACAAAAGAGGTATATTTTTAACTTGGAGACTATAGATTATTAATTTTATTTTATTTGTAGAATTTTTTAGTTTATATATGAGATAAAAGATAGGTGCAGACTTAGTTATCTTTATATTTCAAAATTTTTGAATTTATATATGATTACGTTCGATCCGAAAAATAACTATCGGATCCGGTTTTGTAATGCGGATGAGTGTTTGGAGTTGACATAAGAAAATAGCTACATAAAACTAAAATTACTAATAGAGAATTTCAAAATAACTTCTTACAAGTAACAAAAATTTTAAATGCAAATTAAAGTTGAAAAAAAAGTATCATATAATTTAATAGATTTTCATAAACATTTCAGAACAGTTTTCTGGTAAAACTTTTAGAATATATACTATTTTGGGAGAAATTTCAAGGTATTTATTATATAAAAATTTTATAAACCTTGCACATATATATTTTTAAAAGTTATGTAAACAATGTGGATCAATCCGGATATATCATCTTATATATATCAAATTACAAGGAACCAAATTTAAGAAAATCACAGACTATTTTCTAACCGGATCAAATCAAACTCTGATCTTAAGTTTGGTTGTTTCAGAGAAGATAAGCAATCACATTCACATTACCTTAAAATTCTAGTGGTTGGAAAATTTGGATTGTATATGTAATTTATTTAATATAAACTTGCCAATAAGTAACAGCTGGGGATGTAGCTCAGATGGTAGAGCGCTCGCTTAGCATGCGAGAGGTACGGGGATCGATACCCCGCATCTCCATTGTTTTAGTTTTTTTTTTTTTTTTTTTTTTTTTTTGTTAAAGATTTACATATTTTTTAATTTTCTAGTTACGTCGCAATCTCCAAAAGTCATTTTCATTCTTTGAATTCTTTGCACAATTACACAACACGTCGCTCTCAGTCACAGATTCACAGCTCACTCAAATAATATTCAACAAACAACAACACAACACAAGAAACTTCAACACGTATCTTTACTTCTGTCTTAATTACACAAAATCTTTACTTCTGTCTTTTTTTTTTTTTTTTTTTTTGAGCTAAAATCTTTACTTCTGTCTTAAATTCACAAATCAAGTACGCCATTGAGGCATTGACAACAAAAAAAGGAAAGAAACATGACAGAAAAATCTGAAAATTTCGATCGTTTGAATGAGCTTAATGCTTTTGTGTCGACAAAAACAGGAGTGAAAGGACTCGTAGATGCAGACATAACCGAAGTTCCTCGAATCTTCCATGTTCCTTCTTCAACCTTATCTAACAACAGACCTTCTGATATCTCCACCTTAAACCTCACCGTCCCAATCATCGATCTCGGAGAAATCAACAACAACGACAACACAGCTGCAAGAACCGACGTCGTTTCGAAGATCAAAGACGCAGCTGAGAATTGGGGGTTTTTTCAGGTAATCAATCATGGTGTTCCTTTAACTGTTCTTGAAGAGATTAAAGAAGGAGTTCGAAAGTTTCATGAAGAAGATCCTGTGGTGAAGAATCAGTATCTTCCTACTGATTCCAACAAGAGATTTGTTTATAACAACAATTTCGATCTCTATCATTCTTCTCCTATGAATTGGAGAGACTCTTTCACTTGTTACATAGCTCCAGATCCGCCAAATCCAGATGAAATCCCAGTAACTTGCAGGTAAAATTAAAGTGTTGAATAGTATTACTATTTTCTCATCATTTGTTGGTGGACAATCCGGTTTACAGCTTGGTTCCGGTTCGATTTTGTTTTACTTTCGGTTTTATAAAAGCTCAAATCATAAAATTTACACTTGGTTCAACTCCTTCCACTATTTCATTATCCCACTATTTTCAATTCAAGTAAAAAATGTTTTCTAATTTCCTTTCAAGTGTTTTAATTCTTAATATATGATGATTTTAGGGGTGCTGTGATCGAATACATTAAGCATGTAATGGAATTGGGAGCTTTGCTCTTCCAACTTCTATCAGAAGCTTTAGGTTTAGACTCTGAGATCCTTAAGAGGATGGATTGTCTTAAGGGTTTGTTTATGCTCTGTCATTACTACCCACCTTGCCCACAACCTGACCTAACTTTGGGCATAAGTAAACACACAGACAACTCTTTCCTCACGCTTCTTCTTCAAGACCAAATCGGTGGTCTTCAAGTTCTTCATCAAGATTATTGGGTCGATGTCCCTCCCGTTCATGGAGCTCTTGTTGTCAACATTGGTGATTTCATGCAGGCAAGTCTAGTTGATGCATTCTTTAAACTAAGGAATCTTTGCTAATAAGTTTGAGACATTTTGTTTTGCAGCTGATAACGAACGACAAGTTCTTGAGCGTGGAGCATAGGGTACTAACGAACAGAGATGAACCAAGGATTTCAGTTGCGTGCTTCTTTAGCTCAAGTCTGTCTCCAAATTCGACGGTTTATGGACCGATAAAAGAGCTTTTGTCTGATGAAAACCCTGCAAAGTACAAAGATATCACTATACCAGAGTACACTGCAGGATATCTTGCAAATCTCTATGATGGAAAGGCTTACTTGTCTAATTTCAGGATATGAGGAAAAGACTTGTCCCATGAAGTGAAAGATAGATATATATTTGTGTGTTTCGCATATGTTAAGCTACTCTGTTCTCGCTCTAGAGTTCATGAACCACTGTACCAATAAGATTAAATGTTATACAGAGAAGACGTTTAAGTAACTTAGCGGATTTATTTACTTCCACTTCATGCCTAAAACAGCAATTAATGAAAGAGAAGGGATCGATTCTTTCCAGATGCGTAATTGCTTCTCATTTATAATGTGACCACATGGATATGGACCTTTGCTTTCAGTTCATTTGAATACCCGGAGAAAACGTCTATCCGTGGACTGCACCCCCGCCGAGAGATTAGTTACATCGGTTTCTATCATCTTTTGAAATAATAATAAATTTTACAAATGACCAATAAAATTTTAAATTTTAATATCCAATAACTTCTTAAAACTATATTCGAAATTCATTATAAGTCCACAACCAAATCATATACACCTCATAAAGAAGTAAAAGATGACTTTGATCCTTTGAATCTTCTTCGTCTTTGCACAAGTCGCTCACTCAAGTCGTCACAATCAACGAACAAAATTTCTATAAAATGGATCCATATATAGACACCACTAACTTCAAACACTTATCTTCACTTCTGTCTTTAATTTCAGGATATGAGGAAAAGACTTGTCCCACTTAGTGAAAGATAGATATGTGTGTGTTTTTCATATGTTAAGCTTACTCTTTTCTCGCTCTAGAGTTAATCCTAAACCACTGTACCAATAAGAAAAAATGTTATAGAGAGAAGACATTTAAGTAACTTACTGGATTTCTATTTACTTCCACTTCATGCATAAGACAGCAATGTAGCTAACGAAAGAAAGAGAAGGGTTCAAGCGTGTAGCAGATTGGGATATAAAGACATATAAGGTTTCTTTCTTCAAACTACATGAGCTTCGATTTTGAGCCATAAGAGTCAGAACTAGACAATGACCATAGTCCAAAAGCTCCAACCTCTTCAATCGTGAAGAATCTAGCGAAATCCGCTAGCAAGCACGTTTTCGCAGAAGATATATAATTAATAATTGAAGAGCCTTAGGATGCTTTTGAAAGCGCATGTTAATTTACTCTGCACCAGCTTGAGCAACACATATCACACGTTGTAAGTGTCTTTCAGTAATGATGGATATAAAAGTTTAGAAGTTTTTATTGTGACACAAAACCTCCCAAAATTTTAGTAATAAATCTAGCTTATCAAATCACCAGTAAAATTTAAAATTTTTAATATCGAATAAAAACTTTTTAAAGTTATATATCTTCGAAAAGTCATTATAAGTCCACCACCAAATGATATACATACACGGATACACCTCATAAAGAAGTAAAAGATGACTTTGATCCTTTGAATCGTCTTCGTCTTTGCACTAGTCGCTCACTCAAGTAAACGAACAAAAATTGTATAAAATGGGTCTATAGACACCACTAACTTCAAACACTTATCTTCACTTCTGTCTTTACTTCCTCTCGCCATTGACAAGAAGAAAAAAAAAAATCATGACAGAAAAAATCGATCGTCTCAACGAGTTCGAAGCTTTTATCTCGGCGAAAACCGGAGTTAAAGGACTCGTTGATTCAGACATAACCGAAGTTCCTCGAATCTTCCATGTCCCTTCTTCAACTTTATCTAACAACAAACCTTCTGATATCTCCAGCTTAAACCTCACAGTCCCAATCATCAACCTCGGAGAAATCAAGAACAACGTCGCGTCTTCAAGAAACGAGGTCGTTTCAAAGGTCAAAGACGCATCGGAGAATTGGGGATTTTTCCAAGTGATCAATCATGGAATACCTTTAACTGTTCTTGATGGAATCAAACAAGAAGCTAGAAGGTTTCACGAACAAGATCCTGAGGTGAAAAAACAATATTATGCTACAGGTTTCGATAAGAGATTTGCTTACAACAACAGCTTCGAACTGTATCGTTCTTCTTCTGTGGATTGGAGAGACTCTTTCAGTTGTTACACTTGTCTTCAAGATCCTCTAAAACCAGAGGAAGTCCCAGTAACTTGCAGGTAAAGAAACTAAGCAAATTTTATTTCGTATAAAATGTTTTGATGATAATGAATATATGATGATTTATGATGTTTAAGGGATTCTGTGATGGAATATTTGAAGCATGTAATGGAATTAGAAGGCTTACTATTCCAACTTCTGTCAGAAGCTTTAGGTTTAGACTCTGAGACCCTTAAGGACATGGATTGTCTCAAAAGTTTGCTTTTGCTATGTCATTATTATCCACCTTGCCCACAACCTGACCTAACTTTAGGCATAAGTAAACACACCGATAGTTCCTTCATAACAATTCTTCATCAAGACCAAATCGGTGGTCTTCAAGTTCTTCATCAAGATTCTTGGGTTGATGTAACTCCTGTTCCTGGTGCTCTTATCATCAGCATCGGTGATTTCATGCAGGCAAGCTTTTTTGATGCATCTTTATATTCATAAAAAAAAAAATTGTTCAAACAAAAAATTGGACTGTTTCTCGATTTGTGCGTGTCATCCCTTATAAGTTATAACTAAAAACAGATCGATTCTTTACCAATAATTTGAGAAATTTTGTTTTGCAGATGATAACGAACGATAAGTTCTTAAGCGCAGAACATAGGGTACGAACAAACAGAGATGGACCGCGGATTTCAATAGCGTGCTTCGTTAGCTCGGGTGTGTTTCCAAATCCCAAGGTTTATGGACCAATCAAAGAGCTTCTGTCTGATGAAAAACCAGCTAAGTATAGAGATTTCACCATACCAGAATACACTGTAGGATACATTGAAAATGTCTTCGATGATGAAAAGTCAAATTTGTCTAATTTCAGGATATGATATAAAGAAAAGACTTGTCCTTCTTAGTGAAAGATAATGATGTTTGTGTGTTTTTGCATATGTTAAGATACTCCTGTGCCAATAATAAAAATGTTATACAAAGAAGACGCTTTTGAGCTTCTTTCTTTATCTTCTCTTTGGAGGCACCGTGACTTCCACGAACCTGACATAACTTTGGGCACAAGTAAACACATTGATAACTCTTTCCTCACGCTTCTTCTTCAAGACCAAATCTGTGGTTTTCAAGTTCTTCATCAAGATTATTGAGTTGATATCCCTCCTGTTCATGGAGCTCTTGTTGTCAACATTGGTGATTTCATGCAGGCAAGCCCAATTTGATGCATTCTTAAGTGTGGAGCATAGGGTACAGGCAAACAGAGATGGACCGCGGATTTCGGTTGCGTGCTTCTTTAGCTCGAGTACGTATCCAAATTCCACGGTTTATGGACCAATCAAGGAGCTTCTGTCTGATGAAAACCCTGCAAAGTACAAAGATATCACCATACCAGAGTACACTGCAGGATACCTTGCAAAAGTTGGCCAAGGAAAACCGCATTTGTCGAATTTCAGGATATGAAGAAGACTTATCCGACTTATGGAAAGATAATCAAATATGTGTGTGTGTTTTTGCATCTGTTAAGATACTCTATTCTCAGCTGTCGAGTTTCTCAACCATTGTGCCAATAATAAATAATGTTATTTACTTCCAAAGCAAAACAGCTAAAGAAGGAAGAGAAGATGTTTTATGTAACAATACTGAATAAAAATGATTCACACTTGATTTATTTTATTTACTTCCACTTCATGCCTGAATACAGCAACATAGCGAAAAAGAAAAGAGGATCAAGTCTATTGTAACATATTGGGGATACAAGACAATTAGGTCTCTTTTTATTTTTTCAAACTACATGCGCTTCATTTTTGAGCTTATCAATCAGCTCATCAACCGAAGAAACAATAACACCAGATTTCCTCTTTGGAGGTTCCGTGACTTCCACGATCTCTATGTCCGATTTAATGTCTACTTTTAGATCTTGTACCGTCATTTTCTTTATCGGCTTCGATTTCGCCTTCATTATGTTGGGAAGTGTTGCATATCTTGGTTGGTTCAGCCTCAAATCAGTTCTGCATTGTAACATCAAAATCTGTTATAGCCAAAACAAGATGCTTATCTTTATCCAAATCACAAATCAGTACAACTTACGTTATCACAGCGGGTAAGTCTACACAAAGAGTTTCAAGACCTCCATCCACTTCTCTATCTACAGTCGCAACATGCTTATCTTTATCCAACACAACCTACTAAACAACAATGAGCAGCACGCACATAAACAAAATAATCGTAACTTGGAAAGCAAAACTAAGATATATATAGAAGTTAATGTTGTATGAACTGAAAGCTTTCAAGTTAAAAGTACTCGTTACCTTCGATGCAAAGGTTGCTTGTGGCCAACCAAGCAAAGCCGCAACCATTTGCCCTGTTTGATTGCAGTCATCATCTATTGCCTATATAATATAGGCAATACACATTACATTAAAACCGAGCAACAATAACTTGATCACAGCATCATGAAATGAACATAAAGCAAATCAAACATTTGCGAAAAAGTGATTGTAAAATGAACACCTAATACCAAGAAAAAGTTATTATAAATTGAACATTGAGCAAATTAATCAATTGCAAAAGCATTTTAGATTCCTAACCCAACAAGATTGCTTCATGAAGAAAACAAAACACAGTTTCTTCAAAGATCAATGTTCATCATCCTATACGATCCACAACTCAAGGTAACTTTAAATGCATCAAATGATCAGTCAAATATGAACCTTTTGGCTTCTGAAACCTGAAAAACCTCAACTTTAGCTAAAATTCAGTTTTAGTCATAAAATCTAAAAATTCTACAAAATTTGATCAAATTCGACACAAATTCAAATCTTCTCGTACGCACATAAGCAAATTCAAAGATCATAAACGATCCACATCTCAAGGAAAATGTTATAAGCATAAAAAATGAGTCAAATGCAAATCTTTTGGCTTCTGAAACCTGAAAAACCTCAACTTTAGCTAAAATTTAGCTCACCACATCTCAAAATTCTAGAAATCTGATGCATACCCAAATCAAATTCATGACCCAAGTTCAAAACTTGTCAAGTAAATCGGAGCCAAATGTACCTGTTTCCCTAGAAAAATCAATCCAGGATTCTCAACTTCAGCTAAACTCTTCAAGATCTTAGCAATCGTGAGAGGAAGGAAACTAGAATTAGCCTCAACATGGATTCCTCGATCCGCACCCATAGCTAAACCAGTACGAAGCGTGTCCACACATTGTGAAGGTCCAATACTGACTGCAATAACCTCTTTAGCAAAACCAGCTTCTTTAATTCGAAGTGCTTCTTCGAGTGCGATCTCACAGAATGGATTCATCGACATCTTTACATTTTGAGTATCTACACCAGTCTGATTCAAGATAAATGAATCAAATTTAACGGTGATTCAATAGTTACAGAGATGGGTTTTGTTTGTACCTTATCGGGTTTGACACGGATCTTTACGGCGTAATCGACGACACGCTTAACGGCGACGAGAATCTTCATTGTCCGGTGAAAGCAGAAAAAAGGAAGGAGTTTTGATTTTCTGGATCTTAAGGATGATGAGTGACTCATCAAGCTCAAAAAAAATGGCCTAATATTCGGTTTTCTTTCGGTTCAATCCGGTTTTAGATTTTCTGAATCTCTATTAGACCACGTGCAATAGCGGATCCCCGGCCGTCCCACCTGATTTATTTAAAAAAAAAAAAATCAAAAAGGCCCAATTATAGTGGGACGACGAGCGACGTTTCTTTATTTGGGACGTCCTTCTTTCTCGTCCTTCACTATTCGCGGGCCCTACTGATACGTGGCGGCCCGCGATTGGTTACTTTTTTTTTTTTTTTTTAAAATAAGGAACGGGACACATACTCCACCATTGCACATGATCTTAAGGAATAAGGATGATAACTTATCCAAAAAGGGAAGATAACTGTCTCGTTGATGGGTTAGCTACCTATGCATTTTCTTTGCCATTTGGTTTCCATGCTTTTTCTGTGTGTCCTCCGGATATGGAGTCTTTGTTGCAGGATGATAGGATTGGGTCTGCGCGCCCTAGACGCATTCTTTTGTAATTCTTTTAATTTTTCTTAAATAAAATGGGAGACTAGTCTCCCGTCTATTACCAAAAAAAAAAAAGGACTCATCCAAAAAGGACATGATGTTCGGTTTTTTTTTTTACGGTTTAATCCGGTTAAGGATTTTCCGGGTTTCAATAATGGTTTCAAACAAGAACCGAACAAATAATTGATGCAATTTGGTTCGATTTGGTTTTATCTAGATAGGTCCCATTTTTGTTTGATTTTGGTTCGATTTGGTTTTATCTAGATAGGTCCCATTTTTGTTTGATTTTGAGTATCTATATTATTATTTTTAAATATATTTTGAAAAGTAGCCTTTTGTTTGTAAATAATTATAAGGACTGCCATCACAAAATCTGTTTTATGAAATTTTTTTATTATGAAGATTTAGTAACTAACATTAACATTAAAATCTAATTTTTTGCAATTTTTAAAGGAAATGTCAAAAGAAATTAATTTAGGAAATTAACATGTAATTAGTTACTTAAAGAAATCTTTTTAAAAATAAGTACGAGTCGGATCTTGAAATTAATCATAACAAAAAGTCAAACCAGTCTTCTTTGTGTGATTGTTTCCTCCCGTAACGAGTTGCTAAGTCGAATGAAGTTTATTTAATTAAGATTATGTGAAAAAAATTGTTCCTCAATATTACCGCATGTTGAATCCTAGTAAAATTGTAAATTAAATGTTAAAAAAAAAAAAAAAAAATTTGTTAAACTTGATTGTCGACAAGTTTGTGTTAAAGACGTTTTAAAAATTTTATGATGATTTTTTGTACATCATTTTTTATTTTATTTTTCTGGTAAATAGTTGTTGTTTCTCATTCATAGAGCTTTTTCTTTCTTTCTTTCTTTTTTTATAACTTTTTTTTTAATAGATTTGGTCACACTAGGATTTGAATTTTTTAAAAAGACTAATTATTTCAAGATGGATTCACTTTCAGAAAATTGCAGGAGTTGGACTGAAATTCTCAATGATGATCAACAGCTTATATAAACACAAGGATATTTTTATTCTATCCATTGAATTTCTTATGCTTGCTTGCAATATTCTGCTTCATGATGATGTCGAAAACTTCGAGAGAGAGAGAGAGATAAAAAAAAAAAAAAAAAAAACTTCGAGAGAAGAGAAATTGGTAAGCTCAAGAGAGAGAGAGAGGTAGTGGTTCACTTCATGTGTTTAATGTGAAATCAAAATGCAAATATCAAAAGAATCATAATGTTTTTTTTTGACTCACTAGCTTCCTGCTTTATGGTCGATTTACTTTTGATTCGTAGTTTCTGCATTCAACAACAAAGAAACGACTAATCAATTATCAGTCTATGAATGGTTTGTTGTTTGTTTTAAATCGAAGAGGGTATGATGTAATTGACAGTCTAAATTTGATGTACGAATTTGTTGAAATAATACAAATAAATGATACCACAATTGAGAATCTTCATAAATGATGATGAGGTCTTTTATTGCTCTTTAAATTGCTCTTTTAATGTACAGTAAGGTTTTTTCTTTTTTACAGTATGTAAGAGTAAATGATTAAATTGAATCCTAACACAAAAAATGTTGCATTAAATGTAGTTTTGCAATAAGATGTAACATCTTTGGCTCTTTGCTATGAAATTAATGTAAAATTTACTAATTTAGTAATGAGTATGTACGTTCATATTTTTTCATTGGCAACATGAGTTTTTTTGTTTAAAAGAAAGGTATTTTGATTCTTGACCAAAAAAAAAAGAAAGATATTTTGATTTTTTTCAAACTTAAATGGTTCAATAATTTCTCCGTCACAAATACAACTCATCAACTCTTTTTGACTTCTAAATCTAAACACACCTATATTTTTCTCCTACCTCACCGACCAAATAATAAAAAAATCCAACTCAAAAATATTGAAAATGAAATAATATAAAACAAATGTAGAGAAAAAAACAAGAAAATAAAACAAAGAAAGCAAAGCGGCCCATTAGGGTTCAAAATAAAGAGGCAATATAGATGAACTTCTAGAACGTCTACTGCTTCCAAAAGAGAAGAAAGATCTCTTCACTTTGTTATTACTAACATTGCCACTACTACTGCTACATCCTCCTCCATCTCCGACCACCGGAACTTCCTGGTTTTTCCGGAAAATCGCTTCTTGAACCGCTAAATATAGCTGTCGATCCGCTGATGAATCCATTGAGATTGATCTTCTAATGGGCTGAATACTACCAAACTGTTCGTCTTTGTTGCCTCTTCTTATGTCGATACACTCATCTCCCATACTTGTGATCTTGTGAAGATTTTTGCATTTTCTCTGAAGCCCTCCACGGTCAAGCTTCCTCGAAGATGGACTGAACGAATTTTGAGAGTTTTCAGTCAGTAGGTGACCTGAATTTGACCTTTCTTGTTCCATAAGGAACCTTCCGTTTCTTGGACTATCTCTATCACTACCGGTGCTATTGCCCAGCTCAATGATCACATACTCGTTCTCACCTCTTAACACGACCGTATCCGATCCAACAACCGGATTCTCGGGAGAAGAGTTTGGCCCAGAAACATGCTCCGGAGGGTAACTTGTGTCACAAGAAACCCTAGCTCTACACAATGGGCAATTGGCATTGTTCTGAAGCCAAACATCGATACAATCGATATGAAACAAATGACAACAATTAGGGATAATCCTTAGCTTCTCCTCATCTTGAAACTCACTCAAACAAACAGAGCATTCTTGAGAGCTCTTCTCTTCTTCTTCTCCTTCTCCTTTAAAAACGCCGTCGTTTTGGTCGTCTCTCTTCTTGAATTTGAAGATTGGGATTGCTCTAATGACGGATTCATCAAGACCACGGCTTCTAAGCTCCGGAGAGTAAACCATTAAAGGATCTTGATGGCCACGCCGTCGAGATAAGGAGAATCGACGAAGAATATCGATCCGGTGCCAATTGAGACAACATTTGATAACAAAAACATAATAGCTTACAAGTAAGAATGCTGTGGCTAAGATTCCGATCACTGCGACGACTAAGATCGGAAAACTCGTCCCCGTCGAGCTCGCACGGTGGTAAATAGGTGGCGGCGGCGGAGGAGGAGGAAAGCTTAGATCCCGGAGAGGATTTTGACGGTTTGATAGATCCATTAACTATACGAACAAGCTCATGGAGAAGAAAAGAGAGAATATAACTTTGAAAGATCTTGAAACAGAGGATGAGAGAAAGAGAGAAAGATTGGTAGAGAACAAGAAGAAGAGAGAGAAGAGAAAGATGGAGTAAAATGAAAGTTCGGTGAGATTTCTAAAGGCTCTTTATATGATTAATTAAGTCTTTTTCTTGATCGGTGTGACTCGTTTACTGTAAGAGTTTTTATTTTTGTTTAATAGTATAAAGATATACAATAAACATTGAATATACGAGTTAATTTGATTGGTGGGAAAATTGAAAAAATTTGTTTGTTTGTTTGTTTATGTACTAGTGGTGGGGAAGTTTTTATTTAAGTAAAAACCTGACATATATTCGCATTAACTATTAACTATGATTTATAATTTGTTTGCATTAATTATGGAGTATGATTATATATTTTGATCTACCTTTTGGTATTGGAGTGATGTTGCTTTGATAATTTCTTATTAATAATTTGATTTGATATTCTGATAGTGAACGTTCGTCTAAGTAGATAAAATTGAAATCTTAATTAATGTCAAGTAATGATGATATAATCAGCTTCACTATTAAATCGACGTACATTTGCTTTATGAATATGATTTATGATCTAACCATGATTGTCGGTAGTGATTTAATTATATAAAATATAATTAACCGATGTCCAAAAAAAAAAAAAGATTGATTTTATTTTTTATGAAATTTGAAATATTTTAAAATATATATATAACTGTAGAGAGGTTGATTTTATTTTGTTTCTGACAACGTGAGGATGGTTAACTATCCAATTTATTTTAACAACAAAAGTAATTATTTATCCAATTCAAGTTTATCAAATCTAGTCTCTAGCTAGTCTGAAATAAGAACTGTAAATATAGGTACGTCGACGAATAAATGTTTAATGAGATAAAGCTGGTTTCAAGAGATTAGTAGAGTAACACTAGTATTTTTAAAATCTTAGTATAATGGATTTGAGGCATAGATTAATGATTGGAAACGTTTAAAATAAAAAGGTTTGTAGGACTTTTATAACACGTCCATTTCTAGTCAACATAGATTAATCATTGCTAATTACAAATTCAATAAAAGAAGAAAAAACAAAAAGTAAACTTAGCGCACATGCATTCCACCATACCTATATATATACACACATAGCTTATAGTACATTATGCATACAAGGTATGTTTTTATATTGATGCTTAGTAAGTAAATGAGATAGTATATATTTTTAGGTATATGTTTTGTTGATTTAAGATGTCTTAATTAATTTTTGATGGAAAATTTTTGGTGTTTGGCAAGATTTCAATTAATGTAAATTAAATTTTTGATAATTTTATTTTGTTTTTAAAAAGATTATTAAATAATACCACACAAATACATTTATATGTGATTTACCGATTTTAAAAAGAAGAAGTAACAATTGTCACCGGAACTTTTCCGGATTCTCACTTGATATTAGCTAAACTCATCATAAATTTGAAACGTTAAAATGAATGCGGATGCTTGGGGTAAAATAAATAGAAATGAAAGCGAATTATTTTCATTATCTAGGTAATTGTCAAAAAAAAAACTAATTTAGACTTGAAATCTTGTGTTTTGATTTGTTCTTTTTGATTTTTTGATCAATTATTCTCTTAAAAAACATATTTTTGTTTACCAACAAATGAATAGTTATATGATGTTTTTATTAAAAATAGAATTTTATTAAAATTATTATAACCAAATTACAGCAATAAAAAAAAACATAATAAAATCATTATCATATATTATGCTCTATCATCAATATCAGTTTTTTAAATGTCTCATAAGTATATTTGAACATAAAATAAAAATATAAACATTGGATGCTAACTTTTAAGAAAAAAACATATGAAAAACTATTTTCTTTTGTTTTAATAATTACTGCAATGATGCACCGATATGAAAACATTCAAGTAACTTTCATGGTGGGGTATAAAAAGGGAAGACCATAAAATTGTCTAAATCTTTAGGGAAAAAAAAACCAGAAGAAAAGTCAAATCTTACATAACAATCCAATATTCGTCCTTTTTGATTTTTCACCTTATTTTCTATTAAATTCACCAGAAAAAGCAAAAAACCAAAATTATGAAATAGAATATGGACCGACACTGCCTTCCGTAGCCAATCGTGTGTGTATGTTGACGATTTTTGGTACACAATAGTGTCGTGTTTGTGTAATTATATTATTAAATAATTCTTATCTTTCACATATAAAACAATAATAATAATAAAAAATAATTGATGGCCTACCCCTACTTTTAAAAAGAAATGTTACAGAAATGAAAAGTTTGAAACTTTTGCTTATATATAATAATTTGGCATTGGAATCTTGGATTCGTTCGTTTCACACTAGTCAGAGATTGTCGAAATATATAGATTAATGTCGAAATTCTAAAAGTATTCAAAGAAATAAAATTGCATGCAAATTAAATATAGTTTTGGAAACGGGAATATGTTATTTCGTAGTAGAGCTGAATTATAATATTATGTACCTTTCATACGTATCAAACCTACAATATATATATATATGAATTAAATTCATATCTTCAAAGGTAATACATATCAGCACTATATAATAATGTATACAAATATTTCATCAACCATTTGTTGGTAAACGAACTATATACTTATGTTTTATTTTCTCGTAATTGGCGCATATCTATAGGTGTCTTTTTGGTTATATTGGGCTCATATTTTGTAATTAGTTAAAAGAATTTATTTATTTTTATTATTGTCATAAAATGTCTCTTGCATGACTCCTCCACACGGTCAAAGATATGCACAGAAGAAGGTTCTCCGATAAGTAGGACTCTGTAGGACTGTAGGGTAAGCTGCTTCGTCTATTTTTGGAATAAGACATAAATTAAGAAATTTCTGCAAACCTAGCTACTGTCAGAGAGCACATAGTAACTTACTTACACATAGAGCACGAATGAAACCTATAAACTTTTCATTTTCACACTAGTCAGACCATAAATTTATCTACGTAGTATATCTTTCACTTCTATATATATGCCAAATCTATTTTTCTTATGCACAATGACTGACTGATTGACTGTATTGTCATATGACTAAAATATCCAGACAATTTGATCTCGTTATTGAAAAATATCCGTATATATCCAAAAATATATATGTACTATAATACTATATGTACGTATATGTTTTTGTGTTATTGGAAATTAAAACGTTAGGAACCGTACTTAACAAATGGTTGAAAATACTTTAACAAAAAGAAAAAAAAACAAATGGTTGAAAATTTCAAACCGAATCGTCTTTTGACCTAAACACTACAATTGACTTTGACTAGAGAGACTTGTGGTATCACACCATTCAACGACTTGCGTTTGGTTCGGTGTTTATTATAGATACGCCATGAGGGTGGGATCAGCAGCACGTGATCATTGGTGGGTCACGTGAGTGCATCAAATCATATACACCATGGACGAACCGTGGAGAGACTCTTTCACTTGAGGATATCGTAGTTAAGTCGTTACATTCCTTATTAAAAAAAAAATTGTAATTAAAATAAGACATCCGCAGTGGTGTAAGTGTGAGGGGGGTGTAAGATTTTTTTTATTATTATAATTTAAAGTGAGAGAGAAAGCAGAGAGAGAAAGAAAGAGAGAGACAGAAAGAGATTGTCTTACACCCGAGTGTAAACTTACACCCGGGTGTGAAGAAAGAGACAATTTTTTTCTTTTTTTAATACCTACACCCGACGACTTATACCCGAACACTTGCCCCACTGCTGATGCTCTAAGGTAATCAGTGATTATAAAAATCTAAAACTCTAAGCCGGTCAACGAGCACATGAGTTGTCACGTGCTGAGAAAGTCAGAGGGACATCTCTTGATTACTCCTTCTGTTTAATATAAGTACCACATATTAAAAAAAAGTTTAATCAATTGACTATTTGGGTTTGGTTTTGTTTTATAAGATCTATTTTATAAGAACATGTTGCAGGATTTTATTTCGTTTCATAAAAAATATTGTTTTTTGTGTTTAAATGCAGATTTTTGAAAAAAAATTAACTTTTATCCATATAATTTCAACTTATTAAATTGAAAGAAATTCAAAAATGTTTTACTTAATGGTATAACAAAAATTAAAGAATTATCTTATGTGTAAATTCCAAATGACTTTAGACTGAAACGTAGGTGATCGATTTCTATTACTTTTAAACAGGAACAATTTAGATATTTAATAGTCAAAGTTTATGATAGATTTCTATAACGGATTTTTTTATGAAAAAAAAAAAGCTTTAATCTTAAACGATAGTTACTTTGAAATGGAAGAAGGTATTACACAAGAGTGTTAATAACATTGGGTGTTATTATTATTACTTGAAGAACACGAATTACTTGCTAACGAACATTGTGTACCAATTGCTAAAGGCTTGTCCTTAGGTTTTTGTAATTTCCAGACCCATCTGAGTAATGGGCCATAAGATATATTTTTATAGACCAAAAATGCATTTGTTAGGAGATGCATTTGTTAGATTTAGCTGTTTTAAATTTTGCATAACAATTGCAAATTTTAAAATTTAATATGAGTTTCGCATTGAGAGTTTTAAGACATAAAAAAATGGATTAAATATCATACTCAATTACTATTTCTTGATTTTTGTTGTTGTTGTTGTTGTTGGAATCTAATACTATTAATTGAGAAACATTTTTAAGTAAATGATTATAGAATTATTAAAATTTAGGAGAGCAGTTTGATCAACAAAATTATATTATCAGCCCATAAAGTTTACAGCAAATAAGTTTAGTAACTTTTTTTTCCAATTGATCTGCTAATACATTAAACTCTCTAGGAATAAAAAATTAAACGAGATATAAGTCAAAAGGGAAGAAGGAGAGACGATGTCGGCAAGAAGTCCATAGTCTTCAGCAAATCACATGTTTTAAGAATAATGTTAAACTTATAACTTAAAACTAGTCTATAGCAACCGTGCATGGATGAAACATGACTTAGCACATGATGTTGATTTTGTGTCTCACTCTTGGAAGATTTGTGAATATAATGTTGAACACGACTTGGATACATTATTTGGAAGAAAAACACACATGTAAAATACTCTTGAACATATATATATATATATATATATATATATATATATATTAAAGATTTATTAAGATATGAAAATATTAGTTGATATTTTCCTCATACGGTTAAGAAATTTGTTAGTCTTGTAAAGAAGAGTTGAGGGCAAGAACTGTTTTTTTAATAAAATGAGGGTCTATGGGATCAAGAAAAAAGTTTTTAGAACATTAAGAGAGAAATATTGAAGCTTGTAGCCGTTGGGCATCTTTGGTTGAAATAGAAGGTGAGAGATTATCACAATTTGAGAGTCTCAAGTGTAATTGTTGGTCTTAGAGATTTTATAGTAAGTTAAAATTAGATCGGGTACACTAAAAAAAGTTCTTAGGATAGTGTACATCCGATATGAAAAACTAATTTGTATTAAATCAAAAAGTATTTAAAACAAATTTTGAACCTCGTGTTTTCTATACATTTTTCTTCGATAAAATTTGGTCTTTTTTTTATGGACTTACAACTATTATCCTTCTTCTTCACATTGTAGACACCTTAAGTGATAAGTTACCGTGGGTGGCTTATTCGGTCATTGGAAAAAAATGCTTTAAAAATCTAAAGAGTAACAAAAATTAACTAAAATATGATAAATAATAATGAATAATAATTGATTAACTAAATATGTTATCTAAATAAATAAACACAATTATTTGATGGTTTAATTAACTAGTGGATTGATAAATAAATTTTAAAAATTCATAGCAATATTAATAATATTTTGGTTGGTAAAATTGAGTTATTCTTTCATAATGGTTTTAATTTGAACTATAGAAATATAAATAAATAACAAAAAAATTGGTGAAAAATTATTGAAATTTTGTATTTAAATGATATTGGTGCAGTTGATGCATCTGACTGAATGGAGCTGAATTTTTTTATCATCTAATATATTTTGATTATTTTCTTATAGTTTTTTTATAATAGTTAAAGCAAATTTAGAAATTTCTAAAGTGTTAAGGCGGCAACTATATATTAAAGTTTTAGATACATGTGATTATTTAAAACTCACCAATTGACCTATGCAGGACCCACGACGGCTATAAATTTGCTAGATTCTCGTTGTTATTATATTTGGTTCGTGAACGAAGACTGCTATAAGAGTTGCAGTGTATCTTTTGGTGACCACTGTCACAAGATGCACTCACAGTCACACACACTCACCAAAAGAGTTTCTGATTCTTGTTCAATCTCATCCACATAATGTTTTTGTTTTTGTTTAATTTCCCTTTCTGATTCTTTTTTCTTCTTTTGGTTTTGTAGATTCATCTCCCCTTATGATGCATTGAGAAACGGCATTCTGTCATTTCATTATATAGTTATATGATTAAATAATTTGTAAGTACAACTACTAGTGCTAACTCTAAGTTTTTTTTTTTCACTATGCTAACTCTAAGTTATGTTCAACAAATATATTTTAAGCTCTGCGCGCCCTCACTCATGTTTATAATCAACGTAATTTTTTCATATAAAAATGATACTGGATCATAACATCTTTTTTGATAAAAAATATTTCTTTGTACATTTACGTTTTAAAATTATATGTTTTGTTTTTGTTTTTGTTTTGTTTTGTTTTTTTTTTTAAAGTTATATGTTTTGATTTTTACATGGTATAATAGTAACAACTTAATATGGATAGGCAAATATTGATTTCGGTATAAATTCATACATAAATAAAATTGCTTATATTTCAAATTTATTAATTTAATAAATTACATTAATTGGTATAATATTTTCTTTGATTAAAACCGTACATAACCATTGCATTGGTCTTGATTATCGGAAGTAGTATTCAAAATTAACTGTAGCATATGATTTCTTAATTATATGTCGATGCAAACTGTTTTCATCAGTTTTTAGGAGGTAAGGTATAGTTTTTAAGGGGTAGAGTTTAGTGTTTAGGAGAGTTTAGTTTTGAAAGTTGAAAATTTAGTTTTAATTTTATGATATTTTTGAAAAATATATATTTTAGTGATATTTTTGGAATATAAAACTAATAATGATATTTTTGAAAAATAAACTCATTTTAGTGATATTTATGAAAATTAGCCTTTAAATTATATTAAAATAATATAATCTCTATAAACATATTGAATGCCATTCTACTAAAACTTTTTCAAAGAAATACTTTTTTTTCAGTTTTAGAAATTAATTTTGGTTTCGACTCGAAGTTTTCCATTATAGTCATTGTAATTTGTATTACTATAATGAAAACGGAAGGAACTCAAAGATTTGTTTTTCTCCTTTTCCGACCATACAAAAGGAAAGAAACATGTTGCCTGAGTACGGGACAAGACATCCTGATCCATAACTCGGACGTTGAAGCAGCCAATAAATGGCAAAAAGTTTTATTTTCTAAATGGAAGAGTAATATGCAACTTACACGTTATGGGTCCTTTTGCTTCTTTCTAAATGGAGTATCATTGTGTTAGTGTTGGTTTTACACTTTTACTTTTATTTAATTATGTGTTTCACCTGCTTCTACAACCAGCTGAGTTAATAAAGCTCGATTTAGGAAACACATTTATTCGAAAATAATTACATTCTGGTCTGTGGAAGCCCCCTTGGTCCAGTGGTTGAGACCAAGGGTGTTGATTATGCTTCTACATGAGAAGGTATGGGGTTCGAATCCCAGGTATTACGATTTATTGGGTAATTTTTTGGAAATTTTAAAAGAGGCAAGTTTACATCATGAGATCTTCTGCGTGGAGCAGCTGGATTTTAAGGAGATTTTAAAGAGGCCAGGCGGTAGATTTGTCTGTCATAAAAAGTAGCCTTTGTAATATTTACCATAATTTGTAATAGAATAATATTAATTCAGTGTTAAAAAAAAAAATTATATTCTGGTCCAAGGAAAATCATGAAAGTCCACAATTTGCTTAGTCAACACACGCGCGCACAATCAAAGTCAAACATATTCTCCAACATTGCCTTGCCTGCGATCCCACCATGACCTATAGTTTTCTCTTTATTCACTTGAAACATAAATTCTTGGTAAGAAAGTTTCATTTCTGAAAGAAAAAAAAAAGTTTCATTTCTGTAAAAAAAACAAAAAGAAAAAACCATATAATACAAAATTAAGATTTCTTAAAATATATTTTAAGTAGTTTCAAGATTTTTTTGCAGAAATAAGCATTGCAAAAATCACTTAAAAATATAAAACATTTCTCAAAATAATGATCTAAAATAACAAAATATGTAGGAAAAAATAAATAAAAGATTTATAAATTTAATCAAATTAACTTCTTCCTCATATGTATATGTTAGAATAGGTTTTGATTTTTTTTTCCCCTATAAATTGTTTTTAAGGTGATACGTTAATGTTTTAAAACAAAATAATTTCTCTCCATATTTTCAATTAATGTAAGTAGTATAAGAATGTGAATGTTATGTTATTATTGATAACAAAGGAGAGAATATATACATATACAGAATTCTAGAGACTTCTAATTACATTTACTAACTTTACATATTTGTAATATACGATGGATCAATCATGTATATGATTGATCCCTTATACGCCCCCTCAAGATGGAGGGACTCTTGTCACACCAATCTTGGAGCAAGCATTTTGAAATTTGGTGCGTGATAGTGGCTTCGTCAAAGCATCCGCGAGTTGATCGTGTGTGGAGACATGAGATACTCGGAGAACACCGGCTTGGATAAGGTTACGAATGAAGTGATAATCCAGTGCAATATGCTTCATACGGGAGTGAAATACCGGATTCGCGCAAAGATACGTGGCACCAATATTATCACAATAGATAACCGGTTTGGCGTTTAAATGAATACCAAGTTCAGTGAGTAGGGAACATATCCAAGTTACCTCTGATGCCGTATTAGCAACTGAGCGATACTCAGCCTCAGTGGATGATCGTGCTACTCCTCTTTGTTTCTTTGATGACCATGAAATGGGATTCCTACCCAAGTAAACAACATATGCATTTGTAGAAATCAGGTCATCCTTGTCCCCTGCCCAATCGGAGTCAGAGAATGCGTGAAGAGTCATGGGAGTGTTCTTGTGTAGGAAGATGCCATGATCCGCAGTACCAGCAAGATAACGTAGCACATGTTTCGCAGCTTGCCAATGCTCTATTGTTGGACGATGCATAAACTGTGAGAGGCCATTAACTGCATACGAAATATCCGGTCGTGTAAACGCTAAATACTGTAGACTGCCCACAACAGAGCGGTACTGTTTGGCATCATCCAATTGATTACCATCATATAATGTGAGTCTTGATGTTGCAGGTAATGGCGTCGACGTTGGTTTAGCATCAAACATATTGTTTCTAGCAAGAAGATCTCGGATATACTTGCGTTGCATAAGATGAAGACCATTAGGAGTTCTCTGCGCTTCAATACCAAGAAAGTAGTGAAGATCAACCGGGTCTTTGATGGAGAACCGTTCTGCAAAAGTTTGAAGGACCTGACTCACAAACGCAGTGTTATTGCCAGTAACAATGATGTCGTCAACGTAGACAAGAACATAAGTTATTGTTGAACCAGTGGAATGAATAAACAAAGATGCATCAGCCAATGAATTCGAAAAACCCGATTGTAACAGATGCTGTTTGAGTGACAAATACCATGAGCGCGGAGCTTGTTTCAGGCCATAAATTGGTTTGCGAAGTCGACATACGTAATCCGGCCTGTCCTTATCAATGAAACCTGGTGGTTGTGTCATATAGACTGTTTCTGTGAGCTCCCCTTGTAGAAACGCATTATTAACATCAAGTTGTTTTATCGGCCAAGACTGGGTAACTGCAACTTCGAGTACAACACGAATGGTTGTCGACTTGATCACTGGACTGAAAGTCTCTGAGTAGTCAACACCATATTGCTGCGTGAATCCTCCGGCAACAAGGCGTGCTTTGTAGCGTTCAATTTCTCCATTGGGAAGTTCTTTAATCGTGAATATCCATCTGCAGGTTACGATGTTTTGATTAGAGCTTGGTGGTTCCAGATCCCACGAGTGATTGGCAGTTTGAGCATCGAATTCACTTGACATAGCACGTCTCCAATGTTCATTCTTCAAAGCTTGATTCACTGTTTGCGGTTCCCGATGTTTTGATTTTGCTGCAACAGTAAGTGAAAAATGTTGTTTCGGTTTTGAAATATTATTTTTGGCTCTGGTTTGCATCTTGTGGATATTTTGTGGTGGCTCAATTGCAGGAATTTGTGGTTGAATTGGTTGTATCGGCTGGGAAGATAGGGTAGTGGTGTTTTGAGACGACGAGTTTAGAGGCTGAATCGTGGGATTCGATTCATTTTGAGTGAGAGCAGTGGGCTCATTAGGCAATTGGGTTGACTGGGCCAAGGTGTTAGGCCCATTTTCAGAATGAGCAGTGGGCTCGGGATTAGAGAGAGAGACAGATTGAGATGGGTTGGAAGAAGACGATACCTGAGGGTTTGTGGCAGAGACCGGCGCCGGAGATGATGATGTGGTCGCCGTAGGAGATACCGATTGGACTGGAGAGGACGACGGGGCTGCCGGAGATGATTCAGGCGGAGCAGAGTTCGACGGTGACGGATTTGATGATGTCGGGGGGTGAAGTCTCTCGTTCGGGGGTCCCATAGATGAAGCTTGAGGTACTGCAATTTCTATCACTGGCAAGGCAGAACTCGGCGTTGTTGTTTCTTCTTCTACAATGCGTGGAGCTTGAGAATTGGCAAATGGGAATACGGTCTCATCAAACTGAACATGCCGAGATGTGTAAAGTCTTCCTGTTGGTACATCCAAACAAAAGTAAGCACTTTGGGTTGGTGAATACCCAAGAAACACACATCGACGAGACCGATCATCAAGCTTATTGGAGGCATATGGGCGCAGCCAAGGGAAGCACAAGCATCCGAATACTCTCAATTTCTCATAATTAGGAGCAACGCCAAAGAGCTTTTCGAATGGTGACTGCATAGATAGGACCTCTGTGGGCATTCGATTGATTAGATATACCGTTGTAGCAAACGCATACGGCCAGTAGGCTTTTGGGATGCTAGTAGGCTTTTGGGATGCTGGCAGTGGAGAGAAGTGTCAATCCTGTTTCGACGACATGGCGATGCTTTCTTTCTGATAGTCCATTATGCTCAGGAGTGTGAGGTGGAGATGTGAGATGTGTTATCCCATGTTGTGTTAAGAAACTCCTCAATGCGATGAATTCGCCACCATTGTCTGAAAATAAGGTACCAATCTTCTGCTGGAACTTGTTTTCCACAAGTTGTTTGTATGCCACAAAAACGTCTTTGACTTGTGATTTTTGGCGAAGTGGGTATAGCCACGTATAACGTGAGTAGTGATCAACCAACAGCAAGTAGTATTTGAAGCCATCAGTGGAGAGAAGTGGAGAAGACCAAACATCAGTATATATGTATTCAAGTGGGCGATTTGAGACAATGGAAGTTTGTGAGAAAGGTAATTTGTGGGTTTTATTAAGAAGACATTCAGAACAAGGATGCAGTTTTTGAGAGGAAGAAGAAACAGGTAAAGAAAAACTAGAAACAATAGAGTTTAAAACAGAAAGAGATGGATGGCCCAGCCTTGAATGCCACGATTTCAGAGACGTTTTCGGACCAGATGACATTGTAAGTGCAGCAGCATGTTGTAACGAGACTGGCCATTCATAGAGCTCACTCTTAGTCTTGCCTTGGAGCAATGGGACCCCCGTGCTGAGATCCTTCACCTGAAATGAAGCCGGGAAAAATTCAACCGACACTTGATTAGCATTACAGAGGCGATAAACAGAGATAAGATTTTTCTCTATATTGGGAACACATAAAACATTGTTTAAGTGTAAATCACGAGTATGTGAGGGAAGAATTTTGGAACCCGTATGCGATATTGGAAGACCTTTACCATCAGCAATTTGGACAGCATCATCGCCATGATAAGGTTGATGAAGCGACATATTGTTCAAGTCAGAGGTAATATGATGAGTGGCACCTGAGTCAAGAAGCCAGTTTGTCGCGTCATAAGGAGCTGCAATAGCAACATTTGCACGTGGCTGCCATGGTCTAAAGGGACTGGTTTGTGTAGGTGACATCGCCGACAGCATGGCTTGGAATTGAGGACAGCGCTTCACACTATGTCCTTGGGTGTTGCAGAGTTGACATTTGCCCAAGTATGGTTTGTAAGGTCTGTTTTCTGGGCGTGGCTGTTGTGATTGGTATGGCGTTGTGGAGCCATAGTTGGTGTTGTTTGTGCGCATGTTGTTGTTGTAATTGCCACGGGATGAGTTGGTGTACTGATTGCGTTGTTGCGCGACGTTGGCAGAAGCAGGAACAACAGATGAAGCGGTGGCAGCAGCAGCAATGAGTTTGGACTCATGGTTGAGCAAGCGCTCATAAACATCAGTGAGTGTTGGAGAGGTGTCTTTGGCAGCAATCTGATCGATTACATGCTTCTAATCATCAGGAAGTCCTTCAAGGATAAGCTCCAGTTGATCTTCATGATCAAATGGTTTGCCCAAAAGAGCTAGTTGATCAAATTTCGACGTGACAGCTTGCAGGTACTCATCAATAGTCTTGGTGCCTTTCTTTAGTCCTTTGACTTGATCCTTCAATTGTTTGATGTGGCCACGGCTGGGCTTAGCATAGGTAGAGGCCATCTTTTCCCAAATTTCCCGAGTAGTGGTGGTGCGTGAAACCATTGGTTGAAGAGGCAGAGAGATCGCACCAATAAGTGCACCATAGATGAGTTTATCTTGTCGACGCCAACGAGCAAAGGCTGGATTCTCTGAGACAGTATTGTCAACGGTGAGTGTAGGTGGTGGAGAGGGTCGTGAGCCATCGAGATGACCGGCCAGCTCATAGCCATCAAGGATGGCTTTAACTTGAAGACTCCACATGAGGTAGGAGGTGCTTGTGAGTTTGGAAACGCTTGACAGATTGACATGGAGGATAGTGTTTGGGGTGAGGGTGATAGCCTCTGCAGTGGTGAGATTGTTTTCTGGAGTCGCCATTTGGGAGAAGAAAAATTTATGACAGCTGAAATAAAATTTTAGGTTTTAGGAGTCGTTTGCTCTGATATCATATAAGAATGTGAATGTTATGTTATTATTGATAACAAAGGAGAGAATATATACATGTACAGAATTCTAGAGACTTCTAATTACATTTACTAACTTTACATATTTGTAATATACGATGGATCAATCATGTATATGATTGATCCCTTATAAGTAGAATCTCCTACCAAAAAAAAAATTTATGTAAGTAGAATCGACACGGTTAGGCTTGGTAAATACCAAATAATAGATGGATTATTGGTTTCGTTTGGGTCTTAAATCGAAAAACCGAATTACCCGATCGAATTTTGCAAACATACCCTAAATTGAAATTATGGAGTTTTAGTTACTGTTCATTTTCATTTTGTCACCAAATCAAGAGCGAGAGATACTATTTCTAAAACTCTTTCTCTCTGACTTTTCAGTGATTCCAACCCGAGCTTACGTTATTCCCTCAAACCCCGCCTGGTGCGATTCTAAATACAAAAGAAAGCGTAGAGTTTTTTTTTTTATATTTAAATAGAATTTAAAAGATGAATATATTGTCTCGTTATATGTATATGTGTCGAGGGCCGAATATTAGGTTGTAATAAGGACCCACATTTGTTTCCTCGCCTATAAGTTTCCCGAATCCAAATCTCGTCAAACACATGCAACAGAAAAATACACAAACACGTTTACGAGAGAACATTAAGTTAAGCCTCACGAACAATCTCTTTTTTTTTTTTTTTTGGCAAAATAGAGTAATACTTGTTCATTTTCAATTTTCTCAAGCCTATACACACACACACACACAAATATATAAAGTATAAACACAAACACACTTTTATTATATATATGGATCAAGGAGGTCGTGATGGCGGAGGAGCGGAGCATGTAAAGTACCGGGGAGTTCGGAGACGTCCTTGGGGCAAATACGCGGCAGAGATACGAGATTCGAGGAAGCACGGTGAACGTGTTTGGCTTGGTACGTTTGACACCGCAGAAGAAGCGGCTAGAGCATATGACCAAGCCGCCTACTCCATGAGAGGCCAAGCCGCGATTCTGAACTTCCCTCGTGAGTATAACATGGGAAGTGGCGGCTCTGCTTCCTCTGCCGTGGCTGGATCTTCCTCTTCCTCCGCCTCGGCTTCTACTTCTTCTAGGCAAGTTTTTGAATTTGAGTATTTGGATGATAGTGTTTTGGAGGAGCTCCTTGAGGATGGAGAGAATAGTAACAAGGGAAAGAAGAAGTGAGTGAGATATATAATTCATTTTCATTTCTAATGAAAATAGCAAAGTATCAAAATAATTAGTATATATGCAATTATCGGTTTTTAGTCAAATATATGCATTGATCTTATGAGCATGATTCGAGCAAGAATCTATACATTGGAATGAAATCGACCGATTGATGGTCTTGATTAATTTTCCAGAATATATTTGAAAATAATGAGATTATATGAGGGCATCCTTTGATATGTAAACTTTATAATCTGATATGTTTCAGATCATATGATGATATATAAAAGTATAGCATTTGCAGTTACTCTTATTTTTAGTGACATCATACTTGGGATCTTTTCTTTTTTTTTTTGATAAGAATGTAAGTATCATTTCAAGAAATGAAAGTTTAGGTTTTTTTTTTTTTTTTGTCATCATGAAAGTTTAGGTTTTACAACAAGCAAATCCTAAAAACATGGATCCATGCCAAAAAAAAATAAAAAACATGGAAGCATAAGCATTCGAGAGCATTTGGGATCTTATTGATGACACAAAATAATAAGAGTTTTTAGCAGATAGAAAAACGCTAAGCAATATCCAAAAATTGATCATGTAGAAAGAATAGAGAAAGTTTCGGCTTGAATTTTACTATTTTTACTAGTTTTAAGGGCCAATATCTAACCAACCAATAGAGATACTCTGATAGTTCACATGTCGATGGCTCCAGTTTTCTTAGTTTCTTTTGGTAAATCGAAATTTAATGGGTCAAGTTTTGTTCTTGTTGGAGTTCTAAAAATTCTAATGGTTGGTTATGTCTACAACCACCATGTAAATACTAAATACTGGTTGGAAATGCATCTAATAAGATTCACATTCAATCAACAACTTGGACCAGTCTGACCTAATTAATTATATATGTATGTAATTTTTTTTCTTCCTTTCGATTTAACCTCTAATTCGAACCATTCTATTCGACCGTTGTTTGATTTTTGTTTTAGTTTTTCATTTTCTTTGAAATTGCATTGTATGCAAACTTTTTAATTTTATTGATCTCGAAAGTTGTTTTTGTTAATTTGCAGAATTTGAAGTTTAAGTAATCTTTTACCTTAAAATATAATTGGGATGTTTGTCTTTGTATTATTCCACAACGATCTAGTTTCTAATAAATTTAAAAGTTAAAACATTGACTGCATTGAATATTGCATTTTTTAATACATATTTGTATCCTTTAAATCTATGTCCTGGAGTGTTTTTTAGATAATTAGATATATCCCTATCTGAGTTTCATGTTTACTGTGGGTTCAAACTATATTTTCATCACATATTAATGCAATGTAATCTATATTTTTAGATAATTAGATATATCCAACAGAATAATGTTTACTGTAATTTGCAATATGTGATGATTCTGTTGAATACGGGTTGGTTAATGCTTGGCCCAATAGTTGCAATTTGAATATTATCACATATTAATGTTTGGGACAAACCCTTGGCCTAATGGTTGATTAATAAGCGAGATGACAAAAAAAAAAAAAAAAAGCTACTTACAAAAATCACTACTCAAATATTAAAAATTTCACTAAATATTTTAGCTTGTAAATTGTAATCTTAAGTAAATCTTCTTAAAAAATACAATTATATCAAAAGAACATATAAAAACAATTACTTTTACCTTTCATTGATTCATTCCTACTTTCTTTATTTATTTCCTAAATATCCGTTGAATGCAAATATACTCCATAGTATAGATTTTACGTACCTTAACCACTACTCTACCGAAAATATATCAACAAAGGAAAATTTACAATTAATTTTTTTCAAGAGATTAATAAGAAATACGCCGCCTCTCTTACGTGCTTCCCAATCAATCCCTCTATATAAGCTTCATAGTAAAAACCCTAGATAAATACTCAAACCATTCACCATCACAATCACAAATTCATCTCTTACAATGACTTCTTCTACTTCGATCCTTCTTGGCCCACCTTCTGTTGCCGGCGTTTCACAAATTGTCAACCCAGTCCCGGCCAATTCATCAGAAACCCCTGTTTCCGATGCCCAAACCGCCACACTTAACCTAGAAGAACCACAAAAGGGTCTGACAGAAAACTTCTCGCCCACGTTTCTCTCCTCCGGGAACCCTTGTCTCGATTTCTTCTTCCACATAGTTCCTGACACATCTCCCAAAGATCTGATCCAAAGGCTGGCGAGTTCTTGGTCTCACGATCCTTTGACGACGTTGAAACTCATCTGCAATCTCAGAGGTGTTAGAGGAACTGGGAAATCAGATAAAGAAGGGTTTTACACAGCTGCGTTTTGGCTTTACAAGAATCATCCAAAGACCTTAGCTTTGAATGTACCTGCTCTTGTCAATTTTGGGTACTTTAAAGATTTGCCTGAGATTCTGTATCGGATCTTGGAAGGTCAGCAGATGGAGAGAGGGACGAAACGGGTTTGGAGGAAGAAGGTTCAGACGAAATTCAAAGGGAAGAGTGAGAAAAGGTCTGATGTTTCCAGTGAACTCGAAGATCGGATTCTGGAAAACGCAGAGGAGATTGGTGGTCCTGTTGATAAGGTAAAGGCTAGGGCTTTACGGAAACAGAGAGAGTTCGAAAAGGCGAAAAAGGCGCTAGAGAGGTATAATTCTGATGCTAACTACAGATTACTCTTTGATAGAATTGCGGATTTGTTTGCTGATTTGTTGAAATCGGATTTGAAGTATTTGAATTCGAATGAGTTGAATAAGATTGGTTTAGCTTCGAAATGGTGTCCTTCGGTTGATTCTTCGTACGATAAGACTACTTTGATATGTGAGGCAATTGCTAGAAGGATGTTTTCTAGAGATGAGTATGAAGGAATCGAAGAAGCGCATTATGCGTATAGGATTAGAGATAGGTTGAGGAAAGAAGTTCTTGTGCCGTTGCGTAAAGCGCTTGAATTGCCTGAAGTGTCTATGAGTGCAAAGGAATGGAATATGTTGAAGTATAATAGAGTTGCTTCTGTGGCAATGATGAATTACAAGACGCAATTTGTGGAACATGATAATGAGAGGTTTACTCAGTTTCTGGCGGATGTGAAATCCGGGAAGAAGAAGATTGCGGCTGGTGCGGTGCTTCCTCACGAGATAATCAAGCAACTGTGGAATAATAGTGGGAGTGAAGTTGGCCCGGAAGTTGCAGAGCTTCAATGGGCAAGAATGGTGGATGATCTTGCCAAGAAAGGGAAGATGAAGAATTCGTTGGCGGTTTGTGATGTCTCTGGAAGCATGGACGGTACACCTATGGAGGTTTGCGTGGCGCTTGGGTTATTGGTTTCGGAACTTAATGAAGAGCCTTGGAAAGGGAAAGTTATTACCTTTAGCGAAAACCCGCAGCTTCATGTAGTCAAGGGTTCGACTCTGAGGGAGAAGACTGAGTTTGTCAGAGAAATGGATTGGGGAATGAACACTGATTTCCAGAAGGTGTTTGATCGGATTCTTGAGGTTGCAGTTGAGAATAACTTAACCGATGACCAGATGATCAAGCGGATTTTTGTGTTCAGCGACATGGAGTTCGATGATGCAAGGGTACACAAATATATTGAGGAGACTGACAATGAGACTGACAATGAGACTGACTATGAGACTGACAATGGGAGTGACTACGAGACTGACTCCAACAGTTCTGAGGAAGGGATGAAGCAATCGAAGAAACCATTGAAGGAGAAATGGGAGACGGACTATGAGGTGGTTCAGAGGAAGTATAAAGAGAGCGGTTTTGAGAATGTTCCGGAAATAGTATTTTGGAACCTGAGGGACTCGTCGGCTACACCCGTGGCTGGTAAGCAGAAAGGAGTAGCTATGGTTAGCGGGTTTTCGAAGAATCTACTGACTCTGTTTCTTGATGAAGGTGGGATTGTGAATCCTGAAGATGTCATGTGGTTAGCCATCAAAGGTGAAGAGTATAACAAGCTTGCTCTTTATGACTGATATAAACATACACAAGCTTAATTACTTAAACCCTAGCAATAGTCATTTTGATTTTTAATTTTTTTTATTTTTTTTGTTTTCGATTTCTGGAATTATGCGAGGATATGAATGAATCGTGTTTTAACACTTTGTTCTATATACTTAAGTCTAATTATATCTACTCTTTCGTTTCATCCTAACTTTGGAATCTTTTCTTTCTCTCTTTTTGTTCTAATGGAAGTAAAAGAGCAAAAGCCAAACTTAACATTCTCCAATCTCTCTTGCCTCGTTATTACTGTGGTGTCCTCTCAAATCCAAATGAGCTATATATAGGTTTTTAATTTAGGTTTCTAGAGGATTTTTGATGGATGATAATGTAACAGACGATAAAATATTATTAAAATTAGGTTAATAGGTTGCAGATAATGGAGTAGCTAATCAATAGGTTGCTTAAATAAGGTCTAAGTTTTTGCATTTTCTTTCTCTTTTGAATTCACTAGAAGAAAAAATTAATATGTTAGATCAGTTTGAAACACCTTTGTTTCTCACTACTAATGATTTATGATACACTAGTGATCCATCATATCAAAAGTTTCTAAATTCTCGCATCCACAAAAACATTAGTACACTAACCCTAAATAATCACATCAAAAGTCAAACATATTATACATTAGAAAGAAATTTACTTATTCATCTAATAAAATACATCATAAGGTATCCATCTACTAAACGTTAACAAAGTAGTTTGACACTAATTATTGAAACATATAAATCAATACCAAAAGAATTCGGTTTTGATCAAAACTTACTTTATTATACGATGATAGCTTCTACACCAATCATTTGAAACACCAACTAAATCTTCATGCATTGATACATATGGTTTGTTTCACATCCTCCAAATTATAATTAAAATTATAGTAACAGTTATGAAACGCAATAAATCCATATGAGATGATATGAAAACCTATCAAGGTATATCTTATATATATAAAAAATTGAAAAGCGGTAAAAATTTTAGGTTTTTTTTTTCTTTAATTAATTCGACGATATATTTGAAAATACATATATATTTACCTGTAATTATCGACATCGATTTTTTTTTAAATTCACTTTTCATGAAGTAGAGGTGAAAATATTAGTTTTTTTTATTAATTCGACCATATATTATAAAAGATACTTTTTTATAAAATTTTCCATATTAAATTATAATTTTCTTAATATTATTTTTACATTTTTAAAATTTATTATTATAATTATATTTTACACTCTTAAAAATATTTAAATTTAAAATTTTCTTAACATTATCATTTTGTATTTTTAGAATTATTTAAGTTATATTTTTTTTAATATTGTCTTTTTACTTTTTAAAATTTTTATCTTTTCTCATAATTATCTTTTGTATATTTAAAATTATTAAAAATAAATATTTTTGACATGTGTCAAAATCTCGGATCGTTGAAATCGACACGTGTCACGATCCAGCGAGTTGCTAACTTCGAAAACCCAACTTTATATAATAAGATTTGTTAGTTTGTTACGATTTGTTAAAATCCTATCAAATCCACTGTTATTGAAAATATTTTAAGTATTGAGATTTTAATGACTGCAGAAAATTTTAGAAGATTTTAGGGGATTTCCTTAGTTAAAAATACAAAGATCCAAACCATTCATAGGTGGGCCAGTGGTAGGAAGGATTTCGGGATGAGGGTGAAATTCCCAATAATCCTGGGTTCGAATCCCCACGGCTGCACACACCTTAAATGGCCACCGCAGACAATTTAAAATCGGGCTATGCGGCCTCCAGTAACTACTCTTGCCGCTTTCGGGACGCACGCAGTGGGCTAGTCTGGGCCCATTGGGCTTGGGATACCTGGGTTATCCAAAAAAAAAAAAAATACAAAGATTCAAATCTCAGGGTTTTATGTGGAATTTCAGAGGATTTTAATACAAAATCATAACAACTACTTTAAAATCATTCAAAACCATCAAAATCATCTAAAATCTCATTAAAACTCAAATGTCCAGTTCAATACACCCCTAAGTTCACAAAGTTCGAAAAAAATACAATTGATGAAGATTTGATGACTCTATAACACTCGGCATGAGTTTTAATGACTTAAATAAAATATTTAAATGAAAGATTTTAAAAGATTGCTAAAGAGTGTGCTTATCTTGATGATTTTTTTTTCCAAAATCTTTTAAGTCTTTTAAAACATTTTTCCAAAATCTTGTATACTCTTGATGACTTTTCCAAACTTTTTCTACATAATATTTCCAAAATATTTTCCAAACTTAACCTCTATTTGTTTCTTCTCTTCTAAATAAAGTGTTTCATCATTTGTTTCATACCTTTTCTGTAATACAATCTTTTCTGAGAGCTAGTATGCAACGATGTATTATCCACGACACAAGAAAAATATTAATTTAGCTTTCCAGGAGAAAAAATTGAGACATTATACATTGAAGGCAATTAGGCAAAACACGACCACGTATTGATGAAAAAACTCGCTAGGACGATACGCAAATATTGATTAATCTGTTAAAAATTGACAGAACAATTGATTAATCTTGTTAAAAGATTACATGTGTTCAATCCAGTTCAGATATCATTTTTACGAAACCAATAGTAGAGTTTTTTCATGTTTAATAGCTTTTGTTCATACTGGGATTTATTAGTAAAGAAGATTTATTAGTAAAGAAAATTGTTCAAATTGTTTGTGACGAATCTTTACTCCAATTTTTGACCAAGCTTTTGACCTTGCTTTGCCTTCTCAATTCTCGCCGTAACAGAGTATGACAAAAGTCGATGAGTTAATAATCATGATGATGAGAGTTTTCTTTTGATGATACAATCTCTTCACAATCTCTCTATTTTATGTGGAAGTTTTCATGACTTTTTTTATGAAGAAAATTATATACAATCCTAAACCAATAACATAAAATTTTAATTTATCAACAATCCAAGATTCTTTTGTTTTGATTGAATAACACAAAACTTTTAATGACTCTATAAAACTCTTAATCCAATAACACTAGATTTATAAAGATTTTAGATTACTTTTTATAAATCCACAACCAATAACACCAAATTGTGACAGAGTTTTAAAAAGTTTTGATTGAATAACAACATATTCTACATAACTTTTAAAATCATTAAAACTCTTTCTAAATTTCAAACCAATAACACCCCCTAAGTTTTGAATGGTTGTGCACTCGAAAATACAATTGATGAAGATTAAGATTTGAATGGTGGTGCATTACGTTGTGGGCCGGTACACACTAAATATACTATTCACAACATCAGACCAATATGCACCTTGTAGGCTTAAAATGCTCATACTAATACGCACTTGAGCAAAAAACTTCATACCAATATACCATCATAGATCCACTATTGGTCCGTTTTTTTATTCTATTCCTTAAAAGCTGCATACTAATATATGTCACACCAATTGTGATTTTTCAATTAGTTTGGATCCGTCTTTATTTTTCATTAATTGGTTAAAATTGTGTTTCTTTATACTCTTGAAAAAAGTGTATTGAGGTCTTTGTTAGACATGTTCTAATATTGTGTGTTACTAAGAGCTTTGTCCCGATAAGTAGCAATTGCGTCTATGTTTGTGCAGTTGTGAAATGGGAAGTTCAGTCTCTGTTTAGGGCTGAGCCTCCTCATCTTTTCTTCCCAAAATTCCCCCTTGAATGGAGTGGTTTGGATGATCAAGCGTCGCCGGTTTTGCAAAGATCTTCCTCCCGGTTGATAGTTTCCTTTGCCTTTGTTGCAAAGTTTGTAATCCCTCGGGTTGCAGTGGATGCGGTTACTCATGAAGCTTTCGGGATCGTTCTTTTTCGATCTTCTTTGGTTTTGTTTGTTGATTTGTATCTTCAATATATCCTTAGTTTATCTTCTTTTGGTGTACTTTCAGACACTTTTTGCCTTGTTATTTTGTTTTCCCCTCTTATGTGGGTTGTAATTCCTCCTCCTTTGAGTGAGATTGAGACTTAAAGATTAATGAAAATTATCGGTTTGATCAAAAAAAGAAAAAAGTGTATATATATATATATATGAGTATTCAAGAAAAGTAAAAAATTCACAAAAACATTCAATTTCCAAAAAAAAAAAAATAAAAAATTGAAAGAGACGAGAGAATTCTCTTAAATCGTGAAAAATGAGTTTTACTTTACTTTGAATCAACCATTCATTATCTCATCTCAGATTCATAAGTAAGTTTTATTTCCTATAGGTAGATTTTTTTTTTTTGGTGGGTGGAAGGGGACAATGTCCTCCCCCAAATTTATTACGAAAAACTTAAAAGAAAACTACAATCGAGTTCGTCTTGGGAACGCAGTCCCTCGAACATCCTCATCTAAAATGGAACCAACAAAATCAGGACAAGAATTAAACAAAACGACCCCGAGGGGCTGTGAAAATGCATAGTTAGCCAACCCATCCGCAAGACGGTTAGCCTCTCTATACCCATGAGAAATTCGGACAGACCAGTCCTTAGAAATGAAGCCGTAGCACATGCGTACTAGGGTAGACAAAGGATGAGAACTAGATTTAAGATTTTTCTTCGAAATAGTGAAGTTTGAAAAAATATTTATCATTACAACCAATTACTAAATTAACTGAAGAAAAAGATTAAATAAATAAAAAAGTTTGTAACTTTAATGTTTTCTGAAGAAAAAAAAAAAGAAAACAGTGATTGTCAAATTGAAGAAGGGCCTTTATAGAGCCGCTTTGAAGAAAAGTGGCGGACCCAGAAATTTTTTTTACCGGTGTCAAATTATAACTAAAAGAAAAATAAAAATGTTATTCATAAAAATATAAAATATCCTACAAAAATATTTTATATAAATATTGAACGTCTCACAAAAACACCCTGCAATCTTTCATATCCTGAAATTTATTCATCACAGTTTCATTCGTAATCGTTTCAAAAACATCTTTCTCAACAAAACAAACTAAAAAGTCGTTCAAAAATTGATCTCCAATCACAGTTTCATTTGTAATTTTTCCATTTAAACAAAAAATTGGGCTATAATTTTACCCAAAAAAAAATAATATGTTGGGCTATAATGGAAGGGGTGTCAAAACCAAGAATATAGTGGTTCAATATGACTAAATATATATACTATTAAGAAAAAATTAAAATTTATGGTGTGTCAACTGACCCACCTTTCCTCTACGTCGGTCCGCCGGTGTTGAAGAATACAGTATAAAATTCATGTGACAAGAGCTCAACTACATCATTAACCAAAGTGTTAGCTAATTTTTATGGGCGCAAGGAACAATATGATCAAACCTGGTGAGCCTTACAAATTAGGTCAAGATAAAGTCTTTTGATAAACTATGAAACTGTATCCGATCCAAATGTATAAGAAACTCCATGATCGTTAGGCCCCCAATCTCTAACGTCTTTATCAGGATCAGACCATAAGAGATCACAGTAAACCCGCGATCAGGGATACCCGCTGGACATCGAATATCTCTAATATATGCAGCTCCAGGGAGAGCACGCCGGTGCATATAGAGAATCCGGTCATCGATGAGCTAGGGCAGCCACGGGGAGACAATCGAAGCACAACTGGTGAAGATTCGCCAAATCTTGACACTTAAACGGCGTCCGCACTCATTGTAGATGCGATTGATGGACGCACTACGCAAGCAACGTGACTATGACAAGAACATATTCGTTATGAAACCAAAAGAGATCAAAATTCTAAAGTTAGAAAGAAACGAAGAGTGATGCCTCCTCATAAGATTCCATTTTCTTAAAACAAAAAATTAAACAAGATTCATTCAAACCCTCACATAATTCCACAAATCAAAAATTAAACTTCTTAGTATTTTGCGGTATAAACTCGAAGAAACTGATAGAAATGATAAAGCCAGTTTAAGCATAAGAGCTTGTGTATGTTTATCTCAGTCATAAACAGAAAGCTTCTTATACTCCTCACCTTTAATGGCTAACCACATGACATCTTCAGGATTCACAATCCCACCTTCTTCAAGAAACAGAGTCAACAGATTCTTTGAAAACCCGCTAACCATAGCTACTCCTTTCTGGTTAGCCACCACAGGTGTAGCCGACGAGTCTCTTAAGTTCCAAAATACCATTTCTGGAACATTCTTAAACCCATGCTCCTTGTACTTCCTCTGAATCACCTCATAATCTGTCTCCCATTTCTCCTTGGACCGTTGCTTTAATATCTTCAACCGTTCCTCCAAACTCAAAATGTAACTCACCTCTGAATAGCTGTCTCCCATTGCATCATCGAACTCCATGTCGCTGAACACAAATAACCGCTTGATCATCTTGTCATCGGTTAAGTTATTCTCGACAGCAGCCTCCAGAATCCGATCAAACACCTTCTGGAAATCCGTGTCATTTCCCCAATCCATTTCTCTGACAAACTCAGTCTTCTCCCTCAGAGTTGAACCCGTGACTACATGAAGCTGCGGGTTTTCGCTAAAGGTAATAACTTTCCCTTTCCACGGCTCTTCATTAAGTTCCGAAACCAATAACCCAAGCGCCACGCAAACCTCCATAGGTGTACCGTACATGCTTCCAGAGACATCACAAACCGCCAATGAATTCTTCATCTTCCCTTTCTTGGCAAGATCATCCACCATTCTCGCCCATTGAAGCTCTGCAACTTCCGCGCCAACTTCACCCGCACTATCATCCTCCAGCTGCTTGATTATCTCGTGAGGAAGCAAAGCACCAGCCGCAATCTTCTTCTTCCCTGATTTAACATCCTCCAGAAACTGTGTAAACCTCTCACTATCATGTTCCACAAATAGCTTCTTGTAATTATTCATAGCCACAGAAGCAACTCTATTATACTTCAACAAATTCCATTTCTTTGCACTCATAAACACTTCAGGCAATTCAAGCGCTTTATGCAACGGAACAAGAACTTCTTTCCTCAACCTATCTCTAATCCTATACGCATAATGCGCTTCTTCGATTCCTTCATACTCATCTCTAGAAAACATCCTTCTAGCAATTGCCTCACATATCAAAGTAGTTTTATCATACGAAGAATCAACCGATGGACACCATTTCGAAGCTAAACCAATCTTATTCAACTCATTCGAATTCAAATACTTCAAATCCGATTTCAACAAATCAGCAAACAAATCAGCAATTCTATCAAAGAGCAATCTGTAGTTAGCATCAGAATTATACCTCTCTAGCGCCTTTTTCGCCTTTTCGAACTCTCTCTGTTTCCTTAAAGCTCTAGCCTTTATCTTATCAACAGGACCACCAATCTCCTCTGCGTTTTCAAGGATACAATTTTCCAGTTCACTGGAAACATCAGACCTTTTCTCACTCTTCCCTTTGAATTTCCTCTGAACCCTCTTCCTCCAAACCCGATTCTTCCCTCTCTCCATCTGTTGACCTTCCAAGATCCGATACAGAATCTCAGGCAAATCTTTAAAATACCCAAAATCAACAAGAGCAGAGAGATTCAAAGCTAAGGTCTTTGGATGATTCTTGTAAAGCCAAAACGCAGCTGTGTAAAACCCTTCTTTATCTGACTTCCCAGTTCCTCTAACACCTCTGAGATTACATACGAGTTTCAACGTCGTCAAAGGATCGTGAGACCAAGAGCTCGCCAGCCTTTGGATCAGATCTTTAGGATCCGTGTCAGGAACGATGTGGAAGAAGAAATCAAGACAAGGGTTCCCAGAGGAAAGAAACGTGGGCGAGAAGTTTTCAGTTAGACCCATTAATGGTTCTTTAAGGCTTAGTGTTGCGGTTTGAGAGATTAAAGTTTGGTCATCGGAAACAGAGGTCGCTGGTGAATTGATGGTAGTTGGTTTTACGAGCGGAGTCTCGCCGGCGACGGAAGGTGGGCCTAAAAGGGTCATAGTAGAAGAAGCCATTGAAGGAGAGAATTTTGTGATGGTGATGGTGAAGAAGTGTTCTTGATTGACTATGGAATTTGCTATAAGGAGTGATTCACTGATTTGCTTCGAAACATGGAAGAAACGTGGCGTCTTCTAATAAATGTGTCCATGTGGTAATTTTTACTTAAATAATAATTAAATTGTTAATTTAGTTTTATTGATATCTTTTGGTAAAGTATTTAGAATTAGAACAGGTGGCTAGTTCCACTAAGATAAAGATTAATTACTATAAATATATTAATATTTGTATGTGAACAAAGAAATTAGATATATGTATATTAATATTTGTATTCAATTTTCTTTTTTTAATATATTGTCTCTTTATTGTTTGTCATTCACTCCACTTGGGTTCTAATGGGCTTTATGGGCTTGAGTTCGAAATGTGGGTTTGGGATGTTACAATTATCTGCACTTCAAACGAATTGTCCTCAAATTCTCAGCAAGATTTTTTCCATGCACTTTACTCCTTAGCTACTTGCACCTTGAGCTAACCGCTAACGTCTCGTCTACTTGTAACATAACAAGTACACTACCTTCCAGCATAGCTCAAGTCGATACTTGCTTACTCACACTGGCTATGATTTCGCTAGATTATTAGATTTAAACTTTAGACACAGCTACCACTAAACTCTAACGACTCGAATACTATTCATTCTTTCATGCTCACCGGATAAAGAACTCAAACATACTATTCATTCTTTCATGCTCACCGGATAATGAACTCAAACAATAACTTACAGAAACATAGAATTCAAACTCAATCAATCAATTCACGAATTCAAAACATGCAAAGAATCAATCAATCAAACCAAAAATAAAGAGCACCAATGATTACACTGCAAAAACTAAGAAGTTTTTATTTTATTTGTGGAATTATGTGAGACATGAATGAATCTTATTCAACTTTTTTTTTTTTTTTCCAATATCCAAGTCTAGTTAGATGATACAACGTAACTAAGAAAATGAAATGATGTAGAAGTACGTACTAAGAGGAGGCATCACTCTTCGTTTCCTCCTAACATTTGGAATCTTTCCTTTCTCTCTTTTGGTTCTAATGAAATTAAAGGGCAAAAGCCAAACTAAAATATTCTTCTATATCTCTCTCTTTCCTCGTTATTCTTGTGGTGTCCTCTCACCATCCGGTAGTTCCATAACGAATATGTTCTTGTCATACCCAAGTTGCTTGTTATGATGCTAACAAATCAACAAACAACGTTTTGACTTTTGAGCATTATTACTGTGAAGGAGAAAGAAAACGTTTTCCATGCTCTAGTAACGAAAGTTCTTGAATTAAAAGCACGAATGTACCGGATTATATTAAGCCTGAGAAGCTTAACAAAACGCACAAAGAAAATATTTCTAAATTAGCTAACATTTTTGGTTATTACATGATCAATGTAGTTTGAAGTTAGAACAATGTAGGTATGTTTTATCACATGGGCTTTTTTGCTAAAAAGGTATGAAGAATATATTCTTCAACGCGGCTTTATAATTAAAGGTCCTTCTTCAATTTGACAACCACCGTTCTTTTTCTCAAAGATCAAAGCATAAAAGATCATAAAATCTCAAAACATTTTTAAATTATTATCATTTTGTCAATAGCTATTATTATAAATCTTCTATAGGTTTGTCGTCGTTGTTGTTTCTTCTCATTGTTGCTTTGTTTCTTGAGGTTAGTTTAATGGATTCTGGTACTTTAAACTCGGTGATCAATAGGTTGCTTGAAGTTAGAGATAAACCAGGAAAGATTGTTCAGTTGTCTGAAACTGAGATCAAACAGCTCTGTTTTGTCTCTAGAGATATCTTCTTGAGACAGCCAAATCTCTTGGAACTCGAAGCTCCTGTCAAAATCTGCGGTATGCTTCTCTCTGTTTCTCTCTGACTCTTCTCTGAGATTGTGCTCTTATGTAATCTTTTGGTTAAACAGGGGACATTCATGGACAATATCCGGATCTCTTGAGACTATTCGAATACGGAGGATACCCTCCTCGTTCAAACTACTTGTTCCTTGGAGATTACGTTGATCGCGGCAAGCAAAGCATTGAAACGATTTGTCTCTTACTCGCTTATAAGATCAAATTCCCTGAAAACTTCTTCCTTCTTAGAGGAAACCATGAAAGTGCATCAATCAATCGTATCTATGGCTTCTACGACGAGTGTAAACGCAGGTTCAGTGTCAAGATTTGGCGAATCTTTACCGATTGCTTCAATTGTCTCCCCGTGGCTGCACTCATCGATGACCGGATTATCTGTATGCACGGTGGGCTCTCCCCGGAGCTGCTTAGCTTGAGACAGATTAGGGATATTCGTCGTCCAACGGATATTCCTGATCGCGGTTTACTCTGTGATCTCTTGTGGTCTGATCCTGATAAAGACGTTAGAGGTTGGGGGCCTAACGATCGCGGAGTTTCTTACACTTTTGGATCGGATACAGTTTCTAGCTTTCTGAAAAGACTCGATCTTGACCTAATTTGTAGGGCTCACCAGGTTTGTTTATTGTTCCTTGCGTCCAAAGAAAACCATTCTTTTTGTGTGTGCTTCCTTTTGACGCAAGCAATGATGTTGTAACAGGTTGTTGAAGACGGATTCGAGTTCTTTGCGAATAAGCAGCTAGTGACGATATTCTCAGCACCGAATTACTGTGGCGAATTCGACAATGCTGGTGCAATGATGAGTGTGGACGATGATTTGACTTGTTCTTTTCAGATCTTAAAACCTAATGACAAGAAATCGAAATTCAGTTTTGGAAACAGAGGTGGTGTTAAAACTAACTTCCCTTATCCTAAAGTCAAGGTACTTATAAATCACATCACTTTTCAATTAGTAGAGTTAAATAGATGTTTTGGTTGAGTTTATGATTTAGTGTTTTTTCTCCTTTCTTGAAATAGAACAGTATCATATCGAAACATGCTATAAATGCATTCAGGCTTTCTCTATTTACATATGTTCTCAGTGATTTAATAAGGTCTAAGTTTTGATTTTGTTTTACTCTTTTCAATTCTAAAAACAAAAAAATAATATTCTCATTAATAGGAAAATCTCAAACTCTATTAACTTTAGTCAAAAATCAAGAGTCTCTTAACCTAGCATAGTAGTAGTAATCAACTTTATTTGGCAAAGTCAGCTCTAGTTTTGAGGTTTATTAGTTTCTGAGATAGTTAAATATTTTTCCGAATTTTTCCCTTATTACATTCTATTTTTAATTTTTCAAAAAAATAATATATGTGTTTTGAACTTTTGAATTATTTAAGTTTTCCATTTTTTCTTGTAATTCAATAAAAAAAATCATTATTTAGATCCGTTGTGTCCTCACCTACTAGTGATTTATGTAGTCATATTTGTTGATATCATGTTACATGGTAAGCTCAAAATCTCTAACAATTTGATCGAAACATGTTTATTTCCAGTCGATTCTGAGTTCGCAGAGCTCGAAAGGATACAACTGATGAAGAATGGATGATGACTCCATAACACTCTGCATAACAAGTAATTATGCCAACGTAATTCAACTATATGATGAGAGAGAGCAAGAGGATTTTGAGTTTCAGAATTTTGGAAGCTTCGTTTTTTTTTTCTTAGCAGTTTGTGTGTATGTGTGGGGTTTATTCTCTATTGTGTGATTTTTTTTTTCTTTCTTGTAAATTCGAGTTCTAATTGTTGGTATATTAAATTTGATAATAAATTATACTTTCATAATTTCATTTGAACCACAAATAATTTTTAGTTTATTGAAGGTTCTTCTTTTTGTTTGGATCTTTTTATCAAGGTCTGTCTATTACTGGACCACAATTAGGCTTTAGGTTGTGCTTCATGGATCCAGTCTACGATTTTCTCCTTTTTTTTTTTTTTTTTAAATATAACTTTATTTATATTAAAAATCAACCCATCAAAAAATGGGTTTCGCCCTTAGACCCATACAAAGGCCCATAACGGTTACAAAACAGGTCAGAACGGAACCCTAATCCGGCGCCGGAAAGTTGGATTGGAGCCTGGCGATGTTACCGAAAGCAGATATACACTAATCTTTCATTGATTTTTGCAACTACAACGAGCTTTTATTTGACATAAAATAGTAAAATGTAAAATTATAGGTTTTTGTTTCCTCAAAAGTCTTCTCTGTTATAAAATTAATTGGGTATATAGCAGTTTTATTTTTTTTTTAATTTTTAAAATATTACTTAAATTAATCAAGGGGTTGACAAATAAAAAAAAATAGTTACCAAATATACAAAAACAAAATTACAAGAAAAACAATCTGCTTTAGTTCAATGTTCACAGAAAAAAAAAAAAAAGAAAGAAAGAGTTCGTACCTAAATCCACTTTGTATTGCATGATATACCATATTTATAAATTAATATTATTACCATGTTCGTATACCGAATTGTATGGGTTAAGAGTTGTTCAACTGACTACTTTCTATAAGAATCATATGTGGAACATGTTCGGTGCGCTAGTTCTCTAAAACACACCAACAACAGTTTGGTGTAATGATAGTCCTAATTGTACTTCTCTCTTGCAATAGTGTGTTTCTTGCGTCTTGTCACAAGCTCGCTTGTGCGCAAGTTGGTGAACGGTTACAGCCCTGGGCATTCGGTTAAGTCGGTTTAAACGGTGCGGTTAATTTGATTTTCCAGTTTATTCGGTTATCTAAAATTCTGCTGAACTAAACCGAATAAAAATTTGGTTCGGTTCGGAACTCGGTTTTCTCGGTTAGGAACCGACATAACCGTTATGTCCAACATTGTTGCTATTTTGTCGGATAGTACGGTATTTTACCAAATAGTCCAATACAATTCATTTTGGATCAGTATTGAATCTTATTCCAAATTTAATTTTTAATTGATTTATTAGGATAAATATTTAAGAGTCAACAAAAATCTCACGTAACGTATATACAAAACCAAATTTTAATAGAGAAATAAAATAATACGTTTACACAACCAACTGGAATCACACACCCATGTGGCATTCACACTACTGGTTTACTATTTGGTGGTATTTTTGGTAAATGAATTAGCATTTTGTATGACAAAAACTTTCAATTTCGAATCTATAGATGTTATATGTATATCTTAATTGGTATTTCAAACTGCAATCTGAACTTGAGTTCTTGAGAAAGATCGATTTCATTTAATTTCTCAAAACCCTAAATTATCCATTTTGGACAAAATTTGTAAAATTTTGAAATAGTTTATACTAATGGTCCAGTATTGTATATTCAACTGCAATCACTACCACAGCCACAATCCATTTGATTATGTACAAGCTTTATATTGTTTGGTGTTAGCTGGTTTACATGTATCCTATTCTCTAGGATTAAATCATTTTAATGGATCATTATTGTCACATTCCTCTTGCTTGCAGTTTGGGAATGTTTAACTGCTGGAATTAGCTGTTGGTGGACATAATGTATTTTTAGTTAGTATGTTATTGTCTTATTTGATTGATTTGAAATCCTTAAATTTACGTCTATTGACAATTCAACGCATAAAATAATATAATACTCATGAACATACATAGTTGAATTTGTGACCCGCTTGTTACAAATTAAACATATAAATATGTATGGTCAACAACCACGTTGATAGAGGATTTTTTATCTCCTTTTTTTTTAATGTAATATATTTATTTATTATTATTTTATTTTTTTTTTGTCAACAACATAGATTAGTTTAGAAAAACCAATTTGGCGGAATGTGGTTTACAAAAGGAACACATTGCGGCATAACACGAACTTTGCGTGCCAAGTTATCCGCTTGAACATTCTCGCGCCGAGGAATAAGGGATAAAGAAAAGGTAGAGAATTCTTCCCTATCGGTTGCAATATCTTCTAGCTAGACTGCGAATGCCGGCCAATCCGTCGGAGAAGACACCATCTTCACCAGGTTAGCGCAATCTGTGAGAAAAGCAACATTTATATTGTCAGCCCCGATCATACATCTCATCGCCCACACCAAGGTCTCCATCTCCGCGTGTAAGGGTGATAGACTTCTTCGTCAGTTGGCAGCTCCCATTATCGTCTCTGTATTAGAGGATAAACACCACCATCCATAACCGGCAAAACTATCTGTCGCCTTCCATGAACCATCCACATAACACCTATGACCGAAGAAAGTAATATATTTATTTTTATTTTTTTAGTTTTTCCATTTAATTAAGCTAATTTCTAATTATTCTGGTAACTATTCTCTTTCGCTTGAATTCAATAAATTTTCAGTCAAATTGGGAAAAAGACATCTGCAAAGAAAATAACAAAAACTCCTTTTGGTCATATATATGTTTGACATTATCACTTTTTCAAGTGGCCTGGACATGTATCTTATCCATTTCGTAATGTGAACAAATTAATTTTCTTTTAGTGCTTATTTTATGCAATCGAAATATTTTTTACAGTAGTCCAATAAAAAATTAATTTTGGAAAAACCTTTTAACTATAAAATAAAAAAATTCATTTTTGTAGTGAATAATTTTTGTTATATCAGAATATGAAGAAGATTGCATAACTGAACGATCGCTTCTCCCAAATTAATGCAAATAAACAATCAAACAAGCATTTTTTTTTTTTTTTTTTTGTATATTTCTATATAACATGAGTATATATCTATCATATAATTTAGAAGTAATATATTAATCGGTCGTAGTAAACAATGGAAGCGACTGAATTCATATATACTAGAGTAGTTTCATTATCATTACGTATTATTAAGGTTCTTATTATAATACAGTTTATAAAACACAAACAAGATGAGAGTATATGCTCTTTTAGATTCCGATGTATATAATTACGTACGTTGACTTTGAGATATAATTTGGTCTATAAGTAGCTCACATTTTCTTACTTTTGAGATATCTTAGTCTATAAACGTCAAAGCTTTACACATATCTTTCTTCAGTCGTCTCTTGAACTCCGACAACAAAAGAAGCCTCATCATAAGCCGAACGGTTAGTTAATTTAGTTAGCTTTATGGTTAGTCTTGTGGACACTTTTTTGTCCTTTTTTCAGTTGGTACCAAGTTTCTTGCAAATTATTAACAAAAAATTCTTGGAACACGAAATAGATCGATCAAGATTAAAAGTATTAACAGAAAAGAAAAAATTAAATTCTAATTATTGGTTATTGTATGTGTAGATACTGTAACAGAAAAGTCAATGGCTGAAGATCAACAGTTAGGAGTGCTCAAGGCACTCGATGTGGCCAAAACACAACTTTACCATTTCACGGCGATTGTTATCGCCGGAATGGGTTTCTTCACTGATGCCTACGATCTTTTTTGTATTTCATTGGTCACAAAGCTCCTAGGCCGCATCTATTACCACAAGGCCGGCGCAGAAAAGCCAGGAACACTCCCACCAGAAGTAGCGGCTGCAGTGAACGGTGTCGCGCTCTGTGGGACACTTGCGGGTCAGCTATTTTTTGGATGGCTTGGAGACAAACTAGGCCGGAAAAAGGTGTACGGAATCACTTTGATCATGATGGTCCTTTGCTCCGTCGCGTCAGGTCTCTCCTTTGGCAGTAGTCCTAAAGGCGTCATGACTACTCTTTGCTTCTTCAGGTAATTATCAAATAATATTTATTATAACCAGAAAATAACTTTGGGGATTTACAATGATATTCCATCCGTCTTCTAATAAGAACCATGTTCTAAGATTTTATTTTTGTTTTGTATATCAAAATTTTCAACTGAAATTTCAAATGAATATATTAATTAATGAGACAATTTGAATAAGTTTTATTCAAAAATCGATATTGAATTATTAATAAAGAATGTAATGAACTTGCCGTAATCGAGGAATGAAAGATGTTAAAAAAAGAAAATAAAAAAAAGAATATAATGAAGATTACAATAATTTATTAATATGAGTGAAAATATAGAGAAGTCGTTATATATATTGAAATGAAATAAGTATACTATAGTTGCATATGAAGACGATGAATGACTTTTGATAGGCAAAAAATTATTAATTGAACTGTGTACTTTTTTGGCAACTTTGTAAACCAGGTTTTGGCTTGGAGTTGGTATTGGAGGTGACTACCCACTCTCAGCTACGATCATGTCGGAGTATGCAAACAAGAAAACTCGTGGTGCGTTCATCGCGGCCGTGTTCGCTATGCAAGGGTTTGGTATCATGGCTGGAGGTATAGTTGCGCTAATATTCTCGAGCATTTTTGATCACCAATTCCCATCACCGATCTATAGTGTAGACCCTATTGGCTCGACCGTACCTCAAGCTGATTACTTATGGCGTATGATACTTATGGTGGGTGCTCTCCCTGCGGCTTTGACCTATTACTGGCGTATGAAAATGCCTGAAACCGCTCGTTACACGGCTTTAGTCGCCAAAAACATCAAACAAGCCACACAAGACATGTCTAAAGTCTTGCAAGTTGATCTTGAAGCTGAAGAAGAAATTGCTGAAAAGATTGTTAGAGATCCTAAGCTAACCTATGGCTTGTTCTCCAAGGAATTTCTTAGACGCCATGGACTTCCTCTCCTTGGAACTACATCCACTTGGTTTTTGCTTGACATTGCGTTTTATAGCCAAAACTTATTTCAAAAAGATATATTTTCTGCGATCGGATGGATCCCAAAGGCGGCTACGATGAATGCCATCCACGAGGTTTACAAGATTGGTAGGGCGCAGACCCTCATCGCGCTATGCAGTACTGTCCCAGGTTACTGGTTTACGGTTGCTTTTATTGATGTCATCGGAAGATTCGCGATCCAGCTAATGGGATTCTTCTTCATGACTGTGTTTATGTTCGCTATAGCTTTGCCTTACGACCATTGGATCAAACCAGACAATCGCATCGGCTTCGTCATTATTTATTCCCTAACTTTCTTCTTTGCAAACTTCGGTCCAAATGCAACTACATTTGTTGTTCCGGCCGAGATTTTCCCGGCCAGGCTGAGATCCACTTGTCACGGAATATCAGCCGCAGCAGGAAAGGCAGGAGCTATCGTGGGAGCGTTTGGATTCTTATACGCGGCTCAGTCAAAGGACAAGACCAAGACGGACGCAGGATATCCACCGGGTATTGGTGTTAAGAACTCGTTGATAATGCTTGGTGTTATCAACTTTGTTGGTATGATCATGACATTTTTAGTGCCTGAATCTAAAGGCAAGTCTCTTGAGGAGCTTTCAGGCGAAAATGTTAGTGATGAGACAGCCTCGTCCACAATCGCCACCTCCGGAAGAAACTAAAGGCATAATAAGACTTTTGCCTTAACCAAAATTGTGTTGTTATTTCGTGCATTTGATCTTGTAAAATTTGTTGTTTAGATTCTGTTGTGGACAAATCATAATGTATCAAAGAGTTGTATTTTTTTTTGTTTTTTTGTTTTTTTTTAATCTCTTTCGAACTAAAAATGCATATTCTTACGGTAAATCAAAACTTCGATCGCCTAATAGCTTCGCTTATGATATATAAGCTTTTTGAAACGGCCGAGTTCTATAACATTTTATAGTTTTGATCCAAGATTCTAATGTCGCTTATCTACACTTGACACTTTAAATTTTTATTTTTATTTTGTCTTACTTTGGATTATTGAATTTGAACGATTATAAAGTAACCAATTAAAGATGAGGTTACATACTAAAAATGGAAGTTACAATCAAACGTAGATATTAATTATAAAAAAAAAGTTTTAAAAAGGTTTCTTTGACATTGTTGATTAGAACATAAAAAGTGGATTACAAGATTTCCACTCAGGGCAGTAAGATTGACGTATTCGACATCACAAACATTCGTTTTTACTGCATCACGCAAAGGGACATTAAAAATTTGAAAAGAACAAAAAAAAAATTCAGACAAACCACAAACAACAGTACATTTGATCATTTCTCAACCTCAGTCTCGCCGGAGAGCTCTTCAAGGGATTTTCCCTTGGGCTCAGGGACAAGGAAGGTGAAAAGCATACCGACGAAGTTAATAACTCCAAGCATGATCAGTGAGTTCTTGACTCCGATGCCTGGTGGGTATCCTGCGTCCGTCTTGGTCGGATCCTGTGATTGAGCAGCATATAGGAATCCGAAGGCTCCAACAATGGCTCCAGCCTTACCAGTCGCGGCTGATATTCCGTGGCATGTAGACCTTAGCCTGGCTGGGAAGATCTCAGCTGGTACAATGAACGTGGTTGCGTTTGGTCCAAAGTTGGCGAAGAAAAAGGTTAGGGAGTACATAATCACGAATCCGATACGGTTGTCTGGTTTGATCCAGTGGTTGTAAGGGAAGGCAATGGCAAACATAAAAACGGTCATCATGAAGAATCCCATTAGCTGGATCGCAAACCTTCCCATGATATCAATAAATGCGACCGTGAACCAGTAACCTGGAACAGTACTGCAGAGCGCGATGAGAGTCTGAGCCCTAGCAATTTTGAAAACCTCGTGGATGGCGTTCATGGTGTCTGCCTTTGGGATCCATCCGATAGCCGAGAAGATATCCTTTTGGAACAAGTTTTGGCTGTAGAAGGCAATGTCAAGCAAGAACCAAGTGGAGGTACATCCGAGGAGGGGAAGACCATGTCGTCTAAGGAATTCCTTGGAGAACAAGCCATAGTTAAGTCTTGGGTCTTTAACAACTTCCTCTGCCCTCTCTTCCATCTCAAGCTCCACTTGTAAAACCTTGGACATGTCTTGTGTGGCTTGTTTGATGTTCTTGGCCACCAAAGCGGTATACCGAGCAGTTTCTGGCATCTTCATACGCCAGTAAAAAGTCAAGGCCGCGGGTATAGCACCAAACATGACGATGATTCTCCAAATGTAATCAGCTTCAGGAGGCGTTGAGAGAACCCTGTCTTGCTTATAGGTTGGTGATGGGAACTGCTTGTCGAAAATGGAAGATACCGCAAGTGCCACAAAACCTCCCGCCAAGATACCTATACCTTGCATGGCGAACACGGCCGCGATGAAAGCACCACGGGTCTTCTTGTTAGCGTATTCAGACATGATGGTGGCTGAAAGAGGGTAGTCACCTCCAATACCGAATCCCAGCCAAAACCTATACATAATAAATTATTATTAGTAATTTGGAATTTTAATTCTAAGGTGCTAATCCATGAAACTTGCAGCCACTATGAAATCATTGATAAACCATGTGATTATATAAATGGATTTGTACCTGAAGAAGCAAAGAGTGGTCATGACACCCTTGGCTTTGCTACCGAAGGAGAGACCGGAAGCGATGGAACACACGATCATCATGATCAAAGTGAGTCCATACACTTTCTTCCTTCCGAGCTTGTCACCGAGCCATCCGAAAAAGAGCTGACCAGCAAGGGTCCCACAAAGAGCCACACCGTTGACCGCAGCCGCAACATGAGGGGGAAGTGAACCAGGCTTCTCTGACAACGGATTGAAGTAGTAGAGACGGCCAAGAAGCTTGGTCACCAAAGACACGCAAAAGAGATCGTATGCGTCTGTAAAGAAACCCATACCGGCGATAACAATCGCCGTGAAATGGTAAAGTTGCGTTTTCGCAACATCGAGTGCCTTTAGCACTACGAGTTGCTGTTCAGCCATCTCTCCTTTGCTTGTCTCTCCTGCATTCACACATTATAAAGTTAATATTTACTGTTTAAAAACTAATCATTTTTTGATTAAACTTGTAACTAATCTTAATTACCGTCACGTTGTGTTATTAGTGGCGAAGGACGAGGTCACGAGGCAATAGAGAGAATTATTGAAGGGGAGAGAGAGAGGTCGTGGTTGTGTTTGTGATGGCTGAGACGGCGGAAATTTATAGAGGAGATCGGAGAAGCATAGTCTCCGGTATCTTTAGGGTATATCCAAATTTTTATTATATTTTTCTTTTCCTTCACTTTCTGGGTATGGTATGGTCTGCACATAGTTTAGCTTCCTTTTAATAATCTATTATTAGTAGTAATGACATCTCGATGAAATTTATAATCATGGACTCATTCTATCTTTTGTCCAAATATTCCCAACTTAATTTTGTTGAAGAGAGCTCTAATATATTTTGGTAAATTTAATTATATTATATTGATTCTTAATTTTATCAGTAAATTATATTCTAAAAAGTTTATTTTCATAATTAAAATCGAGTGTCTAAATTTACAATCTATTAGTTTGTATTATTAGTCTTGGTGCTATATATTGTCTTAGTGTTGGTGCCATATTATCATGATGTCATTTTTTTTTTTTTTTTTTTTTTTTGTATAACCGGTGTGATCCTAAGCCGAAACTCAGACTAATCACCGGGGTGAAATCCACGCCATATTAAACTCACCCACTTAAGGGGAGGCCTCTCCCAACAGGAATCGAACCCAGATGGTGGAAGACTCAGCCGAGACCCTTTTACCAACTGGACCAATCCGTCGTTGGTCATGATGTCATATTATAATCTATGTGCGTGGGAGTTGTAGATAAAGTTTGTCTACTTACTAGAGATATCAAGTTGACTTTCACCAAACGAAATTAACATGTGGAACAGTTGAAGAGAGTCCTATTGCAATATGTTTTTCTTTACTTTTTCTTTTATTGGAAACAATCTAACAACAAGTTATCTTATGGACCTATCACGTATCTCCTTACTAAAGTCCACTTTATATTTGTTCCTTTGGTTTGAAAGTTACTACTTTGATTAATAAAAACATCATTTTCCATATCTAAAGTCAACCATTTTCATAAAAATAAAAAATTGAAATATGTCAAATAATATAGTAATATAGCAGACGAAGTAATACTGAAATAGATAAATTTGTACGCAGTGTTCATATTACGTATGTAAACAATATCTCTTTAGATTAGTTTATTTAAACCAATTTTTTTTTATAAAATTATCGACAAAAAAAAATTGTAATATAGCTTCAATAATGTTGCAACTATATCCGAATTGGTTAGCTTACGGATCGGAGCTAGATATTTGTAGGTCAAACGTTTCAAAGAAACAAGGCTCCCACTAAAAAATTGATGACTTGTATTCGTACGTATTTTACATTTTTATTCTATACATCAAAGTATATACTCAACATCTATATAATTTAAAACAATTTTACAGTTAATGCATAGCTTATACATGAATCATCTATATAGCTGTAACGGTCGCAAAAATCAGCGTTGTTATTTATTTAGTATGTTTTATAGTTGCTCCAAATGTCAATGCGTGGGGTAGTGTACTAGTGTTGTACGGTTGTAGCGATTAATCTTTAGAACATATGTATTGTGAGGGAATAAAATATTCTATCCGTTTAATATAATTATCGTTTTGATATTTTTATACGATTTCATAAATAACTGAAATATGTTTATATGTTTCTAAAAATAAATTAAATTTTGAAATTCTATTTTTATTAGTTTTTGTTTGTTTGATACATGTTGGTGAGGATGAATCTTGGTATGCATGTGAAGTTCAGAAATTGTTGGCCTTCGGAATCATTGATCTTCAGCATCATTAGATGACTTTCAAGATCAATAATGTTAGAACAGAAAATTTAATCAAAAAATAAAAAACAGAATTGAATGCATAGAATATTAGGACATAATGTCCCACATCGAAAGTTGGAAGGGATTCTAAATAATATATAAAATATGGAATAGTTCATAATTTGCTAGTATTTGATATATTGATTGATTATAATTATTCGTTCATATTGTGTTAGTATGTGGGCGGGAACGAACGATTTTACTGGATACATTTTTACTCATTCTTCCTTTTATTATACATGCGATGAGTTTTATTAGTCCGCACGAGAAAGTATGGACCATTTTCTGTCTCGAGTTTTAAACCCTAATTGACTATTGTAAATGCAAAGAAGCACGCAATCATATTATAGTGAGGGGTCAAATCCATATAAACCAATCAATCAAACATTCTATATATGAGATTATGAAAAAAAAAAAAAAGTAAAGCTAATACAAAATATAGTAGTGAATTGATGATACTAAATAAAAACAGAAAGTAAAAGCAAATCCGTTTTAAATCAGTAAGTAAAAAATAAATAGTAGGTTCAATTTATCATCATGGAATATGACAATTCAAATCATTAATTGAAAGTAAACTCGCTTTTGAAGTGTTAACTATTTATGCAATAAATTTCCTAGATCCTAAAACTCTTGTTTGAATATAGTAAACTGAGCAAGCATTATAAGTCCAAATTTCATTTGTTCACCAAGTACTCTAACTTTTGTATGACCAAGGAGAGAGCTTATCATGACCAAGGATCTATCCTCTACGCTGAAGAAGCTGGTGAACACAATGCCTATTTTTTTTTGTGGAAGGCATGCAATATGCGCAATCAGGGAAAGGTCTTCTCACCAAATGGTTTGCTCATCATTGTAGTTAAGGTTTATTCTAATTCGTAACATCTCTTGATTTTCTAATGGCTTTTTATTTTTTTGGGCCCTAGAAGTTTGTAACAAAAACTTTTGTAAACTTCAAGTTCCTTAATTTTGGTAATATATATATAAAAAAGTGCTATACTATAACTCTTGTGGGGTAATGAAATTTTGCTCACCAATATTCTTTACAAGCCACTCAACAACACTTTTGATGTTTCAATAACCTAAAAATCTAGAAGGTCAATTTAGATTCATCATTAAGAGCAACAATTAATAAAGAACAATAAGATCATGTATAATAAAATTATCGATCTTGTATAATAAAATCATGCCAAACATCATATAGTATTTGGTAATGGATTCAAAGTTTTAGAACAAATATAATAATAAATAAATAAATATCATTTCATTCGGATTACATGAGCCGTTCTAAGAGGCGAGCACTTGTTCACATTTATGAACATAAGAGTTCGGTTATTTGAGAATTGCTCAATGGTCACACATGAAACGAAAGTAGAGGTGCACCATTAATACAAATATCACTTCACGCATTGTAAAAAGTAAAATGTAAAAGAAGAATAACCAAATCCAATAACAGAAACAAAATTTGAAAATATTGGCGACTTAATTATTTCTCAACCTCAGTTTCACCGGAGAGCTCTTCAAGAGACTTGCCCTTGGGCTCAGGGACAAGGAAGGTGAAGAGCATACCGACAAAGTTAATAACTCCAAGCATGATCAGTGAGTTCTTGACTCCGATGCCTGGTGGGTATCCTGCGTCCGTCTTGGCCGGATCCTGTGATTGAGCAGCGTATAGGAATCCGAAGGCTCCAACAATGGCTCCAGCCTTACCTGTCGCGGCTGATATTCCATGGCATGTAGACCTTAGCCTGGCTGGAAAGATCTCAGCCGGGACAATGAAAGTGGTTGCGTTTGGTCCAAAGTTAGCGAAGAAAAAGGTTAAGGAGTACATAACCACGAATCCGATCCGGTTGTCCGGTTTGATCCAGTGGTTGTAAGGGAAGGCGATGGCAAACATGAAGACAGTCATCATGAAGAATCCCATTAGCTGGATCGCAAATCTTCCCATGATATCAATAAATGCAACCGTGAACCAGTAACCGGGGACGGTACTGCATAGTGCAATGAGAGTTTGTGCCCTGGCGATCATGAAAACCTCATGGATTCCGTTCATGGTTGCTGCTTTTGGGATCCATCCGATAGCCGAAAAGATATCCTTTTGGAACAAGTTTTGGCTGTAGAAGGCAATGTCAAGCAAGAACCAAGTGGAGGTACAGCCGAGGAGGGGAAGACCATGGCGTTTGGCGAATTCCTTGGAGAACAAGCCATAGTTAAGTCTTGGGTCTTTAACAATTTCCTCTGCCCTCTCTTCCATCTCAAGCTCCACTTGTAAAACCTTGGACATGTCTTGTGTGGCTTGTTTGATGTTTTTGGCCACCAAAGCGGTGTACCGAGCGGTTTCTGGCATCTTCATACGCCAGTAAAAAGTCAAGGCCGCGGGTATAGCACCAAACATGACAATGATTCTCCAAATGTAATCAGCTTCAGGAGGCGTTGAGAGAGCCCTGTCGACGGCATAGGTAGGAGATGGGAACTTCTTGTCGAATATGGAAGACACGGCAAGTGCAACGAAACCTCCAGCCAAGATACCAACACCTTGCATAGCGAACACGGCCGCGATGAAAGCACCACGGGTCTTCTTGTTAGCGTATTCAGACATAATGGTGGCAGAAAGAGGGTAGTCACCTCCAATACCGAATCCCAGCCAAAACCTAAACAAAATTGTTTTTATGTTAATAACTAGACTAATTAATCTTTAAAACTTGCATATCCAGAATGACATTATTAGTATACATGTGATTAGAATTGTACCTGAAGAAACAAAGAGTGGTCATGACACCCTTGGCCTTGCTACCGAAGGAGAGACCGGAAGCGATGGAACACACGATCATCATGATCAAAGTGAGTCCATAAACTTTCTTCCTTCCGAGCTTGTCACCGAGCCATCCGAAGAATAGCTGACCAGCAAGGGTCCCACAGAGAGCCACACCGTTGACCGCAGCCGCAACATGAGGGGGAAGTGAGCCAGGCTTCTCTGACAACGGATTGAAGTAGTAGAGCCGGCCAAGAAGCTTGGTCACCAAGGACACGCAAAACAGATCGTATGCGTCTGTAAAGAATCCCATACCAGCGATGACAATCGCCGTGAAATGGTAAAGTTGCGTTTTCGCAACATCGAGTGCCTTAAGCACTCCTAGTTGTTGTTCAGCCATCTTAGCCTCTTTTGTCTCTCCTGCATAAACGTATTAAAAGTTAATATTTTGTCTCTCCTAGTACGTTACTTTTGTAAATACTATACTAGTACTTTAATTTATGAATAAATATTTTAATTTATGAATACTAAAAGACCGTACAAACGAAAGTATATGTTGTGACTTTGAATGAAAATATAATATAAGAAACAGGAAATTAATCTCACCGTCACGTTACGCTTAATTAATTGGTGTCGAAGTAAGAAGCAAGAGAGCTAGAGAACTATTTCCAGAGAGAGATAGAGAGAAGTGATTGTGCCGTGGTGGTTGTGGTGGCTGAGAGACGTCGGAAATTTATAGAGGAAATATCGGAGAAGAGTCTCCTGCATCTTAAGGGTATATCCATGACTTGTTTACATTAGTTTCTTAATTTCTTTCTGTTGCTCTTCTGGATTGGTTCGGTCTTCACAACATTTCTATGCCTTTTATTAAAATATGTTTGGTCCAACTAATTAAATCAATTTTTTGCTCTTCGATGCTATTACCTATAGCCTTAAAGGGATAAGTACCTGTAAATATCATTTTATTTAATCGCCACGACAAGCGTACGCGTAGTCCTCCACAATGTTTGATCCTCCGGTTACCTATCTCTCTAGATAAACGTTTTTAATCCATTGTAATTGTAAAATATATTATTAGCTATATATATTCTCAATAGACGTATAAACGAGAAATTATTCTCTGTGATAAACTTTGCATATGTGTATATATAACTATAACGTGTTTGATCCATGTATATAGGATTCAATTTGTCACATAGACGTTATAAAGGACTCAATTCTAATGTAAACTATCGCGAGTATATATATATATACAGTCCTAGAATGATTTTGAGAATGTTAATATCTTTGGTGGTTTCATATATATAAGAGATGGTATTGAAGAATATCGAGTTAATTTTCAGTCAACAAAGTTTAGTTGTTCATGAGTCATATTATTTTTTCTTTTGCTCTTCTTTAACTGAAAACCATCTAACAAGTTATCGTATCACTTCTGCCTATTGTGTCTCTCTGTAATTATAAAGTCAACTTCTTATTTTTTTTTTTTCCTTTTTTTTTTTTGAAAATTTCTATTAAAATAATAAAAATAATAATTTAAATAAAATGTCAACCATTTCTTAAAACCAAAAAAAAAAGACAAGAAAGCGCAAAGTAAAAGTCTAATCTTTGAATATAACTAGCATTGATTTCATCCTCATCTCACTGTTTCCCATCTTATTAATATTAAAACCAATAATTGGGATCAACATAAGTTGAACAAGCTAATTTTGATACCCAAGATCATTCTAATATCCTGAATTACAGAATTAATATATTCAATCATGATGATATATATTACAAGTTGGATTTATATTTGGGCAGGATTGTATACACAGTGAGAAGTAGATGACTCCAAGAACGAAATAAATGACCTGAAGAGGCAACAACAAATGATTTGCTTACATCTCAAAGAAATTATGACAAAACCTCATGCAAGTATTTATGAAATATGAAATATCCCCAAAAAACTTAACTCTTTTTATTCTTGGGAACTTAAAAAGAAGAACACCCACCACTACCATCCTTTGTAATAGATGTGAATGCTAACATTCCATTATTCTATCGAACTTTCAATTCCTCCTATACGGGATAAGACGATGAGGTTCTTTATCCAGAAGATAACTCGAGGTTGAGTTTTTTTTTGGAGATGGAGGAGTCTTAAGAGCTCTGGTAGATAGAAGACTTTGGATTTTATATATAGTTACGTGTTGCCTATGAACTAGTAAAATTGTCATTGTGTTGAAATGTATCTTTTTGCAGATTCTTACTCCATCTTGGCTATTATTTATATTTTATTTGTATTTATCCAGGCCATTAGAATATGCAATGAATTTGTTGATGATGTTAGGTATACTCCATTGCTTTCTTTCAAAAAGTAAAGTATTTCCAGATTTCCAGATTTCCAGATTTGTTGTGGAAATCCCTTTAGTCGAGTGGTTTGACTAAATGTTCATTAATGTTTCTACACCAGGAGGTCTGGAGTTCAATGCCCGGAAAGCGTGATTTATTGGTTATTTAAGGAGACAAGTTTACATGAGATAGGTGTGGATCTTCATAGAGCCAAGACGGTAGAATTGTCCATCGTACGATTTGTCGATGTAATATTTTTCATAATTTGCAATAGAATGATATTTTAGTGTTAAAAAAAAAAAAAAGAGATTTCCAGATTTTCAATATTAAAATAGGAAACAAAGTGGAGGCAGGATCTTGGCAAGTATACTTTGAAAGAGTTAAGATGTCTAGAGTAGCTTGCTGGTGGAGAGTTGTGTGAGAGTATTGGGAGGGGTGCTAGAAAAACAATATTGAAACATCCAATGGGCTGTTGATATTGATGTCAGAAATTTTATGAAAAGCAAGCGCTAAACAAGTCTATTTTACAGGCGACAAGAGAAAATTTTGGAATCTAATAGAGAGGATTAGAAATCTATCAGGAAAGAAAGTGAAAACTCTCGTAATCAATTAAAAACGTTTCCTGAAAATCTCTCTCTCGTAATCAATTAAGTACATTATTTGCTATATAACAAATGTTTTAATAAGTATGTTTCCATATAAAACATTTCCGACTTTGATTAATATTCTTTACTAATTTTTTTAATTTCAACTCTCGGAAAAATCATTCTACGTACTATCCGTTTGTTTTCTTATTTCCTAACTTTTTATGCATTTCTTTCCTATCATAGCAAATTAAAAGTAGTATAATATATGTCAACTAATTAGGGATGAGATTCTCTTGACAATATTATAGTATTATTTATATGTGTTTACTTAGTGGCAGTTCTTCTTAGCAAAAAGAAAAAAAACAATTCTCACACAAATAAAAATAAGTTACAGAAAAACAATTTACAAAAAAGAAACAAAAACAAAATATAAAAGAATTGAAAATATGGCGGCGTAATCATTTCTCAACCTCAGTCTCGCCGGAGAGCTCTTCAAGGGATTTCCCCTTGGGCTCAGGGACAAGGAAGGTGAAAAGCATACCGACGAAGTTAATAACTCCAAGCATGATCAGTGAGTTCTTGACTCCGATGCCTGGTGGGTATCCTGCGTCCGTCTTGGCCGGATCCTGTGATTGAGCAGCGTATAGGAATCCAAAGGCTCCAACAATGGCTCCAGCCTTACCTGTCGCGGCTGATATTCCATGGCATGTAGACCTTAGCCTGGCCGGGAAGATTTCAGCTGGTACAATGAAAGTGGTTGCGTTTGGCCCAAAATTGGCAAAGAAAAAAGTGAGAGAGTACATAACCACGAATCCGATCCGGTTGTCCGGTTTGATCCAGTGGTTGTAAGGGAAGGCAATGGCAAACATAAAGACAGTCATCATGAAGAATCCCATTAGCTGGATCGCAAATCTTCCCATGATATCAATAAATGCAACCGTGAACCAGTAACCGGGGACGGTACTGCATAGAGCAATGAGAGTTTGTGCCCTAGCGATCATGAAAACCTCATGGATTCCGTTCATGGTTGCTGCCTTTGGGATCCATCCGATAGCCGAGAAGATATCCTTTTGGAACAAGTTTTGGCTGTAAAAGGCAATGTCCAGCAAGAACCAGGTGGACGTACATCCGAGGAGGGGAAGACCATGGCGTTTGGCGAATTCCTTTGAGAACAAGCCATAGTTAAGTCTTGGGTCTTTAACAACTTCCTCTGCCCTCTCTTCCATCTCAAGCTCCACTTGTAAAACCTTGGACATGTCTTGTGTGGCTTGTTTGATGTTTTTGGCCACCAAAGCGGTGTACCTAGCGGTTTCTGGCATCTTCATACGCCAGTAAAAAGTCAAGGCCGCGGGTATAGCACCAAACATGACAATGATTCTCCAAATGTAATCAGCTTCAGGAGGCGTTGAGAGAGCCCTGTCGACGGCATAGGTAGGAGATGGGAACTTCTTGTCGAATATGGAAGACACTGCAAGTGCAACGAAACCTCCGGCCAAGATACCAACACCTTGCATAGCGAACACAGCCGCGATGAAAGCACCACGGGTCTTCTTATTAGCATATTCAGACATAATGGTGGCAGAAAGAGGGTAGTCACCTCCAATACCGAATCCCAACCAAAACCTAAACAAAATTGATTGTATGTTAATATATATACTTTTTTTTTTAAAAAAGAGAGATATTAAGGCTAAACCAGACTGATCTTGAAATCTTTATATCCTTTATGATATTATTTGTAAATCATGTGTATATATAATTGTACCTGAAGAAGCAAAGAGTGGTCATGACACCCTTGGCTTGGTTACCGAAAGAGAGACCGGAAGCGACGGAGCAAACGATCATCATAATTAAAGTGATACCGTACACTTTCTTCCTTCCGAGTTTGTCACCGAGCCATCCAAAGAAAAGCTGACCAGCAAGGGTACCGCAGAGGGCCACACCATTGACCGCAGCCGCAACATGAGGGGGAAGTGAACCAGGCTTCTCTGACAACGGATTGAAGTAGTAGAGGCGGCCAAGAAGCTTGGTCACCAAGGACACGCAAAAGAGATCGTATGCGTCTGTAAAAAATCCCATACCGGCGATGACAATCGCCGTGAAATGGTAAAGTTGCGTTTTCGCAACATCGAGTGCCTTTAGCACTCCTAGTTGTTGCTCAGCCATCTCCCGTTTGCTTTTCTCTCCTGCGTTCACGTACTTAAAGTTAATATTTGGTATTGAACTTTTATCATGTACTTATTACAAAAAGCTAATTTAATACTTTTTAATTTTAACATCAAAACCTTTTAATTTATAGTAGTTAAAATTTTACATACTTTATAAAGCGAGTGAAAACAATTCTTTTGGTCGTATATATATTACGAAAAAAATATATATGTGATTATGTGAGTGTGTGTGAGGGATTTGGATGAAGACAAAATAAACTTGTAACTAATCTCACCGTCACGTCGTGTTAATGTGGCAAGAAAGAGAAGTAATGAAAGAGGGAGGAGGTTGTAGTTGTGTTTTTTGGTGGCTGAGACGTCGGAAATTTATAGAGGAGATCGGAGAAGCATAGTCTCCGGCATCTTTAGGGTATATCCAAATTTTATTTAATTTTGAATCATTTTACCATATCTTTCTTATATCCTCTTTCATGCTCTTCTGGATATGGTTTGTCTTTCTTTTAATTATCTATTATTAGCTGGACATATATCAGATTTCAAACCATGGACCCATTCCATTTTTTGGTCAACCTATTTCAATACTTTTTGGTTTTTGCTCTCTAATGCTATTTTACCTTAAAGGGGATATCATAAGTACCCGTACTTATCCACACGACAAGCGTAGTCCTCCACAATGTTACGATCATCCGCTTAGTTATCTCTCTGATTAAAATTTTTTTTATCCATTTTAATCCTCAAAATGGAGGATTTGTTTGTCATTATATTTATCCTCCTCATTTGATTTTTTTATGGTTAAAGAGCAAGAGAACAAAAGAAAAAAAAAAAAGAAAAACTGGTAAAAATCCAACTTGGGAGAAGAAGAGGTTCAAATTGGTAAAAAAAATTAGGGATTTTGAAAGTCCCAAATCGATTTGGGAGAAATAAGAAAGGGCAACAATGAATTTCTTTGTTATTGTTTTCAACAAGTGAAATTATAAGATAATAGCGTCTACTATTTTTGTTAGCCTCGTTAATGGTTTTTATAAGGTGTATGTCAGAAACTGGGAATATTTAAAAAAGGAGGTGTTAAACGACATAAATTATTAAACAAAGTTTTAATAAGGTAATGAAAATAATTAGTGTGTTTTTGTTTTCAAAAATAAAAAAAATTAATAAAATCTTTGGGAATATCCCTAATCAGAAGTTTATATTATTCCCTTTCATGTCTCTCAGTACTAAGGTCAACTTTGTTTTTCTTCTGTGTTGAAGGTTTCTAGTTAGATTTTTTTAAATAACACTTTAAATAAAATCTCAACCCTCTTTTAAAAAACCAAAACAAAAAGAGAGCCCACAAATATAAAATTAAAGTCAAAATAAATAGATTTTATATTTATAAATAAAAATATGTTGAAACCAAATTTTGTTAAGATTCCGACCAAAAAAAAAAAAAAAAATTGTTAAGATTATAGTTCATATATACTTGGTCAAACAAATCCAAGTGACAAGTCTCCCACTAAATAAGGTGATGCCTTCTAAGTAGATTGTTTACAAATCTTCCTGGAAACAAATAAACGTAATTACATTTTATTCTCCGGACTAAAGTATATGCTTCTAAGTTCTATTAGTTTATATCTCCATTATTATTGAAAATAACAGATAATGCAGAAGTCAATGCCTCTTAATGTTGTACGGATTGAAGCAACCGTACCTGATATGACTGTGACACATTTCGAGATAAAAGTCAGACAAAGAGATATCACTTTTCAAGTTATTTTCTTAAAACAAAAAAAACTTGATAGTACAACCAACATATATTATTAGATAAATAAATATCAACGTTGACATTTAACGTTTTGAAAAGTGGAAACAATATTCTGTTTGCCCAAAAAAAAAAAGACAGGTGAAAACCATATTTTCAGATTTTAATTATTACTAATATAGACAAATTAACAAATTATTTCAGTTCATCAATTCATTGATTTTTCATATGTTTTAATAAATTTCTTCTTATTCTTAACTTTAAACAATTATTTCTGTTTTTTATTTTTTTCTTAAACCGATGATCAGACTATTATAAGGTTTTTTAAATTTAATTTGAGATCATTGTATTATGACCCTTTAAAAATATTTCTAGGTCCTCCACTTGTAAACCCATATTTTCCCTAACAATGTTACAAAGCTGTCTTAGTAAATGTTAGGAGATAAAATATTAGAAGTTCTATTATGTTACTCCATAATTTTAGTTTTAAACAGTAGTTGATTTCTAGTTAGAATAATTTTTCATGGGATGCATAATATTAATATAGATAGTAAATCAAATAGTTCTAGTTCTTAAAATATATATATAAGAAAATATTTCTAGTTTAAAATTGTTATATAAATTGCATGTATTAAATTTGTATTAATTTGTTTATTTTCATATTAATTTTAATTTTTAACTTTCTAAAATATAGAAATATTAATGTTCATTTGTATATAGATACTTTTTTTTTTGGTGGGTATTTGTATATAGATACTTGATAGGGGGTTATGAAACTTTCAACATAGAATATCTGAAACTTTTGCTTTAATTTCTTCTTCGAAACTTTCAACATTAGTTAAGCTCATTTTATCGAGAAATTTTGCTTTAATTCTTTTGGTTTGAGTGAAGCAAGCAGAAATATACTTAAACGTTGCAATTATTAAAACTTAAAAAGTTACAAAAAGTCATCCATCGGAATAATTGGATGTTGCTCCTATGAGTTGGGAACATCAAACATGGTATGCACTATGCATACATCCTTTTACTTCTGTTCTTGTTAATGATGCCAAACGTGGAAACCACCAAATTGCTGTCTCCTCTGTAAGCTAATCAGTTTTTCAACAATTTTTTTTATTTCGTCTGAATATTATTATTAATATTTTTGAGGAATTAAAGTAAAATACAAAATTCAATCAAAGGAAACTAAGCTGACAGACGAAATAAAAATCTTTGGAAACAAAGTCGAAAGAAACCATGAATTTTTCAGAATCTAACCCCTAATGCGAAGGAAACATAAACACTAGACTTATAAATCAGAAATTTTCAAACCGAAATCAAAAGAGATGAAAACCTAGAACTAAATCAAGAACCTAGAACTAAAGAGATGAAAACCTAGAACTAAACCTAGAACCTATAACCCCAAGAATTACACTTGCCCAAAGCAAACAAATCAATCCTTTCCATTTGAAAAACCTGCTAATGAGATTTACCAATGCTGCCCACGAAAAAAAACATGATAAAGGCTGCCTAGAACCACATTAGAAGCCAATCCGGAAACGACATGAAGCACAAGAACCACATCTGGGTTACGGGACGATGAAAATTAATGGCTCTATTATACACTAAGCAAACTGTCACAAACTAAATAAATCTTAAACGCTTAATCGTTTCTGCAGAACACACATCTTCACAATTCAATTTAACCAAAAAGAATTCTCAAACGAAGGCAATTAAACTTCCCATCTCCTATGATTTGAAACCACGAAACTAAGAAGAGAAGAAAAAGGGAAGCCACTCACGGAATCAACGAAATCGCCGACCACCGGAGTGATTTTCCAACCCCAAATCTGGAAGCCGTTCTAAGGTTTCACTGTTGAAAGAAAAAGATCGTTTTCCTTTTTTTTAAAAAACAGTTTTAATAAAATTTACTATTCTAAGTCAAAACCAAATCGATTCGGTGACCAAATGTCTAAGAAAAAAAAATAGTTTACATTTTGATCCTGTTTTGAAAATATTACTTTAGAGTTGTTTGATTTTGAATAATGGTATTATATGTAATCATTGTTAGCTAAAAAAAGATACATACAATACAACCTCTGTAAATTAATGGAATATTGTTAGAATTATGATATTTTTAATTATTTTATAGGAATATTAGTTTAGTAATAAAATAATTATTATTTATTGATTTAACGAGAAAATTTGATCAATCTGAAAATTTGATTTATTGGCATAAATTTTGCCATATTTTTTTTATATATTTAAATTTATGGTGAAGTGACATTAGTCTATTGGCAAATGATAACTCCATTGATGGACAGGCACCATCACATCCGGGATCGAGTCCCGCTCTCTACAATATGTAGGAATTAGGCTAATGGACCGGCCAGTTGTGACCCAAAATTGACAAAAAAAAATAATAATAATGATTAACAAACTCAGCTATTGTAATAAAATAATTTTAATAACTTGTAACTATAAATTCAGATGCATTTTTAAAAATTCAAAACTTTTAAGATATTAATTATGACTATTATGATGATGAAGTTAAATACGATATCACATTACATATTCTAGTCCAAAAAACATATCACAAATATCGTTTGCTACAATAAATAAAATTTACTGTGAATTTTGCAAATAATAGAATGTAGATGATATTGTATGAACCATACTTAGGTTCACCAAACAGATTTTAACCAATCGTTTTGCCATGTCATTACTAATATTAGAGAATTAAAAAAAATAAAATAAAATAAAAAGAAACAGAATTAAAAAAACAAAAAGGAAAATCGACGTATCATAACCTTAAACGCCGTCGACGGTGAACACAGTTCTTCTACTTCATCTTCTTCGTTAGCCAAAATCAATTTCCATCGATTTTAACTAAACCCTAACCACTCATTTGTCAACCCAAACCGATATCTAATTTCGTTTTAATTATAAAATCTAAACCCTAACCACTCATTTGTCAACCCAAACCGATATCTAATTTCGTTTAATTTAATTGTAAAATCTAAACCCTAACCACTCATTTGTCAACCCAAACCGATATCTAATTTCGTTTTAATTGTAAAATCTAAACCCTAACCACTCATTTGTCAACCCAAACCGATATCTAATTTCGTTTTAATTGTAAAATCTAAACCCTAACCACTCATTTGTCAACCCAAACCGATATCTAATTTCGTTTTAATTATAAAATCTAAACCCTAACCACTCCTTTGTCAACCCAAACCGATATCTAATTTCGTTTTAATTGTAAAATTTAAACCCTAACCACTCATTTGTCGACGGCGTTAAGGTTATGATACGTCGATTTTCCTTTTTGTTTTTTAATTCTGTTTCTTTTTTTTAATTTTTTTTAAATTCTGTTAATTAGTAATGACATGGCAAAACGATTGGCTATAATCTGTTGGGTGAATTTAAAGGTTCACCCTGGGGTGAACCTAAGTATTTTCCATATTGTATTGTCTAATGGCATGCCATGTATCATGTATGTAACTATCATCAAAGCAAAGTTTTTGTTAATTAAAGAGTATATACCTAAGACAAACAAAAAAATAATAATACGAGAGTATATACCTACTAAAATATACCGCATATAGCTCTCTCTTTTTTTTCAGCAATCCTCTAATACTTTCTATAAATTCCCAACATTTATGCACCCATACCACCAGTACCATCTCTTCAATCTCGTTCCCCAAAGCTTTCTAACTTAACAAGAAGGTGAGTATATACATTTGTATGGAAGTTTACTTTCTTTGACATCAGTTTACTTATAATAGATAAACATAGACATTTTTAGAGTATATAATCTAATGTTAAGTTAGTTATTTAACATGTTGTCTCTTGATTAAGCACATGCGTTTCTATTTTCTCTCTTGTTTTTTCTTCAAGACGTTAAAACTTTTACAAAGATTCAAACTAGTTTCCTCCTATCCGACAGGAGGATCAGAATGTCTTCGCGTTACATTCATCCGCATATATATTTACAAGAAATATATCAATACCAAACTAAGTATTAACTAAATGTTCAAATAACGAATATTAATTATTACTACTTGAACGCAGGAGAGACAAGCAAAGGTGAGATGGCTGAACAGCAACTAGGAGTGCTAAAGGCACTCGATGTTGCGAAAACGCAACTTTACCATTTCACGGCGATTGTCATCGCCGGTATGGGATTTTTTACAGACGCATACGATCTGTTTTGCGTGTCCTTGGTGACCAAGCTTCTTGGTCGCCTCTACTACTTTAATCCGTTGTCAGAAAAGCCTGGCTCGCTTCCCCCTCATGTTGCGGCTGCGGTCAATGGTGTGGCCCTCTGCGGTACCCTTGCTGGTCAGCTTTTCTTCGGATGGCTCGGTGACAAGCTCGGAAGGAAGAAAGTGTACGGTATCACTTTAATTATGATGATCGTTTGCTCCGTCGCTTCCGGTCTCTCCTTCGGTAACAAGGCCAAGGGTGTCATGACCACTCTTTGTTTCTTCAGGTAAAATTCTCATCATATATATATATATATACTAATAATCTCATAGTGAATATGTAGACCTCATATCTCTATTTAAGAAAAAAAAAACAATTACTAACATAAAAATAAAATTTTAAGGTTTTGGCTGGGATTCGGTATTGGAGGTGACTACCCTCTTTCTGCCACCATTATGTCTGAATATGCTAACAAGAAGACCCGAGGTGCTTTCATCGCGGCCGTGTTCGCTATGCAAGGTGTTGGTATCTTGGCTGGAGGTTTCGTTGCACTCGCAGTGTCTTCCATATTCGACAAGAAGTTCCCAGCACCGACCTATGCAGTCGACAGGGCTCTCTCAACGCCTCCGCAAGCTGATTACATTTGGAGAATTATTGTCATGTTTGGTGCTCTACCCGCAGCCTTGACTTACTACTGGCGTATGAAGATGCCCGAAACTGCTCGTTACACCGCTTTGGTGGCCAAGAACATCAAACAAGCCACACAAGACATGTCCAAAGTTTTACAAGTGGAGCTTGAGATGGAAGAGAGGGCAGAGGAAGTTGTTAAAGACCCAAGACTTAACTATGGCTTGTTCTCCAAGGAATTCGCCAAACGCCATGGTCTTCCCCTCCTCGGATGTACGTCTACTTGGTTCTTGCTTGACATTGCCTTCTACAGCCAAAACTTGTTCCAAAAGGATATCTTTTCGGCTATCGGATGGATCCCAAAAGCAGCAACCATGAATGGAATCCATGAGGTTTTCATGATCGCCAGGGCACAAACTCTCATTGCACTATGCAGTACCGTCCCCGGTTACTGGTTCACGGTTGCATTTATTGATATCATGGGAAGATTTGCGATCCAGCTAATGGGATTCTTCATGATGACTGTCTTTATGTTTGCCATTGCCTTCCCTTACAACCACTGGATCAAACCGGACAACCGGATAGGATTCGTGGTTATGTACTCCTTAACCTTTTTCTTCGCTAACTTTGGACCAAACGCAACCACATTCATTGTTCCAGCTGAGATCTTCCCAGCCAGGCTAAGGTCTACATGCCATGGAATATCAGCCGCGACAGGTAAGGCTGGAGCCATTGTTGGAGCCTTCGGATTCCTATATGCTGCTCAATCACAGGATCCGACCAAGACGGACGCAGGATACCCACCAGGCATTGGAGTCAAGAACTCACTGATCATGCTTGGAGTTATTAACTTCGTCGGTATGCTCTTCACCTTCCTTGTCCCTGAACCCAAGGGAAAGTCCCTTGAAGAGCTCTCCGGTGAAACTGAGGTTGAGAAATAATTATGCGGTCACATTTTTCAAATTTTTACAATTTATTTTCTTTTGCCATGCGTGATGTGATATTTGTAATGGTGCACCTCTACTTTTATTTTTTGTGTGACAAAATGTGACCAATCGGTACTTGGTGGTCATTATTATATTTATTTGATTGCTAATATTTCTCTATAGCACGCTGTTATATTTCTTATAATTGTTCTTATGTTTATATTTTGTTTATACATGTCTACCTCTCGTATGACAACTAAACAATATAAACCGTTGAAATATTAATATTTACATAGCTGGTCGAAGTCTCCACGTAAACGCCGTTTTATACAAAAATTAGTTTACAAGAGAGACTAGATATAGAAAAAACGCAATTTAAATTAAATATCCATAAACACTTATGGTCTGAGTTGGATCGACAGGTAATAAATCCTTACGATGAATATATAATAGCAACCAAGTCGACTAAGGCATGAGCTTATATATTAAATTGAATATATCTGCCTATGTTCTCCCGAATATTCTATGTTTAGCGAATATGCTCTATTTCAATAATGGTTTTGACTTTTGCTAAATGATAATTAATCTTCATGACCATATGTATCCAGATTGTAAATCCTCAAATGTCAACTATGAGAGTTGAAAAATTCGATCGACTACAAAAAAAAAAAAGGAGAAGTGAAGAAACTTGAAAAACCTTCCGACTATTTATGGCATTAAAATAATTTTCAGTTCACATTCTGCAAGAATAAAAACAAAAACGATAAATAATCACTCAATAGATAAATCATATGTATGGAATTTATATTTTCGAAATTTTATTTATGCTTGTGTGCAATTCAATCTATCGGGACAAACTACAAACCAAAATTGTATCTAAACTACTTCTTTTTTTGCTGAACTTGAATGGGATGCACATCTTATATTATGCCTTATCATTCTGTCTCCAGATAATAACTAATACGGTTCTAAGTATAATTCCTAGTGTCAAGCAATACAACTATACTTTCGCAATATTTTTCATTTAATTAAATTTAATATGAAGTTATATGGAGATTTTCATTTTGATCTAGAGTTTTAGTTTAGTCAAATTTTTGTTAGTAGCTGCTAAAGTATGTTACAGATAAAAGTAAGGATCAGGTGAAGTAATTTAAATATACATTGGAAGTTCAGTGTACATGCATGTAAGAGTAGTTAGGAAAACAAACAAGCTTGTCGAAAATATAATTTAATGTTAAAATAAAAGTTACACAAATATGAAATTTTGTTCATGTCAAAATAGCTTACTAGAACCTAAACAATTATTGGGGGTGACTCTCCGATAACCAACTCAGTCGCGACACGCATGGACTAAGGCTTCATCGATTGTGCACTCGGGCAAGTCGACGAAAACATTCGGACTCACGAAAAATTTGACATCTCTAATTGGCATGGCACCTCCTACAATATGCCCCTGATAAGATGTAAAATTTGTTAATTATCTAAAAAATTCTTAGGAAAATACATCTTCGTGGAATTTATAATATATTACTATCTTTTCTAGCTATATATATTCAGATTATCTCTTTAACAAAAAAAAAATATATATTTTCAGATTATCTAGATATTAAATTTATGATTAAATAATAAATCCTTAGCTGTTGACTAAATAAAAAAAAGAGTTTACATACAAATTGATCTATTTAAACTTGAAAAGTTGAAAAAAACTCAAAATTTTAAAATTTAATTTGAAAAAAAAAAGAAAAATAGAAAACGCAAATATAAACTATTAACACATATCATATCCAGAAAATATATTGATACATATCATGATATGGTTAATTATGTAAACGGCATGTATTATATCAAAACACGTCCAATTTTATATAATAGGATAAGAACCAAACTTCTTTTATTTTGCGGCTAACAAAAATACCAAATATTGACTGAAACCCAAATGGATTACTTGCAAATTAAATAATCAAACAGAAGCAGGCAATCACGTTGCTCAATCGCTTTCCCTTTTTAGAAAAACTTTTTTTTTTTTTTAATGTGCTTCTCCATCAATTCTCTATAAATATCGCCACCATTATTGTTCATTTGTCATCACCACATATCTTCTCTCTTAGTCTCTCCATCGAAGTTCTTAACCTCCTCCACAGCTGATTAAGGTGAATATTATATATACCTCCTTCGTCGAATTTGTTTACACCTTATCATATTAAGCTTTTTCCTCAATTTCAAAAATATATTACCGATTTTTTTTATTTATTTTTTTTAATTGGTCTTTTATAAAAAGTTGGTCATACAGAGGTCAAATACACTAATAATAAAAACGGGAACGTAACATGATTTTTAAAAACTTACAAATGTTTTTTTTTTTTCATACATCATATATATTACACACCAGAATTAATGAAATGAAATCTTGTATTCTTTGCCTTGTTTGGTAATAGAGCTCAAGGCAATGGCTGAACAGCAACTAGGAGTGCTAAAGGCACTCGATGTTGCGAAGACGCAACTTTACCATTTCACGGCGATTGTCATCGCTGGTATGGGATTCTTTACCGACGCGTACGATCTGTTTTGCGTGTCTTTGGTGACCAAGCTTCTTGGCCGCCTCTACTACTTCAATCCGTTGTCAGAGAAGCCTGGCTCACTTCCCCCTCATGTTGCGGCTGCGGTCAACGGTGTAGCTCTCTGTGGGACCCTTGCTGGTCAGCTCTTCTTCGGATGGCTCGGTGACAAGCTCGGAAGGAAGAAAGTGTATGGACTCACTTTGATCATGATGATCGTGTGTTCCCTCGCTTCCGGTCTCTCCTTTGGCAATAAAGCCAAGGGTGTCATGACCACTCTTTGCTTCTTCAGGTACAATTCATTTATATAAACAAATGGCCTATCAATGATTTTATACTGGCTGCAAGTTTCATGATTAGCACCTGAGAATTAAAATTTCAAATTATTATGTATAGGTTTTGGCTGGGATTCGGTATTGGAGGTGACTACCCTCTTTCTGCCACCATTATGTCTGAATACGCTAACAAGAAGACCCGTGGTGCTTTCATCGCGGCCGTGTTCGCCATGCAAGGTATCGGTATCTTGGCGGGAGGTTTCGTGGCACTTGCGGTATCTTCCATTTTCGACAAGCAGTTCCCATCACCAACCTATAAGCAAGACAGGGCTCTCTCAACGCCTCCTGAAGCTGATTACATTTGGAGAATCATTGTCATGTTTGGTGCCTTCCCCGCTGCCTTGACTTTTTACTGGCGTATGAAGATGCCAGAAACCGCTCGATACACTGCTTTGGTGGCCAAGAACATCAAACAAGCCACACAAGACATGTCCAAGGTTTTACAAGTGGAGCTTGAGATGGAAGAGAGGGCAGAGGATGTTGTTAAAGACCCAAGACTTAACTATGGTTTGTTCTCCAAGGAATTCCTTAGAAGACATGGTCTTCCCCTCCTCGGATGTACCTCCACTTGGTTCTTGCTGGACATTGCCTTCTACAGCCAAAACTTGTTCCAAAAGGATATCTTTTCGGCTATCGGGTGGATCCCAAAGGCAGACACCATGAACGCCATCCACGAGGTTTTCAAAATTGGTAGGGCTCAGACTCTCATCGCGCTTTGCAGTACTGTTCCAGGTTACTGGTTCACGGTCGCATTTATCGATATCATGGGAAGATTTGCGATCCAACTGATGGGATTCTTCATGATGACTGTCTTTATGTTTGCCATTGCCTTCCCTTACAACCACTGGATCAAACCAGACAACCGTATCGGATTCGTGATTATGTACTCCCTAACCTTTTTCTTCGCTAACTTTGGACCAAACGCAACCACGTTCATTGTCCCGGCTGAGATCTTCCCAGCCAGGCTAAGGTCTACATGCCATGGAATCTCAGCCGCGACAGGTAAGGCTGGAGCCATTGTTGGAGCCTTTGGATTCCTATACGCTGCTCAATCACAGGATCCGGCCAAGACGGACGCAGGATACCCACCAGGCATCGGAGTCAAGAACTCACTGATCATGCTTGGTTGCATTAACTTCGTCGGTATGCTCTTCACCTTCCTTGTCCCTGAGCCCAAGGGAAAGTCCCTCGAAGAACTCTCCGGTGAGACTGAGGTTGAGAAATGATTATGGTGAAACTAGTTACTGATTTGTTGACTATGAAACTATTGTATTTGTATTTTTAATTTTATTATGTGGAGTGCTATGTTTGGTTTTATTTCATTTTTGTTTGTTTGTTGACCTTGAAGTTATGATGTTATAACTTATAAGAATACTTTTATCATATGTTCATATCTATGTTATAGTTTGCTCGGGCTTAAATTTTGATTTACTCGGGCCACATTTCATATTTGATTATCTTCTTGGACCTTTTTCTTCTTTTTTTGTCTCACTTTTTCTCCATAAATATTTAGCCTAAAAACTCATCGAGTCAAATGGCCCAAGTTCTATCTCAACTTGACTAAATTAAAAAATAATAAAAATAATAGAGAAATAGTAAAAAAATAATAAACTCAATTCAAATAGGAATATAAAATCGATTTACTAAAGTGAAGTAAATTCAATTCGGAATAGGAGAGTCAATTCTAATCTGAAAATTTGACTATGATTTATACGACTAAGAAAACATACAACATTACGTAATTCTAATATAACTTTTTGGAATTTTGAAATTTCATTTAAAGTGTTATTTTTATTTTATTTAATTTTAGATTTAGTTGCATAAAATCTGAATTTGATTCAGAAGGTTTATTCGGAAAAAAAAAAAAGTTTGTTTGCCATTCGCATTAATTAATATTCGACTTTGGGTTATTTATTTTTCTACAAAGTTTATGATAAGAAAGATTATTAAAAGAAAAAATTGTTATTGATAATTCTTACTACGGGATATAATTACGAAAAATATCAAAATATTTATAAAAAAAATATAAAATATTTTAAAAGTTTGTTAGAATCAATCGCAAAACTAACTAAATCAAAATATTATTTTCTCTTATTTTTTTCAATTTTTTTTTTTTTAAGATTTTTTTTACTCATTCTATTCCTTTCCCAAAAGGAATATGCTATCGCTCTCATGACCTTGTATATATATATAAAAGCTATAAATCATAATGATCCATCTTTAACACAATCGTCACCTAAAAGAGAGTCTTTCGAAATCTGAGCACTTGTTGGTAATCACTTAATTCATCTCTTTATTTTTGATTATAGTTTCTAAATATACATGCATATATATATATACACATACATACACTTATGTTTGCAACTATTATAAGATGATTCATCACGGAAACTAATTTGTTCAATGGATCATGAATTTTGCATGAACGAAACCATGGCATGATCTTTCTGTGTTATATCTTTTTCATCGCAATTTTTCAGTTTAACTCTTAAGCGAAAAAAAAAACTCTCGAATCCAATTTTTCGGAATATTTTGTTGTTAGACTTGGAATATTTTGTTGATAGATTTTATCTCATAAAACGTATCCAAACAAACAACAACTTTTTCTATATAATATTGTAACACTTTTTTTTCACTTGTTTGGTTTTCAGAGTTAAGAGAACAAAAGGTTTCGAGATGGCGTCTAACGAAGAACACGGAAGCATCTTGAAAGCTCTTGACGTTGCAAAGACTCAATGGTACCATGTCACGGCGGTTGTAGTCTCCGGTATGGGTTTCTTCACAGACTCATACGATCTCTTCGTGATATCTCTCATCACAAAGCTTCTTGGCCGGATCTACTATCAAGTTCCTGGCTCTTCCTCTCCCGGAGTCCTCCCTGACGGTATATCTGCCGCGGTGAGCGGTGTGGCCTTCGCCGGAACGTTTCTCGGACAGATCTTCTTCGGCTGTCTTGGTGACAAGCTTGGACGTAAGAGAGTCTATGGTTTGACCCTCTTGATCATGACCATATGTTCCATCTGTTCTGGTCTTTCCCTTGGAAAGGACCCGAAAACCGTCATGGTAACGCTTTGCTTCTTCCGCTTCTGGCTCGGGTTTGGTATCGGTGGTGACTATCCACTCTCGGCTACGATCATGTCCGAGTATGCTAACAAACGTACTCGCGGTGCGTTCATAGCAGCTGTTTTCGGTATGCAAGGAGTTGGGATCCTTGCCGCAGGAGCGGTTTCGTTACTTGTCTCGTTTATTTTCGAGAGTAAGTTTCCGTCTCGGGCCTATATTTTGGACGGCGCGGCCTCGACCGTCCCACAGGCGGATTACGTGTGGAGGATCATCCTAATGGTCGGGGCCTTACCGGCTCTCTTGACTTACTACTGGCGGATGAAGATGCCTGAAACCGCTCGTTACACCGCTCTAGTGGCCAAGAACGCCGAGCAAGCGGCTTCGGATATGACTAAGGTACTCAACGTAGACATCGAAGCCTCTTCCGCAAAGCATGACCAAGCTAGGGTTTCCACAGACGAGTATGGCTTGTTCTCCAAGAAATTCATTTGCCGTCACGGAGTTCACTTATTCGGAACAGCCGCCACATGGTTCCTCCTCGACATCGCTTTCTACAGCCAAAACTTGTTCCAGAAAGATATCTTCACCACCATAGGATGGTTACCTTCGGCTAAAACCATGAACGCAATCCAAGAACTCTACATGATCGCCAAGGCTCAAACCATAATAGCTTGTTGCAGTACCGTTCCTGGTTACATTGCTACTATAATTCTAATCGACAGATTGGGACGGTACTGGATTCAGATCATTGGATTCGCCATGATGACCGTCTTCATGTTGGTTTTAGCCGTACCGTACCATCATTGGACTTTACCAGCTAACAGGATTGGTTTTGTGGTTTTCTACTCTTTAACCTTTTTCTTCTCCAATTTTGGACCTAACGCAACTACGTTCATTGTCCCTGCTGAGATTTTTCCGGCGAGGCTTAGGTCGACTTGTCACGGGATCTCGGCGGCGTCAGGTAAAGCCGGTGCAATGGTTGGTTCTTTTGGGTTCTCTGCTTTGGTTAAAGCTATGGGGATGAGTAACACATTGTACATTATGGGAGGAATCAATCTTGCTGGCTTGTTGCTTACGTTTCTGACAACTCCGGAGCCTAACGGTAAATCCCTTGAGGAGCTTTCCGGCGAAGTTAAACCGGAGAAAATCCAGGATAAAATTATTGTTTAGATTTTCTTTTTCTTTTTGTTTTTCTTAATTATCGGTGTTTGTTAGGATTTTTTTTTTGTGATTTTTTTCAGAATATTTCTAGATTATATTGTTATGAGTTTTCCTACTTTTTTAAAGTTATGCTTTCTTTAAACAGATTTTTATCATAAATAAAAACTTGTTATAAGATGCTGATATCCAAAGTAACAAAAAGATAATATGATAACAAATATATAACAATAAACAAAGATATTCTATGTATATTTATTTTTGACATCCACAAAGATATATACTCCCTCTGTTTTTAGAGATTTGACACATAGTATTAGAAAAAATATTAAAAAGTAGTTATAAATACAATTCTTCATTATTAATTATTAAGTTTTTTTTGAAGTTTACAATTCTTCATTATTAATTAATAAAAAATGCATTAAAACTGAAAACATCAATTTTATTGAAACAATTAGAAACAATTAGAAACAGAGGGAGTATGAAGAATCTTGCAAATTGTTCCCTTCGCACATTAACGAACAAGATTGTTGTGGTTGTGGTACCGAGTGGAAGCTCATGTTCCTGTTCTGTCTCTTAACCGCGGCCGAGGAAGAAGATGAAGAAGACTCAGGTTTCAATCATGCCCTAAAACAAAATCTAAACCTACAACCGTTGTTTAGTCGTTTCAGATGATATATACATTGTCTGCAGAACCAAAGGAAACTGAAAAAAATTGCCAAAACAGAGCAACATCCTTTTATCATCAAACATTAACAGTGAGAAGTTCCTCTAAACGAAATGACCTGGGAACTGTAAGCACAACATCACACCACTCAATCTTCCCATAAACCTCTTGTTCGTTTTGCCTTTCAAGCGCAATCACAGCACACCAAATCATCTTCTTGTCAAACCCAACAATACCAGGCATTTTCTTCTCCCACAAAACCGCAATCTTTCCACCATAATCTACCAACTTAACTCGAGTACAACACTTTGGTAACTTAGGAAGTTCTTCTAAACCCTTGAAAACTCTCCACGATCTTCCCTCGAGGTCGTACCATTGGAGCATCCCAGACACTGCAGAACAATAGAGTTTGTTATCTATCACACAAGTAGAAACACAGAGAGCAAAATCATAAGCCGTATCCACTTGCTCTACCACATCCCATTTCTTTTCCTCGGGATTGTAAACCATACTTTTATCCCCAAACACATAAAGCTTTCCGTCAATGGCTAAGCTTGTTAATACCCCACACTCTCCAAGTATCTCTGCCCTAGGGCTTGCCACATGCTCCCATATTTGGGTTTTAGGATCAAAAATCTCGACTAAATCAGAGGACCCCTTAGGAAAACCGTCAAGCACATAAATTTTCTCATTTAGAACACTCACAGTGTTCCACTTTCGGGCTATCTGCATGCTTGGAGCTTCATGCCAAGTGTGAGACCTACAGTCCATGAAGAAGACCCTAAGGGAGGTATCACCATTTATGCATGTGCCAATCATATAGATATCAGAACCAATTGAGACCTGAGACCATGCAACTGAAGGATGAAAATTCTGAGTTAAGATTGGGACCATAAAGTTGTCAGTAGACTTCTTCTCAAGTATTCTATATGGTCTAAAGCAGGCACTGAACCATTGGTTATGGTTAGGCTTAGGGTTCGGGTTAGGATTATGGCATAGAGTGAACCAACGTGACTTAGGCTCAACTTGAAATATAGAATTGAAACTTATGCACAGATAAAGACAATTCTCGGTTCGTCCTAAGAGCTTTCGGGTTTGGTAAAGCTCAGGGGATGCAATGAGAGAGCGAAATCTCTTGGAGACTAAGGAGAGAACCGGGTAGTACAATCTCGAGACGCGAGCTAAGCAATTCAACTGTAAATCAGTAGGAAGATGTGTGATCATTATTTTTTTTTTTTTCACGGCCAAAACTTGACGGTTCGCGGATTCCGCGGCTCGATCGGATCAATCGAAAACCCTAGAAAAATCGCTAACTCTCCGTTCCATGATCGAAAGTAAGGAACTGGGCCTTTAATAACAAAAATACAAATTTAACCAATAAGTAAAATATATTTTCCAACCATATTTCCGATGATTATTGATTTCTTATTCTATCGCTAAATCATTAATAAGAAATCTCAGACGTCAAAAAAAAAAATATAAAAAAAAAATCATTAATTTCGTTAGTTTCGCTGAATAATTTTCTAATTAGATTTTCCCTTATCGGAAGATATTCTCCATTGTTTCTGTTTTTGGTTAGCAAGAGCAAAAGAAGGAATTTTGGAAGAAGTTGTCCTTTGATATATAATGTATGTATATTTTATTTTCTTTATATGATATGCTTGAAAAAAACGCTTGAAAAGAGAGAAAATAAATGGGTCTAAAACCATATACAATATTCTATAGAAATGAAACGAAATTGTTATTACTGTGCTCTTTCAATCAAACATTAACGACTAGACATTCTAATAAGCTACATGAGCGAGGGACTGTAAGCACAATATCACACCACTCAAGCTTCCCATAAATATCTTCACAGCACACCAAATGCTATTCTCGTCAGAGTCAATAAATAGCACACACTTTGTTCTCCCACAACAACGCAATATTTCCACCATAATTGACCAAACCTAACAATACTAAGACATTCAGGAAGTTCTCCAAAACCCTTGACATTTCTCCACAGTCTTCCTTCGAAATCGTACCATTGTACAACTCTGGACATTGCAGAACAGTACAATATGTTGTCTATCACGCAATAAGAACCCAAACGCATCTTAAATAGTTCTACGTCTAAGACATCATCCCATTTATTATCCTCAGGGTTGTAAGACATAATCTTATCCCCAAATAGTAAATCCTATCAAAACTTTGGAGAATTATAATTACTATTCCTAAGCAGTAAGCTCTTTAATTTTCACAAAAGTAAAATCTTTTTTTTTTTTTTCTCTTCTTTCATATGGGCTTAAAAAACAAAATAAAACCCAACAAAGTATTAGCCCATATCTGCGAAACTTACGTAAAAGAGAGAAACCAAAAGAGATCAATAAATGATCAAAATGTTGTTTTATATGGTCAGCAAAATCAGCGCTGACACATCGGAAATTAAGAAAACTAAACCACCTCAAAGAGGTAATCAAAAGTTCTTTTTATTAGAAACAAAGCTCTCCATATGATTAATAAACCAGCTGAGAAAAAACCGGTTTAAGAGAGGCATGAGTAAGCAAGGTCCTTCTCTTCCTTCAACTCCTCTGCTGTCAAATCCATCTTCTTCCTCGACACTTCATCGATCGGTAAACCTGTCAACAACAACAACACATACGCATCAGAACAATCTATAAAACATCATATAAAACATGAGCTAATCAGTAATCATCGCCACGAGAACCAGCTTCGCACATTTAGGATTAGAGGTGAACAATCCAGAGCTACGGTTTGGGTTGTGTTTAACTTTTGGTTTCGAGAAAATATATTTACCTTGAACAATGGACCACTCTCCGTTACGGCAGGTTACGGGGAAGGAGTAGATAAGTCCAGATGGAACGTTGTATGATCCATCAGAGTATACTCCCATTGAAACAAATGTGCCCTGAGAAATCGAATCAAAGAACATATTAGTTTTATTTAGTACACAAAAACAATCAGCTGATTCGAAATTGAACAGTAGTAATGACGAACCTCGGGGGTTCCAAGGACCCAGTCACGGATATGGTCACAAGCGGAGCTAGCTGCAGAGAGTGCACTTGAGAGCTTCCTGGCCTTGATAATGGCAGCTCCACGTTGTTGAACGGTAGAGATGAACTCTCCATTCAACCTACAACATTAATCTCCAACAAATTTAAGGATCGTATTGATAAAAACTAGATTGCGATATTATAAGGGGTTTTGAAGATTTATACCACTCGTCGTTCTTGACTAGCTCACGCACTGGCTTCTCTCCAGAAGAAGTCTTGACGGTAGCGTGGTTGACATCTGGGTATTGGGTTGATGAGTGGTTTCCCCAGATAATTACGTTCTTGACATCAGACACTGGCACACTTAACCTCTCAGAGACCTGTCCCAATGCCCTGTTGTGGTCAAGCCTGGTCAAGCAAGTGATGTTCTTCTCTGGGATCGACGGTGCAAATTCCTTCAGGATCAATGCGTTGGTGTTTGCAGGGTTTGCAACAACCAGAACCTACAAAATGGAGAAGGATATATTTCTTAGACTAGATTCCTAGAAAGAATATGAAGTATCTTGGAGAACAAAGTAAGATTGACTTGCTACATTTCTGCGTAATGGCTAAACAAGAAATTATTCGAAAAGACTTGTCACCTTGCAGTTTGGTGCGGCATGCTTCTCCAAGGCAGCAGCTTGAGACTTGTAAATGGAAACGTTCTTGGACATGACATCCTTCCTTTCCATTCCTTCCTTTCTCGGGAAACCGCCAACCATGACAGCAACATTGACACCAGTACACCCTTCAACGGCATCAGTTGTAGCCACCACACCTGCCACCGTAAAAACGCTAACATCAGATTCCAGTATCGAGCAGCAAACCATATTTGATCAACAGTAAACAACGTTCATACAATTTTGATAACTAAAGCTTACCTTTCAAAAGTGGGAAAGCAGCATCGATCAACTCCATCTTCACACCGTTCAAAGCTTCGGCTGCTGGAGGGATATCAAGCATGTGGAGGATCACAGGCTGGTCTGCACCAAGCATTATCCCCCTTGCAATCATAGGAACAAGAGCATATCCGATTTGTCCTGCACAGTCGTATAATAAACCCACACTTAAACATGATATACACACAAAACTACATATCTATCACTAAACCAAGCTTGCAAAATCATGATAAAACCAACCCAAAATGACCAAAAGATCCCTAAAAAAATCAGATAATTCATCCAAAAACACACTTAAAAGATGATCTACACACAAAACTACATATCAATCACTAACCGAAGCTTGCCAAATCATGATAAAAATAACCCAGAATGACAAAAAAAATCCCTTAAAAATCAGATAATTCTTCATTCATTGATCCAAAACACACTTAAAAAGATGATCTACACACATAACTACATAGTCAACACGCCACTCTGCACCTTGTGTGAGCTACATATCAATCACTAAACCAAGCTTGCAAAATATTGATAAAACCAAACCAAAATGACAAAAAAATTCCTAAAAAAATCAGATAATTTATCCAAAAACACACTTAAAGATGATCAACACACAAAACCACATATCAATCGCTAAAACTAAGCTTACAAAATCAAAGTAAACTTAGATAAAACCAACCAAAAAATGATAAAATTCCCTCAAAAAATCAGAAACTCTTCATACAATTCATCGAACATGACAATCAGATCTCACATGTAGCAGAATGATTCACTCAAAAAGTATAACTATACTTAATCAAAGCTAAAGATCCAAAACATTTCTCTGTTCAGATCTCACTATAAAACACTAATATACGATTCATCGACCGAGTAATTTTCAAAATTAACAAAACTTCATGCTACGTTAAGATCTGACGATATACGAATCAATAACGAAAGATCCAATACCAGAGATTAAAAAACACAAAGATCGGGGAAATTTGAAGTTACCTGCAGCTCCGGTAACAAGAACACGAACTGGTTCCTTCGCCATCTAATCGAGATCGGGAAATTATCGCCGGTGAAAAAAAAAAAAGAAGAGATCGTGAATTGATCAGTGAGAGCGTGAAAGGTATGAAGATGGCCTCTGTGTTTATTTATTGGTGGTGATGAGAGATTCTCAGATCCATGGTGTGATGTCCACGTCATCATATTTAATCGAATTATCTCGAACAAAAATCATTTTGGAAATTTTTTTAATGGGCCGAGTTATTTCAAGAAATAAAACAAAGCCCAAATAACTAAGCCCATATATTATGATTATCTTACCGACTAATTCGTTAAAGTGCTTAATGTTTACTTTTTTTTTTTTTTTTTTCCAATCAATAATGTACTTTTTAATCTAGTTTAATATTTTTTTTTTCAAGTGGTGTCTGACTATTTAAAACAAAATTTTCTAGCTGTCTTTGTAGAAAATGGATGTCATTATATGTTTGACACTGTTATAGAAGAAAAGGTCTAATCCAATTAAAAAAAAAAGTAATATACTGATAGAATAATTAATAATTCAGCTAAAATTAGATGGTTACAGAACAATTTTTCTTTTTACATGCTATAGAACATTAAAATCCAACTAATTTTTTTTTTATGTTATTTTTTTTATATGGTGACGTTACTTGTACTGTTTGTACATATTTAATAATAATTCCCATTAATGAGTATAAAGCAAGTTGACAAAAAAAAAAAAAAAGTATAAAGCAAATTTTTGAGAAATTAAAAAAAAAAAAAAAGTTGTAAAAATTAGGGATAAGGAAAATAAAATCTTGTCTTGAAGGCCGTCTCGTCAGATTTCTTTTTAACATTTGGTTTCGTCTCTAATTCGTTATCTTCTCTAAGAAATTTTTTTTTTTAAATAGTGAATCAAGTTGTCTTGTAGTAGTCTTTATAGATCAGAAGATAATCGGAATCCAAAGACCCAAATTTTTTTTTTTTTTTTTTGGGTCTCAATTTTTTCTTCGTTCTTCCGTTTCATTTTGTAATTTCTGTAACCTGATCTGAAGCTTTTGTCAGAAAAAGTGTCAGACTTTCGACGACGATGTTGGTCAATGGGTAAAGCAAAAGCGTTAGCTTCTTCAATTGGGTAAAAATCGATTTGGGGTCAAACAGTTTGATTTCGATTTCAGCGGTTTGGGATTTGGTCTTGTGGTGCTTTTGATTGAGAGATATTTTAAGGGTTCTTACTAGTTGAATTCGATCTGGGTATTATCTAATTCGATCAGGCTTATAGAGAGCTAGGGGATACGAATTAGGGATCTGGGTCAACTTTGGTTTTATTGGGATTAGTGATTTAAGAGATCGAAGAAAGAAGGAGACTTTTTGATTTGGTAACGATGGATCGTGTGGTGGGTGGTAAGTATAAGCTTGGTCGTAAACTTGGAAGTGGATCATTTGGTGAACTTTTTCTAGGTATTTGATTGCAAGTTTCTTCAATTTCATTTTCATGTCTTTTGGTAAATTTTAAGTTTTGCTTTGTTTATATAACTCTTGTTGACTTGTTTTATTTTTTAGGGGTGAATGTTCAAACTGGAGAAGAAGTAGCTGTGAAGCTTGTAAGTCACAACATTGACATTGCCCTTTCTGTGGTTTCGATGTTTCAATGTTATTTGCTGATTGTGTAAACTCTTTACTTATCACCAAAACTTTGCCTCTTTGTTGTAGGAACCTGCGAGGGCTAGGCATCCTCAACTTCATTATGAGTCAAAGCTCTATATGCTTCTTCAAGGAGGAAGTAAGATTTTGCCTTTGAGTGTTCGTTTTTCGGTTTAATAAACTTTTGGTTATTCATGGTTATGTTTGCTTTCTTGAAGCTGGTATTCCGCATCTAAAATGGTATGGGGTTGAGGGTGAATACAACTGTATGGTGATTGATCTTTTGGGGCCGAGCATGGAGGATTTATTTAATTATTGCAGTCGGAGGTTCAATCTAAAGACCGTTCTAATGCTCGCAGATCAGATGGTATGCATTAGTCTCTTCCTTTCTTCTGATGTTTTTGAGTTATTACATTGCTTTAGTTGTTCATTTTTGTTTCTCTTTCTTCAGATAAATAGAGTTGAGTATATGCATGTGCGGGGCTTTCTTCATCGTGACATTAAGCCAGATAACTTTTTGATGGGTCTTGGACGCAAAGCAAACCAGGTGAGTAGATTTGGTATGCAACTTTTTGTGTGTAATGATAATATTTGTTTGGTTTTTGGGATTTCTTTTACTACAATCTCGTAAATTTAAGTTTGTATCCATTTTCTGATATGTTCTCTTTTTTCTTGTGTAGGTGTACATCATTGACTACGGACTTGCGAAAAAGTATAGAGATCTTCAAACTCATAGGCACATTCCTTACAGGTACATAGTTTTCTTCGTCTTGTTGAAAGAATTTTGCTTAAAATATTCTTAATATATTCCCTTTAAGCCATTCACATTGCTAATCGAGAGTTACTTCATAGGGAAAACAAGAATCTTACTGGAACAGCTCGATATGCAAGTGTTAACACTCATCTTGGAATTGGTGAGTCATGTATACTATTTATGTTCATATGAGCTTTTCTTCTCTCCTTTTCCCATCGTGTTTGTGTGCACTTTACATTCTATACTTCCATCAAATTTCAAGTTCTAAATTGAAATCTCTTACACAGAGCAAAGTAGGAGGGACGATCTGGAATCTCTTGGCTACGTACTTATGTATTTTCTTCGAGGAAGGTAAAAGATGCATTCTTGCTTCTTCCAATAGTTTAGAATTTGCTTCCATTTGTGTATTTGTCCCTTACACTCAGTTTTTTTTGCTAGTCTTCCTTGGCAAGGCCTTCGTGCGGGTACCAAAAAGCAGAAGTATGACAAGATCAGTGAAAAGAAAAGGCTTACACCCGTAGAGGTACGACTTCCTAGTCCATTTTTCAACTATATCAGGAAACCTCTATTGAAACTGCCATGGAAGTTTTCTTAAAGCTAGTAAAAGAGTCGTTTACTTACCAAAACGTTAAATTCATAAATTTAAATGTCTACTGGCAGGTTCTCTGTAAATCCTTTCCACCAGAGTTCACATCATACTTTCTCTATGTACGATCATTGCGGTTTGAAGACAAACCAGATTATCCATACCTAAAGAGACTTTTCAGGGATCTCTTCATTCGAGAAGGTTGATAAAAGTCTCGATTTTCCTTATTTTGTTGTTGCTTATGCTTGAAGGTTTTAACATAAAAAATAATAAGAATTTGTTTTCTAATATTATGTATTTGCAGGTTATCAATTTGACTATGTATTTGATTGGACAATCTTGAAGTATCCACAGTTTGGCGCCAGCTCCAGTTCTAGCTCCAAACCAAGAGTAAGTAACATATATTCCATCATTTTATATCCTTTAGAGCGTATGACCAAATCCTCACATTTGTCTGTGTGTTCCCAACAGTCAAGCCTCAGACCAGCTCTGAATCCTCCCGTACCAACTGCCGAGAGACCAGATAAATCTTCAGGTAACCCTTAACCTGTATAACTCACATCTACAACCAGCTTCTTATCCCTTGTTCAAGTCTTGCTTAAGATTCCTGGTATCTTTTCGTGGTTGCTTCTGCTTCTTCGCTTCATTAGTTTCCGTATTCGGTTACTTGCAATTTAAAATTGTTAGGTGCTGAGCAGTTTCTGTCCTTTTTTATAAAAACATCAGCATTTTTATATGAATATCTTAATTCGGCATTAGCCCTATTGGTGGCTTGACTTTCTGTTAACTGATTTGGTCGGAGTGGCAGTTCGTTCTCTATTTAATAGTTTTGTGTTTAACAAAAGCAAACATAGTAAAACAAATTTGTGTCTGTAACAGCTACTGGACAAGATGGTCGCGATAGATTCTCGGGTGCTTTAGAGGCATATGCTAGAAGAAATGGATCAGGAAGCGGTGTGGTTCAAGCGGATCGATCTAGACCAAGAACCTCAGAGAATGTATTAGCATCATCAAAGGACACAACACCGGTGAGTCATTTAACATCAAAATCTTGTTTCTATATGCTCTTGAAATCCTTTCTTTAAACAAGTCATAACCGTTCTTGATTGAAACCAGCAAAACTACGAGAGAGTCGAAAGACCAATCTCTTCAACAAGACACGCAAGTTCTTCAAGAAAAGCCGTTGTCTCAAGCGTCCGAGCCACATCTTCAGCTGATTTCACAGAAAATCGCTCTAGCAGAGTCGTGCCATCAAACAATGGCCGTTCCTCAACTGCTCAAAGGACTCAGCTCGTTCCTGACTCAACCAGTAGACCATCGTCTTCTTCTTTCGCCCGAGCTGCACCGTCAAGGACTGCTCGTGACATCACACTCCAGAGCTTTGAGTTACTCACCATAGGGAATGGGAAGAGGAAGTGAGAGGCTTTATGGGGGAGTGAGTGGAGGAAACTGTGACATTTTATGGATACTTTGTTTTTATTTTGGCGAAATTATCGGTTTCCTAATTTAAGGAATAAATCGAACATCATTTGATTACAAATTATATGTGATGAAGTATATGGTTTTAACTCGTTAAGCTCTTCACTAAGTTCCATGTGCTTCACCCCACCAAAAAAAAAGTTCCATGTGCTTCTCTTGTTGTAATGATTCAAATGTCTGACAAAAACATACAAAAGTTCACATCTCTTTAGCCTTAAGTCCTTAACCCTTAAGTTAAAAATAAAAAATTAGTATCATTAACTTCTTAAGTTGAGATAATGTTACATAAGTGTTACAAGTTATGCAAATAATTAACTTAGCACCAAACACTAAAAATTATAAGAAAAAAAATCTGTAGAATACCATTTTGATTGGAGATGGGTAATGAGAATTGACACTCTTAAGTTAAAGGAGAAGAGATATCAAATGCATTTTTTTTTTGGTCAACAAAATATAAATATATTGATTAGATCAAATGCATTTATCTATAGAGAAAGCTGGTGAAAATGGTTGGACTTCAGAATATTTGATTTACAAAAAAAATTTTGTTTAACTCATTTAGTTAATTCATTCTTAACATATATGGAATTTCGACTATATTAATTGAAAGTATAATGCATTTTTTTTTGTTAAATATACATCAAATTTTAACGACTTTATTTGTTTATTTAAAAAGAATAAATAAATTCAATATCCTAAATAATTTTGTGGCAACAAGTTTTAAAAAATGCATTTGTAATTTGATTTTTTTAATGGAATAGTTTAATTTAATTATCAACGTCACTCACAAAATCAAAACGTTTGTTTTCTATAAAAACGGCACGTTTTGATGATATAGCCGTTATTAGCGTTCCATTATATATCTCTTTGAGAAGTATTAAACAATATTAGAATAAAGCTAGTTTATATCTTATGTGTGATATCTTAAAAAAAACAAATCATAAGTTAAGTGATAAAAAGTAATGTAGTTTGACTACCCTTCAAGAGATTTTGAAACTATAGTTCAAACACAACTAAGCAAAATGTTTGGTTATCAAAACATAAGGCGCCAAATCTTTAAAAACTTTGTATTAATGTTATATTTATTTTTAAAGATGCTTATCTTAAATATAAAACAATGTGACATCAAAAAGTAAAGTGCTCTGAAAATGCACAAGTACAACAATGTTGATACCAAAACAGAAAACCCAGCTAGCCATGTATTAATTTTACATTTATTGAAAATGCTAAATTGATCTTAAAATATGTAAAAAAGTGAAGCAAAAAAATAAAAATAATAAGCCTTCTAGATGGTTTGAGGGTGTTATAAATGAGTGCAAAAAAATATAACAAAATACACTATTTTCCATTGTTTCAAAACGAAAGCTTGTTTTTTTTTTTTTCTAATATTTCAAATATGGAATTTGGTATTACAGTTGGTATACAACCTCCCAGTACGCAACTATGTCAAATCAATCTAAAGAATTGAGCTTTCGTCTCCTGATCGTGCTTATGCTTTATTTCAACTTAAAGCCAACATAGTACATCTCATTTGCTCATTGTGATGCTGTCCGTCATGCTGCTGGGTTGGCGGACGCACTTTTTGCAACTTTTTCCTGCCTTGATGCGGGTTTGAGGTCAAAGTTCAAAGATTTAAGAACCTTCACGAACTTGCTATCACATGCCTATATGTAGCATATATATGTTTTTTTTAAGATATCACACATAAGATATCAAATGCTTTTTTTTTTTTGTTAACAAAATATAAATATATTTTTTTTTGGTAGGAACAAAATATAAATATATTGATTATCAAATGCATTTATCGATAGAGAAATTTAGTGAAAATGATTGAACTTTAAGAATATTTGATTTTGCAAAAAGATTTTTGTTTAAGTCATTTAGTTAATTCATTCTTAACATATATATGGAATTCAATGGTCAGCTCCTCTTTTTGGTAAGATGCTCTTTCTCCTTATGCATGAAAATTTTCCTTGTGTCGTGAGTTGCTGTTTTTAAATGTTAGACTCACAATATCTTCTGCATTAGTAAATCCTGTAAAATTGGTGTAGATGCTAAGTGTTGTGACGACTTTAAAAGAAGGTATTGTATTCTTGAAGTGGGATTTGCTCTTTTTGGTCTATGAACTTTCTTTATTCTTAATTCGTCAATCAATTGCTTCTTTATTTTGGTCTGCCTTTTCTGCTTTAGTTAAAGAAATGCTAAAAAGTAGATGATTGTGTAAAAGATGAGATAACCAGTTGCAGTTTTAAGGTTAGACTTTGATAGTTTTGTTCATAGGTTTGGATTTAGCTTTGTTTGGTCAGTCGGACCAGTGAAAGTTGGTTCTTTATTATGTACTGATCGGGGCTATTAAGCTAACTTGAACTGAATTTGGTAGTGTGGTACTAAAAATTAGCCATCAGTTTTGACGCTGATGATGAACACTGTGAAGTCTTTGCTTTCATGTATAGCTAAAGAGAGGAATGTAATTAAATCAATGATAATCATCACTTCACCTTGTTATAAGTTTGTATTTTGGATTATTGATCTATGTTATTAACTCACTCTCTAGCCCTTTTCACAGTTTAAATTGTTTTATGCGTTTCAGGCTTTGCACTTATTGGTATTAAAAATCAATAACCAAAGAGGGACCAAACAGTTCAAATGCAATGTGTTCATGTTTTGTGGTAGTAGTTTGTTGACTAAAACGCTCTGCATCAGTGTTGATCTTGATCCCCTTTCTATATCCATGGCAGGGCTAACGAGACCTTATTGTCTCCGTTTCTGTCCGCAAGATTCAAGGTTACTTCAACTTTCATCGATTTTTGTTATCTTCTTTTCCTTAGCTATGGAAATGTTTGAAACATTCTGAGATCTTTCAGTCTTGGTCACAGGCTCAAAATCCTTGCTCTTTTCTGAAGACCCATTAGACACCTCGGTTTTCAGGTTGGTTTTGGGGTATTCACTTAAGCTTAAACCGATCAAAATTAGACTAAACTTGTTTTAAGGACTATTCCCGTAAAATTTAGCTAAATAATTTGATCTACCGCCTAAGCACGACCATAACAAATTTACTACCCAAACTTTTGCGACCAAACTCATTCTACAAAAAAATCTTGTTTTACTACACAAACTAACACAATCAAGTTTTATACCACACAAACCGACGACTTGAACCGATTCTTGGTTACTCCTTAGCTTTGGGAAAACCCCTAAAAAACTTCTCACCATTAGAGCTCATATACACAAAGTTAGGTGATCTTTTCACCATTAGAATTTAGAATTTACAAAGGTGCTTTATCTCTCTACATCTCCTTAAAAGTAACTCAATAGTTTTCTTTTTGTTTTGAACATTTGCTATTCTTTTTTCCTTTAGTTTCCAGAGATGTGTCATGTGTTATGGCCGCAGTTATAAAAAGTAGTATTGAAATATAACTTGTAATTTCATTAGTACCTAGGCAAACTTATTGGTCATTAAGGCGGTGATAATATAGACTAATGCATAACTTGCTAGGTAATCGAATTTGTTTTTTTTTTTTTGTTAAGAGTTTCCCAAATTCAATCAGTCTGTTGAGGAAATAAAAGTTTAACATAATGTCATAAATCAATACTATAGATAGACTCTATAATATCTGAAAAGCTTGGACATCTCATAATGATTGAGTCTTTTGCTAGGTTTTTTCATTTCTAAATATTCGCTGTAGAGGAGTGGTTCCACGTTCAACTGCAAGAGCTGGTGTATCACAATTTTTGTGTAAGAGAAGGTAATGTTCCCAAACCCATATAAACAACAAGTGTCGTATCCGGTTTAGTTGCGTTCTCTGCGACAAACAAAGGGTCGGTCCCTCCTTTCCTAGATTGACCCGTGAGAAACCTCACACTAGTTGCAACACCTTGATGTGTTAATGGTATCCCCAACTCTGCTGCTATCCCCGAGACGCCGCTGTAATCCCTGCAATCATAATAGCAAACTTTCCGGTAAGATAAAGTTTCAGCATAACAAAAGAGGTCTTTCCGAAGAACCTCCACAAACCAGTTCAGTCACCAGAGAACTCATGTGATTGTGCCAAAGAATTGCAACTCAAATCAAATATATCCGGAAATAAAAACCTAGCTGCTTAGAGAATCATCATCTAATATGGATAATTGGAATAGAGTGACAAGAATAACAACATTACCTAGGATAACTTGAACTCGATCGAATCCCTTGCTGTTGCAGAAAGCCCATTTCTTCCTCGCCTCGTCCGAAAACCTGAAACATCAAATAAAAATTGATCTAAAACGACCCACCAGAGGATCTCCACCTTTAAGCCTCACAACAGTGGCACCAGCTTCAGCAAAACGTAGTAGTAGTTCATGAATCTCTTCCTGCAAGTCTGCAACAACATCACGAGGTGTATTGCTCTGGCTAAGCAACCAATTCATTCATAAACGATGATCTTATCCATAACAATATGATCCAGCTAAGCAATCAAAATATGGACATAAGCGTTACCTGAGTTCTGCTATGATAACCAAGCCTAGCGTCAGGAGCAACCAACTCCAAGACATCTAATCATTAGAGACATCATTACTTGTCCAACGAAGCCAATCACATATCAGAAATTTTGATATGATGATATTTGATAAGAAAAAAAAGTACAAATTTTTTTAAAAAAATTTTTTGTTGGTAGATTTTTGTTACAATTGTAGATAAAAAAAAATTAAAATTTTTTTTAACAAATATATAAGTACATTAGAAAATGCAGATCAATTACTTTTTCATCAGTAACCTAGATTTAAAACATTGGTTCAACGAAACCAAAGGATTCCATTACAAAATACAACAGAAAAATTAGACATACGATATATTATTTTCCAATGTTTAAAGAAGAGTCATCATTTCTTAGCCAAGACACAACCAAAACACCAACTCACCAAGTAGAGAGTCAAACTCAAAAGTTCTAATAACTTAAGAACATCAAACAACATCATCAAACGAGAAAGGAACATTGGCAGCCAACACATCTGCATTCTCCTTGTCCATAAGATTTTTCAGCCGACACATCTCTTCCTCAACTTGTTGCAACCGAGCCTTACCATTGTCCACTTTCTTCTTCTTTTCCTTGACTTCCTCCAACTTCTTCTTCAACCAATCCACTTTAAAGCCTCCCTTTGCCGCAAATGACAATGCAGCAGTTGCTTCTTCTAGATCATCATTAGAGAGCTCCTGAGGCAGCTGACACAATGTCTCGATCAGTCCGAGGATGACATTCATGTATGTTGTCCTCAGACATTGCTTCTTTGGACGAACATCTGATGCAATGTCTGGGTATCTTTCAAGTATACGCATCACAGATCCTATCTGTAAGTGAAAGAAGATGACACCATATCACAAAAACTCAAGATTTCTGCAACCAAAATGTAGAACACACGATCTTACCTGTGGAGGAAACACTTGAAACCCATTGACATCAACTCTGTCCTCCAATTGTTGAGTTTTGTTAAGTAAATCAATAGTCTTCGAACCATGATTTTCCTCGACTCTGCTCAAGTGATCTGACTTACCTAATGTTTCAATAGCTTCATAATCATGATTAATTACCTCAACAACAACCTTTAGCTTTCCCTTTACCAGAAATCCACTATCTTCTGCAAGAAGCAGTTTGGAAATGAGGAGTACGATTGGATACACCGACTTGACAGACTTCTCATCAAAGTGAAGCTGTGAATCTGTAGCATCTCAAGATAACATTACATCCCATAAGTATGAACTAAGAATAATTCAGTAGCACCAAAATGAAGCAACGAGTAGATAGAACAACCTTTCACTATGGAGAGTTTTTCAGAGAGTTTATTTACTATAGTTAAGCGAAGAGATACATCGCTTTTCCATCTAGAATGAAATAAATTAGAATAGGCAACACCCAAATAAAGATAGGAGAACTCAAGGTTATTTCCCTTTGGTGTGGCAAGAATACGCCTGCAAGAAAATAAAATAAACAAAAAAGGTCATAAGGTTGCAGCAACCAATGAAAATAATTGAAAAAAAGAAAACGTTAAAGGAAAAATGATCTCATTTTACCATTTGCAGCCACCAATTAGAAATGGATCAGAACAACACTCCTTAGGTTGCAGAGGAGAGAGATTCTTTATCTTCCAGACGAATTCTTTTTCAAGTAGTTCCTCCATTGATAAATATGATGAAGACTACTCACAACGAAACTACAAGTCTACAAGAGCATGAAGAACATTAAATCTTAGAACTGAACTTTATAGCCGCTACATTAAGTGCGAACCAAAACACTTTAAACAACTTAAACTAGCTACCGTACGAAAGAGAAAATGAACGTATGGTTCGAACTTCTTAGACATTACCTGTAGAAATAGAGACACAAACTTTAAAACTCTTACACTGCATGCAATATTAGTTTGGTAGTAGTTTATAACATGGAGGAGAGAGTGAAAATAAGGAATGCAAATCGTTGTTACTACGTTGAGGAAGAAAGCGAATCATTTTTATATCATCTAGGGAACATGGAATTGAAAGCTGTATCAAAAACTATTGGTGCATGCAACCTAATACGTATTAATGGTCAATACTTTCCCGAACCGTCACGATGCACTAGGTATGATCAAAATCTCATGTAGGTAAAACAAATTAATTATATTTTTAAACCAAAAAAAAAAAAAAAAAACAAATTAATTATAAGCCGAGATTCTGCTTTTCTTGTCACTCAGATTTCAGATTATAAAGTCAAAAGACAATTATGATATAAGGTGATAAAACATATTTATTAAAGACCAAATAAGAATACGTATATATATATATATAATTTACACGTATAATTTTGTTTTTCAAGGATAACAAAAAAAAAAAAAAGACGTAGATAGAGAATGGATGAGAAAAGTAATGTATATATATAACAATGGAAAACAGAAGTACTCTTTTTTTTCCATCGGCTAAACCTAACATTCCATCTTTCTTTCTTTAGTAAACTCCAATTACTTGTCCAACGAAGCCAATCATACGAACAATACTTAGGTTCGCTCCTGGGGTGAACCTTTAAATTCACCCAACAGATTATAGCCAATCATTTTGCCATGTCATTACTAATACAAGAGAATTAAAAAAAGATTTAAAAAAGAAAACACAACTAAAAAAAAAATCAGAAAATAGATTTAGGGTTTAGGGTTTAGGGTTTAGGGTTTAGATTTTACAATTAAAACGAAATTAGATGTCGGTTTGGGTTGCCAAATGAGTGGTTAGGGTTTAGATTTTATAATTAAAACGAAATTAGATATCATTTTGGATTTAAGGTTTAGGGTTTAGGGTTTAGGATTTTACAATTACATCTAATTTCGTTTTAATTGTAAAATCTAAACCCTAACCACTCATTTGGCAACCCAAACCGACATCTAATTTCGTTTTAATTGTAAAATCTAAACCCTAAACCCTAAACCCCAAACTCTAAATCTATTTTCTGATTTCTTTTTTTTTTAATTGTTTTTTCTTTTTTTTTAATTTTTTTTAATTCTCTTGTATTAGTAATGACATGACAAAATGATTGGCTATAATCTGTTGGGTGAATTTAAAGGTTCACCCCAGGGGCGAACCTAAGTATTGTTCCAATCATACATCATAAAATTTGATATGATAATATTTGATAAGATAAAATATATATTTTGTTTAAATTTGTTTTTAAGTTTTTGCTGGTAGATTTTTGTTACAATTGTAGATAAAAAAAAAATTAATTTGTTTTACAAACATATAAATACATTACAAAATGCAAGATCAATTACTTTATCATCAAGTAACCTAGATTTAAAAAGTTTGTTCAGCAAAACCAAAGGACTCCATTACAAAATACTACAGAAAAATTAGACATACGACATTATTTTCCAAAGCTGAAAGAAGAGTCATCATTTCTAAGCCAAGACACAACCAAAACACCAACTCATCAAGTCGAGAGTCCAACTCAAACTATCTAATAACTCAAGAACCTGAAACAATATCATCAAATGAGAGAGGAACCTTGGCGGCGGACAGATCCGCATTATACTTATCCATAAGATTTTTCAGGTCTAACCATTTCTGATTAAGTTGCCGCATCTCTTCCTTAATTTGCCGCATCTCTTCCTTAATTTGTTGCAACTGAGCTTCACCAGTGTCCACTTTCTTCTTCTTTTCCTTGACTTCCTCCAACTTCTTCTCCAACCAATCCACTTTAAAGCCTCCCTTTGCTGCAAATGACAATGCAACAGTTGCTTGTTCTAGATCATCATTTGAGAGCTGCTGAGGCAACTGACACAACGTCTCGATCAGTCCGAGGATAACATTCATGTATGTTGTCCTCAGACATTGCTTCTTCGGACAAACTTCTGGTGCAATGTCTGGGTATTTTTCAAGTATACGCTTCACAGATCTTATCTGCAAGTGGAAAAAGATGACACCATATCATTGAAACTCATGATTTCTGCAACTTAAATCCAGAAAGCGAAGGACTTCTGTGTACCTCAAATGCATAACACACGATCTTACCTGTTGAGGAAAAACTTGAAAACCATTGACATCAACTCTGTCCTTCAACTCTTGGGTTTTGCTAAGTAAATCATTTGTCTTCGAACCATGATATTCCTCTATTCTTTTCGAATTATCTGACTCACCTAATGTTTCAGTAGCTTGATAACGATGACTAAGTACCCCAAGAACGACCTTTAGTTTTCCCTTGACCAGAAATCCACCATCTTCTGCAAGAAGTTTGGAATCGAGGAGTGCGATTGGATAACGACAACTCGAAGAATTCTCGTCAAAAAAAAAAATATAAATCTGTAACATCTCAAGATAACATTGCATCCCATTAGTATGAGCAAAGAATTATTCAGTACCACCAAAATGAAAAAAAAAAAAAAAAATGAAGCAACGAGTAGGGCCCTGTTCGTTTCCTGATCCAGACGCAGTATCTGGACGCAGATGAGCATTGTTGTTCGTTTAGTGCTTATTTAGCACATGAGCCAGCTGCTGCGTCTGGATACAGATGCAAAACTCATTCACAAAAAAGAAAATTTCTGGATGCGTTTATTTGGTGCGTCTAGTTACACTAAACTCATCCAAAAATTTATATTATTTACAGTTTTGCCATTTACTATTAAAAATAATTTTAAAATAAAAAATAAAAATTACAACAATTATCAAATTTAAAAAAAAAATACAAAAAATAAAAATTAAAAAACAAAAAACAAAAAGTTTAAAAATTAATAAAAAAAAATCTAAAAGTAGAAATAAAAATTTATAAAAATTATAAAATTCAGAAATTTAAAAAAGCATTTTGTGAAACCGCAGTTTTGGCGGGAAAAAATGTAAAATCACGTTTTTGGCGGAAAAATTTTGTGAAACCGTATTTTTGTTGGAAAATTTGTGAAACCGCGTTTTTGGCGGAAAAAATTTTGAAACCGCGTTTTTGACGGAAAATTTTGTGAAATTGCGTTTTTGGCGGGAAAATTTGGTAAAATCGTATTTTTGGCGGGAAAATTTGTGAAACAGCGTTTTTGGCGAGAAATATTGTGAAACCGCTTTTTTGGCGGGAAAAATTTGTAAACCGCGTTTTTGGCGGGAAATATTGTGAAACCGTTTTTTTGGCGGGAAAAATTTGTAAACCGCGGTTTTGGCGGGAAATATTGTGAAACCGCTTTTTGGCGGGAAAATTTTGTAAAACCGTATTTTTGGCGGGAAAATTTGTGAAACCGCATTTTTGGCGGGAAAATTTGTGAAAACACGTTTTTGCCGGAAATATTGTGAAACCGCGTTTTTGGCGGAAAATATTGTGAAACAGCTTTTTTGGCGGGAAATTTTGTGAAGCCGCATTTTTGGCGGGAAAATTTTGTGAAATCGTATTTTTGGCGGGAAATTTTGTGAAATCGCATTTTTTGCGGGAAAATTTGTGAAATCGTATTTTTGGCGGGAAATATTGTGAAACCGCGTTTTTGGCGGAAAAAATTTGTGAAACCGCTTTTTTGGCGTGAAAATTTGTTAAATGAGTTGACCTATAAATTTTGACCCATTTTAAAAACTAAAAATTTAAAATTTTTTTTTAAAAAAAAAAACTAAAAATGAAAACTTAAAAAGTTTTAAATTTAAAAATTGGAAAGTTAAAAAAATTTAAAATTTTAAAAGTAACAAACTAAAAATTAATTAAATTTAGAAAACAAAATTAAACTTTTAACTTTTCGAATTTTTATCATTTGACATAAAATGCGTCTAGATACAAATACAAAAATACCAAAAGAACGTAACTGCATCTAGATATAATTGCATGAACCAAAATCACAAACGAACATTTTCTGATTATTGCGTCCAATTACTGCGTTTAGATGCTGCGTTTAGAAATTTTATCCAGATAAGGAAACGAACGGGGCCTAGATCTATAATCACCTTTCACTATGGAGAGTTCTTCAGAGGGTTTATATACTATAGTGAAGCGAAGAGATACATAGCTTGTCCATCTAGAATGAAATGATTTAGGATTGGCAACTCCCAAATAAAGATACGAGAATTGAAGATCATTTTCCTTGGGTGTGGCAAGAATACGCCTGCAACAAAGAAAAAAATACAAAAAAGTCATAAGGTTGCAGCAACCAATGAAATTTAAAAAAAAAAAAAAAGGTTAGAAGAAAAATGATATCTTTTTACCATTTGCAACCACCAATTAGAAATGGATCAGAAGAACACTCCTTAGGTTGTAGTGGAAAGATATTCTTTATCGTCCAAACGAAATCTTTTTCAAGTAGTTCCTCCATTGATGTGATGAAGACCTTGTTTTTTTTTTTTACCAAAACCCTAAACCCTAGAACTGAAAGGGTACATACACTCTAGCAAATCTTTGGTTAAAACTTAGATTACCAGTAGAAATAGAGAGTAGATACACAAACTGTAAAACTCTTTTACTAAAAAAAAAAAAAAAAAAAAAAAAAACTGTAAAACTCTTACACTGCATGCAATACTAGTTTAATTAGTAGCTTATAACATGGAGGAGAGAGTGAATAAGGAATGCAAATCGTTTTATTACGTCGAGGAAGAAAGCGAATCGTTTTTAGATTGTCTAGGTAACGTGAATTGAAAGCTATAGAAACTATTGGTGCATACAAGCTACTACGTATTAATGATCAATACTTTCCCGAACCGTCACGATGCACTAGGTATGATCAAATTTATATTTAGGTAAAACAAATTAATTATATTTTTAAACCAAAAATAATACTACTAATAATAATAATAATAATAATTATAAGCAGATACTCTGCTTTTCTTGTTACTCAGATTTAAGTATTGAATCTATCTGGATATGGGTTGGTTTGGGTTGGTTTAACCAACTTGACACCCCTAGGTTCATCCGTGCATGCAAGCTAATACGTATTAATGATTAATACTTTCCCGAACCGTCACGATGCACTAGGTATGATTAAAATTGTGTATGTAGGTAAAAAAAAAATTAATTATATTTTTAAACCAAAAAAAGAAAAGAAACAAATTAATTATAAGCAAGCAGATACTCTGCTTTTCTTGTCACTCAGATTTCATATTACAAAGTCAAAAGACAATTATGATATACTCCCTCCGTTTCATTTTATTTGTTGTTTTAGCATAATTCACGCAGATTAAGAAAAATATTTAACTACTAAAAAAGTAATTATTACAATTATTTTTAATTAAAATATTCCTATTAATTAGTGAAACTAGGAATTAATAAGAAGTCAATTCTCTTGGAAAGAGAATAAAAAGTTGTTATTATCGAGATTTGAATATTTTAATAGTACTAATACTAACTTTTACCTAAAAAATAGCAAAACAACAAATAAAATGAAACAAAAAAGAAAACAGAGTATGGAGGAGAAATATAATGATATAACACAATCGAAAACAGAGTACTCTGTTTTTCACCCAATCCTTCACCATCACTCTATCTCCTTGTCTCAAATCCTTCACCATCACTCCAGAATGTTTGTCTTATTTACCACACTCTGAAAGTAATACTACACAAATACTATAAAAGTAATAAAATTATAATATAAAGTAGAAATATAAATACTGTATAAAATCTATAAGCATTTCTAATGCCATAAAGGAAAGACACTTTTAATTTTAAAATCTAAAATTTTAAGAGAGTGGTAACATAAAAATATACTTTTAAACTTATGTTTGATATATATAAATACTAAAATGAACTAAAAAAATAGAAAAAGCAATAAAATTACAAATATGAAAAGCTGGAAAGTAATTAGAAAAATCTATAAAGTACAAATGTAACAAATATGAAAAAGTATAAAGTAAAAAAATATAAATGCTTTAATTTATAGTATAATCGAATTTGGAAAATTCAAACTACATATATAAGAAGAAAGAAAATTAGATACACAAAACCTATTTTCAATCTTCTTAAACCTCGAAAAAAATGAAATACACTTCTATCATATTCATACTAATTGTCATTTTCGTTATTTCTTCTTCGGGTAAGTTGTCTTTTTAAAAATTAATGTTTGATATATTGAGTATGATTATATTTGCCAAGATGAAATGATGTGTGCTTGGTTGGAGCTAAGAAAAAAAAAAATGTAAGAACATAAAAATATGTAACTAATTTTTATATATATATTTTTTGTTTTGATAAATAGAAAAGGGGAAAATGGTAGGAGAAGCAAAAAAGTGTAGTGATTCATGGCTTTGTGAAGGCGATGAAAAATGCAAAGAAAAGTGCATGGCTGACCACAAAGGCAATGGAATATGTTATTACCCTCCTCCTCCTTCAAAAGAACATCCTGAGTTTTTTAATCCTACATGCTGATGCAAGTTTGATTGCTAAGCTCTCTTGATCCAAAACTAATGTTATAATCAATCCATAAAGTCTAATGATCAAAGAATATACTAATCATTATCAAACTACTGTTATAATTTGATAATGATGAGCTAAGAGAGAAAGAGCAATATAATGGGAAGGAAAGTCCATACTTTAAGATTTGAAGGATTCTGAAATTTTCTAGTCTGATACCATATGGAGTTTTACTTAATATCTCTTCAACTTTGTTGATTAATCCTTGAACGCTTTTATTCGAATATATATGTGAGGTGAAACTTTACACCTATAATGCTAAAAGAATGATTTTTCTTTCATGACTCACTGTTGCCCTAAAAGATAACCTTTGTAACATTTAGTTGCCCTAATGAAATCTATATTGATCATGTTGCTACTAGAATTAGCCTTACTCAATACGTTCTACGTAAAGCCACCTTTTCTTGAATGAATGGACAACAACCTCCAGAAGTTTCAGAAGGTTGTGACAAATTAAGTGAAGAGCGTAGACCCAAGATAAAGCAATTTACTGAAGGATCTCTTACCCCTTAATTTCTATTTTTCGCTTACAAACATTGTCCCAAGCAACATTTGTCTTATGGTTTGATGTGAATGAGCAAACCCATAGGAAAGCTTCATATGTACATGTACATACTTTCAATCTCTATAAAACATCAACTCAAAAAAATGGAAAACGAAGCACTAGTTTTTTTAGATACTTATAATAATGGAGTTAATAAATAAGCTCCAATTGACATGTAAAAGAGAAAGTACTGACTTGTCCAGGTTGCAAACCATTTATGGATTTTGTAACATTTCAAACGTCATCATCCCTGAGCCCCGCATCCTCTTTCGGCCCATGAGCCCACTTTCGCTATCCGCCAACAGAGAAATAGGCGAATGGAGTGGGGAGAACAACAACAATAATAAAAAAAAAAAAAAATCAATACATTTTTTCAAAAGCCGTTGATATATATAGCTTCAAAACACATCAAGACGACATTTGATCCTTCCGATAATTCTTCACCAATTATCTAGCTACACATACATTTTTCAAAAGCTAGCAAACGCCCTTTTCCAAATGCAGTTTAGTTATATATGCTCAATCAATTCAAGTATGAATTTTATTATATCATCTAGTATAGCATGTTGTAACATGTAATGAGACAGTAATCACATATGGTGGTTAACCATACATATGCGTCACCAAAACTAACGGTTCGACAAACACAGTCACGGTCATTGTACGAATCGGACAATTTGTTAGTATGTGTATGTATTTACACAACACCTTAGTTTGTGTATAAATTCGATTTCTTTGCATACTATGAGTATGAATTGTCCGACTTTTGGTTTGTGCTAGTTTCATTGATGCGTCACTACTTGGAATCAAACTTGGAGAATGCAAGTTTTTGACAAAAGAAAAAATAATTGTTTATTTCCCATAGAAAAACAATAGTATTGGTTTAATAATAAGGTCTAAATTTAGCTTTTGAATATGAATTATTATTTACACTATTTTTAAGGTATTTTTCTATTTTTGTCTTGAAAATAGAGGAACATTATAATAGAGAAGAGTCAAAGGTCCTGAGAGAACTCTACAGTTAAGCTTGCTTATATTGGAGTAGTTTCAGGATAGGTGATATTCCGGGAATTGATGGACGAAACTTTGCGAATGAGGACAAAACACAGAGAAATATCATGTGGTGATTTGTAGGCACTACAACAAATACTCACATTCATAGCAGGTGAGGATAGCGCATTTGTCGTCATTGCTATGAAAGATGTGATTTTTTTCGGTAACTTTTTTATAGCACATAAAAAACGCTATGATAGGAAAACTCTGTAGCGGGAAACGAAAATGACTTAGTCCGCCATTACTTAGTCAAATTTTATTTCACTTAACCTCTTAATACACTTCGACGACCAAAAAAAAAAACAAAAAGCTTGACACTCTCTCTATCTCTCGTGAAAACCTAAGCTCAATTTCTTCTTCCAAATTCTCTGTGTGTGCTCGATTTCTTATCTGAAATCTCTATCAAATCTCCATCGTTATCGCCGTTCGTGAAAAGCCCCAATTTCGTCGTTCGTGAGAAGCCCTAAATCTGAAAAAGCAAATCCAAAGAGAGATAACGCCGATTTTTTTAACTCTCGCCGGAGTTTTCTCCTCCCACCGTCTCTGCTTCTCACCGCCGCCGTACACAGTTGTTTTTCTGTAAACTACAATTTCCTTTGCCGGTAACTTTATAGCTTCCCGATCTCTCCAATCACTGTTCGTTCTTCCGATTTTAATTTCGTAAACTGAGAATCTAAGAATTGTGACTCTCTGATTTAGTTTTTGCTGTTGTTGTAATCATTCATCTAGCTCAATCGTTCGACCTAGTTTTTGCTTATTGATAATCGTTTGTGTGGTTTTTAGCTGCTTGCTTTTGTCGATTTCGTGTACTCGATTTGAGAGGATTATGAAATAGCTTAATTCGTTGTAAAGCTGTGTTCAAATGCTCAATTTCATTACTGATATTGTGATTTCTCCACTGAGTTTGGTATAATACAACGATTTTAGATTTAATACAGATTAGTGTACTTGGATTTGAGAATTTATAGATTAAGTATTGTCAAGTTAATGGATATTACAGAACCATGTATACAAGTATTTCAATTTTGATAATTTATAGATTTGAATCACACCATTGGTAGTTAGTAATGCTTAAAGAATGCATAGATTTTATTGTTACAGAATGCTAGTTTGATATTTATACAGTGGGATAATGTTTAGTTTATAATCTTATTTCTAGGAAGTAGTTTCTCTAAGACAATGACAACACACTTGTGCAGCTGTTCACTGCATCCTCGTCAACTAAACTGAGCTCTTTACTGCTCCAGCACAAGTGTCTCCCATCCTGTCTAAAAGTTCTACGAAATCATCTCTCTCTGCATACCTTCATGTAAGTTAAATTTCTGTCTCTTTAACATTTATCTCCATTGGTTTCTCTATATAGTTTCTGGGTCTCTTTTGGTGGATGTTATAGCTAAATCTGAATCATACTTGCAGTTAGTCTTTAGGAGAAGAGACTAGTTGCAAAAATCAAGAAAACAGATAAGACTAGAAATGAGGCAAGTCTTTATTTCAATCCCTTTCTAATATATAGTTTTTGGCTCTCTTTTTTTTGTTTTTTTTTGATAAGTATGTGCCAATATTATTTACAGGGATTGGTTCAAGTTGAAAAGTGGTGAGTTAGAGCAAACTCAGGATTCACAAACAATACTAACAAGGGCCGCTTTGTTGAAAGCTGAGGATGAGTATATGGTAATGAATGAGGAAGCTGAAACTGAAGAAGAGATAAATAAAGAGGTGAGCAAATTCGGATATTCAGATACTTTTGGATCAATTTCAGGTTAGTACTCTTCTCTCTTATCCTCTTGTTAAACTTGTTTCATTACAGTAGATTTATATGAATCTAATTATATGTTTTGATTCATTTGATTCTCAGAACCTCCTCATCTAAGCCAATTCTTTTCAAGCTATGTATATGAATCATCGATGCTGGATGACTTCTCTAACCCTGAAAAACATGAAAGTAAAGAGAATATGGAACTTAAGAAAGAGACAATATCAAAATTTGAGCAACAACTTGTCTATTCTACAAAGGTATTACCATTACTTCTTATCAAGTTTAATAACTATATCCTGCTGATAAAGCTGTCACTTAGTTATAGTATTCAGACTTGAACCTGTTAAATTTCAACTCTTGAATGCATTCTTCAGTTGTTTGATTGGTTCAATGGCTAGAATTTCTTCAATTTAACATACTGTATGTTGTTTGTATTAGACTTTATTTCATTGTTTAGTGTTTATCTCTGTAGTTGTCTAACTAATAGATTTCTTTCTGTTTACATTTTCTCATCACTTCACCACTCTAATGCTTAGATAATGTTAAGAAGACTACTGGTGGAAGAAACGGGTATGGTGCTAAGCTTACTAACATCTTCTCTCTACTGAATTCCTCATAGAGACTTCAGATGGTAAGAGACTTCAGTAGTATAAGCATGTATTGAATTGTTTTATTTGCTTCTGTGTTGTTGTTGAGTTTTCAATTTCTATTTATGACAAATCTTCTTGTTTTTTTTTTATTGTGTTTCTTCTCAAGTTGATTTCAATGTCATAGAGAGGACAAATCTACATTCACCATTATTTCTTATCGGAGAATTGATTTTGCAGCTAGGATTTGTGTCGGTTCCACCGGATTGTTTGATTTATAATGAACATATTTTTTGAACAGGAGTGACAAGTGACAAGGATTGTGAATTTTGTGAAGAAAAGGTTGATCTACAAAGGCTGCATTGAAACTGTAGGTTCTTCAATCCATATTACCTTTCCATTAGTGGATGTTTGCTTGTTTGGTATATGTTACTGTAATTTGTGCTTGATGTGGTTTTCATATAGTGAAAAAACCTAAGGACTTCGTTTACTAGTGGATAATGTCCCTCATGACTGGCTATTTCCGAAATACAAGGTTGTGCTATGTCTAATAATCTAGAAATTCTTTTAGTTTAACCTTGAGATAGGACTTAAGTTGTTAATATGAAAGAGTTTTGCTTTTTACTTGAACACAGGGCCCAACTACAATCGTTATTAAAGGCGATGAAGGACGAGGGTGGTGTGGCTAGAGCCGTGAAGATCCAGTTGTTGGTGTTACGAGTTTAACGGAAGATCTAGTTGTTGGCACTTAGAATGTTAGTTTTATTTTGTTTCAATACTTGGCAACACTTAGGATATTAGTATAAGACTTGGGTATGATCTTGAATTATGTATTAACTGATGTTTCGTTTATCAAAAGATGTTTGATTTGAGTTTTTTTAATGAATTAATGTTTTACATGTTTATTATTATTATAATATATATATATATATATATATATAATATAATATATCAAAACGTAAATATAAACTATAAGACATTAATATAGCTATGGTAGAAACACCTAACATAACAAGAAAAATGACTTATTACATCATTTTTAAAAATTAGAAAAGCGTGATATCACAGCGGTTACGTCACGCTATGATATAAAAGTATATCATAACATACTTAAAAAACGCTATTGTATATGGGGTACCTACAATAACAGTGCCCTAATACAGCACAATGGAAAACGTTATCAAAAGTCTATTATAGCGTTTTTCTCTGGTTAACAATGTGCATATTTGTTGTAGTGAGGATCGATAAATAAGTCTTTAAAGCCTTCCGGACGTAGCAAACCGACCCCTCAAATGAGGGTGGACCTCGAATATGAGTGGGCCCATGGGTCGAGTGAGGATGTGGACCCACTAAGAAGAGGTCCACTAACTGGTAGCTGTTGGGGCGCTACTGTATAGAGGTGTCATTAGATTGCAGATGCCTTTATAGAACTAGATAATAAAAAAAGCTGTTTACAATAAATTACTAGTCAAACTATTGTTTATAGTAATTATATCACCATTATTGACAAATGTAACAAAATTATTTTGTAGATAATTTTCCATTTTGATACTAAAATAATTTTTCTATCGGTACATATCTTTAATAATAACTTTTTCAAATAGCATACTACATTATATTTTCTTTATTTATGACTATTTCAGTTGGACTTTAAGTTGGCAATTTGTTATCTTTTCATATACTATCTTATTAATTCAATTTTAGGTTCAAATTTTCATGGCAAACAAATATAGTAGAATAATATTGTATCAACCCCTTATTATCAAACAAACAAAAATTCTTATATAGTTACCATGATTTTGCTAACAAATTAGTTAAAGTACGAATATAATTAATTATCTATAATTTTTTAAAAACTATATTATTCATCTACTAAAACATGTAGTCTTGTTTTTCTTTTTGTTAATGGCTTTACTGTGTCAATGTTCAATTTTAAATTTGCATATTGCATCAAAGAAAGCTCTAATCCTATTAAATAAAATATGTTGGCTGTGATTTTAGAAACCTCACTTATTGGTAGCAATGTTACTGTGTTACCACGCCAAGTAATTTTGTTTTCTTCTTTTGTATAAATTTGGTCAATTCAAATAGAAATCACCCAACCATCTAATTCCACCACTTATTCCTAAACATGCTAATAACTAACTTTTAAAATTTTTTACTAATTATTTTTTCCTTTTACTTTTTTTAGTAGGTTTAATTTTCCTTAAAAACATTCACAAAATGCATGCATCAATGCACCTGTGTAAATAATTAAAGAAAATCATAATTAACATGTGAAGAATAAAAGTAAAAGTAAAATTGTCAAACTTTAAAATAAAATTTACTTATTATAGTATATATTTCCTTATTTGGAATTGCCATTAAATATTGATAAAATTTCCTAAATTTGATATTTTGATTTTTTAATGTAATTACTATTATGTCCTACACTCACTCACTCTAATCTCTCTCTCTATATATATGCGGTCTCTCGTAATTTATTAGATCGATATCTCTCGTATGCAAAATAATATGCAGTTCGTAAATCCAGAAAATGGATTTCATTGTTTTCCATGCGAGGTGATGTTTCTAACCCAACAAGAACTCTTCTCACACCTCGAATCATTTCATGCCAATGAAATGGATGCTGCTTCCTCTCTTTCAAGGAGGCAAAATTCCATGCCCTTTCTCCATAACAATCCCAACCTAAACCCTAATTTTTACCAGACTACTCCCTTCCGAAACAGTAGTCACAATTATTTTTACAATCAAACTAGAAGATTCCAAAATAATTTTCCCTTGGCTGCTACAACTGAGATGCCAGATTCCAGATCGGTGTCCATGACCAATTCTATCGTCGATCATCCCTTGCAGCCCCAATTGGAATTCCAGCCGCACCCTCAGCATCTGCCACAACCGCAATCTCAGCATCTGCCACAACCGCAACCTCAACCGCGTATCATGGAGGAGGATATGCCATTAATGGGTGAAATTTGCACTTTGCCGCTTATTGAGCAGTTGGAGCGAAAGTGGCCGGAGACTATTGTCTTAGAAGATGACGAGGAGATCTACATAGATCTCGAATTAACGCTTTGAAAAATCTAATATTAATCTCTCTTGTCCCTAGAATAATTAAAAATATATATTAAAACAAAATAGGGTTTCAAGATAAGAATTTGTTATAGATCTTATGAATCGATTCATCTAATTTTCTGTAATATTTATCTTCTGAGTCAATATTATATGCTAAGATATGGTATTTTCTTTGGTTGAAAATAAATTTGGCTTTTGATAAATATTTTTTTCTTTGATATTTTAAACTATCTTGTGGTATAACTTTCATTGTAAAACCTTATTTCTCCAAAGAACTTTAATATGTAATTGTATGAAATGTTATGTACTATGAGTTTCATTTGTAGATTATATTTTATCTCGTCAATGTATTAGAATTTTGAATTCTAACAATCTCAAAGAAAATAAAATTATGAGATAAAAGAAAATGGTACGAGAACACGATAATAATATATGACTACGCTGAAGGAATGGTGGTTGGATCCGTCGAAAAATTAAAAATTCTAACAACTCGTAAGAAATTATCGGTTTAACACTATGTTTTCTTCTTTTGTGTTTATAATAATTTTTATATAATTAAGTACTTAGAACCGATAAAATGTTACCCATAGAACAAATTTGTGGACTCGGTATTTTACCAACTATCTTTTTCAAAACCACAAAAAAAACACTCTTTTGCACCTCTTAAGATTTGGATAATCAACCAATTCCATATGTAAAATACATTCATCAGATTTGTTTTCCTAAATACCAAATAAAAATGTACATTTTGTCATTAAAATAAGACAAAGAGCTTAAATAAATAATTAAATATGTCGAGATAAAAAAAATTATGGAGAGGTTAGTAAAGAAATATTGGTGACAGCTAAAATTTTCTTAGTTAAAAAGTAGGTAAAGTTTTTTTTCTAAATTTTATTCTATAAACTAAGAGATATGGTTGTAAGAAAAAATCAGAATAACAAGATTCATTTACAAATAGAACAAGCCTATAAAAGGTAAATATACACTTTCTCTAACTGAAAGACGATTAACTTTTGCAAATCATGATAGACAACTTGAAAGTAATTTACAAATCAAACCTCAAATAGATCGAGTTAGAAAAATAATAAAAAATATCTCAAGTTAGAAAAATATGCTAAATACAAACACTTTAAAAACATATTCTATATTACAACTCTCCCTTTAATCAACTCTCCCTTAGACCATGGTGAATAGTGTAAGACCATCACTTTTTGGGTTATAGATAGTTCTTCCGAAAGAACTGTTTTTATCTTGAAACGTAGCCATGCTCTTAGTTATACCATTATTTTAATATTTTTATTTTTTTTAAGATCTATGTTATACCTTTGTGTATGCTTAATAGTCTTCCCATAAAATCATTACCGTTATTATTTATATTTAATTATAAAAAACCATAAACAAATATTACCGTTGAGAGGTAAAAAGGTCACTAGAAGGAAGCCATGAATGTTACTATCGAGCCGAATAACATATAAAACCATTTTGTCGTTTAGTGTATTCTTTTACAAATTTCCGATTTTACCCCCAAATGTTTTGTAATTTTACATTTTCGTCCCTATCACTTCCTCGGAAAATTCGCTCTCACTCTTCCAGCTGGAATCCAAAGCAGAAGACAAAGCTTCTCTCTCTCTCTTCTGCTCCATCTTCCTCTGATTTAATTTTGATTTTTTCTTCAATTTGTGTGTTCTTTGGATGATTTTGTAATCTGAATAAGTTTGAAGATCTTTTGATAAAGATGAAATCTTCGACTCTTCTTGATTCAGTTGCTTTTCAGCTCACTCCCACTCGAACTCGGTAAATTTAATATCGTGTTAACTCTAAATTGATCCAAAATGTTAAATCTTTGTTTGTATGGAAGTCGAAAGATTGCATTTTTAATTTCCTTTGATGAGATCAAGAGTTGTTAAATTGTTAAACTTTGTGTTAGTTTTGTGACAAATTGTTCTATGGAAGTCGAAAGATTGCATCTTTGTGTTACTTGATAAGATCAAAAAAATTAAGTCTTTTTCTATGTATTAATTAGGTTGGTAATAGCTAATGTGTAATAATTAGTTTCTTAAATTGTATAAACTCTTGTTTTTGTGTTGGGTAAGATGTTAAAATTTGTGTTTGTTTCAGGTGTGATTTGTTGGTAACAGCTAATGGAAAGACTGAGAAAATAGCTACAGGGTTACTAGATCCTTTTCTTGCTCACTTAAAGACTGCAAAAGATCAATTAGAAAAAGGTGGTTACTCGATTGTTCTCAAGCCTGAAGCTAACGACAATGCAGCTTGGTTCACTAAAGGAACAGTTGAAAGGTCTCTATCAATTAAGTTTGTTGTGTTTATTTGGATCTTCATGTGTTGGGATTGGGCAGTTTGAGATGAGAGTGTGTTCTTCTTTTGTTCTTGTTTAGGTTTGTTCGATTTGTGAGTACACCGGAAGTCATTGAACGTGTTTACACTTTAGAAACTGAGATCATACAGATTAAGGAAGCCATTGGTATTCAGAACAACTGTGAAATGGCAATGACTGTTGTAAGTATTTTCGGATTTTTGAATTCTATGTTTGGTGTATGGTCAGAAGTATTAAATGTTGTGTTGTATATTCAGGTGGGAGATGATCAACGAGCTAAAAAAGCAGATAGTACGGAAGGTATGCTAGCGGAGAAATGTTATTGAAAAAATTAATTTTCGTCTCAGTATTTGACTGATAATAAACATTTTACACTATCACAACTCATAAAATGGAAAATATTATGCCTCTTGGCTCTTGATCGTTCAGTTAACTAATATATGAGAATGTGAATCAGGTAGCAGGCCTTTGCTACAGCTTAACGAGGAGAAAGCTATTGTCCTTTACGAGGTTACTTAGATCCGAAGTGCTTTTGATAATTACAAGGGTTTTCTTCTCATATTTTACTCTTTGTAACTAACAATTAATTTCATCTTCTTGCATTTTGAACAGCCTGATTCACATCCAAAGCAAGCAAATCGGTCTACCACATCAGACGAAAACTCTAAGTATACCCTTTGCGCGTAAAATATTTGTTTTCATATTTTTAACAAAGAGAGTAAATAAGTATCTGATTGTCAATGTGTGGAATTATTATTAGAGCTCAAGTTCTGAAAGTTTTGGAGACACGGAAGATTATGTTGCAGAAAGAACAAGGAATGGCCTTTGCACGTGCTGTCGCAGCTGGTTTTGAGGCTGATGATATGATCCCTCTAATATCTTTCGCCAAAACTTTTGGAGCTTCACGTTTGATGTGAGAAAATTATATTTCTTTCATTGTTTTGTAACCAACAAGCTCATATCCATTAAAGTGTCTGAGTTTGAAAGAATCTTTGCATAGACATAGTTCTCATGTGTGGCTTGGTCAATGTTATAGGGATGCGTGTTTAAAATTCATGGACTTGTGGAAGAAAAAGCACGAAACTGGCCAGTGGGTCGAGATCGAAGCAACAGAAGTAATGGCAACACAGCCAAACATCTCTGCAATGAATGACTCAGGGATTATGTTTGCAAATGCTGCTAATATGCGTAGGGACTCGTGGCCTGGGACTCCTGAAAATGGTGGTAAGATTATCCATGAATGGATTATGAGTCATAGTAGCTGAAAGTTGAATATCTTTTCTTGCATTGTTTGGCATTGCTTTCACACAATTGATATTTATTTCAAGAAACGTCTTGTATCCAGATGCGAAGTCTCCTTCAGATAATAAACCAAACGGAAATCAAGAATATGTGCAAGGACAACATCCGCAGCCGATGTATGCACCGTGGCCAGTTCACTCTCCACCTGGTACCTTTCCTGTATTTCAAGGATATACGATGCAGGGCATGCCGTACTACCCAGGCTATCCAGGAGCTAGTCCATATCCATCTCCATATCCGTCTACCGATGATTCTAGACGTAGTTCTGGCCAAAGAAAAGCTCGGAAACATCATTCATCTTGTAGCGAGGACTCAGAATCAGAATATGAGGAAAGAGAGAAAGGAAAATCAGGTAGAAGAAGGAAATCAGGGAAGGTGGTGATTCGGAATATAAATTACATCAATTCAAAGAAGGAAGATCACTCAGGAACAGAATCTGATGCTGATGACAATCATGAAGAAGGGGCAAGAGTAGAATGTTACAATGGTAAAAAGAGAGCAGCAGAAGGAACAGAGGCTGACACTGGGGATTGGCAGGCCTTTCAGACTTATTTATTGCAAGATGCCGATAGAGATGACCGTACCATCGACCATATGATGGAAAAGGAGGTTGCAGGGAAGAAGAGGCAAGGTACAGGGAAGTATGATCCTTTGGCATATGATGAACGTGAATCAGGAAAATATCAAGAAAGGGATACAGCTGATATTCGGAATGGAAGTGTGACTCGTAGAATCAGGGGATCTAACGACTCTTTTATGGTTCACCAGAGAGAAAATGGTTTTGAGAATTCTTCTGATCCTCTCAACTTGAATGGATTTGATAATTCAAGGAATGGTCTGGATAAGAGATCATCAGTTAACAGGGATGATGATTCTTATATTGTTACTCGGGGATCTTCAGCGCTAGATGAAGCTGAAAGAAATAAAAGAAATGCTATAGACATCGGATCAGAGATCTCTCCATGCCATCAAACTGATGGAAATGAAAGAAAGCAGGTCAATTATGAGCCTCATGATCTGAGCCTGATGCGAGAACGGGAAACAGAAAAGTTATCAGCTGGGTATGATCCTACTCTAGATTTTGGATCCAAAGCTTTGAAGAAGAATAACCAGGCATCTGATGGTGCTAAGAAGTTAAAAGATCCAAAATCAAGACTTTCGAAAGATGCTGCAGATAAGAGAAAGGCTTCCGGGCCAATACGGAAAGGAAGACCCACAAAGATGAGCCCTTTAGATGAAGCAAGAGCACGTGCTGACAAGCTTAGAAATTTCAAAGCTGACCTCCAGAAAATGAAAAAGGAGAAGGTAAAACATCTTGGCTTAAATAATTTCTTACTTTTTATCTTGAAAGCATAGTCTCAAAGGATATAAGCCAACTTGTGGTTGAAATCATACACTCTTATTACCATCCTTTCTTGTTTTAGGAAGAGGAAGAGAGGAAGCGTATTGAAGCTCTGAAAATAGCAAGGCAAAAGCGGATTGCTTCTAAAAGCAACTCAGCCGTAGGAGGTCAGTCACAGTTGCCTGCACAACAAACAAGAAAACCAATGCTAAACAAGTTTTCTCCAGGTGCTCCTAGAGCCTCTAAGTTTAGTGACTCAGAACCAGGAACATTATCACCTCTTCAACGCATTACCAGAAGAACTGCTTCTTTAGGGTCAGATGACTTTCACAAAGTCCCCAAGATTGGTAAGCTGAGTACCGTAAGTAAGTCAACAGGAAATATGCTAACAAGGTCGATATCACCATTACCTCCATCTAAGAGAGAAAGCATAGCAACAGGAAATAGGCTAACTAGGTCAATTTCGCCATTACCTCTGTCTAAGAGAGAAACCAGAGTGAGTCTTGATACTCAGAACAAGCCGGTTTTAAGGACAAGACGATTATCAGAACCCAAAATGGGTAATAATAGTGCACCAAGTGCTTCAGTGAGGTCACGGCGCACAATAGCATCAAAAAAAGTATCTGATGCTCCTGAGATAAAGAAACTATCTGCCATTGTTAACTATGATATAGCGAAAATCGCATCTCTTCCAGAATTGAAGATAAAACCAGCCAAAGGTCCTACTAATGTTCTGGTGAAAGGGGTGGAGAAAATTAAATCTTCAGCTTCTGGGATTGAACCAAGTGGTAGCAAGAACAAATCTTTGTGCCAAAATGATGTTGACGAAACTCCTGTAATTGAGAAGACAGTGGTGATGGTGTTGCCAAGTTCAGCTCGAAGTATAAGTACAGATCAGCTGAAACACGAGAAGTGTGAGTTAGTCTCTGAAAACTCCACCATCCGTGAAGGAGTTGATAAGGAAGCCATTGAGAGTGGCAATGATCTAGTCTTAGTAAGCACTCCTACTCTAGCCGGATCAATTTTATTTTCTGTTTAAATGGTTTTGATGAATAAAATGCTTATTTTGCTTTCAGGTTAGATTGGAGACTCTAAGTGATTTAGTAACAGAAACACCAAAGTTTCTGACAAGTCACAGTGTTGTTGAGAAACCATATGAAGCTCCATATGCTCGGGTTTCTTCGTTAGAAGATCCATGCACAGTGTACTCAGACTGTTCCCAAGCACCTACATCAAGCTTATATTCAAATGAGACAGAGCAAGAAACTGTCAAAGTCCTTGTACCAGAAAAGAAGATAAGTGAGGCCTCAGAGAAATCTCAAACAAAGGATTCAGCATCAAAAGGGCTCAGAAAACTCTTGAAATTTGGGAAAAAGAGTCAGTCTTCATCTACAAGTGAGCACCATACCGAGTCTAATAATGCAGCTGTCGAGGATCATGAAACAGCTGTAACTGCTGCCACAACAAGTGAAGGTAAACACTTTTTAAATCCTTTTTAACTTTTTTAGTAGTGTTACTGCTGAAGCAAATGTATGGTTTGCTTTCTTGAAAGAGATATTTACGAGTTTGTCGCACTGAAAGTATTTGCTCTAGGATTAGAACTTACATCATCTCATAACAGCAAGAACCTTCTGTTTCACACCCAATATTGTTCTATTGATGTTGAATATGTTGTGGTATAGAGAATACGATAATCATAACTTGTGTACTACTACCTTAATTATATAAGTTTCTGTTTTGTTATCCAGCTTTTACACTGAAGAATCTCATCTCTCAAGATGAAACACCTACAGCAGCAGCCGCTTCACAGAAATGTAAGTAAACAATCTTTTGTTTTCCTTAGAAATTTTCTGATTCTAGACTTGATCAATAATCTAAGTGAGGTCTCTTGTTTCTGGTGATCCTTTTTTTTTCAGCTTCTCGCCATTTTTCATTACTGTCTCCCTTCAAGAACAAGAAGATGGTATCCTGAAGACAAGAAGATCAAAAGATCAAAGATCATCTCCATTATATAGCTTTAAAATCTTGTAGTGACTTAAGTAATTATGATGTATTCAATATCGAGCCTATTCTGCAACAATGTCGGGAAAAACTACCATTGATGCAAACATTTGGTAATGAAATGTTTTTTTTTCTTTTCATATGGGATTGTTCTTTTTCCACCAAAAGATGGATGCAACAATAAATAATAAATGTAGGGTTATTGTCATAATGTGGCTTTTGTGGTTCCATCTTGATTAGATATAAATTAGTGTTTTAAAGAATGTTAAATCTAAAAATCAATCCTTAAACCTTAAAAAAGAAGAAGAATTTATCTAAAATTAACTCAGCAAAAAACCCAAATAAAGTTATATTTATTCAAGTGTATCAACCTATCTACCTGTCTAAATTAAACCCTCTCCAACTGTCATATAAATAGAACCAAAATATGTAAACTCTTAACGACGACTATGTAAACTCTTACTGATGTCAATGAATCATATATTCTTATGCTATTGTTATCATGTCATCATATATATGAACCATGACCTGTTAGGTAGCATAACACATGAGAGAAATTTTACCAATAGAACGAATTTGAATCAAATGTTTTTGAAAATATTGAATCAAGTGTTTTTGAAAATATTATTTTGTTTAGCGAGAAAATATGAGACAATCTATTCGATTTTATAGAGGTAGGTATTTACCATTCATTTTCCTTTTTGAATTAATAATTACATTATATTAATTAATTGTATAATTTCTTAATTTATGTAATTTTTTTCCTTTTACAATTAGTAATTTAAAATTATAATTAGTAAATATAATTATCTTTTTATAGTTTTAAAAATATTTAAATTTAAAATTTTCTTAACATTATCTTTTTATATTTTTAAAATTGTTTAAGTTATAATTCTTAACATTATCTTTTTACATTTTTAACTTTATTTAAATTTTAATCTTTTCTCATAATTATCTTTTTATATATTTAAATTATTAAAAACAAATACTTTTTTGACACGTGTCAAAATTTCGGATCGCTAGAATCGACAGGTGTCGCAATCTCTTGAGTTGTTAACTTCGAAAACCCAACTTTATATAATAAGATATATATTTTTTTTTGTTCAAAAGGTTTTTTTTAACATATATATTTATATAACTTAAATATAAATTTCTATTCTTTTCCGATTTGGTGTTTCGTCTCATTCTCTCAAAATTAAATTTATAAATTTATTGTATGTGTTAAACAATAGATATTTAATTTTAATGTAACTTTTATTAAATTGCATGAAACATATATACATTGGACTCGTGAAATATTATAGCTTGGAGGAAAAGTATAATGACCACAATGAGTGATAGTAAAGTTTAATCATTAATAGAGAAAGAAAAATAAATATATGTCAAACTTTGGAAATTTTAAACCAAGAAAACTATTTTTGGTTTGTTTTTCTTGTAGGATGTAATTGTTGAGATTGCTAAGATGAAATAATAACTTATTGATATTTATTTTTCGAAGACTAAATGTTTATATCTACTAAAATGGCATTATATGAAATAATAGTAAACAGTTGTGATAACAAAACATTATCATAGAAACTGAATTTCACAATTCACACTTCTTAAAAAATCAAACATGAATGCAACGCCAAGGCATAGTCTTTAATAAAAGATCAAAGATATACATCAAAACCATCAAAGGTTCATCAATGGTCAAACCAAAAAACCTTCAGCATCAAAACATAAACAAAAGTTCAATTTGTTTGGATAGGTGTGAATTCGAATCGGTTTTCTTAAAAAAAAGAAACTAAAAATTTTGTTTAATTTTAATAAAAATTGGTTACATTTTACAAAAATTATATAGTTTTAACAAATATAACTTAAAATTTTCAGATATTTAGATTTTTTTTTTTTTTTTGTATTTTTAGGTCTAAAATTATAACTAATATTTTGAGATATCTAATTTTATTTCGGATTTACGGATATACTATTCGGTTTTTGGTTCGGATAATTCGGATAGGAGAATTCATTATCCGTTCGGATTTTATGACTATTCGATTCGGTTTCGGATTCAGATTTCAACATGCTCATTTTTTGCACCAAACGAACATCAAAATTCAGTTTCATCCAGATGAATCATCTAACTGAGGAAACGAACATGGCATTGATGTTTAGTCTCATTCTTTCAAAACGACATGTTAAACCTAAATCTATTTGCAGACAAATCTAAGGATATATTACTATACGTGTTTTGTATATGCTCCCGAGGAGAATTGAGGAGAAGGTCCGTTATGCAATTATGTCGAAAGGAATCCCTGTTATCGAAGCTGGTAGTCCTGATCCAGAAGCGGCTGATGATGAGATCAATAGAAGGATTAGGAACTGGTTCCATATGTGTAAAGAGGGACTTGTTGTTGTCATTTCGTCTGACCATTCATACGCTCCAACTTTTGAATTGCTAAGGGCTCATCCGAACATGAGCACCCTGCTGTTATATGACCCTGCATCGGTTGGAAACAATCTAGCTCTCTATAAAGAACCTTATCGCGAGTTTAGAACCGTTTTGGACCAGGCTGCGTCTACACGCTTGAGATACAAGAATATAGGTTTAAGTCGTGCAGAGTATCTTCTTGTGCAGGCAAGAAGTCCTGGGTCAGCTGTTTGTCCTTCAATCTCTTCCAACATTGTTTGGGCGCCGCTTAATATGCAAACTTTTGAAACTGTGTGGCCACCAACGTCTTATCACCTGCCAGGTATTACCATTGATGCAAACATTTGGTAATGAAATGTTTTTTTTTTTTTCTTTTCGTTTGCAATTCTTCTTTTTTCACCAAAAGATGGATGTAACTGATAAATAATAAATGTTAGGGTTATTGTCATAAAATTCCGTAAAACTTGGGCGCTTAACACAACTACTGACTTTTTAATCTCTAACTAATACTCCCTCGGTTTTTGCTATTTGATGTTTTAAGAGAAAAATTTGATGTTTTAAGAGAAAATTTTATTTAAAATTAGATGATATTTTTCACTTTTGCAAAATTATTAAGTTTTTTATTGGTTTTGACTATTAATATTCTACTATTGTTTTATGATTGGTTGAATTGAATTTAACTAAAGTAAATAATAAATGATATTTTAAATTAGAAATAAACAAAAGTTAAATGATTCATTCATTAATCTGTGTGAAAAAAATCTTAAAAATAAACTATGAAAACCGAGGGAGTAGAAAAATATGTAGAGTGTAACTTTTTTACACAAAATATACATAACAATTTTTTTTACTATTGTCTAATGCAGAAGTATATGTGGTTCCATCTTGATATATTAGATAAATTAGTGTTTAAAAAAAGTGTTCAATCTAAAAATCAATCCTTAAACCTAAAAAAGAAGAAGAATTTATCTAAAATTAACTCAGAAAACAAAAAAACCCAAATAAAGTTATATTTATTCAAGTGTACCAATCTATCTACCTGTCTAAATTAAACCCTCTCCAACTGTCATATAAATAGAAGAACCAAATAGAATCGTCCAGAAAAAGGACAAACACAAAATATCCAAAATCAGATAGAATAAAATTCAACAAGAAAAGTGATTTTAGAGGCAACAAAAAGAAAAGAAATAAAAAATCTTGAAGATTGTTACGAATGGAGTATTATTCCATTCGATATCTAGAGTCTTCTTCTTTTGTATCGAATGGAATATTCTCTTGTCATGTTATGGAGATTCTCTCTGTTTCTTGGATTCACCATAAACTCTTGATCTCATCTCTTTAATATAAATCTTTGTTCTGCAAGAAACTAAACCATGGCTCTTGAAACTATGGCATTGTCTTTATCTTCTACTATGTTTTCATCAGGTAATAATATTAAATGTGTTCATGAAATTATTATTATTATTATTTTTTATTTATTGGTTATGAATTGGTTTTGTGTGTTGATTTCAAAGGTGTTGTTGAAGATGATAAGAAGCAAGAGGCATTTGTTTTCCCTAAATTTGTGTTGATGGGTCACAGAGGATTTGGGATGAACATGCTTCAATTTCCAGATGAGAAAATGAAAATGATCAAAGAAAATTCTATTCTTTCTTTTAATATTGCTGCAGATTTCCCCATTGACTTCATTGAGTTTGATGTCCAGGTTTGCTTCTTTTTTTTTCCTCAGAATCTGATCATATTTTTTTCTATCAAAAAAAGAAAAATCCACAAATCATATCAATGATCTAGCCTCAATTATTTGTTTTCTATTTATTTTTTTAAAAACAAATTATTTGTTTTTATAATTGTAGTTTTTCAAATAAGAGAGGTGTCTTTTCTAACACAACTTGTAGTTTTCAATAAAATTGTTTTTTTTTTTTTAATATTTTCTTTAAGTGAAAGTTTGATTAAAATGTAAATGCAAATTTATTATTTGAAACAATGTCACCCAAAGAATGTAATTGTTTTGTAGGTGACAAGAGATGGTTGCCCTGTTATTTTCCATGATATCTTCATGTTCACGCAAGAACAGGTTAGGATTTTAAATTTTTAACACAAACAATCAATTGATAAGTCTAAGTTTTAGTTAGCAAAGTGAGGTATCAAAATATTTCAGGGAGTGGTTATTGAGAAAAGAGTAACGGAAATGGCTTTACATGAATTTCTCTCATATGGACCACAAAAGAATGGTGCAAATGTTTTAAAGCCTATGTTGAGAAAGACAAAAGATGGTCGGATTTTCGAGTGGAAAGTCGAAAAGGATGATCCTTTGTGTACTCTTGAAGATGCCTTTGTAAAAGTTAAACACTCAGTAGGATTCAATATCGAGCTCAAATTCGATGATAATATCGTGTATGGAGAAGAAGAGTTATGTCAAACTCTTGACAATATCTTGAAGGTAAAACAACAGATTCTTCACACATTTGATCTTCTAATCTCGAATTTGCAATCTCAATTCTTTGAGATGGACAGGTTGTAGATGAGCATGCCAAGAACCGGCCTATAATGTTCTCGAGCTTTCATCCTGATGCGGCTCGACTCATCAAGAATATGCAAAGGATTTATCCTGTAAGATTGCTTCTTTTGAGGTTTACTTGATTTACTTGAAAATGCTTATATACGTTTTCAGGTATTCTTCTTAACAAATGGAGGATGTGAAATCTATAAAGATGTGAGAAGGAACTCATTAGACGAGGCCATCAAACTTTGCAAAGAAAGCGGTTTGCAAGGGATTGTCTCTGAGGTTAAGGCCATATTAAGAACCCCAAACGCGATCGCACGAGTCAAAGATTCAAATCTTTCACTTCTATCTTATGGACAGCTTAAGTAAAATCCTCGCGAGTTACATTTTGTTATCCTTTTCGCTCTTGCCTCCTCTGTTTTGTCCTCTGAAACAAACTTATTCTTTGATCATTTCAGCAATGTTGTGGAGGTGATTTACTTACAATATCTGATGGGTGTTGAGGGAGTGATCGTTGATATGGTCAAGGAGATCTCTGAAGCTATAGCCACTATCGAAGTTACCAACGAGGAAGATGGTGAAGAAGATGATGGAAGAAAGTGTCTGATTAGGTTCGGAGAGGAGAGGAAAAAGGTAAAGATTTCTAAGGATGAGATCTCTTTCTTAACTAAGTTCATACCAAAGCTACTTCAACAATGAAGATTTCGGCTTTTGCTTACTTGTAAATAGACTACTTCGGACGTTTAAATAAATATGTGGTGCATAGTTTTTGTATCTAAAATTTGGACTTGTATCAAAAACCCAATAAAGCAACTGAAAATAACCGAAATAATAAGAAACCTACACTCATTGATATCATTCGTCTTTAAACAAAATGAAGGATCTATATTTGTAAATATTTGTAATTGTTATAAATATAAACAAAAATTTTTAAAGAAAAGATTGATTTCAAAACTATCGACAGAATTGAGATACAAAAGTTGAAAGTATAACAATGAAAACTTAGAGAGTATGAACAAGTGCAGAAAAGTTTCAAAGGGATCTCTAAAATTCGCTATATCCTTTCATACACTTTTCTTTTCTATTTATATAAAAGATATGATAAATGCTTGCGTAATCTTTGATGTGGTTTCTTGACTTGAGATTGTATGTGATGAGTAAGCTTATCTTGACTTGAGATTGTATGTGATGAGTAAGCTTTTCTTGACTAATGATTTTGTTTTTTGATGTCTTGAATACACATTCTATCGCTTAAGTGATTGATGATTTTGCCTTCATCTTGAAATCTTGAGTCGGCAAACTGTAGATGTTGAATATATAAAAGAGTGATTAATGATTTTTAGCATATTTCATGCTCTTGTTTTATGTTGAAACTTGAGCCGGCAAAAGGTATTATATAATGGTGATAGTATTTTCTTTTATATTTATAGTATAGTTTTGTTTTTGTATAGATATAGATATATATTTTCTATATGTATTTATTTATTTAGTGTTTTATATATATACAAACATAAACATGTATTTAGTACTATATGTATTTTAATTTATACTTACATATACATATATTTTGTACTATATGTATTTTTTATATTTTGGTATGATATACATATATTTATAATTTTTATTTTTAGTAAAGCTGTTTAAAAACGGATCTTGTGATATTGGTCCGTCATATGGATCTTCGTCTTGTGTATTATGATTTTGAGTAATGTCGTTTTCATCTTTTGAGAATTATAATTGTATAGCAATTATCTCGAGTAATTTCTTAAGTTTTTCTTTTTCTTTGCTTTTCTTTTCCTTTTCTTTTGCTTTTCTTTTATGTTGAGGACGTTGTTGATTGTTTCTTATACATACTATACACCATTTATATGTACTTAAACTAAAACTCAAATCCCTAGAAGCTATAACTACGAAGAAATAAAGTTGATGATCACTTACATGTCAAATTAAGATAACCACATGCATATTAACATACCAAATCACCCTACAAAATTGTTTTTCTCTTGCATCGCATTGTCTGTAGGGCATAAGACGATCAATTAGTCCTATTTATTTATTTAGCAAAATTTATAAAAAAATCTGAAAATTTTTATTCATCAACATATCGTTCTTTTTTTTTCACATATAAACTTATGCATATATTATAGGAAAGGGTATCTCATAAACCTAATCCATTTTGAAGAGATTGTTGGAAATAACAAAAGCACAAATTAATAATGCACAAGCATAGTCATGATATGTCTCACTTACATAACACAATTATTACCAAACCTTGAATATGCATGTTCATCTTCTTTCTCTCTCTCTGCTCCAGCACTACTCTGACTCCGCTCTTTTTTTCTCGCTGCTCTAACACTACTCGACTCTGCTTCCATGGAAAAAGAAGCACATCAAAGCTTCTCTTTTCATTTTCTCGGAAAATGATATATCTCTATCCAATAGTTTTCGGAGTCTCACTAATCTCTTGTTAATCAAACTCCGAGTCAATCTCTGCAATTACCCTTAAAAACCAGAGGTTGCTACTCATCTTCTATGATGACCGCCAACTACATGTCACGTTCTACAGTTTGATGAACCTCCAACATGCTCACTACTGCTGACATTGGTGGCAGCAGTTTCACAACTTGTACATAAGATCACAACTTTGACTGTCCTTAATAACTCGTCATTGTCAAAGCTTTGTAGCCGCGAATCCACAAATTGTGTCAACTTATTCTGCTTTCAAAAATGACGCACTCAATCGATAAAATAATTTTTTTTAATAAAAAAAATCGTTCTTTCAATAATTATATGTGTAATAAAAAATTATGTTCTTTAATCATGTTATTTTGTCTGAAAACATGTAATTTAATAACATGATTATACGTTAATAAGAAATACACATTAGTCAAACCCTGCCAAAAATAATTATTTTTATAAAAATTTTGTTTGGTTATTTACACTTTTTTGGATTAAAGTTACCTAGCTTAATTTATTTTTAATTTATATATTTTTTGAATGAATCGAAAACATTTGATACTCCCTATATACGATTAACCTTAACTATCAGTGCAAATAGAAAAACACTAAACGGTTGACTTTGTTAAATGATTTGAGCAGAAAAATCCAATACAACCAATTCCTCAATGACAGAGACAACAACACCTAAGCCCACTAAGTCAACCCAAACCTCTTTTCGTCCACCAGCTAGTCACGCCATGCTTTTGTCTTTACGTTAGAAAGTCAAAGCCACATAGCAACAAATAAAAACTTAATCTTATCAAATGTTATGGGCCGCCCCGCCTATATCAATGGAAGAGTTTTGTAACTTTTGTTCAATTGCATGTGTAATATGACCGATAAGATCATCTCCTAAATCATGTGTCGAAGACTCAAGGAAATATTTCTAAAATATCGTTCAAGAATTTTATATGTAATTAGATCTCACTACTTGTTAGAGAAAATTCATGGCTATTAAAATGGGCAAAAAAAAATCTTATGATCGGGTAGAATAAATTTTTTTATCTTTTAAAAATTTAAAAATCAAAACTCAGACTCAGAGCCGTAGCGTGATAGACGCGAGAGAAGCAATGGATGCAACCCTCCGAGAAGTTATTAATTTTTTCGGCCCTCAAATGCAAATATGTTTCAGTAATCTAGTGGTATAATCCTATGTTTCCCTTGTCAAGGGTCATGTGTCTGAGTTTTTTTTTTTTTTTTTTTTTGTAAAATTTAAGTTTATAATTTCAAATTAACTTATTAATTTATTAGTGTTCAAAAAAAAAAAAACTTATTAACTATAATACTAGAGCGGCCTTTTTTTTTCTCGCGAGCGGCCTCAAAATCGTTGCTACGGCTCTGCTCAGACTAATTCTCTTAGATCTATAGAAATACTTTAAAAGAATCGATCGTCAGCCAAAATCCAAAAAAAATCTTAACACTTCAAACATGAAACACTAGTCCATCATAACTTACTTGTATTGTATGATGAGATTTATTTAAAATGATAATTTTTAACATGTCATTTTCGGAAAGATGGGTTTCTAACAGAGACATGCTTCATTAGGTAGAAAAATGATATTTGCTAAAAAAAAAAAAGTTATTTCATCATGTCACTTTACCTAGAACATAATATTTAATAGAGTAACATGATTATGAGCTAATCCGCAAAACAATTTGGTCAAATTTTGGCAAAACGAAAATGATATTTTACTAAAAAAATTTTATCATTGGTTATTTACCTAAATAATTGAAACTGTAAAGTTGTTGAGCTAATTTACCTTATATTTTAAAACCGTTCTTGAATGAATGGACAACACGTTATACTCTATACGTTAACGTTAACTATCAGCACAAATAGTAAAACACTAAACGGTTGACGTGTCAAATAATTTGAGGAAAACAAAAAATCCATTTCAAGTGTGGTTAAGATCCAAACCAATTCGTAAATGACTAAGACAACAAAACCTAAACCCACTAAGTCAACCCCTTTTTGTCCACTAGCTACTCACAATATGTTTTTGTCTTTATGTTCGAAAGTCAAAGCCACATAGCAACCAAAAATAACTCGATATTATCAATGTTATGGGGCCTAAGATATAAGCTAGCAAAGTTATCCACGACGGTTGATTCATGAAATATGTGGTACTACAAAATCCATCTAAAGACAAAAAACAATTATGATAAGATGACCCTAAATTTAATGGTAATGTTATAAGCTGTCGCAAGGTCAATATACATACAAAAATAATTTGCATTATTGCCTTATCTTTCTAAGAAATTGTTTTTCTAATGAAACATGTACAATAGTAGTTTGTGTAAGTATTGTTGATATATACCGAAAAAATTCAATCAAATTCGACAAAAATCCTCACTATTCATATGAAGTATGAGCATTAACCAACTTAACTAATCGCGAAGAGATGTTCTCCTCGTGTATGCTGAAACAAACGACGATATATGCTTTGTTCGATATTCTTCTCGTGTTCTCTTATCATGCAGAACATTAAGCATATGCACCTGATTTCAATCATGGACTCCGATTGGGTTTTATGATTTCTTACAGATTTGCGGTCCTTCATAGTCTCGCTCTCTAAAGTTAGAAAGTTCTATGTTCCTACTAAAGACGTCCAAATGTGGATGTGAGGTATGATGAAGTAGATGTTTTAATCATGTATAAAAAAATAGTTCACAAGTTCAACTGTTCAACCAAATAACCTTTTTTTATGATTTGTAGTAATGGAATACAAAAGTGATGAATTTGAAAAATAAATAAAATATCAAATTTTCATTATCCGGAGGTTTGCGGTTGATGTTTTTTTTAAATCATCTTATTCCTTGTCTTTCATATTAATCACACAATCCTTGTAAATAATTCATTATCAGTCTTCGGAACTAAACTATTTAGATTCCTCCAAAATAACTCTTAGAATAAAAGATATGTCTTAAAAGATGGTGGACATTCAAATTAATAAGCAATGATAAAATAAGTCTTTATGTTTGTTAACGATTATAATAGTGTTTTGCAAAACACACTTAGAGATAAAAGATAAATGGCTAGACTAAAACCCTCCAAGCAAAATAAATGTAGAAGTTTCTACTTCGAAAGAGCATCCTAACATCTTATATATATATATATATATATTCTAAGATGTTTTTTTTTTTAAAAAAAAGAAGAAGTAAAATTGTATTCAACCTGCAATGAATCCATCAGTTTGTTCTTAAAAATTTAAAAGAAGATAACAAAGGGTAGAAGAGAGAGTTTGAAGTGATAGAAATGGTCTTGGGTTATAAGATGTTTTTGAATAACGAAAATCTCAAAAACCTTATAAAATTAATAAAATACACCTATATAACAAATAAAACAATTCTATATAGCAAAGGACAAAAATATGATCTTAAAGTAACGACGAAATGAAAATCATATCATACTATACCAAGAATGAATGGTGAATAATTTTTAATAAACTAACACAACAAAAGAAGTACAAAAAAGACTCAAGAATTAAAAAAATATAATATGTGAATATGCAATATGATTATTTTATTATATTTTTGTAAATTATAATAACTATAATTAGCAAAAAGATGGTCATATCAAGAATTAAAATGTGTTAGAAATCAACAAAACCAAGTAATTAAAACAAATTGTGCATCACGAGAAATTGATCTAGTGTATATATATAACATAAACGCACACAAATGAAAGAATTAACATAGCTTAAAATGCTTATATTATCTTGTATAAACTCATTTAAGAAGTTCAAAACATTTGACCTAAATACAAATAACTGATTAAAAAAACAATGACATATTACTGAAAAAAACAAAAATCCACATGGCTTATTTTGGTATTACATATAACTTGTATAGATCCCCCCTCAAAAAAGAAAAATTAATATAAATTCAACACATTATTCATAAATTAAACAACAAAGAATCTCTCTCCCTCTCCCTCTCCCTCTCCACCAGCTTGTATAAGTTTTCTTGTTTCCATACTCATATGGCAGAAGAAGAACTTTCTGCGTGGACAAGATGGTATGGAAACGACGCCGTTGAAGACCTTTTTGTTAATGATCCACCTCTCTTCTTTTTCCCTCAAGAACAACATCATAGGCCTATGCCAAATGAAGATTTCATTACCAAGTTCATCTCATCATCGCTTTACTCCGGGCCACGAATCCAAGATATCGCAGATGCTCTGGCCGCGGTTGAACCCTTGAGCCATCCTGTCCGAGAAATCTCCAGATCAACGTAAATAATAAAGAACTTTTTTCAATCAAGAACACATATATATTTCTTTGCCTTTTTTTCTAAATATAGGCCTTTAATAAAATTTACTCATGAATCCCTTGTTTATATTGTTGACATACACTATAAAGGGTTCCACAATTGGAAAGGAGTACTTTGAGCAAGGTGGATAGGTATACCTTAAAGGTGAAGAACAATAGTAATAATGGAATGTGTGACGATGGATACAAATGGAGAAAGTATGGCCAAAAATCCATCAAAAATAGCCCTAATCCAAGGTACATATATACATGCTCCGTTTAAAACTTCATATATGCATATACTTAGTTTTTGGTCACAAGCCTAATGTTACTACTATTTTTGATTTATGTGTAGGAGTTATTACAAGTGCACAATCCCAATATGCAATGCAAAGAAGCAAGTGGAGAGATCAATTGATGAGCCTAACACATATATTATCACCTACGAAGGTTTCCACTTCCACTACACCTACCCTTTCTTCCTACATGATGATAAGACACATTGGCCCAATAAAAAAACAAAAATACTTAAACACGATGCCCAAGATAAACCCCATCTTGAAATGAACAAAAAATCTCAAACCCAAGAAGAAAGCACACAAGCCCAATTAGCTGAGCCTGCCTACCAAAATTATCCTGCCCATGAAGCCCAAGAAAACACACCGGGAAACCTCGAAGATGAATTGTTTTTCCCGGTTGATCAGTGTCAGCGGCAACAAGGGCTTCTAGAAGATGTGGTGGCTCCGGCAATTAAAACTACTCCGACCAGGGACAGTGTTTTGACAGCTTCTTGGTCTTCACTATTGTCTTATACTTCTTCATCGTCTTCTTCTTGGACTAGTTCACCACCCCTTTCTCCATCTTCTTTATGTTGGTCTCCCAATTTCAACATTGGATTTAGTGATGAACTTCATTGAATTAATCGGCGCACGTAAATTTTAGCATTTATGATTTATGATATTATATTAAAGATGTGTTTTCTTCGTAGAATATTTAAATTTTGTTCCTTTCAAAATTTTTTTTGAATTTTCTTCCTATCAAAATTTTTTTGCCCAAGCACTTGTGGTCTAGTGGTAGGGGACTCTTGGGGAAATGGTGAAACTCCCAAACTTGAGTTCGATCTTCCCCGGAAAAAAAAAAATCACATTTGTTTGGGAAGTCTGTTAGTTGGGCTTTGGTCCAATTGGTTTATCTGTAGTCAGAATACAGGCGGCCTGACTATCCCCTGGCATTAGTCGTAAGGCATTCCAAACCCAGAACAGGCAGTGTGGTAGTCCTTCGGGGAGAAGACCACTCTATAACACTTCGGTGTGTTCCTACCGGGACCGACCATATCAGCTGATAGGGTTTATAAAAAAAACAAATTTTTTTTTTGAATTTTGTTTAATAGTCTTTCCGGCCTCTAATTTATGTTTCCATTAGCTTAAAATATAGAATAAAATTTTAAAAACCCAATGTTATTTATTTTTGAACTTTTAACATCCCAACTTTTTCGGTTGAAAAATACATATACTAATAAAACCATAAAATTTAATATCCAAAAAATAAATATTATTATTTATACATATATTATATTATTTCTATTAATTATTAAAAACAAATATTTTATTAAATATATTTTATTTTTAATAATAGATAGCAAATTTTATTGAATATATATATTTACACATTTGAGATCCCATCCGTTTGACATGCATAGAAGTTGCGTCTACGAAGACGGTGAAAAGACAATATAATGTTGTCATGACTCATGATTGCTGCAATGCCGCTGAAACCCTAATATTTTATTAATGAACCAATGAAATTGTATTTACTATCGGATTATAAAACTCACCAAGATTCTTCCGTATTCTATCAATGACAATAAAGTTATCATTTTTAAAACAATATAGAGCCTAACTGGTATGTCAAAAAAATAGCGGAACAACGGAATAGCTGAATAATTGTTAGCGGGATGAACTGAACGAGAGAAAGTTTTGTAGATTAATTCTAAAACGCTAAAAAACTAGTTTTAGTAGATTAATCACGTTTTGTTTTTTCTAGTTATATTTTTAGCACGCTAGTGTTATATAGCGGAATTACTTTTCCAAAAAACGTGAAATCGTGAAAACGTGAAAATTTGATGAATATGATGAATGGTAAAAAATAGCGGAATCACGTTTTGAAAACGTGAATAAGTGGTATACCATTCAAGCTCATAGTTATTCAAACTTAAGCGAAAATGGATATTATGAGTTTCAATGACAAAGACAGCTAGACTTTCCTTTTAGTTGATTACTTACAACAAGTGCATAACAAAAAAAACAAGGGTGAATATCTTTGGAGAATAAAATGTAAAAAAAAAAAAAAAAAAAAAGACGGCAATGTACAATTGTGGCGACATTATGATTGTTTTTATATATATATATATATATTTTTTATAAAGGGTTTTCTATTTTTATAAAGTGTTTTCTATTTTCAAACATAACAAAGTTTCAAAATTTTGTCTATAAATAGATAGCATAATTAGCATTTGTCTCACCGAAGTTAAAGTTTATGGAATAGAAAAATCATACATTAAGTTTAAGAAAGAGCAAAGCAAAACTAAACGAAATGGCAAAGAACCTAAACTCCGTCAGCTCCACCATTCTCTTACTTCTCCTCTTGATGGTTTCCACCGGTATTAATTTAACGAATTTCTCTATTATATACTTTGTAGATGTGTATATATCATATCTATCTTCTAATTTACATTTGCTGATGATGAATATGTCAACATGTAGAAATCCTGAAGAGCGACGCTGCATGCTTCAATTTCATAGGTGATTGCGGGCCGGTTCCGTTCCCAAGTGTACACTTGATTGCATGAGCTGTTGCGTAGGCAAATACGGGTCACCTCCAGTTTGTGCTGGACGGATTGAGATTCGATCCAAGTATTTATAAGTTTTATAAGGTACTTATAAAGATTTAAAAAGTATTTTATATAATTTTACAAAGTATTTATAAAGTATTTGTAAGATATTTATAAGGTTTTACACATGTATAAATATAGTTTGTATATAATTTTATAATGTTATATATATATTTGGTATATCTCAGATTTTTACAGATATTTTTAATAAAATTTTAAGAATGATAATTTTTTACGGATGCGAAGATGCTCAAAAGAAGCAAGATGTTGACATAATTGATCTTAATGAAGGCCAAATTGTATTCATTAGCGGATTAAAAGCCTCACCAAGATTCTTTCTCACTCTATTAATAATTTAATACCACATTGACGATAACATTATCATTTTTTGTAAACAATAGTTATTTAATTAGAACTTAAGTAGAAATGGATATTATAAGTTTTAATGACAAAGAGGGCTACGACTTTCCTTTTAGTTGATTACTTAAGAACAAGTGCATGATAAAAAAATATATACCTTACGTTGGAAAAATAAAATGTAATAAAAAGACAGCAGTGCACACTATTGTGACGACATTATGAACTTGCTCAAGAAGAGAAATCTGAAAGAAAAATTAATAATTATAACAAAGTTACAAAAATTTTGACTTTAAATAGATCGCAACACAACACTTATGGATTTGTCTCACCGAAGTTAAGTTTATCGAACAGAAAAAAGCATAAATTAAAATAAATGGCAAAGAACCTAAACTCCGTCAGTTTCACCGTTCTCTTACTTGTCCTTTTGATGGCTTCCACCGGTATTAATTTAACGATAGTCTCTATATATTATACTTTGCAGTTATGTATATATCATATCTTCTAATTGTCTTGTGCTGATAAACTTGATGATGAATATGTCAATACGTAGAAATCCTGAAAAGCGATGCTGCATGCTTCACGTTCTTAGGCGATTGTGGTCTGGTGCCAATATTCCCACTTGATTGCTTAAGCAGTTAAGCTGTTGCGTAGGCAAATATAGGCAACCTCCAGTCTGTGCTGGACGTATTGAAGCTGTTGGGGGCGTGTATCATTGCCATTGCTATGGAGCTTCTTGAGGTTTGAAATAACATCATATACTTACCAAGTGTAAGTTTTGTTTTTATTCGATGTGCGGACATTACATGTGTGTGTTAATGTTTAAGTTTCTTTTCGTTCCAAATAAAACATCAATGCAAAGCTTATTACTGTTTAGTGTTTACCCCTCATGTTCTGGGCACTTTTGTTTCATTCTGAATAGTAAAATTACTTTGTGGTTGTTTTCCTCATTTTCCTTCTCGGCTGGATTCAAATTTATGTCCCTCTAAGTTTTATAGAATTGTGGTATAAACTTGGAAAGTACGACTAAATTTAAACATGCATGTTCCACCAAAAAAAAATTTAAACATGCATGTTTCATGATAATAAGAATATAGATAATTGTCGCATCATCTCAATCGTGTAAGTGGTTAAATCAGAACTGTAAGCTGGATCTATGAGAACATGTTGGTATCTTGAATCCTAAAACTAACTATGATCAACTCAATATGTTGCCAATTGCCATGATTGTTGCAATGTTGAAATCACAATATATATAAATGATCCGTTTAAATATTCATATATGAACCGATATTAAAACGGGCATATGGAATACAAAATATTTATGCCATGAATGTTTAGAAGTTTTTAAGTAGTTTCTATATTATAGATTTTAGTTTTTGGTTTTTAGATTTTGTAAAAAAAAAAGGAAAAATATATATTACGATATATTCTCGTAAACTAAAAAAAAAAAAAAAAAATTTACCTCCATTCAAGGCTTTAGTTTTTGGTCACAAGCCTAATGTTACTACTATTTGTGATATATGTCTAGGAATTATTACAAGTGCACAATCCCAATATGCAATGCAAAGAAGCAAGTGGAGAGATCAATTGATGAGCCTAACACATATATTATCACCTACGAAGGTTTCCACTTCCACTACACATACCCTTTCTTCCTACATGATAAGACTCATTGGCCCAATAGAAAAACAAAAATACTTAAACACGATGCCCAAGATAAACCCCATCTTGAAATTAACAAAAGATCTCAAACCCAAGAAGAAAGCAAAAAAGCCCAATTAGCTGAGCCTGCCAACCAAATTCATTCGGCCCATGAAGCCCAAGAAAACATACCGGGAAACCTCGAAGATGAATTGTTTTTCCCGGTTGATCAGTGTGTTAACTACTGTGGTTACTTGAAAGTTTGAAACACTAACTTGATTTAATAATTAGAAAATACATAGTCATGGCTGTGTATAGGGGAATTAGTATAGATTTCAATTTAATATTATGTAGAGGCTGTGATGTTAAGGATTGGAAAGAAAATAAATTTTTTTGATATGATAGTGTAATCGTCTTTAATGTTAAATTTATTAAATATTACCAATGTGTAATGTTGATAAATTATTTAGATATTAGACATTTATTAATTTAACCATTAATTTATAAGATTTTTGGTTTAGTCAAATAGTAAAACCAATTAAAATGAACATGGGTCAAGTGGCTAGGGTCAACTTGCTCACAAAGAAATGTCTAAGATCTAAATCAAGAGTAACTCTTAACTAGCACTAAGCTTTTCTCCTTAAGAATCAATGATCAATCATTAAACATGCTATTCTACCTAACTCATCATCCACTAGATGAACTACTCACAATCTTTCATTAAAACATGAAATAGACATCAGCAACTAAAAGAATAATTAAAGACATAAAGTAAATAAACAAGGATTAAGAAAAGATTTAAATCAATTCTGGGATATGATCGGCCGATTTGCCATTGGGAGTTTTATGAAGTTTGCTGGTTTCTTCGTTTTTTTTTCATCGAATGGCTGACCTCTTCAGAGGAAGTTGCTCGTTTGATTGCCTCTAGTTTTGGTTTCCTCCTTGCTCAAACTCTTTATCCTCTTCCTTGTTCCTCATATTGGTCCCATCCATGGTGTGTGCTCCAAAGTCCAAACTAAGTCAAAAGACCTAAAGAAAGAACACAAGAAAATGGTATAAATCAAGGGGTTAAAACCATCAAAATATGAAGCAGAACATAGCTCATTGTCTAAGCTAGTCACAAGTGATTTTTCTTACTGACTGACATGTTTGTATTAACTTGGAAGCATTCTTAGAAGTACCAAGATAAAGAAGATAAAAGTTCCACCTTAAATTTCCTTAGCTAATCACATTTGAAAGCAAAGCAAAAACTAAATAAACTAAGTTTCTCAACTGCTAATTAAGCAACTTAACTTGTTTCAGGCCAGCAAGAACAGGCAATTTTAGTTGGCTTGTAGTCTCAGTATCTCCTTTGCTGTTCTTAACCTGAAGTATGGCATGTGCTTCTGCAAAAGATAGAATTAAGACAAAGCATGTTTTATATCAGTCTTAACACATTTACCTCATGTCTCATCTGCTCTAAAAGGTTGATAACCAATCATGTTCAGAAGTAGTGTTACTTCTAGTTTGACCCGGATAGGATTTGATTGTCTGAATATTTCTCGAAATCAAATACAGTATTGAAATGGAGTCAGTAGCAAATGCAGACATAGATGTCTTTTATTACCTGGCTAAATTGTAGTCTCAATCCTCTACTGTAAAAATCTATGTATTTAAGCATAAACATCCCACAGTCGTACCTGGGAAATTGCAAATGAGGAGTGTCAGCAGATCTCTAACTACATAACACATAGTGCTATAACAGAGCAGTTGCATTTAGTTGTGGTTGATCATAAATGGAAATCATACTACCAATTGAAGAAGATGGTATCACGGGAAGCAATCTAGGTAGCAAACTATGAGAACATTGGTTTTTTACGATGAAAATATTTTCCTGCTTATCTAAAAGTAACTCTTATCAAGATATAAACGGCATCTATCCCTAACTCACATAGCCAAAGAAAGTTTGGATGATTCTACAAAGGAAGGTTTGCTAATAATCAAGATAAATATTCTCTCACTTGATCGATAACAAAGCAAAATGGGAATTACGTACCCATTCTGTTGCCGAGGAAAGTCTTTAACATATTCAAAGTCCCATGATTTAACGTCAATATATTTCCCACTCTTGTCCTTTACTTCATCCACCAAGTAGTTTGCCTAAAACAAATACCGGTTCCATAGTCATAACTCATAAAGTTGCATCTCCAAAATGAAAATGGGCAGAAGTTATGGTCAAGCTCGAGAGACTATACCAGAGCATTTACAATTCTATGATCAACTCCATTTAGTGAATCAAGATACAGGAACTTGCGTTCCCTAATGTTAATCACTGCCAAGGTCCAATGTTGACCTCCGTGGATTGGAACAAATATCTGCACAGGTTCATCAAATAAATTGGATTATATATGTAAAATTTACAAAAGAAAACAAAACAGTTTTAGGTTTAGAGAAAAGCTCACTATGTCACAGTCAATAAGATTATATCCCAGCTTTCTCCGGGTGGTCCATCTCTTAACAGCTTGGTAATTGTAACCAGAGCTGCTTACTAGCTGAACAAACGTAATTAGAGGGGAAAATACATAAGCCTTTGAACATTCATAAACAATAATAACTGTCACAAGCGTCCATGGGACACAAGACATAACAACTGAACGTTATGAGGGGAAAAAAATGCGGCAAGACTGCAAGAGAATCTGATAGTTTCAGTAAGAAATACGTTGAAATCGGAGAAAATCTTAAGTGTACACTTAATATCTTTTATAGAAGCAAGTAATGGCCTAATGGAAGATCTGACACGAGACAACATGGACATGAGTGTTTAGAAGTATGAGAACTAAAACAGAAAGCAAACCTTAATGTAAAAAAAGGTATTGAAAAAATGACACTTGAAGTACTTTTGGGGATCTTTAGTTTCTCTCTCTTTCAGCAATTCAAGATAGAGATTGATGACCTATGAAACAGATCAAAACAATACAATAATACCAAAAAAGAAAAGAAAAAGCAACATAAGGAGTTTGAAACAAAATGTCAAAAATAAGCAGATGTGACTTAGAAATCGTACCAAAGAAGTACCTCGTCGTTAAGCCATCTTGTCGGCATTAGGCATTGTAAAGTTTCTCCACGAATATCAATGTTGGAGTTTATATGCGAAACCAAGACTTTCTTTCTGAGATAGCAATACAACTCGTTAAATTCCTAAATAATTCAAACACATGACAATGCTAGAGCTTCTGAAAAATACTGTACCTATTACTCCTAGAGAAAGCACTTTTAACTTCAGCTAATTCATCCTCTTCAAGCGGTATAAAAGGCTCACGAGAAATCTTCAACAAACCAATACAACAACTTTTAACAACAAAACACACATAAGAACTGTTCATAACAATGTGCTTCATATCAGAATCTAAATATAAAAAAAAAAGCTCATAACTCGAAAAACTCTGACTATATGGCTACAATTCATGATTGTAGCTAGCTATCGGACGAGCCAAACAAGCACGATATTTGACTCTTAGGAATGTATAAACCATATAAAAGGTTCACAGGTTCACAAGGAACCCTCAAGAAATCAAGACAACAACTTTTAACAACAAAACACAAATGTACCATTCCAAACAATGTGCTTTATCGACATAATCTAAACCATGGTAAAATCTTGTAATTATCTACAACAAGCTCATATAACTCGAAAGAACCGCGTGGCTACAAGTCATAATTACAGCTAATTGACAAGCCAAACAAGCACTAATTTCAATTACTCTTTAATAGTTAGAATCTATCACTTCATATTCTTGAAATGTATATAGATACTTAATTGCATAAACTATAATCAAAACAATCATTAGCAATAACATTGGAAGCAAATAGAGTATTACCTCAACATGGCGAAGCAATGATACTTTCAAGCTTTTCCCATTTTCACCATTCAAAACATCACAAATCGAAGAATCATGAACAGTATCACCGTCTTTCTTGTTGAATCTCAATCCTGAACAGAGACTACTAATCTCTTCATTACCACAACAATCTCTAAGTTTTTTCTTCTTTTTCAAACCTGAAGCAGAAACTAATAATTTGAATCTTAGAGATCCTCTGCAACGAATGTGATATTCTCGTCCAATGGAGAGTTTTGTTGTGGATGAATGTCTCGAGATTATTGTTGATTTTGAAGAGGAAACTGGTTTGCGTTTCTTCACAGGCTGCGTGCGTTTGCGATTGGACGCTACAGTAGCCATTGGAGATCGAAGAAGCGTTGATTTGAGGAAAATAAAATTAATAACTGCAGAAAATTTGAAAGCGGGAGAGACGAATTTTTGAGAAAAAAAAAGAAAAGAAGGAGAAGGTGAAGAGTTAAGACTTAAAGAAGAAGAAGGTGAAGAGGTAAAATTCTAGGGTTAGCAACTTCTTCTAATTAATTACCCACCCAATTTCCATTGTGTAGCGACTATGATCACGATGAAATGATTTGTCAAAAAAAATTATCATTCAAAATAATTTATATAATACTGTAAAAAATACATACAGTATAACCTCTATAAATTAATACTCGATAAATTAATAACTTCTATAAATTAATAAATTTCTCCGGTCCCGAGTTGGGACCAATGTAAATTTTGACACAATTCGATAAAATAATAAGATAATAATTTTTTTAGAAATCCTATGTAAATATATGGTCCCATTAATACTATAAATTAATAATTTTATAAAGATGTCAAAATATATTTATAGATATGTTATATATGAATATGTTTAGTAAAGTATGACTTTTGTGTTATTTGTTTTTTTTTAATTTGCATTAGTTTTTGTTAAAATATCTTTATAGTATTTTTTACTACATCGAAAACTTTTGATATTATCTGTTAAACATGATAATTATTTTTTTAATTGTAATTGGTTCCAAAAGAGTATTGATTATACCAAAAAAAAATAATTTTTAAAGTAATTTTTATCAAAAAATATGAAATAAGGCAAAACTCTCTATAAATTAATAAATTATTAATTTATGGATAAATTAATACTTCTCTAAATTAATAAAATTTCACGGTCCCAACGTTATTAATTTATAGAGGTTTTACTGTAATTTGCGTTTTTATTCAAAAGAATAAAATAAAAAACGCATTATATGTAATTGTTTATGAAAGAAAATTTTAATTTTTTATTTTATTCCATAAACTTTTATTCTTTAAAATTTTATGTGATAAAATACAATAATACTCTGACCGCCTCACAATTATGCAATTTTCATGTCGGTTGAGTGAAAAAAGCAATTTTTTACCAATTTCACCTGCTCAAAATAAGAGACGAGTAAAAATTGTGTGTTGTTTCCATTTTTGCAATTGGGCTGGATAATATCAAATGGGCTAAGAATTGAGTGTGGTAGCTTATCGGATCGTTACTGCTTTAGATCAGAAGGCACCAATGTTATGGAGTGAAGATTCTGATACCATCCATGTTTGAATTGATTCCAGGTGATCTGAGATGATTCTTTGCTCTCTTTCAATTGATTAAGACTTTTGACTTTTTTTCCCCACCGAATTTATATGAGTCAATGGTTGCTATTTTTAGATGGATGAGTTCACATCAGCTTTATAATATGTTTCCGGTACACAAGATCTGAAAAACCTCTGCGAAAAACAAAGGCTTCGAGAAGATGGGAAAGTGGGGATTCCTCTTCAAATCTTTTCCATACAATCTAAGAGTGTCAATGAACTTCTGAGCAAAATGGAAGATAATAATGTTGAACCGTTGTCTAATTACAGACTGTTGCCCTGTTGGTATATGCAGCTTTATCGAACATTAAGGCAATGAGGACGTTTCTGATTAGCAAACCAAGAATCAGATTAAGGTAGGCGGGCACATGCGTCGACATGGCAAAGGTTTACCTCATAATGGGTTCAACGGAAAAGAAGCCATTAGCGATGCTGCATAAAAACAGAGTAACTGGTAAATTCTGCATTGAGAACATCAGCTTATGAGATGCTTGGAGATCTTTCGTTGGATGCTTCTATTGATCACTAGATATCATGATATAGAGAAAACACATAAACTAATGAACATTAACGAATCCTAGAGGTCTAGCATTTACCAATAGACTTTGTGAAATGTGCAGACTGCAGAGTATTAATCAAATTCTCAAGTGAAGAAGACCATTTATCTATAGTTTTATATGTATTAGGTAAACTATCAATACTTAAACTTCTTTGCAGACTAATCTTATTGCTTTGTTACCCGAAGACAAGAAGCAACAAAGACTGTATCACAGTTTAGCGAAACGAGGTTTTCTTTTCATCATCTGAGCGGAGACAGCCTCGTTGAGATCGTTGGATATAAGCATAGCCGAGTTCCAAGTTGCTACATAGTCAAGACCTTGCTCTACATTCAGCTCTCTGCTTCTTAATAACACTGCCTTTGTCCCTGTCACAGCTAAAGGTGACTTGCTTGCTATTCCTGAAAAACATCGATAAACACCGATTCACATTCCCTCAAAAACCAATCATTAAGAATCAAAATTCAAACTAAATCGAACATAAAAACAGCAGATTTTCAACTAACTGGACAAAATTGAATAAATTCTAAGAAAATTAGATTGAAAAACATGATTCTCATTCCCTCAATCATCTCAGAATCAAACTGAAACAAATCAAGCATAGAATCAGCAGAGTTAAACAATTGATTGAACGAAAAAATGAAATGAATTTCTCAAAACCAATATCGAAGCAAATCGACTAATCGAGCATAGATTCAGCAGATTAAAGCAACTAATTGGACGAAAATTGAATCATAAAATGTGATTCTCATTCCCTCAATCATCTCAGAATCAATATCGAAGCAAATCGAACATAGATTCAGCAGATTAGAGCAACTAATTGGAATCATAAAATGTGATTCTCACTCCCTAACTCATCTCAGAATCAAATTGAAGCAAATCAAGCTAAGATCAGCAGATTGAAGCAACTAATTGGACGAAAATTGAACAAAATTCTGAGAAAATTAGATTGATTACCTTCGGCGATTGTAGTGACGCCATTATCAAGCTCAGATTTAGATCCAAAAACCTGAGAAACCAAACCAAGATCCTTGGCTTCACGACCTGAGAATCTCCGAGCAGTTAACGCCAATTCCATAGCGTTTGCATACCCAACGATACTCGGTAATCGCTGAAGCGTCCCAAGATCCGCAACGATTGCTAGATCAACCTCCTTAATCGAGAAGAAAGCATCTTCAGAGCAATACCTAATATCACAAGCGGTTACAAGATCAACACCACCTCCAATACAAGCACCGTGAATAACAGCGATTACAGGTTTCCGGCACTGTTCAATAGCCGTAATCGCAGCTTGCATCGACTTGATCTTACGGCGTAGAAGCTCGCTCGAGCGTCCTCTATCGTTACCTGAAGAGGATTGTGTCGAGATTGAAGAGAGGGAATTGAGGTCGATCCCGGAGCAGAAGTGTTTTCCGGCGCCGGAAATGATGATGATGGAGACATCTGGATTTTGGTCTAGAGAGGATAGAGCTTTGGGGAATTCGATGAAGAAATCGAGGGATAAAGCGTTGAGTTGTGATGGTCTGTTGAGGATGAGGTGAAATACGGAAGAATCATTGTTCTTGCGGACGATTTCTAGGGTTTTGTATGACTCCATAGCTTCAATTTTGAAAGATAGTGATGATGATGATGATAACTGATAAGGTTAAGAGAGATATTTCGAAGTTTGAAACTTTGAATCACAAAAGGGCATAAATGTATTTTAATCTCTCTTTTTTTCTTCAAAATTGCATGTGCAAGTTTTTCTAAATAGTGTTTGAATTATAGATTTTAGTTTTTGGTTTTTAAATTTTTTATTTAAAAAAAAAACTTAAAAATTGAAAAAAAAATGAAGTCACATTGAAAAACGATAAATTTTAGTTTTTAGATTTTATGAAAAAAATGAGTAAAATCTTCTAAAATTTGGATTTTCTATATATTAGGGAAACTATTTATTCTATAATCATGAATGGATTAAAAAAAATATATACTTCTAATATAAATCCCTATTTATAAATTTTCAACTTTAACTCTAAAAATGAATCTAAGTCCGTAAAATTAAACTCTCAACCCGAAATCATATACTCTAATTAAAATTATTTTTTCATATTGACATTGCTTACTTCACCCACTTGGAAGAAATCGTAAAAATTAAGAACTTTTTTATTTTATCTTTCATGCAATTTTAAAATTTTAAAATGGACAATAATATTATAGTTTACCTGCATAATATTATTTATATAAATTATATACTTTCCATTTGAATTTTAAAACCGTTTTTTTTATGGGAGGATATTTATTTATTAAACCATATATTTTACAAATTGGGTTAACCGGCAAACCTAATTAACCGTTGTGTATATTAAAATTTTAAAACCGTTCTAAAACTGATATTTTTATCATAGTTGTGTATATTATATTACTAGATTTGTGACCCCGCGCGATGCGCGGGATTGTACTTAGAAACTATTAATAATATAAGCCGTAAATATAAATATAGTGAATTTTAAAAGATAAATCTATATAGACATAAACTTATTTATGAAATGATATATAACATAGATTTTATTGAAAATAATGTTTCTCTTGAAGAAAATAACGAATTCTTAGTCCCTGTACATCGCTATATACTCAAGTATATTAGGGGAATATAAATTTCTGAAAATATTGCTACAGTGCTGATATATCTTGAAAAAGCTTCTTGACGAAGAAACTTCTTGTGCGGTATATGCTGTGACGTGGCCCCTCTCTCTTCACTGTTTCATTGTTTCATTGTTTCATTATTGATCTTACCATAAATTATAATATTAAATATGTCATAAGATGTATACTCAAATATATCCCGATGTTTATGCTCTTAGATAACACGTGGTAAACAATTAGTTAAAAAATTCAAGGAAATAGAAAACAATCTCGACCATATCATATTCATACATCTTTTTTGAATTTAGTCAATTTCTCTTAAAATTATTTCGGTGTTATTTTTTTCGTCATATTCTTAGATGCAGTCGTCCACCTCGCGACATTTTCTCTTTTCACGTTCTTTTCGTTAAAATAATTGATTGGATTGTTAATTCATTGTAAACTTATGTTAAATTATTTTCTCTTTATCTATTTCATTTTTATTTTTTATTTTTCTTGTCTATTATAAAATATTTTTTTTCCTACATATTAAATTTTATCTTTGAATTTTTCTTATTCTCATACATTGCATTTTCCATGGAATATTGCACTCTAACCTTATTGTTTGAAGAAATCTTGTATATAATTGTACTTTTAAATCACAATTCTTTCTTTTTTTTTTGTCAACAACATATATTGATTGGCTTATAAAAGCCAATGAGACGGAACATCGTTTACATAAGTAACATATTGCGGGGAGGTACGAACATGTCGTGCCAAATTGTCCGCTTGTACATTCATGTTCCTAGGGATATGGGAGATCGAAAAGGATAGAAATTCTTCCCTGTCGCTCGCGATTGCTTCTAGGTAGACTGAGAACGCCGGCCATTCAGAGGGAGAAGACACCATCTTCACCAAGTCCGAACAATCCGTTAGGAAAGATACATGGTCATTGCCTGCACCAATCATGCATCTCATCGCCCACACCAGTGCCTCTACCTCCGCGTGGAGAGGAGATAGACTTCGTCGTAGGTTTGCCGCCCCCATGGTTGGTGATCCATCATATTGTGTACAATACCAGCCAATACCTGCAAGTTCATCGGTCTCTTTCCACGAGCCATCCACAAAGCATCTATAACCCGAAAACCTGTCCGGAAGAGGGTTGGCTTGTGGCCTGGGACAGTGTAATAAGCCCGGAGTAACCGGGTTTGTACACTCCTCCTCCACCTGAGCCTGAGTCCATGCTAGTGCTTCCGCATCAGCCAACCGTATTACATCCTGAGGATTCTCATCCAAATTCTCGAAAACTTTAGCGTTCCTCGCCTTCCATATATACCATAATACCCAAGGGAAGGAGTTACTTTGGGCCTGTGATGGTTGTCTCCAAAACAGGTAATCGAAATTTGTAAACAAAGAGGGTGTCGGGAATAAGTGTGAGCCTGACGGTACCTGAGACAGAGCCCAAGCTTGTCTGGCTGGAGGGCATTCGAAGAGAACATGGTTGATCGTTTCTTCGAAATGCCCACATCTGGCACAAGCCAAATCACACTTAATCCCCCTCATGCTTAGATTATACGAAACCGAGATACACCCAGAAAGGGCTTGCCACATGAAATGTCTTATTTTAGGTGGACATTTGACTGTCCACACATGAGCTTGAAGGGGGATACAGTCAGGACCGTAGACTCTGGGAGGTGTCGTAGAAGGATTTGGAAGACGGGCCGTATGGTACCCTGACTTGACCGTATATTTTCCTGTTTTTGTAAAGTGCCATCCGAAAGAATCCGGTTTATTCCGGTTACCGATGGAAATAGCCGAAATAACTTGTACATCTGATGGTTCGAAGTAGTCTTTTAACCTATGCAGATCCCAAGAGTTTGTCTGAGTATCAATGAGATGTCGAATTTGAAGACACGGATCCATGAGGGTTCCGATGCTTACGGCTAGTCTCGGGAATTGAACTGGGACCCAGGGGTCATTCCAAACGGAAATGGAGTCACCTGAGCCAATTCTTTTAATAAGTCCTTTTTTAACCAGAAAGCGAGCAGAGATCATACTTCTCCAACCGTATGATGGAGAGTAAGATTTTAAAGTATCCAGAGCATTAGAATTCCGATAATAGCGTCCTTTGAAGACCCTTGCGAATAAAGAATCTGGGACCTCTAGTAGTCTCCAGAGCTGTTTTGCCAGGAGTGCCGTATTAAAGTCATTAACATTCCGAAAACCCAAACCTCCCATTTGTTTACTAGTGCATAGCTTGTCCCATGCTTGCCAATGCATCCCTTTTGAATCTCCACCATTGTGCCACCAGAAATCTGCCACCGCGCTTGTAAGTTTCGATGTTACAGTTTTGGGTAAGCGGAAACATGACATCACATACGTAGGGAGTGCCGCAGCCACTGATTTAATCATGACCTCTTTTCCCCCTTTAGATAAAAACTTTGCCGACCAACCGTTAATCCGACTCTGGAGCCTATCTTTTACAAAGGAGAATATCTTTGTTTTGGCTCCTCCCATACTTTCCGGTAACCCTAAATACGAGCCCATTCCGCCCAGGTTTGTAATTCCTAGAACCTCATGTATCTCCGTTTTGATCGAGTCCTCAACTTTGTGTCCGAACTGTAATGAAGATTTTGCAAAGTTTATTTGCTGACCGGATACTTCCTCATACTGCTTTAGGATTCCAAGGATGATACCGCATTGGTCCTTATTTGGTTTACAGAAAAAGAGACTGTCGTCCGCAAATAAAAGGTGAGAAATTGGTGGGCTTCTGTTTGCCACTTTAATGCCAGAAATAAGTTTTTCTTGCTCTGCCTTCTGAATGTTAGCTATAAGCACTTCGGTGCATAAAATAAACATGTATGGGGAAAGTGGGTCTCCCTGTCGTAATCCCCGTCCTGGTACTATGGAGCCCCGGGGTTGACCGTTAAGTAAAACCTTATAACGCACTGATGTAACACACCCCATAATCCATGTCATCCACTTATCACAGAATCCCATTTTCCGCAAAAGTTTATCGATAAATATCCACTCGACTCTGTCATAAGCCTTGCTCATATCCGTCTTGATAGCAACATATTTTGTTTTACAAGACGGGTTAGTGCGTAGGCCATGAAACATCTCCTGTGCAATCAAGATATTGTCCGAGATTAATCGGCCTTGTACAAAGGCCGACTGTGTTTCTGACACAAGCGAGGGTAAGATCTTTTTAAGCCGCTGACAAATAACCTTTGAAATCAATTTGTACCCCACATTACATAAGCTAATAGGTCTTAGCTCTGTCATCCGTGTTGGTTTCTCCACCTTCGGAATAAGACATATATTCGTCATGTTGAGCCGGGAATCTAGCTCTCCTTTTTCGAAAAAATCATTAACCAATTTCATTAGGTCCTGTTTAATGACACTCCAAGATTTTTGATAGAACAATGCTGTCATCCCGTCTGGTCCCGGAGCTTTGTCTGGGTGCATCATAAAAAGGGCCGCTTTAATTTCCTGTTCCGTTACAGGAACCGTGAGAAGGGAATTCATATCCTCTGTGATCACCGTATTTACCTCTGCCAAAGCCTCTTCAAAACCATGGGGTTCAGAGGTAGTAAATAGGTCATCAAAATAAGATACTGCTACCTTTTGGATGTCCTCTACCTCCGTAGCCCAAGTGTTATTTTTATCAAATAGCCCCACTATCCGATTTCGGGCTCGCCTCTGTTTAGCTTGAGCGTGGAAGAACTTAGAATTCTTATCCCCGCATCTCATCCATTGGCTCCTACTTTTCTGGTACCAGTAAACCTCCTCATCTTGATATGCCTCACGTAACAGACTTGTGAGTTCCGCAATCAATTCAGCTGAGCTGGAATCATCCGCTTGGGCCAAGGCCAAATCCGCTTTTAACTTATCAATCCGATCACGACCATATGGGATCTGCGAGGCCCGCCACTTTGAAATTTCTCTTCTGCATGAAATGATTCTATCCATAAAATGTACGCCATTGTGGTCGGATGCCAGATTCCATCCTTTTGCAATAGCTTCCGAGAGACCGTCTTTCCCAATCCACCGTTTGTCAAACATAAAAGAACGCCTCCCACGAGAAGTTTTCTCCGTAATGTTAGAGATAATGGGTTTATGATCCGAGGCCACCATTGGTAAATACTCCACCACTGTGTTAGGAAACATATCGTGCCAATCCTCATTACCCATCGCTCTATCTAATCTACACCGTATTGGTTTTTTCTTTCGCCACCCGCGCCAAGATAAGCTGTCCCCAAGAAAGGGGAAGCTTTCAAAACCGCAATCCCGAATCATTTGATTAAAGCTAACAAAAGACGAAGCGGGTCTTAACGACCCCCCTCTTTTTTCATGATTTCCCGTTAACTCATTAAAATCGCCAATTATAAACCACGGTAAAGTCCTATTAAGACCAATCCTTGTTAACCGCTCCCATACTTGATCCCTTTTCTTAGTGACCGGATCGCCATATACAAAGGTTAAGGCTAAAGTTTTTCCTTTGTATACCGTTTCAATATCAATCATTCTATTTGATTGGAATAAAATTGTAACCGGAAAGGAATTATTATTATAAAATAAGGCTAAACCGCCACTACGACCAGTTGGTTCAACCGTTATTAAATTTGAATAACCGAAATGACCTACAAATTGTTCCATAAAAAACCTTACTTGTTTTGATTCCGAAATAAATAAAAAGTCTGGCCGGTGCTTACCCCATAAATCTCGAAGATACCCGATAGTTGCCTTATTACCGAGGCCTTGACAATTCCAACTCAAAATCTTCATAAAAAACCCTTTGATAGGAGTGGTTGCTCGCCACCCGAATCTGCCTTCTCCTTCCTTGGAGTTGGCAAATTAGACTTCATGTTCCAATAATTTTGACCCTGATGAGGTGTGTTTTTTCTTGTATCCCTTATCTCAAAAGAAGCCTTCCTGAAAGCATGAAGCCCTAAGACCGAAAGATTATAACTCCATGTAGTTGGATTTTCTGAAAAAAGTGTCCAAATCACAACTGCTTCGATAAAAGACCAGAACCAAGTGGTTAGGCTTTGCAATCGATTAAAATTATAACAGAACTCTAGAAACCTTAATTCCAGTGTCGTAACAACAAACCAGAGAAGCACCAAGAGGGATTTAAACTCAAGATTATTAATAAAATATAGCATCAAGCCACCATTACAGCCGCGGAAGTAAAACTTGACTACCGAAATGGAATCCAAAAATAAATGATTAAAGAAGGACAAGACACCATTACATCCATGGGAGTAAAGCAGTGTTACAAAGTTAAAACCAAATCGCAATAAAAATTGCACCGAAACAAGAGACAGGCTCGGAAATAGAGAAAACAAATAAAACCTTGGCTGGTAAAGCTTCCACAGACTTTGTAGACCACCAGTACATGCCTTATTCTTGAAACACCGACCCGAGCATCCAAAAGTATCCCAGAAAATTCCAAAACAAACCATACTAGTCGCCCCCATTAAATCCAAAGACAGAGCTGTAAAAATTCTGACAGATTTGGTGATCTTTGCGAACGGCCACCTCTCGATCAATCTCCAGCTTCTCCTTTTTAACACCTTGTCAAATTTCCTTTGTCTTCTCAGAATATTGAAAAGAAGCAGACTTTGCTTAGCTTGGAAATTGCATTGAGACGTAGACAGATACGACCAAACACATAAGGAAACCACCAATCGAAACCCTTGCATATCCCAAAATAACCACCAATCAATCCAAAACCACCAAGTAATCCATTTGAGTCCAGTTTGAATCTCATCGAGATGATGAATGAGAAACAAAGAAGACAATCCGATCGAGCCATAAAACCAATCACAACCAAATTGATTTGTTTCAAAAATGAGAAAAATGCATCCGGATTTACCCAGAGCTGAGCTCAGACAGACCGATAGAATCGAATTTCTGAAGTGATTCAGTCCAAGTGATTCAGTCCCATCCTCCGTCACTACTTGCTTCATGGGTGAGAGCATTTCTGCATCCGCAGCATTATCCGATTCGGTCCACAGCTCCGTCTCCACAGCAGCCAATTCACCTTCCTCAATTTGATTCACCACCATGTCAGCAGATGTAGCAGCCATATTAGAAGCCAAATTATGTTCTCCAACACCGACAACATTTTGAAGTTCTTCGATATACACCGAAGACTCCAAAATTTCAACCCGCAGCAATTCCTCTGATTCCAAAATCAGATCTGTCTCAAGCCCAGCGGATTTCTTTAACTTTTGAATCCGAAATAAAACTCGATAGATCCTTCTTTCCATCTCCTGCAGATTGCTCTGCGATCTGTAATCATTATCCCAAAGAACCCGATTTATGCTGGACCAAATCCAATTGGTCCCCAAATCCTTCCCGATTAAAACCTTCAGACAGACGAAACCGAATTTTCTCACATCAAAATGATGTAAGATATTCCCCGATATGTGCAGATCTAGGATCTGACTTCCAAAATAAACCCATGTCACCACAAAAACCCGAGGAAGAGAGATCTCACGCGGAGATCCACTCATCACACCCAGATCCGAACCAATTGAACCGAAAAAAACCTCATGAATCCATTGGAAAATCTGTTCCCAAAAAGCCCGAATCATACGCCACTCCAAACCCTAAGTCGCAATCGTCATCGCCGTTTTTTCTCTCTCTCTCTCGCCGTAGTTCCACCCACAATTCTTTCCTTAAATATATTATACAATTTTTTATATCTATTTTATCTTGATTTTAGTTTATCAAAAGATGATAATATAAAAGTACGTGGATTAAACATATGACCACACACTTAATGAAAACCATTGGATCTAAGTTTTCTATAATATAATTGAAGCCATACCTGATGAGCGGTTGTCTTCCAACACAATGATAACTTCAAGTCTTCAACCAACTTTTCTTTTCTGTGATAAATGTTATAAAAATAGTATCAACTTATATAAAATATAAATTAATTTACTAAGCCAAGAACTTTTGTGTATTAAATCAAAATCATATAAGAATAATTTAAAAATTCAATTAACGGTGGGGGAAGCATGGGCTGTCTTGATTTTGACGCTCTTTTGATCTACCAAAATCCATATGAAATTTTATTTATTTTTATTTTGGGTTATAAAATAAAGTTTTTCTTTTTATAAATATTAAAATCTTTGCTTTTTCCTCGATAGTGAATGAATCGTCCAAAAAAGTTGAAGCTGATGAAAGTAGTTTGACCCCTCCCATCTTCCAACTTGGTACTTAGCTTTGCACACACCACATGCTCTCTCTCTCTCTCTCTCTCTCTCTCTCTCTTCTTTCTTCTTTCTTCTTTCTTCTTTCTTCTTTCTTCTTCTCTCTATCTCTCTGCTCTTTTGACAGTATTGTGTTAAGCCAAAAATGGAAGCTTTACTCTATTGACTACAAGATCCTTCGTTAAATTCACTAATCGGCAGGTACCCATCTTTTAATTTTTCTATGTTCTTGTAAATCTTATAACCTAAAGTATAGATATTTGGTATGTATTGATTTTCTTAGCTTAAAGAAAATCAAGAAAAGAAAAAAAGTTATGAAACTGATGATAATATTTGAGTTGAACGTTTTTTTTACCATAAATGGTGAGACATACATTTGCGGCTTAGATTTTGCAACTTTATTTATCTCTCTCTGACTATATATTTCCAATTTCTTTTTTTCACTACATACAAAAATACCATCATAATCAGAGACAGAGTGAGTAAAAGTGACCAATTTTTTGCATCTATTTATGAATCTAAATAAGACCCTAATATCTTTTGTTCAAAAAAAAAAAAAAATAAAACCCTAATATCTTTTTTTTTTCTGGTTTTTAATATAACTCACTTTCTCTATAAGGTTAATAGAAATGTTGCTCATGGATCTCATTACAAAATTATATGTGTAAGAGAACGTGTTTTTACCATAAGGGTTTTGTAAATTACTGAGTTCAGATGTGTTGAGCAAATTAGAGACAATACTAGTAGATTGATGTATAGTAGACAAAAGTTACGGAATGTGATTATAAAGAGATGATTTTGACAGCTGAGTAGTTCAAAATACGCATCTGTAAACAGCTTTTGATAATGAAATGGTCCTACATCTTCAAGGATTTTAGCCCCCACAACAATCCAATGAATGTGAATTATTGGTGAGCCAAAAAATGTTTGTGATGAAAAAAATGATGGTATCTTTTTTATTTCTTGTGTTGGTGTTATTATAAATGTGGTTGAAAATTGTGATGGAAACTTACTAAAAAAATTTTAAAAGAAAAAAAAAATTAACAGAGAATTTTTCTTCTTCCTCAGAGATCCATTAAGTTTTTTTGAGGTATGTTCTGTGATCTGTTGATTTTGTACTTTTATCTCTGCAAATACAGAGAAGATAAATGAGGAGTTTCTCCTAGGTTGAAGTTTTATGTATACTCTTTGACTTTGCAAGTTGTTATGCTTGTAGTAAACTATAGTTCTATAGTAAATAGTGGTAGAGATGAAGCTTCTTAGAGATCTGTTTTTTGGTAAATGAAGAGTATAGAGATTTGGGTAAATCAGAGTACCTAGGATGAAGAGTATAGAGAATTGGCATGAATGACCAAATGATTTTGTAATAGAGAATCCATGGAACTTTCTCTAAGACACTTCAGTCTGTAACCTTACTTGCCTGTTCTTGCAAGAACGCCTTTGCTTCAAGACTTATCACAATTTTGCCTTTTCCTTGAGAGATCATTCTTTGGAACATCTGGTTTATCTTTTTCACTTTTTGTCTTGCTCTGGTTTTACTTTGGACTTGAGGCATTATAGTCTTGTTTCTAACATAGTTCAAGAAATAGACAAAGTCTTATGTTCTAGATTGTCATTAGCATCTATATATGCTCTTTCTTACAAAAGTAGTAAATTTGGTTCTCAATATATTTGATAAACCAGAGTTAAGGTCTCGTTTCAACAATTTGGCTCATAGTTTACACATTTTGGGTCTTTCCTCTGTTATATGTTGATTTTTTCTTGTAACCAAAAGTTCACATTTTAGAGGAATTATTACTCTATCCATTTTGCTAGTTATTTTCTTATGAAATTTTCGATTCTTTCAGATTTTTGGTGGTATGGAGTGTAACGCGAAGCCATCGTCGCAATGGGAATGGGAAAATTTAATATCTTTTGGTACTTCATCAGCTGAGATTCCTAGAAAGCTAAAACCAATGGAGTGGGAGATTGATGGGTTTGATTGTACCTCACTTTATTCTTCCAGCTTTACTACAGTAGCTTTTGGTGGTAGTTCAGGTTCTGATTTAGCTCATGCTTTCTCTAAAAGCTCAAAGTCAACTTCCATTAGCTCTTCATCAGCTGAAGTGAGAACTTACAATTTTACATCAGAAGCTTGTGAAAGTCTTCCTAGAGAGTTGGGAAGTAGTGAAGAGTTTGCAAAGGGGATTGATACTTCTCCAAGTCTTGAACTTTCTTTCGGCTCTGGTGATGATCCGGTTCTCGGTTTAAAGCTTGGTAAGCGAACGTACTTTGAAGACTTTTGGGAAGTGGAGAATGCGAAAGGTTTAGGACTTCCAGTGAGCGTTGCTTCGTCTTCTGTTTCTCCGGTGAAGAAATCGAAATCCATTTCTCAGAGGTTACAAACTCCTCATTGCCAAGTTGAAGGCTGTAATCTTGATCTTTCATCAGCTAAAGACTATCATCGGAAACATAGGATTTGTGAAAACCATTCAAAGTTCCCTAAAGTCGTTGTGAGTGGCGTAGAACGTCGGTTCTGCCAACAATGCAGCAGGTAAAAGCTAGTATTACTCAAGATAAAGTGGTTTAATCAGTTAGCAAAAGCCTTAATGACTTCATAAATTTTATGGTTTTTGGTCTCCATAAGGTTCCACTGTCTCTCTGAGTTTGATGAGAAGAAACGTAGCTGTCGCCGGCGTCTCTCGGATCACAATGCAAGACGTCGCAAGCCAAATCCTGGAAGGGCATATGGTATATACAACATCACTCATCTGTAATCCTTATATGAACTCTGAAATTTGGCTATAATTTAGTTATAGACTTATATAGTATTAGTAATTTTCCCTTTTCTAGATAAATATCATTTCATGTACTTTGGGGTTCACAACAATCTCATTGATGGAGAATTGGAGATGCTTTTGTCATTCTGTGTATGCAGATGGGAAACAACAGGTGGATTTTGTATGGAACAGATTTGCACTTATCCATCCAAGAAGTGAGGAAAAGTTTCTATGGCCAAGTTCTAAGCCCATACCATCAAGAGGGTTACTGCCGCAACCAACAAAGACCGAGACTTCCAATAAGCTGTTCACCGAGCACAGTGGATTTGGATTGTTGGACCCGAAAACCAAAACCGCAAGAGCTGACTTATTCAGTAAAGGTTTGTGTTATCTTTGGCTCAAGTATATGATCATCTTTTTGTATTCATGATCTTAATGATGCTTTGTTTTAAGCGGATTTTAGAAAAGGTCACAATCACTTCACATATGGGTGCTTCTCAAGACCTTGATGGTGCTCTCTCTCTTCTGTCAAATTCCACATCATGGGTTTCCTCTGACCAACCAAGACGTTTTTCCCTTGATCACCATCCCACAAGCAACCTCCAACCCGTGGCTCACCGGTCTGTGACTCAACTCAATTCAGTGTCCGGCTATTGGCAGCCAGACCCACCCGCGGTTGACGGCCCAACCGCTCAGCATAGAAATGGGGTAGGCCAGTTTAATGAGAACTACTTCAGCTTGAACCAGTTTTATAACTGAAAATGTATGTCTTTAAAATCCTAATAAGATATTATGTTTAAGGATTAAGAAGGCATAGTGTTAAGTTAAGATAGGAACTGTGAAATCCTCTCTTCGTTTTTGTCCAAATATTTTCATGGGTTAGAGAGCTTTTGACAATTGTGTTAAAATCAAGTTTTTGTGTTCTACATCTAGGATTATAATTCTTAATGGTTTAGCAACTACGAAATTGATCAAACGCATGATATATTATGTTAAGTACACATATGATACCTAATTTAATTTGATCCTAAGTTATTGATTGTTATACCATAATATTTAGATTCTTATATATGTTGCAAGTAATTAGACACAACCAAGTTTTATGTTTGACCAACACACACCATGGTAAGTATATGGCTATATCATGTAGTACTTAGGGATCGATCTCTGGAGGAAGACAAATGCACACTAAATCAGAGTTAAACTAGTTAGATGATGATTTTTGGTTTCAAGACACAAATCCTAATGAACTAAATTAATAAAGTTAACAAATCATAGCTATTAAGCATGAAAAAACAAGCAAAACATGATAAAATTAACAACATTGAACTAAAAGATGTAAAATACAATAATTCAAGATGATTTTTTTTTTCTTTTTTTTTTTGGGTGCAAATAATTCAAGATGATAAAGAATTAAAGATGTTACACACTCAAAAAACAACAAAAATTATAAATAAGAACTTCAAAATGGTGCGGCAAAACATGATAAAATTAACAACATTAACTAAAAGATGTCAAATGCAATAATTCAAGATGATAAAGATATTACACACTCAAAAAACAACAAAATTTGTAAATATGAACTTAAAGAAAAAAAAGAACTTAAAGATGGTGCGGCAATAGTTCAGAATCTTCATACATGGGCCACTACCAATGTCAATCAAGCCCAATAATGGAAGAAAATATTGTACGTGTGGTTGAGATAATTGCTTCTTCTTCCATCATTGGTCACGTGTACGGTTGCATTGGACGCGTGGCTTGTTCGTGGAGAAGAATGCATCGCCGGAGAAGTACCCACGACAATTTATATGTAGAAGATATTTACCTCGTCGGCCCAATGGTGACCCAAATCCAAAACTAGACTATCCCCAAACTTATACGGCTGGTTCATTCATCTCCTCACACAACAACTTAACCCTCACTTGCCCACGTGTGTACATTCTCAACCATTCCTTATCACAAAAATTGTATTTACTTATTAAATAAATACAGAATAAACCGAACCGTACTACTATCAAATAAAATAAGACCACACTTTTGTCTGAACACACAAAAAAGAAAAAAAAAAAATCTTTTCTTCGACGGCTCTCTTCTTCAATTTCTTCACGATTCTACTTTTGCGTTATCCCCAAAATTGGCAACAACCTCTTTCTCTCTTCTTGAACCACAATGAGTCCGATCGTCATAACCCAATTAGCCACAGGTCTTAGCGTTTTAGCCGGTGCGGTTTTTATCAAATCGGTCATAGACCAAAAACCTATGGCTGGTGGTCAGTTCCCTCGTTGTCCGACTTGTAACGGTACAGGACGAGTCACGTGCTTCTGTTCTCGTTGGTCTGATGGTGATGTTGGATGTCGTAGATGTTCTGGTTCGGGCCGTGCAGCTTGTAACAATTGTGGTGGTTCTGGAACCGGTAGACCTTTACCGGCTCAAATTACGGTTCAGCCACCGAATCGTCCTTATTGATTCTGAAAAAAATTTGTATACTTGTAATGATTCTTCTCTCTCTTTCTCTCTTTCTTTACTCTGTCTTGTAAGTTGATTATATATATTAATATATACATAGATGAGAACAGATTCATAGCTTATAATGATTGCTTTTTTTTTTTTTTTTTTGTTGGGTTGTTACTGTTCATAGTCAAATTATCATTAATGGTGGCTCAAATCATGGATTTGATTCAAAGATTCAAGAAGTTAGCTTCTATTGTGTAATAGTTTAGGATATCGTTATGGATGATTTGGTAAATGAACTTTGTTGGATGTGTTTGGTTCATGTTTAGTACTCAATCTGTGGCCATGGGGATGTTTCAACAGCCTCTTGGGCCAATGGAGGATACACGAACCTCAAAATGTTATAGAGGAAGAGTGTTGTGAATCTTGTGATGGTTTAGTTTAGGCAGTGTGGTCTGTTTTGGCTATGAATTTTAAATTTGGAACATCGGTTACGATTCCTGAAGAGATAAGGGAAAACAATAGGGCAAAACAGCCACAACAAAGGGCAAACACATAGGAGACAGAAGCCAAAACCAAAAGAAAGAAGGCCACTACATGACATTAGATGGTCTCTTGATAAAAAATGGTCTTTGAGTCAAGAAAGGCTTCCTACAGCCACAAATGAGTGTAATTAACGACACTTCGAGCTATCTTAAAAGCTCTTTTGTTATTTGAGGACTATTCAAGTGTCAAATTTGCCAAAGATCTCAGTCCACATTGGAAAAATGGTTAGAATTCTCTTGCATATATAATAAGAATTCATAATAAGGTTCAAAAGCTTTGGGACTACAACATGGTGTATTGGAGAGAAGAGTAAACCCATGCAAAACCACATGTGAGGCTAGACACAATACCCGAACCCAAAGTAGGAACCCGAGCCCGACCGAAAAAATCTGATCCCGATCCGAACAGAAACTCAAACTAAACTCATTAATCCTTTTAACCTAGTTTCGGGTAATTCAGATAGTTTCGAATACGTTGGATAATTTAGGTTTTTCTTTTTCCAGATTTTCGGGTATATTTTAGATAGTAGGAATTTCATACTCGAACCAAATCCAAAAGAAACCGAATCGAACCTAACCCAAAAATTAAAAATAATCGAATAGGACTTACGAGTCTAGTACCGAAAACCGGAAAAACTTAATCAAAACCCGAATGGGTATTCGAATGCCAACCTCTCGATGATTGTGTCAATTTGTCTTATACTATAAATATGGTTCATCCTACATGTGATTGTGGCAGGGCATCTTTAAAGGGAGAACACCTAAGTGTGTTTTTAAGGTTTTTAAAATAATAAAAATGTTGAAAAGTGGATACAACTGTTCTTAAAATTATAAAAACTGTTCTTAAAATTATAAAAACTGTTCTTCAGGAATAACAGTTTGCAGGATAAGTTACAACTGTTCTACCACTGTTCACCTTATTTCATATTTTTTTAAGCCTAAGAACACACCCAAAGTTCCCCCTTTAAAGATGGCCTAAGCTCAGATCCAATCACAATCACAATCCAAATCCAAAAACTTTAGATATTTTGTAAAGCAAATGGGATATTTTGCCCAACGACTACAAAATTACATGTTTTTGTCACTCATTTTCATTTTCCCGCGCTAACAGAGCGCCTAAAACGAAAAACCCTAAAAAATGAAGAGATATGTACTAATTACATTTCTACGAGATTTTCTCCACAAATTTTCAATGGCGGAAGAAACTTCAAATCGACCGGAGTTTCCAATCGGAAGAGTAAAGAAGATAATGAAACTCGACAAAGACATCAACAAAATCAACTCCGAAGCTCTTCACCTCATCACTTACTCCACAGAGCTTTTCCTCCACTTCCTCGCCGAGAAATCAGCAATCGTAACGGCGGAGAAGAAGCGTAAAACTGTTAATCTCGATCATCTAAGAACCGCCGTCAAAAGACATCAACCTACGAGTGATTTCCTTCTCCATTCGCTTCCTCTTCCGTCTCAACCTGTCAAATCCACCAAATCGGTTTCGAACGAAGCTCCTCCACCGCCGCCGATTGGGACTCGTCGTATTGATGATTTCTTCAGTAAATGGAAAGCTAAGACTGATTCAACCTAAAAGTATAATTCTCTCATTTCTCTAAGATTTTGTTTCTCTTTCAATTTGAAATTTTCCTCTGTGCTTAAACTTTTATAATTTTGTATTGTTAGATATATTTCAGAGTGATTTTTAGTGATATTTGGGCTGTGTAGTGTTCTTGTAGCTATTCTTGTTATATGAATACTACTTTGAGTGTTTCTAGTTGTTCTGAAGCAGACTTGTTTGGTGTTTTGGAATCGGAATTTTTCGCGGTTTCTTGGATTTTGTCTAGATTTTTCAGTCTTATGTTATGTGTTCTTGATTATGAGCCAATAAGCTTCGTTGTGATTGATCAAGATGAAAGTTTTTGTGGTACATGTATGTGACATTTGGGTTATGTAGTGTTCTTATAGCAATTGTTATATGAATAATACTTTTGAGTGTTTCTAGTTGTTCTGAAGCAGACTTGTTTAGTGTTTTGGAATCGGAATTTTTCGCGGTTTCTTGGATTTTGTCTCGATTTTTCAGTCTTATGTTATGTGTTTTTGATTATGAGCCAATAAGCTTCGTTGTGATTGATCAAGATGAAAGTTTTTGTGGTACATGTATGTGACATTTGGGTTCTGTAGTGTTCTTATAGCTATTGTTATATGAATAGTACTTTGAGTGTTTCTAGTTGTTTTGAACAGACTTGTTTTTTTTGCCCAAAAAAAGAACAGACTTGTTTAGTGTTTTGGAATTGGAATTTTTCGTGGTTTCTTGGATTTTGTTTCGATCTTTCGGTCTTATGTTATATGTTTTTGATTATGAGCCAATAAAGCTTGGTTGTGATTGAGGAAGATGAAAGTTTTTGTGGTACATGTATGTTACAATTTTCTCTAGTGTATAAGAATAGAAGTGAACTAGTTTGATGGGTAAAGCTAGAAACTTTAATAAGATCATAGTGTGATATTACTCAGGATCATTATCTATGGTTACATTTGTCGATAACTCCTCTAGTGATATTTGGGTTGTGTAGTGTTCTTGTAGCTATTGTTATATGAATATTACTTGAATGTTTCTAGTTGTTCTGAAGCAGACTTGTTTAGTGTTATACGTTCTTGATTAGGAGCCAATAAGCTTGGTTGTGATTGAGCAAGATGGTACATGTATGTTACAAGTTTCTCTAGTGTAAGGAATAGAAGTGAACCAGTTTGATGGGTAAAGCCAGAAACTTTAATAAGATAGTGTGATATTACTCATGATCATTTTCTATGGTTAGATTTGTCGATAACGTCTAATGATCGTCTTCTTGCATACTCGTAAGTGTACAAACTTCATTGCATTTCATAAGTGTATAAGCACTGACCATCCTCTATGAATCATTTACAAGAAGAAATACATACAACATGAAGATGTGAGGAGCTAGCTTCTCGATCATACCCATTAACTCGCTAGGGAACCTATCTACTTCTATGGTGTTGTGTATAAGCAGAAGAAATAGCTTTTATGGGACTGAACTCGGTGTTTCTAGTGTTGTGTTTACTTTGCAGACAAGTGTGAAATCTAATAACTTCTCGGTTTCTCAGAAAACAGTTCACCAATGTTTTCTCTACCTTCATGAATCATGTGTTTGTGCATCTTACAAAATATTTACTCTCCACTGGTTCGGTCCACGCAGCAAAAAATTTCATTTTGAATATTTTGTTATTATGTATAGATACGTCATTACATCAATTTCTGAAAGAAAAAAAAAAGTGAAAATATAAAAAATATCAAATCCATTGAATCCACTAAAAGTCTAAAACCATCCTCCTTTTTAATATTGAATATTCAATTATTATGAGAACTTGAACGGGTTATAGTTTAATTTTTTTAACCTTTGGATTCAATTCACTTCGTTATTGATGTGCCTCTTCAATTTCCCCAAACCTCTAATATATATATGACTTCTCTAAACTCTTCCTCTTCCTCCACTTAACTTTTATATAATTCTCAAAGTCTTATCAAGAGAAGTGGTTCACTGTGAAATTATATCCGAAAAATCAAATTAGCAAGGTAAAATCTTTCGTAGCATATATAGCTCAAACTGTTGAATAACATATTTCTTTGAGGCAATGTTAGTCTATGTTCTTATCATGTTTCTGTTCATTGTTAGCCTCATTACATATTTTAATATGTATTGTAGAAGTGTCACCTTGTTTTTAACTTCATCAATATAAGTAGTCTCAAACATGGCTGTGTAAAAACGTGTCTTGATACGTTTTTCAACTTAATCGATGCAGATCTTGTCTCAAGTCATGTCAGATACTTTGGAGAATCCGGTGATTAACTTGAAACTACTCATAGATGAAGAGAAAAACAAGGTTGTATTCGCTGAGGCGGGTAAAGATTTTGTCGATATTCTCTTTAGTTTCTTGACATTGCCAATGGGAACGATTGTTAGATTGATGGAGATGCATAAGAAGTCACAGTCAATGGCAATAGGCTGTTTCAACAATCTCTATGGAAGTGTTGTGAGTATGGGTATGAAGCATTTCAGGACTGAAGCTTGTAAGCAAATGCTTTTGTATCCGGGGCGTATGAATCATGAGAAATGTCAGAACATTAAGCTGAGGATAGATGATTCTGAGTCTACCAAGTGTTTCATGTGTCCTATGTTTGTGCGAAGCGGGCAATGTTGTGAACGGTATAGCAACTTTAATACCTCGAGATGTAGCTGTGGGAATTTTATGGATGAAGTGATTCAGTTTCAAGGAGAAGGAGGTCGAGCAAGCGGAGGAAATGGTGTTGAAGTTGGATTTTTCCTGAGGAGTGATCATACTTCATTCGTAATCACCGATGATTTGAAAGTGGAAGTTACCTCTGCTGGGTTAACACTTGATGTTCTTAAAGATCTTGGCTACACAGATTGCGATAAGTTGGTTGAGAGGATTCTTGACGTTAATTTCGAAGAGGTAATCTTTTACATATACTAGAATTTTTAACTTCATGTTCTCATGCTAGTCCCTCTTTGTTTTTGTAGGTAGCTACTTTGCTGGAGTGTTTATTCACATCCGCTACTCCATTGACTGATACATTTCTGAAAAAGAAAAGCTCATATGGTGTGAAGAGAATTCACAAAACGCTGAGTCCTGCCCTAGGTGAAGATAAAGAGGAAACAAAAGCTGATCAAACGATTACGCTAAATGCATATGTTAAGAAGAATGAAGGGAACATTCTGTTTGTTGAATGTGGTGAAGACTTTGTTGATCTTCTCTTCACTTTTCTTGCTATGCCTCTAGAATCTCTATGGGGAGTAGTCGGCAATGGAACCATCCTTGGATGCATTGGAAACTTGTGCAGAAGCTTCAGGGACTTGAGTGTTGATTCTGGAAGAGAAGCTAAATGTGTACTTCCTCATTACTACAAGTGTCAGAAGCAGCTTCTTGATGTTGTCAGTTTCGATAAGCCACCAACTTACTACCGTTATGTTTCCTTCTCTGCGGATCATTTTAGAGAGTACCGTTTATCTGAAAGCTCCGGTAAGCCACTTGTTTATGAGTGGGATAAACTCGTGCCCGTGATTTCGATAGATCCAAAATCTGAAGGTGATAGTAACACTACTGATGAGTCAACAACACCTAGTGGTGGATTTATGAAGAGAGGGACAAAGTTTATGGTAACTGATGATTTGATCATCACACCTTCGAATTCAACCTCAACCATTGGGTTGCTAAAAGAAAAAAAGATCCGACTAGACGATGTTGAGGTTCAAGTGATCATCATCAGAAAAGAAGAGGTACACATTGTTAATACTCTTCTTTGCTTTCAACATATAACATTGCCTAGTAAACATTATTTTTGCATACTACAGGCCATTAGGTTATTACCAGCTTCATTGGTGACATTTTCTGCCTTAAGCACTGGTCTTCTAGCCATGGAATCAGCTTCAACAAGTGTTCCTCAAAGCCGTCTTTTCAAGAAGCCAAAGATTGAGACTTGAAGAGCAATGTTCATCAACCTGAATCTACTTTGCCTAATAATCTTTTCATTTTAGCTACTTGTCATTTGCTTTTTATTCGCGAGTCATTGAACTATATCTACTTTGTCTAATCTTTTGATTCTTGTACTTATAATGCAAGTTTTAACTAATCTTATAAACCCACTTGGTTCTCTTTGGCCATAAGTATCATTCATACATATAACCAAGAAACTTAGAAAGTGTTTTCAGCAAACATATGAGACAAAAAAGTTAAAGAGTTATTGTAATCCATCTTCTTTCCATATATCTCTAAGGAGCTGATATCTTACAGTCTTTCTGCGTCCATATCCTTTCGGCATCCACTCTGATGAATTGGTTGTTCCAGGAGCAGAGAATATAGAGTTAATGGATGTATCTAAGTCATCGAGCTCATCGTCACTTGTATATTGTTTCTTAAATACCGATGATCCGGTTTCTGATAAAGAAGGATTGTTCAAGTCTCCTATGAAGCGTTTTATGAAATCTGTAGACGGCATTAAGTAGACCGTGGGCGATGCAGCGCAAGGGAAGATTGTGATGCAGCCATTTTCTTCCTCTGTTGAGACCTGAGTTAAAGACAAAAAGGTTCAAGAACACACACACATAGAGAGATTATTGTTATTATGAAGACGGTTTTTCTAACCTCGGAATTCAGAACATCGAATAGCCTTCTCGGGATTCTGTGCGGGTTAAACTCATCGGGGACAAAGTTCCGAAGAACCCTCTTTATTATAGGTGGACCAAGGGTTGGACAAACCTTCAGACAGGAACAAGAGAAAGTGAAATTAGCCAAGTGTTTTTGTAACAAGAAGAATGAGTTCTGAGTCTTTAAGTACTAATTAGTAAATTACCTCTCTTCTTGTGGATTTGTCTGCAAGCATTTTGAATGGAAGCATCATTAGATCTCCTAAGGAGTTGAGTAGATGGAACAATCTGAAATTTTCACATTCTGGCCTCTCCTTATTATTGCTATCTTCATCTTTGTTTTTACCAGATTTGTCCTCCCTTGGCTCGAATTGATCCTCAAGCCATCTGGACCAAGTTCCAATCTGCAAAAGCAATACGATTACGAAAGGAATTTTTTTGTAATTGAGAACAAACACTCTGTTTAAGTAAGCTCAAGTACCGCGTTTTTTAGCTGTGCACCCGCTCCAAAACTTGCTTTTCCTGCTGGAATTGGGAGCACATTTATGTCACTGATCGGATCAGAGACGGGATCTGTCGGCATTTCACCCGCTGACTCACGGAGTATCGCGTTGAACATTGCTACATCAAGTCTACTGATTAACTGTTCCATCACCTGATTTCAGAAGCAAGATAATTCACAATGTAGTTCAACATTCTGATTCTGGATGTGCTAAGTGTTTTCAGAAACTAAATGTTAATCTCTTTACCAGTTTAGCAAGCATAGGTAGACAACCACACTCTTGTCTTGAACCTCTTAGTGGACAAAGTCTTTCACAAGCAGCTCTAAAGGCATTTTTCCATAGCTCTATAGCATAGAGTCCCTGGTTCCTATGACCTAACCGTCTTTTTCCCGAAACTTTCCTCGAGATTGATCCTTTAACCGCTGCAGATTGCATATGCGGCGTCATACTCTGCAATAAGATTCATTTCACTTAAATTGTTTTGATGAAAACACTTATTACTAACCATTTGGAACTTTGTACTTGTGCTTACCTGCCACCAAACTGATTTAACAACTCGCGAGAATATCCAAGACTCGAACTTCTCTAAAGCTGCAAGAAATGCTCGAGGATCTTCCCATTCATCTGAACCGGCTTTATCAGAGACAATCTTCAATTTCTCCAAATTCCGGCTTAAAATTGTTCTAAGCACAATCGAATTTGATAGCCAAAAGGTTAACCTGTTTATATAAATATACAAGAATTATAATATGCCAAGATGTAACCATCAAATATATATTATATGGATGGCGATAGAAAACCAAAATTCACAATACCTTGGAACATCATTTCCACATGCTTTAGAAACCAATATCAATCCAGAAACCGCGGCTCTAGCCGCGCTTGCTCTCTTAGAATGATCTAAGCCATTTCCTTTACAAGCATGAAGATAAAACCTAGCAAGACGACGAGCTGGAGCATGAACCTTGCTCATAGAGCTACTGTGCTCAGCAACCACAGAGTAAACAGCTGCTTCAAGAGCCGCTGCTTCCTTCAACTCATCTTCAAGCGTCTCTGTTCTAGAATCCTGCGAAGTTATTAAACCTACCTTGTTGCTCACTCCACTCGCCTTTTTGTGACTATCATCTTTAGTTCCATCAAAATGCAACTGAATAGACTTAAGCTGTTTAAGCCTTGGAACACCTTCCATTCCTAGAGTCTTTCTTCCTAAGGCAAGAGTGTTTGTTCGAAGTTTCATCTGTTTTCTCGCTGCTTCGGGAGGTAATGATAAAGGACCAGATCTAATCTCAGAGAACTGTTTCTTGAGCTGAAAGGCATTTGTATCATCCTTGTGTTTTTGATCATTTACAATGACCACTTGATTGCTCTGTCTCTTTCTCTCTTCTTCTCTCAGTAGATTCTCTATCTCGGACACGAGTGCTGCTTCATTGTTACTGTGCTTAAGCGTTACATGTTTCCAACCTTTCTTCTCATCTCCGTTCATCTCTGTCTCTGTGTTCTGCTTTGATTCAATGGGTCAAAAATATGTAAGTCTTACTTTTTCAAGAAACACAACTTTGTACTTATTACATAAAAAAATGTGAAAGTACTTATGCAAAAAGTTATATTTGCTAAACCCGAAATTTGCAAAAACGAAATTTATAACCAAAAACTATCAATTTATTTGCAACAGCCAAATTTTACCCTCTTATTTTCAAAAATGACAGATAAATTAATCGTAAATAAGTTAGTTACACATGTGTTTTTCTTTCTCAAATAACATAGATTTTTAGGCTAACACCATGTTTCACATTGTATTATATCATACTATTTATTTAAATCACAAACGAAAAAACACACTATTTTGTCGTAAATTTTGCCAAAAATTAGGTTATATTTAGCAAAGAAACCCACATTTCTATTTATCCTAGTTAGAAAAGAGAAATGTTTAATATTTAGTAAAATGATTGGAGAATCTGTGCTAATCATTTAGAAAAATGACTTCTTTATATGTTTATTCTTTACAAAAGAATATCTTATAACATAGACGTGCGTACCTTAGATCCAATTCGAAAACACTAATGTCACTAATCAAAAGAGTAGAAAAATATAAAATAAATAAAATGAATTAATGTGTACCGTAGGATTAGCATCACACATAGCTGAGAAAGAAACTCTCCGTGTAGAAGAAGACACCGACGAAACATCATCATCATCATCCGTCAACGACGCCAAACTAAACTCACTTCCTTCTTTATCCACAGATCCTCTCGAAAAGCTCATTTTCGGTTGCGAAGAACAGCTACTCCGGTTTCCTTCATCGTAATCCTCTTCTCCAGCCGGCTCAACAGTTAGGTAAATCTCAGAGTTAGCATCATTCCTCGAGCTTTTCTTGAAAGTAAACGGAGCTCCCACGGGAACAGAATTAGTCAAGACGCCGAAATCCGCAAGGTTGACCGAGGCAGAACCAAGAAGCTTGTTCTTGACACCTTTGTCTTTCTTTTTGGCGTCATAGACATTAAGTTCCAAAAGATTCTTGTGGAACTTATTGTCGGAACCAACTTTGGGTTCTAACGTTAGTGTTAGCCTAAAGGACTCGTTGAACATGATCGTGTCTTTGCCTACAACCGCGATGAAAGAGCCTGAGTTGTTTTCGCCGTTTTCCCATTTGAGAAGGACACATTGTGCAGGGACTTGGCTTGTTGGCCATGGTTTTAGCTCCTTGATTGAGATTAGATACTCAACGAACACTCCATTGTCTCTACGACTCTTTGTTCGAAGACCCAACACCATTTTGTGTTTTTGGTAGAATATGGTGTGATAGATGATTATGTGAATTATTAAAGGGTGTTTTTTGATTTGGGTTTATAATGGAGTTCATGTTTTTGGAGGAGTAATAAACAAAACCACCGGCCTGAAACGGACGTGGGTTGCACCATTTTTTTCATTTTTCTTATTATACAAACCGGATCATGTTAATGCTCTCATATAGTCATATACCATGGGCTTTATAATATATACTATATGAACTAGCTAATAACCCCAACGGATTGTAACATTTTGTCGATAAATAGTAATACCTTTTTTTGGAGTGATTTTAGATTATAGGTATTGTTGTGGCTTTCCGGTTAAAGAACATGTTTGAAAGATCAAAACTTCGACGAAATTTGCTCACTTTATGTGGCAAGCTCTCTCGGGAATAATGGCAGAAAATGAAAAGTTGGTTTGTAGACATGTTGGGGTGGGTAGATGTTATCCTAGATGGGGGCACCAAGACAAGACGATTAACCATATCTTGTTCGGTTGCCTGCCATCTCTCCAATGTTAGGCGGTTTTGCCCAATTCTTCGCGGTTTTGGAGTCTCTTGGATAATCTAATATATTTGGAAAGACGAAAACGAAAAAAGATTTCAATGGGATAGCAAGCACTCTAATGGATACTTTAGATCTTGTTATCCATGAAAGTAAGACCTAGTTTAAAGCCAATGTTTATGTGGAGTCAATTTATTGGGGACACATCTCAAGATCATAGCTCAATATACCACGGGTAGTTTGGGGTGGGTCTTAAAGTTATAAGATGGTTTGGACAGACACTCAAATCCCAGAAATCCCAAATGATACTTCAAAAGACAACCACTATCACACTAAATGCATAACAACAAGTGCTGTATATTCAACGGTTACCTAGTCAAAGAAACGAATTATGAAACTCAATCTCAAATATTGCAGACATAACACCACCACCTCAGTCACATAACCATGCCCTAAAAGATGTAAAAGTGGTGCAGAGTACAAGCGATGATACTTGATATATTCATTCAGTCAAAATACAAACTACAACAAAGTGGAAGTGGAAGGGCCGCTATAGAAGCTAGAACTTGCCTTAAAAAGCCAACCAAAGTGACATGAAAACTAGTTCCTCCGGATCTGAAACACTATTTATGTTGGATGTTGAACACTGCTTACTTTCACTACAACAATTTCCAGCCACCAATATACAGTTCTCAATCTTATCTCTTAAAGATGTTTGCCTATACTTGTTTTTCCAAATAAACTGAAGACAAAAAAAAAATGAATCAACCAATCTTGATTACATTTGCTTAGAATTTGGTGTATCATCCTTTAAAGTTACAACAGCTGTAAACATCAATGCTTATGGGATTGTGCAATGTAGTTTTCCCTATTGTCATCAAGTCTCGACATAAATATTACATCGGTAAACTTGTGACGCTGCACAGAACATTGGTGATTTCACTAATAAATTAAGTTAGTTGTTGATTACCTGGTTACAATCTTCCAGTCAGTTTCAAGATGACTACATTCGAGTGATTCCTCAACTTTCTCCAAAGCTCTTCTCCGGTGTTGTAGCAAAGCATCACTCTGATTCATCTCCTCGTCTTTCTTTCTCCTCGGTAACTTTCTTGAAAAGATCTTCCATTTCGATTCAAACGAGGAAGCTGCGGAATTAAACAACGGAAAGCTCAACATCATCCATAAGGCATATACATTCACAAGGCAATGTTCAATTCATAGAGATGAATAAAGATTATACCTTGACTTAAACAAGTGAATCCAGTAATGATACAAGCACAAAGCCATGGTCTTCCTGCACTTGATGCTTTTGCACCACCTCTAATTTCACCATTGTGCTGCTTCAATCTACACAACGAACAACAAAACACATTGCTTTTTAAAATTTCCCAAACCTATTAAATCAAAAGCTCAAGCCTTTCGAAACAAAACCCTAAATGGTAATTTCTTGAAATCTATCAATCGAAAAATCAAGAATCAATTTCGATTCAAGAATGTAAAAGGAGAAGATACGATGACGAACCGGCGAGTAAAATCGGTGGTGATTCCGACATATGTTTTGATGGGTTCGTTTGTGGAGAGAATGAGATAAACAGACCAAGATTTGGGATTGGGGATTTTCGAATTCTCTTGCGATTGTGAAGAAGAAGAGGAAGATGATGAAATCGGAACTTGGGTTTGTAAAGTTTTGAATTCTGGAGGTTTTGGGTTGAAATCGCGTAGCTTTACGGACGGAAACGTCTTAGATAACAACCTCGTCATCTCTCTATACCCTCGCCATCTTCATCGTCTTCGTCTTCGTCTTCCCATAGACATGAATTTGCAAAATTGAAAATGTTTTGTAAATTTTGGTTTGATTTTGGATTTTTGGTTTTATCCGTAAAAACCGAATTTGGTTTGATGTTGGTTTTTTGGTTTTTCCGTGAAAACCGATCATCAGAAATTGAGGCCGTAAAAACCGAATTTGGTTTGATTTTGGATTTTTGGTTTTTCCGTGAAAACCGATCCAAATCCATAAAAATCAAACCGAATCTAAATCAAATTACATATCACAATTTTTAGAGAATTTGCGGGCCAATGGGCCTAGACACTAATAATCTCTCAAGAGCCCGTTAAAAGAAGACGATATTCTCTTTACCTTGGGAAGTTTGTTGTTGCTTAAGGCGCAAGGTATCATCTCTTATAAGTTTATCCGTTTGTCTTTGCAAATTCATTGATTATTCTTTCTGATTTTTGTCAATTTCAAAGCAAACAATGGAGAAGGATGGAGAGAGACCGTACTCTGTTCTAACGAGAGATGAAGTTAAGGAAAAGATGAAGAAACAGATCGATGAGATCTCCGAAATCTTCTTGGTTCCGAGATCCGATGCGACCGTACTCCTCATGTATCTCCGGTGGGACTCGATTCGGGGTTTAGATCGTTTGGGTGATAACAAGGACAAGTTATTGACGGAATCAGGTTTAAAATCATCACTTGTCATTGATTCGAAGCAAGATTCCTCTGATATTTCTTGTGGGATTTGCTCTAAGATTGTTGTTGATGATGATGGTGATGATGCTTTAATCTCCACGCCCTTTTGTTCTCACAAGTTGTGCAAAACTTGTTGGAGCCAGTATCTTGACAAGAATTTCTTCTCCGTGGAGAAAATTCAAGTAGCAATCTCTTGTCCTCATCGAGATTGTCGAGCTGCGGTTGGACCGGACACGATTGAGAAACTAACCGTACGTGATCAAGAGATGTACGACAAGTATATTCTGAGATCTTACCTTGAGGGAAACCTGGAATGGAAGATGAAGCAGTGTCCTGCACCGGGTTGCAATTACGCCATCGAGTGGAGTGGATATGATGAGGAGCATAGCTTAAACGTGGTGTGTCTCTGTGGTCATATCTTTTGTTGGATATGCATGCTTGAGTCACACAGACCAGTGACCTGCAATAACGCCTCTGATTGGTTGACTAAAGACTTGAAGAGCTTATCAGAAGAATCAAACAAATCATGGAGCTTACCCCGGTTTGATAATAACGACACGAAGCCTTGCCCTCATTGCTTGTTTCCTGTGGAGCGTGTTGTTTTAAAACGGGGCAAGTTCGTGACTTGTGCCTGCAGGTAATGAAAAAACTGGTTAATTTTGCAATTCGAAGATAATTAGATTTCTCTATTTAAGTATTGATCATACTAATTTGTGTGTTTTCTTGATTTAGCGGTCGTTTCTGTTGGAAGTGTTTGCGGTCAGAGGAAGCTCACAAAAGGGAAGTCTTTGTAACCTGTGTTGAACCGAAGCTCGAGATCAGGGAAACAGTGAAAAATCCGTGTTTGGAGCGCTGGGAGGCGAGTCAGAGTTCAATGGAACGTGCTAAAACCGATCTACAAGCTTTCGAGGAAGCCAACATCAAGAAACCGAGTACCTTTGGCGAGCAAGACACCAAGGCTATAAGAGAAGGATTGATGCTGGTTGTTCAATGCAGACAAGTCCTTAAATGGAGCTGTGTGTACGACTATCTCCACACAGAGTATGAGGCGTCCAAGAGGGAGTACCTGCGAGTCCTGCAAGATCAGGCGACCGCCCTTGTCCAGAGTTACTCTGAGACTTTAAAGAAGGAAATAGAAAGAGCCGCCACTTCTGATGAAAAGATTATCCGTGTCAGCCATGAGGTTTTCAAGAGAAGTGACATTGGGAACTACTTTTATCATTTCATCAAGACTTTACAAGATGGTTTGGTCGAGGTGAAGGCCAAGTCTTACGACAACTATGGTGGTCCTTATTGGCTCTGCGACCGCTGCACATATGGAAACTCTTGGTTCCATAAGGCGTGTAAGATGTGCTGTGATGCTACTGCATATGGAGGAGCAACTTAGGTTTTTAAGATTCTTTTTATTTTTGGTTTTGGATTTTGCTTTTCTTCATAGTTCAGTCACACATCTATAGGAACGAGATGTTTCTTCGACCTATATTGTTAGACTGCCTAAGAAAACATGTGGTCATGTAGTTGTCTTTTTCCATCCCCTGCTCTACTAGTTCTGTTCTCAAGAACTGAAACCCCTGAAGATAGCTGTATCACTGTATAAACCGAATTGAACCAAAAAAAAAACAGAACAACAAGTGCCTGCCTCTACAGGAACAGTGAGCTCACATCCTCATTTATGCCGATGCAGATCCTAAATATCTTGTCAACTGATAAAAAACTTAAAATGGTAATTTCTTGAAATCTATGAATCGAAAGCTCAAGCCTTTCGAATTAACCAAGAATCAATTTTGATTCAAGTGAAGATGACGAACCAAGATTTGGGATTAGGGATCTTTGAGTTCTCTTGCGATTGTGAAGAAGAAGAAGAGGATGAAATCGGAACTTGGGTTTGTAAATTTTTGAATTCTGGTGGTTTTGGGTTGAAATCGCGAAGCTTTACGGACGGGAACGTCTTAGATAACAACCTTGTCATCTCTCTACTCTCGCCATCTTCATCGTCTTCGTCTTCCCATAGATATGAATTTGCAAAATTGAAAATGTTTTGTAGATTTGGTTTGGTTTTGGATTTTTGGTTTAATCCTTGAAAACCGATTATCAGAATTTTAAAGTTAGTTGGGTAACTGGTTTGGTTTAGAATTTTTCAAACCGATCAGTTTCAATGAAAGAGAGAAAAAAAAATAAAAAAAAATAAAATAAAAAAAAAACTATATTTCGATTGTAACGAATTTTTACGAAACCAAAATTCCAAATTTACCGAATATAAAAGTTTTTAAAATTATTGTTTCTGTTTAGGAAAATCGAAATTTATCACTTTCAAGCCAAATTCGATTTTTTTTTTTTACCAATTTATATAGGCAAAAATAATTTAAACCAAAATTTCAGGATTTTTGGTCTAAAGATTATGAATGTTTGAGACCTACTAGTTTTTACTTTTCACAAACTGGCTGGTAATTTTGAAAACTTGTCAAATAACTTGTTTATTGACAAAAAGTTAATGTTGTTTTTGGCAGAGCCGGTGGAGACTGAGGCTCCAATGGTGGTGCTGGAGGAAGCCTCATACCGGAGGAGGGGACCGAAAACTTCGGAAAACAACGAAAGTGGTTCAACAACAGCAAAAAGAAAGATATCATCTCGAGTAGTAAACTCGCCGGAAATTAGACATCACTATTAAAGGAGGTCCACCTAAGAGATCTATCTTTAGAAACAAACATTGATTACGAGTGGAGGCTGCCGGTAAAAGAAATGCGGTGGAAAGTGCTCATTTTGTCAAGAGAAGCGACTCCTTGGTTTTTGTGTCTAGGAGAATTTACTCTCGGAGTTACTTTTTAAAATGCATTTTGGTATTATTTACTTTCCAAGTTTTGTATTGTGTTTTCACAATTCTCACAAAAATTTTATATAGATAAGATAGAGAAGTTTCTACAACACTTAAAGTTCTAATTTACGTTTTCAAATCCTACAAAAATAACTAGAGTCCATTTTTTTTTTTTTTTAATACCTAACTAGAGTCGATATTACAATAACTCCTTTCGAAAATCTGAGTTACCCTCTTTTTTTTTTTCTTTTTTTTTCTAAAACACCATCCCTTTTTGTTAAGTAATCCGTAGTATGCTTTCTTTAGAATGAACTCAGCTTCTCGAGATTTCAATGTTCAAATGTGTAAAGTGTCGGTACCAAAATGCAAGTAGACGATCGGGTAAGATCGTATCCCACCGGTCCTACTCATTTATTATGACTGTTACATTTTTTTTTTTTTTTTTTTTTTGGTAAAATATTATGACTGTTACATTACCAATCGAAATAGAACTTTTGAAAAGATAGAACTAAATTATATTGGTCCTAAGATTAATCTTCATAACCAACTGTTGGTCGTCTCACGCCGTTCTGACTTTGATAAATTGTAAGTTGATTTGATGAAACTTGCGTTGAAGTCAAAACTATTATAGTCAGAGTCTAGTTTTGGTGGTTGTACTGTCCAATCCTTGAATTCAGAACCGTCTTTCAAGTTTTCATCTTTGGTTTAAACGGTCTTCAATAATGCAGAACTGAAAATTTTGTCAGGTTTGATTTGTATTACATTTGGTTTTGGATAAAAAATTATGAATAAATCAAATATAGTCCAAAGTTTTTGGTGGTTGTACCATTCATTCAGTAAGCAAAACTAAGCATTGGATCAACAAAAAGAAAAACTAAGCATTTGTATTTTTTCAATTTGGCTTGATTTGATTTTTTTTTTTTTTTTTTAAGAAATGCATAACCAAATTATAATTTTGGTTCAATTAGATTATTGTTTTGTTCCATTATAGAGTCTATTCTGTTCGGTTTTGGAAAATTTCATTTTGACTTAAATTATTTACTTATAAAATAATGAAAGTATAAACTTATAAATATATCTTTTTTTTTTTAACTCAACTGATCATATATATTAGAAAGAGTTATACAACTCAGAGCGTAAACACTCAATACATGGAGCGTAAACTTATAAACATATCTATTTTATACCATTTATTTCAACTTTGCACTAATTCTGGCTTTGACTTAATTTCGATTTGATTTTTCATTCATAAGGGTTATTAAAAAAAAAACAAAAAAAAAAACAAACAATATAATCCGGTGTTTGACCCCAAAAAAATGTCACTATTTAGTTTTCAAAACAAAAAATTAGTTCCTTTTTAAAAAAAAAAAAATATAATATAAAAGTTGACAAAAAAAATAATAATATAAAAAGAGCATCACTTGAGTCCGGTTCACTTATTATTTTATCCACATCCCAAATGTGAAACCGGTTTAGACGCAAACGTAGATTCTTCCTTCTTTACTTGTCTTCCCTCTTCTCTCTAGTCTTCTCTAGTCTTCTTCCCTACTTCAACCTCTAAATCTCTCACCATGTTCCGCCTCAAAGCTCACAGCAAAAAACCCATTACCATCACCACCACCACAACCACCGCCTCCACTTTCCTCTACTGGTCACCAGAATCTTCCCCCAAAACCCTAACTTCTCCAACAAACATGGATCCAATCATCTGGTCAAGTTTACCAATTCATCTCCTCGAACACATCTTCTCTTTCCTCCCTTTCAAAACTCTCATCTCCTTTAGATCAATCTCACGTCATCTCCGATCTCTAATCCTTTCACCATCTTTCCTCTCTGATCATTCTTTCTCTCTTCCTTCTTTTCTCCTCCTCTCTCATCCTCAATCTTTTAACTCCTTCCCTCTCTTTAACCCTAATCTCATCTCTTGGTGTACGTTACCACTCCCACGTTCCCTCTCACTAACTTACGCCTCTTCTCTCCTCTCTTCCTCCAACGGCCTCCTCTGTTTCTCTCTTTCTCCTTCCTCTGTTTCTTCTCTCTCAATCTTCAATCCTTTAACTAGATCTTCAAGAACTATCAAATTCCCTTCTTACCCTTTCCCCTTTGAGCTTCTCTCTCTTATTACTTCCCCTGAAGGTTACAAAATCTTCACTCTTTGTTCCTCTTCATCCGTAGCTTCTTCAAGATCCGTTTATCTCTACAACTCCAGTGACCGCTCTTGGAGAACATTCGGCGGCGTTGATCAAGTCTTACCTCGTGGGTTTAATCAAGATGGAGTCTTTTACAATAAGTCTCTCTATTTCGTCAGATCCGAGCCTTTTCTAATCGTGAGCGTCGATCTTGACGACGGAAAATGGACGATAGCTACCGGAGATGGAGTTTTTCCGGCGGAAAATGAGATCACGTTTGCTAGATTAGTAAGTGATCCTGAAAAGAAGATACTTTACATGGTTGGTGGAATTGGGAGTAATGGGATTTGTAGAAGTATCAAGATTTGGGAATTTAAAGAAGAAACAGAGAATTGGATTGAAGTTGAAACATTACCGGACATTGTTTGTAGGAAGTTTACTTCGGTTTGTTACCATAACTATGAGCATGTGTATTGTCTTTGGCATAAAGAGATGATCTGTGTTTGTTGTTACAATTGGCCTGAGATTCTGTTTTTTCATGTTGGGAGAAGGACTTGGCATTGGGTTCCAAAGTGTCCTTCGTTGCCTGAGAAATGGAGTTGTGGGTTTCGTTGGTTCTCTTTTGTTCCGAGCTTGTCTGCTTCTGTTTAGTTTATATGATGTGTATGTCTTCTTCATTTTTGTATTTGTTATTGTTTGTGTTCAAATCTCTATTTTTTGGTGTGGTTTCATTGTTTTCTCTTTGTGAAATAAAGGTAATTTTAGGCATTGTGTGTTTACATCATCCATGTGTAGTAATTGTGTAATTTTTTGAATTTGATTTAGTAATTTTGTAAGGATAACATTTTTGGTATATCACTAGCTTCGGGTTGATCTTATGATTTTCTAGAAGGTCCTTTGCTAGGGATAAAATAAAATTTGCACCATTGAAAAAAGTGGTTAAAATTGCTTAGGACAATGGTGTGAAGCATTTTGAGGATTCTCCAACTGTTCAAGTTCATCCAATTGTCATAGACTGAGTCCTCTTGAGCCAGTTTGTGCGGTTCTAACACTTTTCTGCCTCTTGTGGTTAATTAGTTAACCTCATCCGAACTTGAACTTTGGTAATTAGAGAGAAAAAGATCTGAGAAAAAACTGACTGGGCAGACATTGAAATGTTGTTATACTTGACTTTTTTTGATCGAACAAAGCTATGTAAAAATTTGAATGCATGAGTTCCATAAAGATGAACACATTACAGGAGCCTATTGGTTTGCCATTCTATTTTATGATTCACCCCATCATGATCAAGTTTTCCAGACTATCCAAAAATAGAAAATGTTCCAAAAAAATCTAGAGAAAATATAGCAAAAACACTAAAAATAAACATTTAAACAAAACACAAGATTTCATAAAACAAATGGTTTGGGAATAACGAATTTTCCACTGTGAATTGTCATTCTTCTCATCTCCTAAGAGAAGGAATCTCAGGAGATGAGAAGAAAGATTTGGTGGTTGTTTATGAACAACAATATAATACACATCAAATCTTTGACACGATACCTTAAAGAAGAAGATGAAGCTGCATTGATCTTTCCAAAAGATCCTCCATGGTTCAAGCCATGGATGGTTCCTGTGATGATGCTTCTCGTTTTCTTTATTATTGCTGTTGTAGGAATCTGTCGACGTTGTCGAAATTGTCGCCGTGGCGAAAATTCTCCCAGCATCCATCCTATCACAACTATTTAGATTTCTTCTTTCTTTTTTTCTTTCTATCAAATGTAAAGCATTATTGGTGAAATGTAAATTTTACAGTTTCAATCTCCCGTTTTGATATAATGAAAGACAAAAAGCGTATTGCAAAAATTATGAATAAACAATGCCACAAAAGTAAGATCAAAATGGTACAAGAACAAGAATGTGCAAAAGAAAAATATTTGATTTTTAATCTCATTTGAAATTCGGAACAGGATGTGCAGGAAAATAAAATGGTAATAAAAACTCTCACATTAAATTCGGTGTCTCAAATGCATACAACAAACGAAAATGGTTAATAGATATAATATATGTGATCATAACCAAACTACTTCTGATTCATCATCATCCTCTAGTAAATTAACTTTAGGAAGATTTATTGTATTATACATTTTAAAAAACAATTCAAATTTATATTGAGGATATATACATGAGTTTAAAGTAAATTTCAATTTGATTAGAGCCAGTCATTCTTCAGATAGAAAACAAATAAACTCAACATAAACCAGCACTACTCAACTAATCTCCACCTAAACCTAAATTTAAAAAGCCATCATTTAAAACTGTCACCTCCAACAAGCACCGAACTACACTCCACCAAACACTACGCTTTATATCTAAGAGAATTAACCACAAAAATTAATACAACTACGACGCCTTAATCTAAGAAGATTAGCTCTCCAATTTCAATCTCCTTATTTAATTAATAACAAAAAAAAAAAAAAGCATGATCTTCCTTTGAGAATGTTCACACTTCACAACATAACGTAACTCCAACACATGCAATGTTTCCAAAAGCAATTTAGCTTCTATTTTTTTAGTGGACACTCCTTAATCTCTCTTTTTCTTTTCTTTTTCTTTTTCTCTTAATCTAAAACTTAAAATTTCCATTTTAATACAAACCCTTTTTTTTCTTGATCAGAACGTCTCCATGATTTCAATTTGAATTCAACTATTTTTTTTCTTCTTCACTAGATCTCCAAAACTTTCTTTCAAAACTAATTGGACTTTAACTAAAGCTGGCCCTAAAGTAAAGCTGATCAAGCACTCGCTTGCGGCCTTAAAATTATTGAGTAATTTGTACATACATTTTTTTTTTTTTTGGGCAAAAGTGCATACATTTAATTAAAATTTGGTTTTCTAGAGTAAGCAAAAAGGAGGATTGAGTTTCCACTAAACACCAAATTTATAAGTATAAGAATGACTCTAATCTTGGTAAAATGAAATTTCAATTAAACATTTAAGGTATTATCTATATATATCTAATTAATTTGAACATTAGAGTGTAAATTTTATATTTTTAAAATATAAAAGTCAAGTATTAGTTTAAAAATACATGGCCGTTATTTCAGATTAACAATGAAATCATGTTTTAAAATATTGTATATTTTTTTTTAATATTTGCTAAAATAATGTTTTAGATCCGTCATACCCTATATAATCAACATTAAAACTAAGGAGTGAGCAACTTACTTAATTTTAATATAGAGTAGATGTGATAAACAAGTTGGTTAGAAAGGTTATAGAGATGTTAGTTAGTTATTAATATCGGTTAATTCTATATGTAAACACACACTTGTACATGTTCAAATATTTTAATGAATTAATGTGTTTTACAGCGATATTAAACTCTATTAGATAGTGCTTTAGAATAGTTGTTAATTGGTCAAGTGAATGTATAGTCATATGTTATAATGTGCTATACTTTATCCCACAAATATTTAATCTTGCTTAATACTCCGACCAAGAATTAGTTGCGTATACGTCCAAAATAACACTGGCAAGACAATTGAGAGATGTCCACTATGTTCGTTTGATATCTGACTATGAATCCCATTTGTCCAGAGTCCACTAACTATTTCTCTTTATATTCCTTTGTCAATACGAATAAGAATTAGTATTAGTCCCAATTAAAAAAAAAAAAATAGAGAGGAGAAAATAAAATGAGAATGAAGGTCGATACAGACATGATTGTAGTGCCATTGAGTTTATTGATAGCTGTGGGATACCATGTCTTTCTATGGAACACCTTCAAGCACAATCCTTCTCGTACTTCTCTTGGCATTGATGCCTCCAAACGCAAATCTTGGTTCCGTGACATCAAAGAGGTTCTTCTTCTTTTCTTCTTTTCGAAGTTTGTTTAACTTTAATTATAACAGAAAATTTCCTCTCTTTTGTTTTTCAAATGAAACCAAAATTTTTAGGAGACAATTTTTTCTTTACGTTTGTACCCAAAATTTAACATGAAAAGATTATTAAAATATGTAAACGCAAATATAAACACTTATTTTTATTAACGTTATTTAGATCTCAGTTTTGTTACCAAAAAAAACAATTTTTTTTATTGTTCTAAACGTAAACTGAATAGTTGGCGTTTGTGTTTACATTGGAAAAAATATTTTATGAAAATTAATTTTAAAAATAATCAACACAAAGACAAAATTTTGCGTTTAAAACAAATAAACCCCTAATGTCATGTCGTTAATTTTCTCTTCTTTTTTTTTTTAAATTTCTGATAACTATCAAAATATGTCAACGACTCAACGCAAACATAAAAAAACTACTTTATAGTTCTTACGTGTAAAGAAACTAGGTTTTAGTTAAAAAAAAAAAAAAAATCTTCAACGCAAATGGAATAAACAGCTTTTGTGTTTACATTTTACGAAATATTTCATGAAAAATGAAAAAATAATTCACATGTAAACGCAAAGACAATATTTTGCTTTTAGGATTAAAACAATAAATTCCCTAATGTCTGTGTAGTTATCTTTTACTAATAAATCGTTGCTTATTATTTTTCCGATCATAATGAAAACATATATAGGGTGACGATAAGACTGGGATGTTGGCTGTACAAAGCTTGAGGAACAAAAAAATGGTGACAATTCTCACCGCTACAATCTCCATTCTTATCTTCCTTTCTCTAGCCGCGGTAACTAACAACGCGTTTAAAGCGAGTCATCTCATCACCGCGGCCGACGACATCCTTTTCGGCTCACAAAACGCTAAAATATTCGTCCTCAAGTATGCCTCTTCCTCGTTACTTCTTGCAGCAAGCTTCTTCTTTAGCTCAGTTGCCGTGAGTTATTTGATGGATGCAATATTCCTTATCAACGCGATTGCTAAGAAGCCTGAATTAGGAGATTGTGACTGCGGTTACGATATCACGGGAACAACTTCGTTTAGAGAGTATACAAGATTGGTGTTGGAGAGAGGGTTTTTTATGGCTATGGTTGGGAATAGAGTTATGTGCGTTTCTGTACCGCTTTTGCTTTGGATGTTTGGACCATTACCGGTTCTTGCGTCTTCATTAGGCCTTGTTTGGGTGTTGTATCAGTTTGATTTTCCATCAAACGCCAAGATTTCTGTTTGTAAAACATAGAGAGATCGATGAATCGAAAAAAAGTGTTGATTATTGTTTACATTCATAATAATAATGAATGGAAATATATAACAAAGAGTGTGGACCGTACAAAATCTCCCACACCATGTTTCGTTTATGCAATCTTTATGCTGAGTTTTAATGTTGATAAGTTCAATGTTTACATTCGTTTCTATTATTTGGAACTTTAGATTCATTATTTTGTTATTTTTGCATTGTAATAACTTATGATTTTCAGATTTACACAAAATTTCCTTTTAGATGCTGATTTCGTAATTTTTAGCATAAAACAATTCTTGTATCACACAATCTTGATGCATATAAGGTGTGTCTAATTCCAAACTCTTTGCATGGCTAACGCTAAACACCATTATGTTGGTTATCTTTGTTGAACAGACTTCTAGGCATCTAGCTCAATTGTATGTTTTTTTTTTCCTTGGTCAGGTATACATGGTAAGTTATAAGTAAATAAATTTAGTATAATGATTCAAGGTTTTAGTTTGATATATGTATGTGTACATACATCATAGTAGTCATACTACGTACCACATATATATATATATATATATATATATATATATATTAACATATGAAAATATTTTTGACATATTTATGATGCGCAAAAATATATTTGTTTATAGATTCTAACTAGCCTTTTACTTATTGATACAATGGTAGTTATGTTAGAAGCTAGCTTCTAAAGTCAAAATAGGAATAATATATATACTTATTTAAAAATATTGGTAGTCCTTAAAATTAATAATATATATATAGGACCCCCAGGTATATCTTAAAATAAAATTAGAATTAAAATGCTGTTAGTCCAAATTGACTTTAGCATATAATAATTACAAAAAGAGTATCAAGTTCATAGAACGGAACAAAATGAACAACTCGAACAAAAAAAGAACAATAATTATGAACATAGAGCAAAAAAAAACGGGAGATTTTTATAAATATACTAAATTTTATATGAAATTAGAAAACTACAATTAATGTTTTAATAATTTGAAAACAACTCTTTTTAAATTGAAAATTTACCATAATACCCTTTTTATTTATTTAAATAATATTTTAAATACAATTAAAATTAAAAAAAAAATTTGTAATTAATTATTTAATAAAAAAAATTAAAAATATTTACGTTGTTTAGAATAATTATTAGGAAATAAATTTTGAATAAATATAAATATTTAAACTTATTAATAAAGTCGATTTTTTTTAACTATCGACATATTTTTCTCTTCTATTGACTTAATTTTATTCTCTGTCGACTTATTTCAAACAGTTAACTTATGTTTTGGTTGGTTAATTTATAACATTGTCGATTTTTTGAACTGTTGACTTGTTTTTTGTTCATTGATTTATAATTTTTTTCTATCGACTTGTTTATTAATGGTAGACTTACTTCATTAATCGTTGACTTATTAATAAGGTTGATTTTTTGAACTGTCGACTTATATTTTGTTTTCATTGACTAAATTCATTTTCTATCGACTTATATTAACACAGTCGACTTATATTTGGATTAATTAATTTGTTGATTTATATATTTTTTTCTGTCGACTTAATTTTATTCTTTGTTGACTTATGTAAAAACAGTAGACTTATATTTTGATTAATCGATTTTTTTACATTGTCGACTTTTTCAACTACTGATTTATTTTATTTTATATGGAGATATTTATTTTGGTAATAATATTTTAATAAATAATTTATTTTAAAATATAAATAAATTAATAATTAATTAAAAATAAATATAACATATTAAATTAATGAAAAAATTCGAAATATTTTTAAAAACATATATATATATATATTTCGAATTGATGATTAATATTATTTTAGTTATTATATAAATTATTTACTAAATCAATGATAAACTTAAATAACTTTTTATTATATAATAAAAATTTATAATTTATTTCGATTTATTTATTTGTAATGACGTATTTAAATATGTTAAATAATCATTATCTATAAATTTAAATTTATTTCGATTTATGTGTTTCGATTTATTTATTTGAATTTTATTTTAGTTAATAATAAATATAATTAATTAATTTTTGTAGTTATTATTATTTTTTAAGATTTTAACTAACTAAAATAAATATCTCAAAAATATTTTCAAATATTTAATTTTTTAAAAACGTATTTAATATAAAATTTTAATTTTAATTTTTAAATTATATTTGTAATATTTAATTAACTAAATAATATGAGGAATTGGTACAAATGCCCCTGATTCATTGTCACTTTGTAAAAATACCCCTCTGTAATCTACCCTCTCTAATTTATACTAAATAGACTATTCTACCCTTCTGAGACAACTCCTCCATCTACACGATTATCGCTTTGATCTTGAATTTTCCGTAAATTTTCCAGCGAATCTGGATTCGTTTGAGGTTCGATTCCATAAATTGATCATCATCATCTTCCACTCAGCTGCAGAGATGATCTTAGCTCCTTGTTCTCTTTGATGTTGCTTCTTCTTCTCCGGTGAAGCATTAGAATTCTTCAGATCTCGCCGCATAGGATCTGATTCGGCAATCCTTGAGAAACAGGAAGGAGGAAGAAGAAGACCATGGCAGGGGCGGCCTCAGCGCTGTTTTGTTTTAGAGCAAACGACAAATCAACATCTCTCTCTCTTTCACTTCACGTCTGCGACTGGTGTCTTCTTCGAGATCCGGATCTCATCGGCCTTTCTCACCAATCTCGCCATATCATTTTTCTCTGTCGATCTGCTCACCATTATTTCGAGGACTTGGGAATCTGGAGATGTCTATTTGAGAGTAAAGACTGTCATCCACTGTTAGATTTACAATAAAGGATAATGGCTGTGGTTGATGTTCACCGGTTCGCTGAGTCAATCACTTGCCATGCTTGGAGTCCTGATCACTCCAGTATGTTTCCATCTCTCTCATTTTTAGATCTTTTATGCTTCTCTTCCTTCGCTTCTGTTTCATTTAACGGTTGGTCTTTAGGTAGAGATGCATATCAATTACCTTCTTTACAGAAATATGAAAAATTGAGTTTTTAAAACGTTCACTTATTGGTAATCAAATTTCTTGTAATTCCTAGGAATTGAGGATTTTCGGGTCAATGTTTTGTATGCTCATTGAAGATTCCAGAGAGATGCTATGTAGAGATGGGAGCAGTTTTGTATCTTGTTACATATGGTTTAAATCTTTTTAAGCATGTAACCATTTTATATGTGTTGTGACATTTGTTTCGTTTTTCTTCTAGTGGTTGCTCTATCTCCTAACACTAATGAATTTCATATCTATAAATCATCATCTCAAGACCAGTGGGAGAGGTTACATGTCCTCCAAAAGGTGAAGCTTTTCTCTCTCTCTCTCTCTATCTGATACTAATGAACCTGCGCTCCTTTTCCTTTCACATCTTGGGAATTCTTTACTTTCATATATTTGTTTGGTATGAGGGATTCACTTGCGATTGAGGCATCTTTCTTGTAGGTTCTTCTTCTTCTAACCTTTTTTGGTTTTACAATGTATTTGTTCATCTCGAGAAGTTGTTGACTCTTGGCTGTTTGGTTTGAAATAATTGTATTTCAAGTAGAGAAATTTCTTTAGAGAAATAGTTTTGCATTCTTATTCCTTGTGAGTTTCGCTTGATCTTATATAGTGATGTGTTTGAGTTTTGCAGAGATAATTTCTTTTGTATGTTACTTACGGAGTTGTCGGTGGGAACAAAGAGGATGTGATCCCCCCAAAGAGTGGGAGCAACATAAGGCAAGGGACGACTTCTCTCAAGATCACCACTAGTCTCACTAGAAGCCTTAACACATAAGTAGTGTTTTGTCGATCTCCGAGAAAGAGTGTTGTGGTTTTGAAGCAAATGTATTGGAAAGAGCGACAGTTTGGTCATAAGAGGAAAACGAGTACGAAGGTGAGGGAGAGTTTTAGGACCAAAACCCATTCTTGATGTTTCCATTATTTTGTCACTCTCAAGAGAGATACAGACGTATTAGTCAAAATAGACGAACAGATTCGATAATGATGGTGGTGAAGTATATTATTGAGTTTATATACAAGTGAAGTATATCCGGTACAAATCGAATGTGTACATAACCAAGACTAAACCACCTATATATCTAATAAGACAAGATAGTCTATGTTTCTCTTCGTTATGTTTGATGTATTTTTCTAAAGCATTCTCATATGTACCTTAACGGCCACGCTGTTAAGGTACAGAGATTGAGAAGTCTCTTTTAAAGACAATGTGTTCTTTGAGACTTGATATGACATTATATCAAATGATCTTTTTGCATTTGGTGTCTACGTTGGAGATTTACATATACCAATCAAATATATCAAACGTGAATAATATATTGTATATGAAACCAACACCTCTTTGAATATCACCATGTAAACTGAAAAGTAGAATCGAGTCAAGAGTGTGTTCACGTTTGCTTGTGATTGGCCATCAAGTTTACTTCTTGGGGACTCCAAGCCTTAGCCTGAAGTCTTCTTCCATAAGGGGAAGACCTTCACGGAGCTTCACCTTTGGTTCCCATCCCAACACTTCTTTAGCCTTTGTGATGTCTGGCTTCCTCTATCTTGGATCATCCGGTGTGTTCTCGACCATCTTTATCTCTATGCTTGGGTTTATCAGCTGAAACCAAACCAAGATATCATAACCAGAAAACACAGTAAATCGAAAAGCATATACTCATAACTATCAAGAAACCAGACTCTCACTTCCTTCACTGTCTCAGCCAGTTCCACCATCGTAAACTCCCCTGTGAAATTCAAGATTCAGATACAAAGCATAGACTGGTTGGTTTGTGTTTGGTCTAAAGAGGAAATGTTACACGTCTAACCTGGGTTACCGATGTTGATGGGGCCAGTGTCATCTCCTTCCATGCATGAGGCGCATAAGTCCATCGACCATGTCAGATACATAACAGAAACTGCGAGTCTGTGTCCCCAGTTTCTGAACTGTCAATGCCTCACCCCTACATATTTATGGCAACAACAAGAACAAGAGATGAATAATCAATCAGGCCATAGCTCGGAAAAAAAAAATTGTTTAATGGATTGAGCAAAGGGGTCTCACCGTAGTGCTTGAGCAATTAAGTTGCTTACAACACGGCCTTGATAACGATAAACTGGAACAATCCCAAAGAGATGACCATCAAATTCCTAGTCATTTCCTGGTGAACATAATTCGCCAAAATTTCTTCCACTCCTTCATTTATGTGATAGAGTAAATGGATTTTTGGTAAGAAAGAAGCGCTACTGTAACCTCGAGAAGACGATAGACGCGATAAATTGGCTGCCTTAGCGAGATAAGATTGCCGAATTGACGAAGAAATCGAACGATCGGTGATGAGATTGGTTGAATCCGGTTTGAGTTTATGGGCTAGGGCAAAGGGACTCGAAGAGAGGTCTCGTCCCAGTTGGTTTCGCACGACGGGGGAGGCGGACGCGGAGGAGATGTGACTCATCGAGAGAGGTAAAGTCTTTAAGAGTGAGAGATTGTGGGATTGGCGGTGGAGATCGAGGATAGTGCGGCGGAGAGAGAGAGACAACGTGGAACAAGAGAGACTGCAAAAAGAGAGACGGCGGAGAGAGAGACAGGTTCGTCGGAGATGGACACGACTGAAATCGGCGCCGGAGAGTGACGTCGGAGGAGTCTCCATCGGAATCGGAGGAGAAACTGTAGGGTTTTGTTCATTAAGGGTAGTTTCGTCTTTCTGAGACAAAATGAGGGGCATTTTTACAAAGTGACAAACTGAAAGGGTATTTTTGCATAAGGGCATGGCTAAAAGGGCATTTTTACAAATCTCCCAAATAATATTTATTTTCAGATTAATTAAATATTAATTAAGGGCTAAAATGTCATTTTAAATATTATAAGAGGCACACTTCAAATTTTACAAAGATACTAGATTAGGACCTGCGTATACGCGGCTTTGTAATTAAAATATTTATAACCCGTTTAAAAAGAAAAATTTAGATATGTTAAATATTTACAAATTATTTGATTTTAATTTCGTCTTTATTTATTAATTATTTTTTAATTAAACATTTTATAACCCGTGTAAGAAACATAAAAGATTTAAAATCGGTATATACACAGGTTATAAAAAATTTTATAATCCGTATAAGAAAACAAAATTAGATATTCTGTGAAATATATGTATATAAATTTCTTAATTTAATTTTCTTATTTATTTATTTATTATTTTTATATATTTTAAATATATATGTTTTTTAATTAATTATTTTTCAAAATTTTATATCTTCATCCGTTGAAATTAATTTTTACGCATCAACCTCCTGTACATTGACAAAAGAATTCGTATCTTATCAAAACGTGCAGAATAATATGAAAATATCACATTCGGATCAAAACATCTATTATCACACAATAGTCATATCAAACATCTGTAAATCCTCGCATCAACAAAATTATTAGTACAGTAACCCTAAATAATCACATCAAAAGTAAAAGATGTGTAAAACTTACTTTATCATACGATGATAGCTTATGTACAATCAGTTGAAACATCACCCAAATTTTTATGCATCGATACATATGGTTTGTTTCACATCTTCACAATCTACAACCATTATAAAATAACATAGTTCAAATTTTTATAAAAGTATAGGAACAATTATAAACGCAATAAACTTCTATGAGCTAATGCGAAAACCTATCAAAGTATATATATATAGGAAACTGAGAGGCAGGTAAATTTTCTTAATTTATATAATCATTTCTCTTTTAGAATTATTAATTTAAAATTATAATTAGTAATATAATTATCTTTTTAGACTTTTTAACATTAGTTTTTTTATACTTAAATTTATTTAAATTTTAATCTTCCCTCATAATTATCTTTTTATATATTTAAAATAAAAAATTGTTTAAGTTATAATTTTCTTAACATTATCTTTTTACATTTTTAAATTAATTAAAATTTTTATCTTCTATCATAATTATCTTTCTATATATTTAAAAGTTAAAACTATTAAAAACAAATAATTGTTTTTTTTGAAAAGTTATTTAAATTTTAATCTTCCCTAATAATTATCTTTTAAAATATTTAAAATTATTAAAAATAAATAGTTGTTGACACGTGTCAAAATTTCTAACGGATAAATATAACACGTGTCGCGATCTCTTGAATTGCTAACTTCGAAAACCCAACTTTATATAATAAGATAGTATATTTTTCAAATTTCTCTAAACATACAAGGTATAGTAGCAAATTATTCCAAAAAAAAACAAGAAGTTATGTTATTCCAATGATAGTTACATAAGCCGAGACAAAAGATTGTGATGTAGTCCCATATTCAGTCCATTATGAGCAAGAGGTGCATACATCCATAGATCATCTGAACTCAAGAGCTACATTGCAAAATTTCCAAAAACGGCAAGAAACAAAAGTTTTTGGTTAGGGAGAAATGTTATATAACCAGAGTTTAGGAAAGAGGTGTACATGGTTTCTTGCAGTACAAGACTCGAACAAGACAAAAGTCGTTACCTTAATTTGCAGCTGCAAGAACTTCACGTAATGGACGGCTTCTTCCAGCATTGTGCTCATATCGACCTTTGTCCCATTAGGAACTAGGCTCTGCAATATCTTTAGCCTATCGTTGATCCTTTCTCTTCGTTTCTGCAACATTCATCAACATTATATTATTCCACAAAACCTAACAACTCAAATCAGCAATGAAAATATTTTGTTTAGTTTCTTGAATTACCCGAGCGTATAGGCTCTGAGGATCTGAAGCTATCCCTTTGCTGGATTTTGCTTTGCCTTTAAGATTTTTTGATGTATTAGCCGCTAAACCTAAAGCTTTCTCATCATCTGAACTATGGAATCTGCTTAAGCTCTGACCATCTCTCCAAACAGTCTTAGGCGGCTCGGTGACCAAATTGCTTTCCAGGCTTAACTTTTGCTTCTTCCTCGGTTTCATCAGCTCCTGCTACGCATTAACCATTATCGTTAGCTCATGTATATTGCGCTGTAATGCCTTAGCATTCGATATAAAAAACATAGTAAAATTAACGTTTTGACTTGAACTTACTTGTCTTGAGTCGACATAGAGGTTCGTTTGGTGAATGGAACCATCAAATGGGAAAAAATCATCACAAGAGAAAACATCAGTCTCATTAGGAGAATTGTAAAAACTAGATTCGTCAGATGAACATTGATCAAAGTTGAACATCCCCATAAGAGACTCCAATTCACCATCTACAAAAGCTTCATTCTCCATAGCTAATGCTTAATTTCTATTTTTTCTTGTGTGTGTCTTGACATTTATATATAGCAGCGTGCCAGCTTATATCGAGACTTGAGGAAAATAACTTTGAGGAGAAATATAAATATTTAATGGTTGGTTATAGAAAATCTTTATTCATTGTCTTGAACAAGTTTTAATGTTCTTAACCTACCATGATCAACTACGATTAGTCAACTTGTGGGGTCGATAAAAGCCAAGTTTAGACAGAGTCAAAGATGAATGCCACTCCATTGCATGACGAGTACATTAATATTGTTATATTATATATAGCAAGATTCATGTTTTTCAATGAATGTGAAACATTTTTATGTATACAAAATCACAAAGAGAGTAAAGAAAGAATATATATATATGGGGCGCCCCCAATGCACGTTTACAAAAACGTCTTGTGACCATGAACTTGTACGTTTTGTTAGTTTTCTAACTTTTGGGAAAATAATAAACCAGTTGTGAATTTCGTTTCCGCAAAACATGGATGATCTGTAGTATCTTACGTTCGGATTCGGAGTTTCCACCCTTAAAAAAACAAAAATAAAAATCATTGAGCCGAAATACTTCATATATTCAGTTTGATTACCTTAACTTTAACTGTTAAGCCGTTTTGGGTCACATTTATTGGACCGGTCCTGACCGCAATCATCTTACAATCCAAAAAGTGTCTAATTGATCTACACGGTCCAAGTAAATCTGTCGAAGCTTAACTTCTTCTCAAAGCCTAATATTGTGGCCGAAATTTATTCGTGAATAGGTTTGTGCTAATGAGTTATGTGTAAACATTTATATTTAAATCTGCATAATACATATTATTAACAAAATAAACAAAAACCCTATATTTTAAAAAAAATAAAATAATAATAAACAAAGAGACAGCAAAAGACCAAAGGACGGCACGGAACAGTTTGAGATTCCGACTCGTTTGCTTGTCTTAAGATCACCCTTGCATACACAAACAAATAAAATTTAATAAGCCAAAAGTCATAATCCAATATAAAAGTAATTAAGATAAAAACACAGCTCGGAGATGTTCTTGTCTCTAAGGTACAATGCATTATATATCTTTAAGGATTTGCTTACCTGTTCATTGGTTTTTAGACTTTTTGTTTAACTGAAATATGGTTACATTGTTCGTTGACATTAATCCTTTTGTTTCTTATGCATGCATGTCCAAAATCATGTTTAAAAAAAAAAATTAGAAGGTGATCTAGTCTTTTACCACCCGACTAATCTTTCACGGTGATTGTAGCCGTCGAGTAGCCCATTCACCGAATTTTCTAATGCACCTAAAACATTACAATATTTCGACTAGCTAATTAAAGTTGTGTTTTTCAACCTCCATTTGCTACATTCTTAATTTCGAAACTTTTCAGATTACTTACACACACTCACATACAAAAAAAAGAATATACTAGCTGTTGGGGGGTAATGAAATTTCGTTCTTTAGCTATTGATGAATCAGTTCACGATACGTTACACTTAGGCAAAAGATCCAAGCAGAATCTCTTTCCCATGGTTCTCCCATTTTAACATCGCCGAGAAGCATAAGGTGCCCCCTTCTGCTTTGGGGTTCATGCATTCTTTTAGTGGTTAAGTCTACCACTAAACATGGACCTCTTTGACCTAAGAAGGTGTAAGTACTGTTAGAAATCATCGGACCCACAACAAAACCAACACACAAAGACCTTTCTGAATTGCGAGAATATATAGGCAGAGCTTGTGATGGAACACGTTTGAAAAACCACGAAAGAACACGTGCTACTTGATGTTATGGAAACTCAAAACATACCACAAGTGCATGAAAAGGTTGAAGTAATATTTAGGGACTGATTCTTCTAAGGAGAAATCTTTGATTACACACCAGAAAATTTTGCTTCAAGTTAATTTAAATGTGAAATGAGAATGTTATTTTTTTGTTGTTATCAAAGAAAATGCTGATGTGTCAGCACCAGGAGAGAAACATCCATCTTTTATTGTATTAATACAACGATGTAATTCGAAACAAAAATGTACATTAGATAAACAACCTATAAGTTTTAATGCTTTCGGTTTTTTTACTATTATCTTAAATATAAATATCATACAAAAACTTACGTACAATATAACAACAATATATAATAAATAACAAACTAAACATTAAAATGTTACAAATAAAATTTTCTATTAATAAAACAACGTATTAATAAAAAGCCCGCAGCATCGCGCGGATATTTTACCTAGTTGTGATTAAAAGTTAAAAAGTAATGTATTTTTTTGTAAGTGACATTTATGAAAATTTTTTTTTTTGTAATCTCTTGAGGAAGCTGGTGTCGGCCGACTCGGCCCCACTGTTGAAAAGTCGTCAACTTTAAGAGATGTTGAAAATATCTACTTCCTCCTCTTGTACAGCAGTTTGGTAGCTAGCTACTGCTTTCGGAGGTTTTTTTAGGAATTAATTAACAGAGGGGTCTCAGTCTCTCTTATGTATCCGATTTTGTTTTGTATGCTTCTTTCTAATTTAGTTCTTGTTTCTTGGGAATCGAATTAGTTTAGGTAGAGAGAAGACGACCACATTGGTCTTCGTTTTGCAGATTGAAAACAGAGGAAGAAACTACATACATACATACATGAATCATCCGAGGAGTAAATTTGTGAGGTGGTCACTTCTTTGAATTTTGATCAACTTGTTTTAAAGTTGCTTATATATATATATATATGTCAAGGGTTTTGCTGTAGTAATGATATCTATCTTATGTTGATACAACAGGTTTGATACTGGGAATATGGGGAGGTCTTCTTCAACCATGCTACATGTAAATGGGAATTTCAAGAGTGTTAATAGAGGACGCTTCAAGAAGGTTTATGGTCACATGAAAACACTTGAAAACTGGAGGAAGACTGTCCTGCTAATCTGTGTGGTTGCTTTGGGTATTGACCCTTTGTTTCTCTTTATCCCTGTGATTGATTCTCATAGATCTTGCTTCACTTTCGACAAGAAGCTTGGAGTAGTCGTTTGTGTCCTTCGTACCTTTATTGACACATTCTATTTCTTTCACATTATTTTCAATTTTGTAACCGAGCTCATTGCTCCTCGTCCTCAAGTCTCTTTAAGAGGCGAGTTAATCATGCATTCTAAGGCTATAAGGCAAAAACGCCTTCTCTTCCAATTCATTGTTGACATTTTCTCAGTTCTCCCGATTCCTCAGGTAGGTGTGTGTTTACTTCCTTTCTTTGTGATCACTTCTACTTTTCCATCTATAATTGTGCATTCTTCTCATTAGGGATGTGCAATGCAAAATCTTGTAGGTGGTAGTTCTCAGTCTCGTTCAACGATCAGCCTCTCTGGTGTCAAAGAAGATACTAAAATGGATCATAATTTGTCAGTATCTACCAAGAATCGTTCGTATCTACCCACTTTTCAAAGAAGTGACAAGAGCCTCTGGTACGGTTGTAGAAACAAAATGGATTGGAGCTGCTTTAAACTTTTTCCTCTACATACTGCACAGTTATGTAAGTCTTTGGTGTTGCTCTAATGTTTTGTTATATACAGAGAAGCAAGAATTGTTATATATAATTGTGATGATATGATGGACAGGTGTTTGGGGCTTTCTGGTACGTGAGTGCAATAGAAAAGAAAAACAAATGCTGGAGTGAAGCTTGTGCTAAGACATCCGGATGCGATCTCACGAACCTGTATTGTACACGCGGTGGCGGAGACAACACTCGCTTTCTTAACTCTTCATGCCAATTAATCCAGCCTGACCAAATCACAAACTCCACAGTCTTCAACTTTGGTATGTACATTGATGCATTGAAGTCTGGGGTGGTAAATGTAGAGCCAAGAGATTTTCCGAGGAAGTTCTTCTATTGCTTTTGGTGGGGTCTCCGAAATCTTAGGTTTGTACATCTAAACTTTATGCTGTGAGCTATGAGAGTTTGTTTGTTTGAATATCAAAGCTTAGCTTGCTCTTTAACAATTTACAGTGCTTTGGGCCAAAACCTGGAGACAAGCAACTCCGTTGGGGAGATCTTTTTTGCTATCATCATATGCGTCTCTGGTTTACTCTTGTTTGCTGTGCTCATTGGAAACGTTCAGGTAATGTTCATACCTCAGAAACCTTGATTTTGATGATCTCCTAAAACTGATTCTTTTGTTGATAACAGAAGTACTTGCAATCAACTACGATTAGAGTAGATGAAATGGAGGAGAAAAAGAGAGACACTGAAAAATGGATGTCATATCGGGTGCTACCAGACTATCTCAAGGAACGCATTAGGAGATACGAGGATTACAATTGGCGAGAAACCAGAGGCATCGAAGAGGAAGCTCAACTTCGTAGGCTTCCAAAAGACCTCAGACTCGAAACCAAACGCCATCTTTACCTGAAACTGTTGAACCGTGTAAGCTCCCCTTTTTTTGTGATTCATCACTCTATCTCTGAGGTTCACATAATATATATAGCTTTTTTGACTTGTCAGGTTTCTTGGCTCAACATCATGGATGATGGTTGGCAACTAGAAGCATTGTGCGATCGAGTTAAGTCTGTGTTCTACTCGGCGAACAGCTACATAGTGAAAGAGGGTGATCCAGTGGATGAAATGCTGATTGTAACAAAAGGAGTACTAAAAAGTACAACCGGATCTCGTGTAATAGACGGTAACTACAATTGTTCTTACCTCGGAGCAGGTGACATATGTGGAGAACTTCTATTTTGGATACTTGATCCACATCCTTCATCTCGCCTTCCCACCTCAGACAGAACCATAATGACTCATACCGATGTTGAAGGCTTCATTCTTTTGCCTGATGATGTCAAGTTTGTAGCTTCTCATATCAATCGCTTTCAAAGCATCAAGTTCAAACACATGTTGAGGCAAGGCTTAGAAACCAAAGTAGCAGCTGAGGGATTTTTTAACTAACCTTAAACAAACCACATGACCTTAAACTTACTTTTTTTTTTTTTTTCAGGCACTACTCAGTGCAATGGCGATCATGGGCAGCATGCTTCATACAAGCAGCATGGAGGGCACATAGCAAAAGGAAGCTTTCTAAGATCTTACGCACTGAAAGAGAAAATCTGCAAACTCCACAACCCAGCCTTGGAGCAGCTCTCTATGTGTCGAGATTTATTTCTAAAACTTTGTTGCCTCTACATGTGTTGCCTCCAGTACCTCATAAGCCAGCCGATCCTGAGTTTTCAAAGGATGAAACATAGTGTATGAAGGTAAATGACTCAGTAGGATATATAGAGAAGGAAGTGAAGACTCATGATCGCTTCCCATTTCCCCTGTCACAAGTTCTGTTTTCTTCTTCTTCTTTCTTTCTTTACAAACAAACTTAGAAATATGTGAATATATTGTTCTGTAGAGAATTCTGCTCCAACTATAAGCAATTGTTGGAGCAGAACAAACAATAAATTCAAGAGCCTGTATTTATAAAAAAAAAAATTCAAGAGCCTGCAACTATATTTAGAGAGATGGCAGTGAATTGTCTAAGCAATTGCTCTCTACTAGTCTTGCTAGGTCATTATCTTTTCTTCTTTATTTATCTCTCAACATATTTTGCAAAGGTCATATATGGTCATACAACCATGCTTTAGGCTCAGGGTTTCTGAGATATCTTCAGTCTTTTCCTGAAACATAGTTTTGGAGCTAAGGAAAAAAAAGACCATTTTGGTAAAAAGCTCTTAATAAGTTGAGAAAAATGCATTTGATACAAGATTTTTCTTTAAATATTTATAAAATTTTAAATCAAATTTTATTCGGAACGTTTAATATCTGGTTCAATATTTGAAATATCAGATAAGTTTTATATATTAATGTTAATAGCCGAATAACTGTAAAAAAAAAAAGTTGGAATAGTTGAAAAAAATGTCAGAAAAAAAAACGATAGGAAAAAATGTAATTTTGAAGAATTTATGATAACGTAGTTGTTAATTGGTGAAATTAAAACTGATATTAAGAAAAAGGCGATATCTTTCTGTTACTTTTTAGAGGATTTGGGAGTAAAAAACAAATCAACAACTAAAAGTTTGTAATCTCTAAACTTATTTCATAAGGTAATAAAACTTAAAATATATTCAAAAACCTAAATTTATAAAATCAAATACTCAAGAACCATACGATGATATAAACAATAACACCAAAAACAAAAACGACCATTGAAATTATCAAAATTTATGAAATGTGTTTCCAAACAACATATATTAAATTATAAAATCGAAAAAAAAAACAGAAAAAGATATAACAAAAATAAAAAAAAAAAAAATCTCGCGGCGTAGCGCGGGTTCAAACCTAGTCTAAACTAATAATGGAATAACGAATAAAATAAAGTAACTAATTAAAGATAAACAACCTAAAATAAGCAAGCAAAATAAATGTATAAAAACAAAAATAAATAAACGTTGAATGAAATAAAGTAAAGTAATTGACTAATTGATAAGCTGAGTGTAAAAAAAAAAAAAACTACCAAACAAATGTCCTTGAACATGAAACATTAAAGTATGACTAATCTACTCTCGTGGCGCTAATCAGTTTTGCTAGTCATTTAAAAGTGCGAAAAATCCCATTTGACAAATAAAGTGATTCAAAAGACTCAACAACTTTTATGGTTAGAGAGGAGAAGAAGCTCACAAAAAAAACTCAACATCTTTTTTTTTTTTTCATTTTCCGAACCTAAAAAACTCCTAACATCTGACCAAAACAACTAGGCTTAATCTAGCCTTAGGTACATTTAAGATGAATGATCTGATATGATTATCACAAAGCAATAATCAAATCATCGTAGTCTAATCTACCCAAAATCCAACAAAAAAGATTATTCATACATACATAAGAGATATAGAGAGGAAACAAGTAAAGTAATAGTCTTCTTGAATGACATATTGAAAGGTGCAATTCTTTTCTTTTTGGTTTGAGAGAAGTTCAAATCTTTATTCTAAAAGTGCTTTAAATTAGCAACATGTCTTAAAACATAAAATAAAATTAGCTAAGATAAAATTTAACATTTAAGGCCTTAAATGATAGTAGATTATACACTAGTTTTTTTATTTTGTTTTTAAAAACCCATTTTTTCTCTATTTAAAATTTTACACTAAATAGATTCCTTAAAAAATAGGAAAACTAGTTTTTAGTATTTCTTTACAATTATTAACAAAAACTAGAATCCACTTAATTTAAGATTTTGAAAAAAAACTCATGACTTTCATTTTTTTCTCTATTTTTCTCTTTCATTTCTCTTTCTTTTGTAGATAATAATAAACAATAAACAACAATCATAAACTAAAATCATCATTCAAGTTTTTTGAAACTAAAATCTATTACAAAAGGGAAAAAAATAAAATCAAAAACTAAAAACTAAAACCCAAACCAAAATCTATAATCTAAAACCTATTTAAAAACCAACAAACATTTATATATAGCCTAAATTAGAAAATACGGTCTAAGTTTGGATTTATAGGTTTTAAAATACAAACAACTGTACTTTGATTCATTCATATTAAATTTTAAAAGAAGCAATCATTATTATGTAGTTGGGATTCAAATGTCAACTCTCAACTAATCAAGAAGAAGAGTACATAGCCCGACTTGTGTACCATTTCTCTCCCCACAAACGTGCCAAAATTATATATATTCCACTCTCACCAAATTTTTAAAATAATATTTTATTTTACATACTTTCATTACAACTTACAACAACTTGCTCCGCACATATTTCGTTTCATTATTAAATAATTAAAATAGCCAATTTGGCCACCCACTCTCACTCTTCTTCTCACGCAACTTCCTCTTGCTCTCAAGATTCTTCTCTAACACTTCACCTTCTTCTATATATCTCTTTCTTTGCTCTAAAGTTGCTCTAAAGTTAGGTTTTAATTCTTGAAAACAATGGCGCTTGAAGCTCTTAATTCACCAAGATTAGTCGAAGATTCATCAAGATTCCATGGCTTTGAGCAATGGACCAAAGGTAAGAAACGATCAAAACGTTCTAGATCTGATCATCATCACCATAGTCTCAGTGAAGAGGAGTATCTAGCTTTCTGTCTCATGCTTCTTGCTCGCGACGGAAGCGATCTTGATTCCGTTGTGGCCGAGAAGCCGGTTTATAAGTGTAACGTATGTGACAAGACGTTTTCGTCTTACCAAGCTCTCGGTGGTCATAAGGCGAGTCACCGGAGTTTATTTAACGGTGGAGATAGTGATAATAAGTTGACACGGCCCGTCGCCGTGAAGTCTCACGTTTGTTCGATTTGTCAGAAGTCTTTTGCTACCGGTCAAGCTCTTGGCGGCCACAAACGGTGCCATTATGAAGGAAATGGAAACGGTGGCGTTTCGAATTCAGAAGGTGTTGGGTCTACTAGCCACGTCAGCAATAGTAGCCACCGTGGATTTGACCTTAATATTACGCCGGTGCAGGAATTTTCGCCGGACGATGAGGTGATGAGTCCGATGGCGACGAAGAAGCCTCGCCTGAAGTAAGTAAGTGTCTGTTGGAGATTTATCAAATGTAAATACCAAATTTCGAATTCAAATTCAGTTTTGTTAATTCTTTTACCAATTCAAAATATCTAGCATTAGAGGAAAAATATATTTGATTTACTGTTTAGTTGACCAAACAAAATACTCATTTTTTCTTGATAAAATATGAGTTTGGTTGAAATTTTGTATGTTTCGATTGTTTTACATAATAAAATATGATTTTTATATAAATTCAAAGAAAGTTGTAAGTTGTAATATTTATTAAACATACACAAATTTTTGGGACGATGGCTATGTGTGAATCAGTTCCTATGTTTCTAAAGTAAAAATTAATATATCTGTAGAACAAAAGTAGCAACAACATACATTACTAAATTTGATAAGCACACCGAATCGAATATTTACAACTGACTTTGGGTTGTTAAACTATCAAGTGAATTGGCCTCTCTATAAGTTAAAACTCGGTTTTGTTAAATAACTTTGATACCTTACGATTGTAGCTGTGTAACCTGTGTCCTCAAACTGCATTCCGGTACCTGCGTATTTTAAAAGATAAATCCCCAAATTTCTTAGCTATAGAGTGGAAAAATCGATATTGAATTTGAGATATTGTACCTGCAGAGCTGAGATTGTGTTTAGGAGGTCGCGGCACACGTTGAGCAATACTTCCTCCTTGACATTTACACGGCCAAGTTCTGCTGCCAAGCTGCTTATTTTCCCAACCTGAGAAAATAGGATTCACTTTTTAATATGCAAATATGAATAACTATCGACGCAGTAGATTACATTCCTCTTCTCACAATCACTTAGTACTGACAAAGTTATAGTGTGTAAGCGGCTATTCACTTGACTACAACAGGAGATAAGCGCAGTCAAATAAGAACGGATGTGTTCTATCAACTCAATACATCTCTTACTGACTATTTATCTTAACGATTCCTTTTAGGTGGTGTTTGTTAAAGGTTGCGAGTCAAACATTATTCGAGTACGGGAGAAAAGAAAGGGTCACCTTTGGCAGCAACAAGCATATGGAAGATGCCATTGCCTGCATAACATCAACTGCTGAACAAATGGCATCTTTAACACTTTGAACATTTACCTGCATATGATATCATCATCAGCAAATATCACATATGCTTATCCCAATACAGTACTAAGCAAAATACATTTTGAGTAAGAGCCAAACCATTGCCCCGCAATCAACAGGTAGACAAAGTGTGCTGCCTTTCAACGCTTCACCAGCTCCTACTAAAGAACCCATATAATCCCGGTCCATAACTAACCACTCTTCTAGATGTCCCATCTATACATACACATGAAAATTTTTCACTTTCTTGCTAAGATTCAATTGGAAGAAACTTTAATGAGGTCCCAAAGCAGTAAGAAGCAGAACATACAAGGGAAGGAATATAAAAAGAAAGAAGAAAAAAAGGAAAAGCAGAAGATAGAAAAGAACTCATATAAAGTGTTACTATAAAGCGTACTAGCCATTCAAATTTTTTTTAAAAAAAGCGGAATAACTTACCTGCCTATTGAGGATAGATATCAGTTTCAAATTCTGCTTCAGGTGCTGCAATTCAATTCTTTTCGCTCTGACAGAATCATACAGTTTAGAGATGCTTATCCATGCATTGTACAGTCTTTTCTGCAATGAAAACAAGGCTGCATCAGAGTTTGTGGCCTCTCATTGACAAAAAATTGAAAACTAACCACTTGGACATAGGTGTATAGAGAAGCCTGTACTGACATAAATAAATTCGAATTTCAACACAAGACAGAGGTACCTACGAGTTTGTTTTGAATATAACTAACGGATATTCTAAAACCATCAGCAGTTCTATCATTCATAGTGACTGAAATGATTGAGAACACTTATTGTGCTAATCAATAATCAAATATTCTAAAGCATTGAGGACGAAAAATGATTTACTAACCTCCGCTCTCATCTTTTGTGTAGAGATAACAGCATTTGCTTGTGCATTAGCAAATCGCCATTGCAGCAACCTATTGTGTAATAGCCTTAACAAGTGAGCATCAGAAACCCCATCCTCTCTGATCTTCTCTTTAGCATCCACAGCAAAATTCAGAACCAAAGGCGTGGTAGTGCCTTTACTAACTGAGCTTCTCACTCTTAGTGGGCTCATCCTGCCTGAAGGACTAATCCAACTTGGCGGAATCACACTTCTCGAAGGGCTTATTCCCCTAGCAATGCTGGTTCCTCTCGGACTCGACAAAGCTGCAGTCATACCAAATTTACCAGGTGAAGCATGTCGAATCTGCTCACTCTTTGGAAACAATTGGCTTCCTTTTGGGGACAATACAGGACTATCCACAGTAATCTTCCTCACTACATTAGATTTCACAACTGGTGATCCAGGCTCTAACCGATACGAAACTCTCGCCTTAACCACATTGCCACGAGCTGGTAACATCTTCCCTATTCCATTAGAGCTTCCAGAAGAAACACTCTCTGTATCCAAATCAACACTCAATGAATCTCTCCTTATCCGTTCACGCGAAACCGGTCTATCATTAACCATGGAACTCTGAAGAGCTCTAGCTACACCATTCCTAGATCCAGTCAGTTTCTTCCTAGTATCTGTAAAATCTACACTTCTACTCAAACAATTAGGTTGCAGAGACTTAGGCCATTGATCAGAGAGCTTCGACTTCTCTTTCTGAACACCACCACTCCTAGATGTTGTCGCCGGCGAAATCGTCTTCCTCTTCTCTAATGGAGTAATCGGCGACGAAATCACCTTCGATCTGTTCGCATTCCCTGTAAACGAATCAGCCTGAAACGAAGCAAACAAGCTTCTCCCAGAAGTCAACAACATTCTCTGCGCTTTAGAAACCTCTCCACTACCACTACTACCTCGTCGATCTAACGACTCACGACGCGGCGTTGATTTCGGCCGATTCACAGCACCCGACGACGGAGTCACAGGTCGAGTAACAATCGGCGATTGACATCTCTTCGGTGATGATGATTGATGGAATAAAGAAGAGGAAGTACCGTTAAGGTATCGTGATGATACATCTCGTGTTTTTGGCCGGCGATGTGATGATTCCGATGGAAACGACGGCGGTTTGTTTCGTTTAACGTTTGTATTGAAAGAAGGTGAAATTGCAGCTGTCATCTCCGACATTGAGAAATCAACAACATTGCAAATGTGAGAACAAATGGAGATTGTATAGAAGATTTCTGCAACGGATTTGAGAGATTTCCGGCGAAATTAGGGTTTTGATTTTAATTTGAAATTTGTGAGTTAATTTTTTGGACTGTTAAGTATAAATCTCCGGCGAGAGAGAAGAGAGTGGGGAAGGTGGGAGAGAGCATAACTGTCGTTTCTTTCTTTCTATAACTAAACCAACTTTAATCATAAGTTTAACGTAACCGGAATTAAACCGGACTATACAATTTGAATCCCGGTACTCTCCCTCGCAGTGAGTCCTACTTGGCCAAAAATGGTAAATAAAGATCATCCTAACACATCATAATACATTACAATTATTATTATTTTTGGTCAAACATTGCAATTATTTTAAATATATGAAAAATATACAAGAAAAAAAAACAAAAAAAAAATCATGAGAAGTATCTATATGATCAAAGATTTTACTTATGTTGAATTAAATGAATGAACAAATTACGTAAAATCATTTAAAATTATAATATGGCTTAACATGGTGAATGCATATTATTTATTGAAATTTAATAAATAACTTTATAGAAAAAAAAACCCTAAAAATTTAAAGAGCATATAAAGATTGCAATTTTCTGTGAAAATACACAAATCCATTCATAGTAATAACAAATGTGCTAAAATATTAGAATTAGAAGACAATTTGCATTTTATTTAAGTAAAACAAAATGGAACAGAGATATTAAAGACATAAAAACATAAACTTGAAAAAAAAAAAAAAACATAAAAACATAACAACATTAACTTGATAGAAACAAAAAAAAAACATAAAAACATAAAAACATAAACAAGCTTTTCTTTTACGATTACAAGATATTGGAAATCTCATCGTCGGTTATTCCATTGCTACTAACTCCATCCTCTCTTTTGATCACTTGAAACTAGCCATGAAATTTTGATATCTTCTTTTATTTCTTGCACGGAGTCTCTGCTCTCTTTCTTTCTTCGTCTCACTCTTGTAGTGAGATTGCATATGGGCAGCAAATTTTTGAGAAGTAGCAAACACACCATTACATTTGGGACATGTATATGGCCCGTTTTTCTTACATGGTATACTATGTGTACGACCATCATACTGATCATCATCTTCTTCGGAATCTATACCATCTTGGCACGGATAAACGACATTTAGAGGTTTAGGATTCAATATATTGCATTGATTATCGAGAAAATTTGGAGGATGAGATATAGGATTCCAAATATTGGTTTCGGAATTCATGGTACGGTTGACATGTTGACTGTCATATTGGACAAAGTCAAGTGTATTGGTTGGAATGATAGTAGTATACCTATTTGTGATGGTTTGAGTAAAAGACACTTGGGTAAGATGAGGATTATTTTCAATAGGAAAATAATTCACATCAGAAATAGAATCAGAGGTTCTCCTCATCATATGATAGGGCATATATGAACCATATCCAAAAGAAGATGAAGAGACATGTGGATTTTGATAATAAGAAGAAAAAGGAGAAGAAGAAAATGAATCTACATGGTTCATGTGATCAGATGTAATGAACATCGAGCGAACCATATTGGAGTTGTGATTCATTTCGAAGGGAAACAATTCATGATGGTTTGTGGTGTCATCACTCTGAATATTGAATCTATTTAGGATGAAAGACATTTTGAAATACCAAGTGTATCTTACATACATTTGCTTATGTATCCTTTTATACTTTTAAAGTCAAAAATAAAACAAAAATAATCATATACTTTTTGGTAATAAATTCAAATTTTATGAATTCATAGTCAATATATTTTATGGATTTGAATTTTAAATTTGGCGCGTTATTTATTACTATGAATAACTTATTTTGCACGTTATTTATTTTTGTTGACCAAGTAGTATTAGATTTTGAATTATACATTCTTTCCTAAAATTTTATAAGATGTATTTTTTCAATGTTAACTTTCATCTTGTTGGATATGAATACATGTTTTTGCATTTATAAGTTTTTTGAATGATAGTTAGGTTTCATGATACTCATTTTAAAAGAAAACATTAATGCTCCATCTTAAATGTATAATAATAGAATAAATGTTTTAATTCTAATAGATGATAAATGATAACATAAAACATCATCAACATATCTAATCAAAAATTATATTATTTATAGAATGTTAATCAAAAGTTAATAATATTTCTACAAAAAAAAAATCAAAATGTAACGTATAACACATTTCAATATAAAAGTTTTGATCTATATTTATATTATACATTATATTTTAAAATTATTGATTATATAAAATATTTTTTAATTACTTATTCATGCGATAACTTTTGTTTTCTCATAAAACTTTTAATATTTAAGAAACACTGTTTCAAGAACTTTATGATCACATTGGAGATGTCTTGATGATACTAGGAAGACTTCTGCAACCGATATGAGAATGAGAGATTTCCGGTGAAACTAGGATTTGAAATTAATTGAAATGTGAGTTAATTTTGCACTAGTTAGTATCAATCTCCGACGAGAGACATAATTACGTGAAGTTTTGTGAGAGCATTAATATTTCGTGAAGTTCTAACATAATTATTTCATTTGGAACTCATTTTTTCTTAATATATAAATACAATAATGTCGCGCTATACATTTACATGTTTCTTTTGGTCAGAAACGTTGTTGGAGGATTTCCCTAAGTTTGCGAGAGAGAACACTTGGAAGGACCTCAAAACGTGCACCTTGCTATTTACAGCCTTTGTTTCTAAAGAATTGGTTATTAATTAGTGTTAAATATATCTCCTCCCTCTTCTTCAGGTTGGGCTTTGAGCCTTTATTTTATTTTAATTTGTTAGACGTCTCTAATGTGAGGAGAAGTTTCGACATCTCTATAAACTTTCTCTGCTTTGTTAAGATTCCGTGATATGGCCTCTCCGCTACCCCGTGAGTCGTCCCATGGATCTCCTCCTCCCAACGTCTCCGCCACTGCCCATTGTTGGTCGCAGCTTCCTTCAGATCTCCTACAATTGGTATTTGACCGCCTTGGTTTTGCCGATTTCCAACGAGCTAAATCCGTTTGTTCATCTTGGCAATCAGTTTCGAGAAATTCTCAGCCAAATAATCAAATCCCTTGGATGATTCGGTTCCCCAAGGGCAACAACAATTACGGTCTCTTGTTCAATCCTGAAGAAAAAGACAAAATGTACAAAACTCCAAATCTTGGCAACGATTTCGCAAAGAGCTTTTGTGTGGCGAGTTATAGAAGCTGGCTTTTGATGCAACCTCAATATGAATACATGGAAGAAGACTTTCAATGTAATATATATATTCTTGATCTTTTAACCCGCGAGAGAATCAATCTACCGACTTTCGAATCGACATATGGACTCAGCTCGCCGATATTATGGATCGATGAGAAAACCAAAGAGCACCTAGTTATTGGAATGGCTACCGAAGAATACGCGATTTCTTTCAAGAAAGGAGATCATTCTTGGAAACAAATTCCAACCTTGTCCGGTATCGAAGAGTGTTTTAGCATGGTTTACAAGGATCAAAAGCTTTACTGTCTCAACTATGCTAAACTCAAGGTCTTCGATTTTTCGGGAGATATTCCGGTGAGAGTTTTCAAAACTAGCATGCGTGGGTGCTTACAACCACCAGCAGGTCTTGGCATATGTCTTCGTGGAGATCCATTTAAGCACCTGGTGAATCACTTTAAGAATAATGTGGTAGTCACTGTAGGTGGAAATGTCTTAGTTGTTAGGTGCTATCGTCCGAGTATGTCGAAAATATGGGAATTTAAAATCTACAAGATGGAAGGCAACAACAAGTGGGAGAAAATTGTTTCTTTGGGAGGCGAGGCAATTCTTTTGGATTTGGGTGTGACAGTGCTTGCCAAGGACATGAAAGGAATCAAGAGGAACTCGATCTACTTCTTCAATGATACTCCCTTTTTTGAAGATCAATATGACAAAACCGAAATCTTCGTATTCAACCTCGATTCGAACAAGGTTGAACAACCGCACCGAATGGTTTGCTCTTCCTTTCCCTGCTCTAGAGCCCGATGGTTCTTGCCAAGTTTCAAACGAGAATGATTCTCTACAAGTAATTTTTTTTTAATATATCTACTTACCGGAACGAATCAGCCGCCTAGCCAATCTCTTCTGTTCTTAACAGAAGAACAGTGTTTTCAAGAGTTTTGTTGCTTGTAGAATACACAACTTAGGGTGGTGCAAATGGTTAACTTAAATTAATAAATTGATACGAGTTAAATATGCATTTATCTAGTTTTTTTACTACTTGAGATGAATAATAAGTTACAAAATTGATTCGACCCATTCAACTAAAAAAATTAGAAAAGATGAATTAGATGTTCACAACCTCATTAATAAATTCTTCCACCTTGTTATCAATGAAGTTTTCTGTGGCTTTCTCCAAATCTTTCGAGTTGAAAACTCTTGTGTTATCAACGTTGCCTTGGTTCGAAATCAGTTGTTGTTGCAACAATAGTCCTTCGTTACGCTTAAAGAACTTCTTCTTCTGCTTGATCTCCCTTTGCTTTATGATAAACTTATACAACCACCATGCTCCAATGGTTAGAACCAACAAGCCAAAGCCTAGACTAATACCTACAAATCACAATAGAAACACATTAAAAGTCAAATCCTTTTTTCTTTGGTTTTCTATATATGATGACATATTGCATATATAGCCAGATGATTGGTAGCTTACCAAGAATAATGGCTAGTGTCTTGTTTGTTTTGGATCGACAACGAAAGTTTCCCCGGATATTCTCACAACCAAACCCTTTCCTACAAGGGTTGCGCCCTTCAGTTTTGGCTTCTTCACACTCATCAATATCTACATAGACGAAGAATGCATCAATGATTCATGGAGCTTACAGAAACTAACACTAAGTGATACCAGAAAATGTTAATTATTTACCTGTACATCCACTCGAGAGATATGGGTTGCCCCTGTAACCAGTGTTACACATGCAGCTTCTATAGCTTTGCTCTAAATACTTACCATATCTACAAATGCAAGCTTCATAGTTACTGTAACTCCAACCGCCTGTACCCTCGGTTATCGAATAGCAAACCCCAGTATCATCAACGGACATATTATGTGACCTATCTATGAACCAACCTTACTCCACCGTTGCATATCCCTTATCGTAAAACAACTCTGGTTTGGTGAGGAAGAATGGGCTTCCGGTCACATTCAAAGCCAAGCTGAGTTCATCCGTATTGGAACAGCCAAATGAAGTTACCGGATTCTTGATTCGGATTAGCCCAAAGTAACTGCTTGATTCGTCCGGGTCCGGCAGTGAGATATTCACCAGTTCTCTGTTGATACTATTAAGAGTCGGCACAGGGTTTCCTGAGGTTTGGTTACAGATAACTTCATACCAGTTGTTGAGATAGCAATCTTTACTAATTCCAAAGGGATAAGGAATCGCTATTCTCCCGCAATGGCTTTGACAAGAACTCAAGATCGTGAGATCTTGATCTTGAGCCGTTGCAGCAATCGAACCAGGGATCAGCAGAACCAGAAGAGAGAGCAGGATACATTTGGAAAAGCTCTCTCTGTTCATTATACTCTGTTTATTTTTTTTTTTTTTTTCTTTTCTTTGTAGAATCCTGAGATAGGTGATGCTAAAGCTAATGTAGTAGAATCATGTGTTATAGTAACTAATCAAAGAAACCTTCGTAGTCGCCTATTTGGACGAGCGACGGCTGAAAATTCAAACAAGATTGCATGGACGATCCTGCTTCTTAATTTGGTAGTTATTGATTATTTCCAAAAAAAGTGTAAACTAGGTATCTTTCTTGATTTGTTTATTGTTGAAAAGTCTCGTATTCCCTCATTGATGGGACAAGAAGCAGAAAAGATTTTTCCATCTTTCCCTTCTTCATCTCTCAATGCCTTACTGGAGCATTGAAATAGTCACACATTAGAGTGCCTTCGTAGACCAGCCGAGCGACAAGAGTTTGGCAAGCAAAAAAAGTTTTGATTCATTAAAAATGCATCAAATTATATTTTAGTTTAGCATGAACGATTTGGACCAATCTTGTTTTTTGATATATGGGAATTTTATTCGTCTATAAACAAGAAATCGTCGTTGTGATTGTGATGGCTACTTAGAGGTGGATCTTATCAAAATTTAAGCTTACCGGAACAAATCGGCAGCCTAGCCCATCACTTCTGGTCTTAACAAAGGAATGGTGTTTCCAAGAGTTTTGTTGTAGAACACGCAACATGTATGAGTTACAACTTTAAAGTTTAAATTAAAAAATTGATAAGAGTTAAATAAGCATGTATCTAGTTTTTTACCAGTTGGGATGAATAAGTTAGAAAATTGATTCGACCCATTCGACTAAAATAATTAGAAAAATGAACAAATCATGAAGAAAAATTGTTCAACTCATTCATCTATTGTTTCGCAAGAAAAATGAAAACTATTCAACTTTTTTTGTTTTACCTTGATTTTTTCTAATCATTCATCTCAATACAAGCATTTCCACCTTTAATCTTTACTTAGACAAACATCCGTCTTTATATTGTTAAGAATCTCTCTTTATTGACACAAAGAAAGTTTTTTGTCGTTCTCCGAATACAAATCATAATAATTCACTCCACAAATTGTTACGTTTCTGTTCACTTAAAGATAAAAATTTATTATTTTATCAATCGGAATGACCAAAAAAAAAAAAAAAACATCTAAGGTTTTGATTGACCAAGGTGAATTTTGATTATGGTGACTATTATTTAAATGGAAACGGTCATGGAACAGAAAAATTCCCGACGAATACGACAAGTCGGAACAGGTTTCTCCTTTCAAAATGAACAGGGCTAATTTATCGTATAGAACTCAATCATGTTACAATCCCATCTTCAAATGGAATCTGGGAGAACACGAAAATTTTGCCCACTCATACATCTCTGTTTTTTCTTTGAAAATTAATTTAATTTGGTTTAATTAGTTGAATAGTGTTCAAGCTATGGGTTCAATCATATAAAATACTATGCAATAAACAAAAGATTCAAGTCTTGTACTATCCTCCACACGCATAATATCGTAGACATTAATGGACCCTTAATTGGATATAATTTAGGATAAACATGCAAGAATACTCCCAAGAAATTTTAATCAATTTACCACATTAAAATTACCAAAATCAAGAAGTAAGAGTCAATATGGTATCATCCATTCAAAAAAAAAAAAAAAAAAAAAACGATCAGACAACCAACCAAAACTGCAAGAATTGTGTTCATAATCTAACACAAAGCTAGAAAAATACAGATTATATTTTTCAAGAAAACTAACATCAAAATTCAAATTGTCCATTTTAAAAATAAATATTTCCAAAGAGGTAAATCAATTTACCACAGGAAATATTCCAAGAATCAAGAAGCAAAAGTCACGATGGTTTCATCTAAAGAATAATCAAAAGACTATCGAACAACCAACCACAAAGTGTAAGAACTATGATCACTAGACAAATTTTATAATGTAACAAAGAGCTAAAAATTACAGGAAACATTGGTTATTAACAAAACTAATAGTAACTCAATACACTATGTAGCTGCCTAGTAACAAATAGAGAACTGAATTTTGTACATAAACCTCTGTAATAGAGTGGAGAGTCAAGAATTTCCAAGTGCAACTATTATATCAAAGTACGATTCTTAGAACCGAAACAGAGTAAGGAACATAGAATACATTTAGTAGTCGACCTAAAGATCAGAGAACCTGTTTCACATGCCACTTTTCTTAGTTTTGACATCAATCAGTCATAGAATAGTGTTATTAAAGAAAAGGTAGTAAGGAAATCAAGATAGATCCATTGCACATTCTAAATAGAGACACTAGTACAAATGCATAGATATTTTCAATCAATATAAAAAACAGCAAGCGAACAGATATGATTGGTAGAATCTAACATAGTAATCACTAGTATATGATGCAGAATTTGGGATTGTCATTTCACATGTTTGAACGGTCTAGAGCATAACTCAAGACAAATACATTAAAGATTCAAGTACACTAATACCATAACCTGCAGAAGTTTCACATACATTCAAGATGCAACGATTTCATAAAATGTTACATACAAGCACCAAACACAGAGATAATAAGTATTTAACATCCCCAAAATACAAAATAAATATTCCCAACAAATTAACATCAATTTACCAAAATAAATATTTCAAGAATCATGAAGCAAAAGTCACGGTGGTATCATCAAAAAAATAATCAAAAGACAACCAAAAAACGTAGGAACTATGAGCACCAGACATATCTTATAATGTAATACAAAGCTAAAAAATTACAGGAAAAATTGGTTATTAACAAAACTAACATCGAAATTCAAATTGTCCATTTTAAACAAACAAACAATGAAACAACAATAAATATTCCTTTCTTGAAAGGTTACAGCTGAATTTACTTGCAATAGCTGTAGTAGCCAAACAGAGACTCTTATACAATGTTCTATAATATTAACTTAATGTGCTACTTTACCAAATAACAGACAGAAAACTGGACTTCGTACATTAATATGTACTAGAGCATATAATCAAGAATTTCCAATTCTAACAACTATTACATAGCAAACTACGGTTCCTAGAACCGAAAAAGAATCTTGGACAGAGAATACAATTAGTCGACCTAAAGAGCAGAGAAGATCAGAGCACCTATTCCATTTGATAAAAGTTTACTACTTTCTGATATTGACATTAGAGAACTGTTATTAAAACAAAAATTATGGTAGGTAAATCAAGAAAGATCCATTTCACATTCCATTGATTCAACAGATTCAAGCTCAAGCTCTATCAACTCTGTAAGACTAAGTACATACACTAGTAGTCTACTACCGTAACAGAGATTTTTTCAAGCCATGTATAGTAAAGACTCAAGCCAACAGGTACTAGTTATAGAATCGAATACAGTAATCATCAGTTACATAATTCCAAAATGTCAATCACAAGGGGTTAAGAGCATAATGAAAAATTAAATATATTCAAGACTCAAAAAGCTACTACTATCATCTGCAGGAGTCTTATCTAAGTTCAAAATAAATATCTACAAGAGACTACAAGATGCATCCAATTCATAAAACGAGAAAGCTTATGTTTCATAGAAGCACCAAAACAGAGATAATAAGTATTTTATATACAATGTAATGTTGCAATACCATAAGCGAAATCTAACTTATCAGTGTATGATGCAAAATTCTAGAAGTCATTCGCATATTCAGAACAATCACCAAGGGTTTAGAGCATAACGCGAAACAAATACTATCGAGATTCATCAAAAAAAATATCTACAAGAGACTACAAGATGATACATACAAGCACCAAAACAGAGATAATAGATATTTTAGACACACAATGTAATATTCCAATACCTAAAGCAAAATATACCTTTTTATTAATGGATATTCTAGCAAGTTTCTAGAATCTGACGGATACTAGATCAAAGGATAGTATAGTTATCAAGACATCTATCAATAACAAAAGTAAAATCAACATTTTTATTTGTTAACAATGCAGAATTTCAAAATATCATTTCGCATGTTTTGAATACTCATATCAATCACATGACATTGATGGGTATAATTTAGGATAAACATACAAGAATAAATATTTCCAAAAGAGGTAAATCAATTTACCACAAGAAATATGATCACCAGACATATCTTATAATGTAACACAGAGCAAAAAATTACAGGAAACATTGGTTATTAACAAAACTAACATCAAAATTCAGAATGTCCCTTTTAAACACATAAACAACAATAAATATTTCTTTCTTAAAAGGTTACATATTAAATAAATTACTAGTAGTAACAAATAGAGAACTGAATTTTGTACATAAACCTCTGTAATAGAGTAGAGAGTCAAGAATTTCCAAGTGCAACTATTATAGCAAAGTACGATACTTAGAACAGAAACAGAGTAAGGAACATAGACTACATTTAGTAGTCGACCTAATTATCAGAGAACCTGTTCCAAATGCATACAGTTGAAATAATAATATTATCTGCTAATTTCTTGGTTATGACATCAGTCATAGAAAAAATGTTATTAAAGAAAAGGTAGTAAAGAATTCAAGATAGATCCATTGCACATTCTAAATAGACACACTAGTGATCCAATAAATTTCAAGCTCTATCAACTCTGTAAAAACCAAAGGATAGACACTAGTATAATAACAGAGATATTTTCAATCAATACATTGTAAAAAAACAAGCAAACAGGTATGACTGGTAGAATCTAACTGAAGTCACTAATAGAATCTAACACAATCATTATTAGTCTATGATGCATAATTTCACGAATATTTCAAGAATCATGAAGCAAAAGTGACGGTGGTAAAAAAATAATCAAAAGACTATTAGACAACCAACAACTATGAGCACCAGACATATCTTATAATGTGACACAGACTTAAGAAATTACAGGAAACATTGGTTACTAATTAACAAAACAAACATCAAAATTCAAACTGTCCATTTTAAACAAACACAAACAACAATAAATAAAAGGTTATAGACGGAATAAAAAGGAATAGAGAATAGGTGCAAGATAAATACACATTGAATTATTGAAAGGTTACAGCTGAATTTACCAACAATAGCCGTAATAGCCAAACAAACAAATACTATTATACAGTGTTCTATAATAGTAACGCAATGTGCTACTTTGCCAAATAACAAACAGAAAACTAGACTTTGTACATAGATCTGTGTAATAGAGCATATAATCAAGAACTTCCAAGTCTAACAACTATTACATAGCAAACTACGGTTCCTAGAACCGAAAAAGAATCTTGGACAGAGAATACAATCAGTCGATCTAAAGAGCAGAGAAGATCATAGCACCTACTGCATTTGATAAAAGTTTACTAATTTCTGATTTTGACATCAATCATAGAAAAGTGTTATTAAAACAAAAAGTAAGGTAGGTAAATCAAGAAAGATCCATTTCACATTCCAGTGATTCAACAGATTCAAGCTCTATCAACCCTGTAAGACTAAGTGCATACACTAGTAGTCTACTACCATACCATAGATATTTTCAATCATATAGATATTTTCAAGCCAACATGTACGAGTTATAGAATCTAACACAGTAATCATCATTTACATAATTCCAAAATGTCAATCACCAAGGGTTAAGAGCATAACGCAAAACAAATACATTCGAGACTCAAACAAACAACTACTATCATCTGCAGGAGTCATATTTACGTTCAGAATAAATATATAAGAGAGACCACAAGATGCAACAATTTCATAAAACGAGAAACCTTATGTTACATAGAAGCACCAACACAGAGATAATAAGTATTTTATATACAATGTAATGTTCAAATACCATATCAGTGTATGATGCAGAATTATAGAATGTCATTCGTATGTTTAGAACAATCACCAAGGGTTTAGAGCAAAACGCGAAACAAATACAACCGAGATTCATCAAAAAAACTATCTACACGAGACTACAAGATGATGATACATTCAAGCACCAAAACAGAGATGATAGATATTTTAGACACCCAATGTAATATTCCAATACCTAAAGCAATGTTATCAAGACAACTATTTAAGAAACATTTCTAACTATGCATTTCTGGTTTCTTTACATTATGTATATATATCACTTAACTTAATATGTAATTTTTTTCAATATCCATTTATCACAGAAAATTCTAGAAACGCATATACCTGGTAATAAAAATCTTCTTGGCATTAATAAGATTATGAACACCTTTTCAAGAAAATACCTGAAAAAATCAAATTAGGCTTTACTTCACGTTTGTGTCCCTTACTTGTGTTTTTCATAATTGTATCAACTAATTAATTAATTACAAGTTTGGAAAGTACTTACCTGTTCAAGAAGTCTGCTACACTTGAAATCTCCTCAGAGTCTATCAATTTGAACGAGTTCAGAAGCACATACCTGAGAAAAAGCAGAATTGGTGTTAGTCTTCATTTCAAGTAAATGCTTCACACTTACCTCGTTCTTTGAAGCTGTCTTATTACTTCTTCAAGACTTAGGTCCAGACTTTTATCTTAAGACTCTTTCAAGCTGTTGGTCGTTTTTACCATCCAACAAGCCATGAATCTATTAGTTTTAGGTTCCGTCTTTAATCGTAAGACTTCTTAAAGTTGTTGGTCGTTTTTACCATCCAACAAGTCTTAAACCTTTTCATAAGCTCTGTCAAGTATCTCCAGTCTTTGTCAAATATAATTTCTTATGACTTCTTTAAGAAGTGAGTCTATTATTAGACTTAGGTTTAGTCTTTTATGTCAAGACTTCCTCAAGGTGTTGGTCGTTATTACCATCCAACAAGTCTCAAGACTTCCTCAAATGTTGGTCGTTATTACCATCCAACAAGGCTCAAGACTTCCTCAAGGTGTTGGTCGTTATTACCATCCAACAAGTCTCAAGACTTCCTCAAGTGTTGGTCGTTATTACCATCCAACAAGTCTCAAGATTTCTTTTAACTGTTGGTCGTTTTTACCATCCAACAAGTAAACTGTAATCCATAGGACTTTGTCAAGTATATGTATGTCTTATGTATCTTTTTAAGCCGTTGGTCTATTTCCAAAGTCTTTGTAAGACTTATTAAGCCGTAAGGTTATTTCCATCTCCCGACATGCATGCACTACCCATCCAATTCACAATCTTGCTCGGGACAATGTCCCCAAACAGAATCTTACAAAACACTATTAGATTAGTGCTTGCTCATGATCCTATTTGGGTTTTGATAGAAAACAAAAACACAGACCCAGAAAAACAAAACAACAAACAAAAATAAAAAACTGAAAAACAAAAACTAAAACCAAAAATTAAACCCTAAACAAGAAATTAAATACGAACTAGTATTAGAGAAACTTAAATCATCGAAGAGAACTGATCATACATACACGATTCGTTCTCTTTCAATTTTAGAACTCAAATTGAAAAACAAAAACCAAAATTAAAATTAAAAAGATTAGGAAGAAATCTAACCAATCACGGTGCCCTCGTGACACGGATCTACCGAAATCGAAGACGCAGTCACGTAGCTTGAAGAATGGTTCACGAGACTATGTTATCTCCGATTCACTCTTTTTCGTCGCCGGCGGAGACTTCTGATCCCGATTCCAGAAGTTTTCCATCGATTGAACACTCTAATACAAAACATAAAACCCTAGATCAGTATAACATAAGATCGATTACACAGAAACTTATAAATTTAAGAAACAAATTGACGATCTAATAGAAATCAGAAAGAAAAACCTACTAATCTGAGAAGATTTGAAACAGATATCTTCGATTGATCAGGAGAATTCTTCCAAAAGTTTTCGATCGATTGAACACTAATATAAAACATAAAACCCTAAATCAGTATAGCATAAGATCGATTACACGAAAAAAATTTGGAGATCTATAGAAATCGAGAAGAGAACTTACTAATCTGAGAATATTTGAAATAGATTTCTCCGATTGATCAAGAGAATTCAAAATTCTTCACGAAAAGAAGAGAGAAAATTTGGGGAAAAAAATCCTTCGATAGATTTATTTCCTTCGATAGATTATATATTGTGTTGCGTCTTCACAACGCGTTAGATATTGACCGTTGATCCGTTAGATACTTCAATCGGACGGTCCTGTGTATTCCACGATTCGTGGTTAAGTATGCAAAATTGAAAAACATTCGTTTATTCTCAACGGATTTATTTGTCTTGGGTTTGAAAATGAAGGCCCAATAAGGTCCATTAATTCAAAAAAATTTCTTTACGCTCCTCTCTTATGTCTCCAACTTTGCTATTTTTTTACCGTTGCTTTTACCAGGTTTGTTCGGTTTTATATAATTTAAGTTTAGTTTAGGATTGAAAATTTTGGTTTTGTATAATTCAATATAGAAATTTCTATTCAATTTCCCACACTAAACATTCCAAAAATCAAGAAAGATGAGTCAACATGGTATCATCCATCCAAGAAATAAAAAAAAAAAAAACACGATCAAACAACCAACCAAAAAATACAAGAATTGAGTTCATAATCTAACACAAAGCTTGTAAAAATACTTATACTATATTTTTTTTCCAACAGAACTAACATCAAAATTCAAATTATCAATTTTAAACAAACAAACAACAATAATTCAATCAACTTTAACTTCTTGTTAGTTGTTAGATAACAATCATAGAAAAGTGTCATTGACACAAAAGGCATCGTAGAAAAATCAAGCTAGATCCAAAGTAAATTCTAAATAAATAGACCAGTAATAATATTATAAGTTATTATTTAAACTTTTAATCTAACTAAAGACACTTCATCTCTATCACTAATGGAGATACTCTAATGTCCATAATGCTAAAATCAAATGATTGGTCAAATTAAACCTAATTAGTCCATCATTCCTTTTTCTTTTTCTTTTATAAAAGTATGCAATTTTGTTCATTATATATGAAAAAGTTTTTTTGTTCCTCAGTGTAATGGCTTGTCTTCCTCCTCCTCCTCCTCTTATTGCAATTGGCGTTATGATGTTTTCCCGAGCTTCAACGGAGAAGACGTCCGCACAACATTCCTCAGTCACTTTCTAAAAGAGCTTGATCGAAAATTGATCATTGTTTTCAAAGACAACAAGATCGAGAGAAGCCGGTCACTTGAGCCTGAGCTTACACAAGCGATTAGGGATTCGAGGATCATGGTGGTTAATTTCTCCAAAAACTACGCATCTTCCAGCTGGTGTCTTAACGAGTTGGTGGAGATAGTGAAATCCAAGGAAGACTTGGGTCGATTGGTCATACCGGTTTTCTACGGTTTGGATCCTTCTCATGTTAGGAAACAGACCGGAGAGTTTGGTGAGGCCTTTGAGAAGACTTGTTGCAACAAAACAGATGATGATATACAACTATGGCGGAAATCGTTGACTGATGTATCAAATATGCTTGGATATCATTCTCGGAAGTGGTAACATATATACAACTTTATGCCTTATTATGTTATCTTGAATAAATATTCCTAATTTATACTTTTGACTATATATATATATACTTGTTTTTTTTTTTTCATGTTTTTGATATGTTATCTCTCTTCATCTTAGTGATAATGAAGCAACAATGATCGAATCTATAGCCAATGATGTTTTGGTTAAACTGAATTTAACTCCATCCAAGGATTGTGAGGACTTTGTCGGCATCGAAGACCATATGGCAGAGATGAGTTTGTTGTTGCGCTTGGAGATGGATGAAGCAAGAATGGTTGGGATATGGGGTTCCTCGGGGATTGGTAAAACTACCATTGCAAGAGCTCTATTTATACGACTTTCTCGCACCTTCCAAAGTAGTGTTTTCATTGACAGAGCTTTCGTATCTTTGAGTAAAGATATTTATTGTAAAGCCAACGTGGACGACTACAACATGAAGTTGCATTTGCAAAAAACTCTTTTGTGTGAAATTTTAGGCCAGAAAGACATAAAGGTAGATGATCTAGGTGTGTTAAAAGAAAGGGTAAAGCACATGAAAGTACTTCTTGTTATCGATGATTTGGAGGAGCAAGTGGTGTTAAAGGCTTTGGCAGGTCAAACTGAGTGGTTTGGTTGTGGGAGCAGAATCATTGTTGTAACGAAAGATAAGCATATTTTAAGATCTCATGGAATTATTGATGATCAGATTTACAAAGTGGGTCTCCCATCCGATAAACAAGCTCTAGAGATGTTTTGTCGATTTGCTTTCATCCAAAACTCTCCACCCAATGGTTTCGCGGAGGACGCTTCTCAAGTTGTGCAGTGCGCCGGTAGTCTTCCGATCCTTTGGGTCTTAGCGTTTTGGGTTCACATTTTCGAGGGAGGGACAAAGAGGGCTGGAAGCATATGTTGCAACGAGTTCGAAAAGAGCTAGATGGGAAAATCGACAAGACACTAAGACTTAGTTATGATGGCTTAGATAGCGAGAAGGATAAAGCAATATTTCGCCACATTGCATGTATTTTCAATGGTGAGAAGGTCAAAGATATCAAAGAGCTGCTAGCAGATAGTGATTTGGATGTTGATATCGGGCTTGAAAACCTCGATGATAAGTCTCTCCTAAATCTAGGAGACGATATTGTGGAAATGCATTGTTTGCTACAAGAAATGGGTAGAGAGATTGTCCGTGCACAATCCAATGAGCCTGGAGAACGAGAATTCCTTGTGGACTCTAAGGATATATGCGATGTACTTGAGTATAACACTGTAAGTTTTTCTGTGATTCTTTCCTAACTTGCTCCATAAGATTAAAAATGCATGTCTCTCTTTTACTAAACAATAAAAGTTAGTTAAGCTTATGTTATTATATTTTCAGGGTACTAAAAACATTCTAGGTATAACATTGGAAATAGATGAGATTGATGAGCTGCATGTACATCAAAGAACCTTCAACGGGATGCGTAATCTATGTTTTCTGAAAATTTACACAAACACATGGATGTCAGACAGAGATTTCAAATGGCACTTACCGAGAGGCTTTAACTATTTGCCACCTAAACTTAGATTATTGTTTTGGGACAGATACCCATTAAGTTTAATGCCTTCAAAGTTTCGTCCTGAAAATCTCATTAAGCTCAGAATGCGAAAGAGCAAACTCAAAAAGCTAGAGGAAGGAGCTCCGGTAAGTTTGTATAAAACAATTGTTATAATTATTACTATTGAATTTAAACTCTAAACTCTTATTGTTTTTGGTCGTTTTTGTTTTAGTTGCTTACTTGCTTGCATGGCTCAAAGATATGGACTTAGCGGGATCTGCAAACCTTTATAAAATCTCCAATCTTTCAGTGGCGACCAATCTTGAGACATTAAATCTCAGCGGTTGCTCGAGTTTGGAGAAGCTAACTACTTCCTCGATTGAAAATCTCAAAAACTTGATGACGTTAGATATGGCAGAATGCACAAAGATTAAGGCTCTTCCAAATGGCGTCAACCTACAATCTCTCAATCGTCTCAATCTCCATGGCTGCTCGCGGTTAAAGCGTTTCCCTGATATCTCAAGAAACATTTCAGAACTGTTTTTAAGCGAGACAGCGATTGAAAATTTCCCTTCTAACTTGCGTCTAGAAAACCTTGTTGATCTTCGTATGCATGAATTGAAGAGTACGAAACTGTGGCCAAAAGTGGAGGTATGTAATTCTAAATTCAACGTTTTCTTGAACCAAATTTCAACAAATAAATTTATAACCGATCTCTGCTCATCATCTATATTATTATTTTTGAAGTACATTTTATAAAGTAGGATGGAATCAAGTTGATTTAGTTAAGATTACGCGAAAAAATTGTTACGCGGTATACCGCGGATTGAATCCTAGTTGTGAAATATATGAGAATACATATTCTACACTAAGTGTGAATGTACTTTTGCATCTCCTAACAATACATGTGAGACTTATCATTAACATCTTTTGATTGTTTCTTTTGCTTCAGCCGCTTACAGCCATCACGACTTTTATTTCTCCATCTTTGAAGAGATTGTATCTCTCGCATATCCCAAGTTTGAAGACGATACCTTGCTCATTTCAGAGTCTCAATAGACTAGAGGATTTGAGGATCAAATATTGCAAAAATCTGGAGGGTTTTGCAGACCGAATAAACCTCGAATCTCTATCTCGCCTCAATCTTTCTTGGTGTTTTCGGTTGAAGACTTTTCCCGATATCTCAACGAACATCACAAGGCTCGGTCTCTTCCGAACAGGAATTGAAGAGGTTCCTTGTTGGATTGATAAATTCACTAAGCTCGAATACCTGTATATGCCCAACTGTGCCAAGTTGAAAAAAGTATCCTTAAACCTTTACAAAGCAAAACATGTTAACGAGGTTGACTCTGGGGCATTAACTGAAGCTAGTCGTGTCCCAGTAGTTGCGCTGTGTTTCATCGACTGCTTCAAGTTGGATCACAAAGCTCTTCTTGAACAAGAATCAATCATAAAGTACATAATCTTGCCTGGTGTACAGGTGCCTTCATATTTCAATCACCAAACCACTAGAAACACTCTGACCAATATACCTCTACTACATGAGATTCAGAACTGCTTCTCCTCTCCACCATTCTTCACATTTCGGGCTTGCGCTGTGTTTGAAGAAACTCTGCCTCCAAAGAATTGCTTTGTAGATATCCAGGTAAGTTGTCGGTTCAGAGATAGACTGGGGAACCACTTTGATTCAACGGATCAGTCATGTAGCTTCTGGACATATCAGAATGGACGTCATATGGTTATATTTGACTGTCGTTTCTCTTTACAAGACGGGAATCTCTACGATCATGTGGATATAAAGTTTCATCTCACCGATGACCTCTCTAAGTTCAGTTTAAAAGGATGTGGTATAAGACTCCCTCCATCTCCAGGTAATTCAAATATAGTACTTGAAGATATTACTGAAGCCGTTGATGGAGGCTATGAGACTGAGAGCAACGATTTAGAGACAAAGAGAAGGAAGAAGCGAATCACGCTAGTTATGGAAAGGTAATGAACTCAACATTTTTCTAAGTGTCACTTATCTTTATGTGTTATATTTTTTCAAGATTAATTATTAACTGATCTTTGATTTTCCTTAGCCTTTCACGACTTACTTGCTGTTGGAAAAGGCGTCTTTCAGATGAGAGGAGACCTCTATTGAAGCACACATAGGAAGCACAAAATTCTAGGTCGTATAGGCGCTTGCTTGCTGGGAAAGCATTTTGAAACAGAGGTCAAGATCGAACAAGTCAACTTAAAAGGAAGGCATTGGACTTTCCAAAAGGGAGACTTTCTTCATCGTTGACCTGGCCCAGTAAGAAATTTAGGCCCAATATGAAGTAACTTTGGCCCAGTTGAAACACTCGTAAACTTGACTTTAGGACAAAACATGGAATAATTCGATTCCGACAAGTTTGGTAGATTACTGTCGCGTGTCCGCTCAAGAACTCAGGTAAATCCCAGAACGATATCTTTGTTATGACATTCTTTTCCGGCTTCTTCTTCTTCTTCTGAGTCTAAATTATCAGATCATGTACTCACTTTCTCTGTCTTCCCTGTCAGATCGACCAAGGCTGTTGTGTGGCTGCTAATGGATTTCTTTTGCTGTTGTTGCGGTGGAGGTAGTGGTGGTCCGTCGGCCGATCCCCAAGAACGCGACAGGGATGAGAAATCATTTTAGTCAAGCTCAAAGTTGAAACGGAGAGCACTGGACCAAGGCTTTTTTCTAATTTTGAGGCTAATAATGAGGGGAAAGACTCTTCCTAAGGTTTAGGAAAACTATCTCTCCACTGTGTTTTTTATAAACCACTTTTGTTCTTGTTGGTGTTGGAATTGAATTTGCTACTGATTTTTATGATACTTGCCTCTGTTGTTGTGCATCAAACTAACCTGCAAGTGATTTTCCCTGAGTAGTTATTGTCTTCCAAATGAAGTTTGAGTTTCTTGCATTTATCTCTTTACTAGGACTTTTTTTCAGCTTCTAACTCCAGCTTTGAGATGTTGTGTATCAAAGACAGTTTCACACCATTTTTTCTCCTTCTTGAATTGACTCGTTTTTGAGACAGTCGCCGCAACACTTGCATTTGTCTCTTTCAGTTTCTTCTTTATAGAATCTCACTGAAACACTTCAATAACTTCACCTCAATCTACAAGTTAGTGTCTTCTCTGAAGTTTTCAGAAACTTGCAAGTGTTTCAAAACGCAATCTACACGTTAGTGTCTTCTCTGTTTTAGTGACCTCTGTTTTTGGTTTTCTCTGTTTTGATACTCTCTTTGTTAACTTCTCTTCGATTTTAAACCCACAATGTAATGTTCCAATAACAAAAGTAAAATCTACATTTTTATCAGTGTACAATGCAGAATCTCAGAACATCATTTCGCATGTTTTGAATACTTATATCAATCATAAGACACAGATGGGTATAATTTAGAATAAACAAGCATACAAGAATAAATATTTCCAAAGAGGTAAATCAATTTACCACAAGAAATATTCCAAGAATCAAGAAGTAAAAGTCACGATGGTATCATCTAAAAGACAATCAAAAGACTATCGGACAACCAACCAACAAATTGCAAGAACTATGATCACCAGACATATCTTATAATGTAACACAGAGCTACAAAATTACAGGAAACATTGGTTATTAATAACACTAGCATCGAAATTCAAATTTCCAAGTGCAATTATTATAGCAAAGTACGATTCTTAGAACCGAAAGAGAGTAAGGAACATAGATATTTTCAATCATTACATTGTAATAAAAGCAAGCGAACAGATATGATTGGTAGAATCTGACTCAGCAATCATTGGTAGAATCTAACATACGGTAGTAATCATTAGTGTATGATGCAGAATTTAGGAATGTCATTTCGCATGTTTGAACTGATCACAGAGAGTCTAGAGCACAACGCAAGACAAATACATTAAAGATTCAAGTACACTAGTACCATAATCTGCAGAAGTTTCACATACATTCAAAATAAAGATCTACATAAAACTCCAAGATGCATCAATTTCATAAAATGTTACATACAAGCACCAAACACAGAGATAATAAGTATTTAAACTCACAACACAAAAATAAATATTCCCAACAAATTAACATCAATTTACCAAAATAAATATTTCAAGAATCATGAAGCAAAAGTCACGATGGTATCATCAAAAGAATATCAGACAACCAAAAAATGCAAGAACTATGATCACCATACATATCTTATAGTGTAACACAAAGCTAAAAAATTATAGGAAACATTGGTTTAACAAAACTAACATCAAAATTTATTGTCCATTTTAAACAAACAAACAACAATAAATATTCCTTTCTTGAAAGGTTACAGCTGAATTTACTTGCAATAGCTGTAATAGCCAAACATAGACTCTTATACAATGTTCTATAATATTAGCTCAATGTGCTACTTTGCCGAATAACAAACAGAAAATTGGACTTTGTACATAAATATGTGTACTAGAGCATATAATCAAGAACTTCCAAGTCTAACAACTATTACATAGTAAACTACGGTTCCTAGAACCGAAAAAGAATATTAATTTTGAACAGAGAATACAATTAGTCGACCTAAAGAGCAGAGAAGACCAGAGCACCTATTCCATTTGATAAAAGTTTAATAATTTCTGATTTTGACATCAATCATAGAAAAGTGTTATTAAAACAAAAAGCATGGTAGGTAAATCAAGAAAGAACCATTTCACATTCCAGTGATTCAACAGATTCAATCTCTATCAACTCTGTAAGACCAAGTAAATACACTAGTAGTCTACTACCATAACAGAGATATTTTCAATCATTGTATAGTAAAGACTCAAGCCAACATGTACCAGTTATAGAATCTAACACAGTAATCATCATTTACATAATTCCAAAATGTCAATCACAAAGGGTTAAGAGCATAACGCAAAAAAAATACATTCCAGACTCAAACAAACTACTACCATTATCTGCATGAGTCTTATTTACGTTCAAAATAATTATCTAAGAGAGAGATGCAACAATCTCATAAAACGAGAAACCTTATGTTACATAAAAGCACCAAAACAGAGATGATAAGTATTTTATATATATACAATGTAATGTTCCAATACCATAAGCAAAACCTACCTTTTTATCATTGTATGATGCAGAATTATAAAATGTCATTCACATATTTAGAACAATCGCCAAGGGTTTAGAGCATAATGCGAAACAAATACTATCGAGATTCATCAAAACAAATATCTACAAGAGACTACAAGATGATACATACAAGCACCAAATCAGAGATAGTAGATATTTTAGACACACAATGTAATATTCCAATAACTAAAGCAATGTATAGTAGTGTTATCAAGGCAGCTATTTAAGAAACATTTCTGACTATGTATTTCTGATTTCTTTACTTTATGTATATATATCACTTAACTTAATATGTAAAATTTTCACATGTCAGTAATAATATCCATTTATCACAAAAAAATTAAAGAAAAGCATATACCTGGTTATAGAATTTTGCTACATTTAAAGATCTCTTTGGCATCAATGTGATCATGAACACCTTTTGAAGCATATACCTAAAAAAAATCAAAATCAGGTTTTACTTCACGTTTGTGTCTCTTATGTTTTTCATAATTGTATCAACTAATTAATTACAAGTTTGAAAAGTACTTACCTATTCAAGAAGTCTGCTACACTTGAAATCTCCTCTGAGTTTATCAATTTGAACCCCTTCAGAAGCACATACCTGAGGAAATCAGAATTTGGTGTTAGTCTTCATTTCAAGTAAATTCTTCATACTTACCTCGTTCTTTGAAGTTGTTGGTCATATTTTCTATCCAACAAATCAAAGAAAAGGATACATGATGTTTGCCTCGTTCTTTGAATTTGGTGTTCTCTGTTAGATTTCTATAAGTCGTGTGAGTCCTCTTTCAGCCATTGGTCTAATTACCGCTGCATACATTTTTTCTTGTGACTTCTTCAAGACTTAGTTTCAGCCTTTATATTACGACCTATTCAACCTATTGGTCGTTTTTACCATCCAACAAGTCTTAAATCCCTCCATAGTCTTTGTTAAGTATCTCTGTCTCATGAATCATTTAAGCTGTGGTTCAGCCTTTGTCTAATTTTTGCAGCATACTCGTTGTCTTATTACTTCTTCAAGACTTAGGTTCAGTCTTTTATCTTAAAACTTCTTCAAGCTATTGGTCGTTTTACCATCCAACAAGTCTTTATCAAGTACCTTCACAGTCTTTGTCAAACAAATTTCTTATGACTTCTTTAAGAAGTGAAGTGAGTCTATTATTAGCTTTAGGTTCAGTCTTTTATCTTCAGACTCTTTCAAGCTGTTGGTCGTTTTTACCATCCAACAAGTCTTAAAACAAGACTCTTTCAAGTTGTTGGTCGTTTTTTACCATCCAACAAGTCTTAAAACAAGACTCTTTCAAGCTGTTGGTCGTTTTTACCATCCAACAAGTCTTAAAACAAGACTCTTTAAAGCTGTTGGTCGTTTAAACCATCCAACAATCTTAAACTGCTTTATAGGCTTTAACAAGTACCTCAACTGTCTTTGTCGGATATCTTTTCTTATGACTTCTTTAAGAAGTGAGTCTATTATTAGACTTAGGATCAGTCATTTATCTTAGGACTCTTTCAAGCGGTTGGTCGTTTATACCATCCAACGTCTTAAACCATTTCATTTGCTTTTAGTATCTCCATAGTCATTCAAGCTGTTGGTCGTTTTTACCATCCAACATCTTAAACAGTTTAATTTGCTTTAAGTATCTCTATTATTAGACTTAGTTCGAGTCTTATATTTTAGGACCGTTTCATTTGCTTTACGTATCTCCACACTCTTTGTCAAATATCGTTTCTTATGACTTCTTTAAGATGTAAGGCTATTCGTTTTAGCTTCAAGTCTTTTATCTTAAGACTCTTTCAAGTTGTTGGTCGTTTGTACCATCCAACAAGTCTTAAAACAAGACTCTTTCATGTTGCTGGTCGTTTTTACCATCGAACAAGTCTTAAAACAAGACTCTTTCAAGCTGTTGGTCGTTTATACCATCCAACAATCTTAAACCGCTTTATAGGCTTTAACAAGTACCTGAACTGTCTTTGTCAAATATCTTTTATTATGACTTCTTTAAGAATTGAGTGTATTATTAGACTTAGGTTCAGCCTTCTATCTCAAGACTTCCTCAAGTGTTGGTCGTTATTACCATCCAACAAGTCTTAAGACTTCCTCAAGTGTTGGTCGTTTTTACCATCCAACAATCTTAAACCGCTTTATAGGCTTTAACAAGTACCTGAACTGTGTTGGTCGTTATTACCATCCAACAATCTTAAACCACTTTATAGGCTTTAACAAGTACCTGAACTATCTTTGTCAAATATCTTTCCTTATGACTTCTTTAAGAAGTGAGTGTATTATTAGACTTAGGTTCAGCCTTTTATCTCAAGACTTCCTCAAGTGTTGGTCGTTTTTACCATCCAACAATCTTAAACAGTTTTATAGGCTTTAACAAGTACCTGAACTGTCTTTGTCAAATATCTTTTCTTATGACTTCTTTAAGAAGTGAGTCTATTATTAGACTTAGATTCAGTCTTTTATCTTAAGACTTCCTCAAGTGTTGGTCGTTTTTACCATCCAACAAGTGTCAAGACTTCCTCAAGTGTTGGTCGTTTTTACCATCCAACAAGTCTCAAGACTTCCTCAAGTGTTGGTCGTTATTACCATCCAACAATCTTAAACCGCTTTATAGGCTTTAACAAGTACCTGAACTGTCTTTGTCAAATATCTTTTCTTATGACTTCTTTAAGAATTGAGTGTATTATTAGACTTAGATTCAGCCTTCTATCTCAAGACTTCCTCAAGTGTTGGTCGTTATTACCATCCAACAAGTGTTAAGACTTCCTCAAGTGTTGGTCGTTATTACCATCCAACAAGTCTCAAGACTTCCTCAAGTGTTGGTCGTTTTTACCATCCAACAAGTGTCAAGACTTCCTCAAGTGTTGGTCGTTTTTACCATCCAACAAGTCTCAAGACTTCTTTAAGTGTTGGTCGTTTTTACCATCCAACAAGTCTCAAGACGTTTTCAAGTGTTGGTCGTTATTACCATCCAACAAGTCTCAAGACTTTTTCAAGTGTTGGTCGTTATTACCATCCAACAAATCTCTATAACTGTTGGTCGTTTTTACCATCCAACATGTCTCAAGATTTTCTCAAATGTTGGTCGTTTTTACCATCCAACAAGTCTCAAGACTTCTTTAACTCTTGGTCGTATTTACCATCCAACAAGTAATTTGTCCATAGGACTTTGTCAAGTATATATGTCTTATGTCTCTTTTTAAGCCGTTGGTCTATTTCCAAAGTCTTTGTAAGACTTATTAAGCCGTAAGGTTATTTCCATCTCCCAACATGCATGCACTATCCATCCAATTCACAATTTTTGCTCGGGACAATGTCCCCAAATAGAATCTTACAAAACACCATTAGATTAGTGCTTGCTTATGATCCTATTTGGGTTTTGAAAGAAAACCAAAAACAAAAACCCAGAAAAACAAAATAACAACCAAAAATCAAAAACTGAAAAACAAAAACCAAAAAATTAAAATTAGGAAAGACAGAGATATATACCTCGATGATGGGTTTCACGCGTTGATATGCTTCCTTTAAACCCTAAACAAGAAATTGAATACGAACTATTAGAAAAACTTAATCATCGACGAGAACGATCATACATACATTGATACACGATTTCGTTCTCTTTCAATTTTGGTACTAAATTTTTTGAAAAAACAGAACAACAAACAAAAATCAATAACTGAACAACCAAAAATTAAAATTAAAAAAGATTATGAAGAAATCTAACCAATCACGATGAAGAAGATGATAATTGGTGCGCTCGTGACATGAATTGACCGAAATCGAAGACACAGCTTAAAGAATGGTTCACAATTCACTCAGTTTCGTCGCCGGCAGAGACTTCTAATCCGATTTCAGAAGTTTTCGATCGATTGAACACTCTAATAATACAAAACATAAAACCCTAGATCAGTATAACATAAGATCGATTACACGAAACTTATAAATCATAGAAATAATCAAACAAATCGGCAATCTATAGAAATCGGAGAAAAAAACTTACTAATCTGAGAAGATTTGAAACATATTTCTCCGATTGATCGTGAGACTTCGAGAAAAAATTTGAGAGAAAATTTGAGAGAAAAAAATACGATTTTTTTGTTTTTATAGAATTGTGTAAATATTTTCTTCGATTGATATTGTGTTGCGTCTTCACAACGCGTTAAATATTTGACCGTTGATCCTTAGATATTTGACCGTTGATCGGTTAGATACTTCAATCGAACGGTCCTACGTATTCCACGATTCGTGGTTAAGTGATAAACGCAGCAATGCTCAGTGTTTATCCTCAACGGTATTGTTAATCTTGGGTTTGAAAATTTAGGCCCAATAAGATCCATTAATTTAAATTTCAAATTTTGAACTCCCAAGTTTTTTCTCTTTACGCTCCTCTCTGATGTCTCTATCTCTACGATTTTTGTACCGTTAATTTTACTGGTTTGGTTCGGTTTTACTTAATTTAAGTTTGGTTCAAAATCAAAATTTTTGGTTTTATATAATTTGGTATAGAAATTTGGTTTTATTGTTCGAAACTTCGAAATACACAGAAAAAAAACCTTTGGAGTTTCCTTTTATTTTTAACCTATTCACCTTTTTCATTGTTTTATTTTTCACCGTTCACTAGAAGCTTCTTCCACATTTCTCTCTCTGTCTCCTTCATCACTCAACTATGGCGAATTTGAGAAGTCCGACGGCGAAGAAGCTTTTTAACCCTATAGAAGATCCACCAACAGCTTCTTCAAGCGACGACGAGGAGATCTCCGATTCTTCCTCTGAAGAAACCGAACCCAAAATTCCCTCAACTCAAACCCTAAAATCTCCTTCCGCCGTTTCCGCCGCCGCAAAGCAAGATTCCGAGTCAGATTCTGGATCTGAGACTGATTCCGGCTCTGAATCTGAACCTGAACCACCAGAGAAGGCCATCCCCGTAACCGTCACTCCTGTGAAATCGAAGAAGAAAGAAGGTAATGATTCACCGGCGGTGAAGTCAGTGAAGAAGCGTGGAAACGAAGGGACCTCGACGGAACTGAATGCTAAACGAGCAAAGAAAGTTTCAGGAGATGAAGAGAAAAAATCTGGAGAAGAGAACAAAAAGTCTCATTTTCAGAGACTATGGAGTGAAGAAGATGAGATCACTTTGTTACAAGGAATGATTGATTTCAAAGCTGAGACAGGTACAAGTCCTTATGATGATATGAATGGGTTTTATGATGAAGTCAAGAAATTTATAAGCTTTGATGCTAGTAAGTCTCAGTTCAGTGACAAGATTCGAGGATTAAAGAAGAAGTATTTTGCTGGTAAGAAGAAGAGTCTTGAGTCTTCCCATGATAAGAAATGCTTGGAATTGGTTAAGTACATTTGGGGAGCTGATGGTTTAGGTCTTGAATCTGCTGTAAAGCCTAAGAAGGTTGAATCTGCTGTAAAGCCTAAGAAGGTTGAATCTGATGTTGTGGTTAAGCCCTAAGAAGGTTGAATCTGATGCTGTGGTGAAGTCTAAAGGGAAGGGGAAGGAGGTTGAAGAGGTTGAAGAGGTTGAAGAAGATGAGGACGTGGTGAATCTTGGAGGAGATGTGGAGTCATCAAGCTGGTTTGAGAAGTCCTTTTTGGTTCCGTTGACTCGGTGTGGCTGAATGTTCTGTGAAGCAGAAATGGAGTAAGGTGCCGATGGAGACGAAGAAGAGACTTGAAGAGATGTTTAAGTCGGTTGAAGCTAAGGACTATGAGTCGTTGTTGTTGAAGGCTGATCTTTTCAAGGAGGTGACAAGTGTGTTTTCTGAAGCTGTCTAAGAAGAAGTAATTGGATGTTTAGGTTTTATCGAGATGCAATGTCTCTTTTGTTATCTATCTTAGGATTTATATCTTTATCTAATGTTCTGGTTTTAGGCTTTTTGATTCTTGTGTAAGAATTAACTAAGAAGATGAAGACAAGTTAGTTGTCGAAACTCTTGAAGCTCTTTGATGAGTCTCTAAAATTAACATTTTTTGATGAAGCTTCTGTTAAGCCATTGCTTGATGTTGCAAAATTACTGTTAAGCTAATAACTTCGTGTTCTAAAAGAAGTTATCAAAACCTACCGTCTTATGCATCCAAAACCTTCTTGTTCATGTATATGCCTCTGAAATTTGAACATTTCCATTTGGTAATGTTCTGTTAAGTTTCTCGATAAGATCATCCAACATTGAAGTTTTATGAGTCTGATGAGTGTAGAAGCAGAACAAATTTCAATCATAATCAACATTAAAGTTTAGTAACAAGTTATAAGAAACCGTGACAGACGTTGCAGGGAAGAATGAGTTCTTGCAAAGCCTTCATCCTCTTTTTTTATGTCTCCTCTAATAACGAGCTCTTTATTGTTTAGTGTGTGAGAAAGGGCTACAAGCCTACAACTGTTAAACCCAATTTTTTTTTCTTTTTTATATCTTAACAAATCACAAACTATTTTTCTAATTTTTAAATAAAAAATCAAACAATTCCATCAAATATTCAAAACACTCACTCAAATCTCTTAAAATCTAAAATCCGAGATAACTAGCTCGGTTCGATTTCGGTTAACCAAACGGTCCAAACCCGAATGGCTAGGAAAAAAACAGTGCTTTACTGCTTTCTGTGAGGAATCTTTAAAACTAGTCAAATATGTAAGTGAAAATTTTTCATTTTAATATTTTCATATAACTTTGGCTGGCAAAAAAAACAAAGGAATAAAAGAGAACATAAGCAAATGTTTGTTTCTTCCATTGTAGGTTTGGGATCTATGAGAAAAAAGGTGAAGCTAAAGAGAGATCATAGACAAATTAATGGGTGAAGTGATGAAGTGCCTACACATTGGGTTGCTTTGCGTGCAAGAAAGCACTACAGACAGACATGACATGTCATATGTTGTGTTAATGTGAGATAATTGGACCAATGGAGAAACTGGTATTACTGTTAGTGGACGTTCAAGGTCGTTAAGAAGTGTTTTCTTATTCTTTATGAATAAGACGAGTATATCAATGGTTGAAAAAAAAAAAAAAAGAAGAGTATAGGGCCTGTTCTTTTTGTCACCGCTGCGTCAGCGGCAAGCGGCCAAAAAAAAAAAAATCAAACATTGGGCCTGGATAATTAAAAACTAACATAAAAGCCCATTTATCCATTTTAGGAAACTGTAATGTGTTTCCATCATCTTCTTTCTCTCGATCTCTGGCTAGAAATTGAGATCTAGATTGATTGAAATTTGGAAAACTTTAAAAATCAACGCCGGAGGCAAGAAAAATGAATAAATCAAACGCTGCAATTAAACAGCAGCAACAATAACTAGTTATTTGGCCGCTGCGTCATAGATTTATTTGGCTCTACCATGTTTTTCTCTCTCCTGTTCTTCTCTTTCTCCCTTTAAATTTTGGTCGCCGATCGCTAACGCAGCGATCTCCTCCCGAACAGGGCCTATATCAATACACTTCTTTATGGGTCTATTCATAATACATTATAATTATTGTAAATATGAAAAATATACCCAAAAAAAAAAGCATTAGAAGTATCTATATTATCAAATATTTACTTTTATTGTATCAAATGAATGAACAACTTATGTAAGATAATATAGAAGTATATATATTCTCAAATATTTACTTTTATTGTATCAAATGAATATAATGAACAACTTATGTAAGATAATTTTAAATCATAATACGGTTTAACATGCATAATTGTGAATACATATTATTAAATTAATAAATAAATTTCTATAAAAACAAACATTAAAATTTAAAGAGCAAATAAAGATGACAATTGTTGTGAAAATACACATATCCATTTATAGCAATAACAAATATGATGAAATACTAGAAATATAAGACAAATTTGCATTTTTTTGTATAAATAAAATAAGTTGGAAAATAAATACTAATGACATAAAATCATAAACAAGTTTTTCTTTTACGATCACAAGTTGTTGAAATTTTTTATTGTCACTTGTTCTAGTGCTACTTATTCCATCCTCTGTTTTGATCTTTGAGACTCGCCATGAAGTTACAATATCTTCTTTTATTTCTTGCACGAAGTCTCTGATGTCTTTCTTTCTTCGTTTCATTTTTGTAGTGAGACTGCATATGTGCAGCAAATTTTTGAGAAGTGTCAAACACACGGTTGCACTTTGGACATGTATATGGCCCGTTTTTCTTATATTTTTCTCATCTTCTTCAGAATCAATAGAATAAATAGTATTTTCAAAAAGATTCGCTGGTTTGGGAGTTTTCTTCAAAGATCGACCATCTTGACACGGATAAACGACATTTAGAGGTTTAGGATTCAATATTTTGCATTGATTATCAAGAAAATTTGGAGGATGAAATATAGAATTCCAAATATTGGTTTCAGAATTCATGGTACGGTTGACACGTTGACTATCGTATTGGACAATGCCAAGTGTATTGGTAGGAAGAATAGTAGTATACCTATTTGTGATGGCTTGAGTGAAAGACACTTGAGTAAGATGGGGATTATTTTCAATAGGAAAATAGTTGGCACCAGAAATAGAATCAGAGTTTCTCCTCATCATATGATAGGTCATACATGAATTGCTAAATCCCAAAGAAGATGAAAAGACTTGTGAATTTTGATAATAAGAAGAAAAAGAAGAAGAAGAAAACGAACCTCCATGGTTCATGCGATTAGATGTAATGAACATCGAACGAACCATATTGGAGTTGTGATTCATTTCGATGGGAAACAATTGACGATGGTTTGGGGTATCATGATCACTCTGAATATTGAACCTATTTGGGATGGAAGACATTTTGAAATATTAAGTGTATCTTACACCATTTGCTTATGTACCTTTTTATATACTTTTAAAGTATAATAAAACAAACATAATCATATGTATTTAGGTAATAAATTCAAATTTTATGAATTCTAAGTCAATATATTTTGTAAATTTGAATTTCAAATTTGGCGCGTTATTTACTACTATTAATAACTTAGTTTTCGCATTAGTTATTTTTGTTGACTAGTTAATTATATATTAATATTAGATTTTGAATTGTACATTCTTTCCTATTATATTATAAGATGCATTTTTTTAATGTTGACTATAAATTTTTTGGATTCTGAACACATGGTTTTGCATTTATAAGTTTTTGAATGATACAAGTTAGGTTTCATACTCATTTTATAAAACATTAATTAATGCTCTGTCAGCGAAGTTTAACGAAAATTCAAACTAAATTTGTATCCTTCTTTTAGATCTTACATTGTTCTTCATCCATAATTCATTATATATTTGGATTGTAACAATCACCAAATTCTGAAAATATACATAAGATATGTCAAAGATATGCAGTGGTCTCTTAGACCATGATAAACATGTGTACTATCGTAATATAATTGAAGCTTTCTTTGTCAAAAAAAAAAAAAAAAATTGAAGCTATTCTTATTCACCAAAGCGCGACTACAAAAGTTATCTCAAATTGTATTAGAATTAGCCATTATGTCTCAAATTAAACAATAGTTATAATCAGAAATCTATATCCACCGAAATCAATTCATAATTTTTTGGGCTTAAAATCAGAAAAGTGGACGTCTAAATGGAAATTAAACAATAACTACAAAATACCCAAACGAATACAAAACTAAGAATTTTGCCATCTTAAATATTTGTTTGGTCAACTAATTACAGTTTGGGTGAGAGTACCGAGTTTAGTTCGAAACACACAAAAAGACTTTTGAGTTTCTTTTCATTTTTAAACCTTTTGACCTTTTGTTACCTTTATCTCCGTTCACACTAGAAGCTTCCTTCCACATTTGTCTCTCTCTGTCTCCTTCATCACTCAACCATGGCGAGTTTGAGAAGTCCGACGGGGAAGAGGCTTTTCAACCCTATACAAGATCCACCAACCGCTTCTTCAAGCGACGACGACGAGAACTCCGATTCTTCCTCTGAAGAAAACGAACCCAAAATTCCCTCAACTCAAACCCTAAAATCTCCTTCCGCCGTTTCCGCCGCCGCAAAGCCAGATTCCGAGTCAGATTCTGGATCTGGTTCCGACTCTGAATCTGAACCACCAGAGAAGGCCCTACCCGTGAAATCTAAGAAGAAGGAAGGTAATGATTCACCGGCGGTGAAGTCAGTGAAGAAGCGTGGAAACGAAGCAGGAACCTCGACGGAAGTGAATGCTAAACGAGCAAAGAAAGTTTCAGGAGATGAAGAGAAAAAACCTAGAGAAGATAACAAAAAGCCTCTTTTTCAGAGACTATGGAGTGAAGAAGATGAGATCACTTTGTTACAAGGAATGATTGATTTCAAAGCTGAGACAGGTACAAGTCCTTATGATGATATGAATGGGTTTTATGATCAAGTCAAGAAATTTATAAGCTTTGATGTTAGTAAGTCCCAGTTCAGTGACAAGATTAGAGGTTTAAAGAGGAGCTATTTTGCTGGTAAGAAGAAGAGTGTTGAGTCTTCCCATGATAAGAAATGTTTGGGATTGGCTAAGTACATTTGGGGATCTGTTGATATGGGTCTTGAATCTGTGGTTAAGTCTAGGAAGGATGAATCTGATGCTGTGGTTAAGCCAAAGAAGGTTGAATCTGATGCTGTGGTTAAGCCTAAGAAGGTTGAATCTGATGCTGTGGTTAAGCCTAAGAAGGTTGAATCTGATGCTGTGGTGAAGTTTAAAGGGAAGGGGAAGAAGGTGGAGTCTAAGGTTGAAGAAGATGAGGACGTGGTGAATCTTGAAGGAGATTTGGAGTCGTCAAGCTGGTTTGAGACGTCTTTTTTGGTTCGGTTGATTGCGAGTCTCGGTGTGGATGAATGTTCTGTGAAGCAGAAATGGAGCAAGGTGCCGTTGGAGACCAAGAAGAAACTTGAAGAGAAGTTTAAGTCGGTTGAAGCTAAGGACTATGAACTGTTGTTGATGAAGACTGATCTTTTGAAGGAGGTGACAAGTGTGATTTCTTCAGCTGTCGTCTAAGAACAAGTAATTGGATGTTTAGGTTTTATCGAGATGCAATGTCTCTTTTGTTATCTATCTTAGGATTTATATCTTTATCTAATGTTCTGGTTTTAGGCTTTTTGATTCTTGTGTAAGAATTAACTAAGAAGATGAAGACAAGTTAGTTGTCGAAACTCTTGAAGCTCTTTGATGAGTCTCTAAAATTAACGTTTTCTGATGAAGCTTCTGTTAAGCCATTGCTTGATGTTGCAAAATTACTGTTAAGCTTCTGTTATACCTCTTGATGCAAATACTTTGAAGTATAACTTCGTGTTCTAAAAGAAGTTATCAAAACCTACCGTCTTATTATGGATTCAAAACCTTCTTGTTCATGTATATGCCTCTGAAATTTGAACTTTTCCAATTGGTCAGATTTCACATGCTCGATAAGATCGTCCAACATTGAAGTTTTGGCAGTCTAATGAGAAAAAAAGGTGAAACAAAAGAGATTATAGACAAATTAATGGATTAAGAGACTTATGAGGGAGCGAAGTGATGAAGTGCCAACAACAAGCTCAAATTTCATATTTCTCATCAAGTTGAAGCATGAAAATTATAAATGTCCAACTTATAAAAAAACGTGCGAAATTAAACACCTTCCAATGCTTTAATAAACACATCATCGAAATGTTTAGTGGTGCAAACATATAATTGGTTTAATATATAGTCTCATCTTAGACAGAATCATAAAGATCAGTCAATCTCTATGTGTTTTGTGTGCTAATGAAACAATAGGTTGACAGTAACATGTATAGTCGATTAATTGATTCTCATAAAATAAAGGAACCATGATGCTTAGCCTTGATAAATTTGAGGATATCGCAAAACCATATTTAACCTCAACAGCCTAACAAAACACTTTTTCGTGTTCTTAATTTTCCATATTTTTACCAAAATAATGATAATAGCAATACATATATAGATTAATAATGAAAATATTTATATTTTTATATTTTAATAGTTTTTGTATATAGAAATTTTAATTATAAATTATAGATGGAGAGATTTTAATGATAAACTCCACAACTACCAGCTATTTTATTTTAAGTTTTATAAATAAATTTATATATACAGATAGCCATGGGCATAATCCCCGAACCCGAAATCCGAACCCGAACCCGACCCGAAGTAACGCACCCGAACCCGAACCCGATCTGCCTAATAACCCGAACGGGTTTAGTTCTCAATTGCTTCGGGAACCCGAACCCGATCGGGTTTAACCCGAACCCGAACCGGGTACCCGAAGTAAAATACAAATCCCTAATTCCCTTTCCCCTTTATACATTTTCCTTTTGTTGAATAAGTGAATAACCTCTCAGGAAGTCTCCAAAAGCTTATAGCATGTCTCTTGTCTTATTTTTCGCATATTAAAAATTGTTATCAGACTTTGAGTTGCGATTCTTTATCTTGCAATTTTTTGGTTTTGCGAAACCAGTTTTTGTCATAACCTGCAACTTGTTTTTTGCAAAAGAGAAACATAACAAGTGACGGCTGTTTGTGGTGGCAAGAGATTTTTTGTCTCTTAGTTTTAATTTTCCAACGTGTTGTGCATTTGTTTGGAATTTAATTATCCACCTGCAACATTTGTTTATTGTTGTTTGACTAACAATTGGCTTTGAGCAAGCAATTGTTTATTCAGTAACCTGCAACGTGTTAAACAAACAATTAAAGTTGATTTCTTTTGAGAATTGCGGTTTTAAAACCAGTAACAAAACCAATTGCTTGAGTCAGTTTCATTCTAATAATATGAAGTTGCTAATCAGTGATTTGCATTGGAAATTGGAACCCGAAATAACCCGAAAATAACCCGAACCCGAAATAATCCGAAATATAACCCGAACCTGGTGTCCGAACCCGAAATAACCCGAACCCGATGCTATAACCCGAATCCGAACCCGAACCTATAGAAAACCCGATCGGGTTTTATATGTCTAAACCCGAAAACCCGAAAAACCCGAAACCCGAACCCGAACCCGATCGGATACCCGAATGCCCAGGGCTATATACAGAAATGGTAATTCTAATTTTTCTTCCAAGAATACAATATTAAAATGACTCAAATTCTCTTTTTAATGATGGAAATATAAACCCTACATTGGAAATAGGGAACCCAAACATAATGTTTTAATTTTATTTGTAATTTAATTAGGAAACAAGTATTCTTACAACAAAATTTGTGCTATTATTGACAAAATAAACTAGTGATGCTACTTTTAAAACAAAAACTTTAAAAATGTGGTATTTTATGGTACTTCTCTATAAAAAATTGGAAATGAATATATGATTTGTTATTGCTATATAGTTCCTTTTCTTTTTATTTTTTAACTGTTCATTTATTTTATATCATCATTGTATTAGCAATGAATTTGAAACTAGTTCAGAATTTTATAAAATTCAAAATTAAAACTTGAAAGAGAAAGTATGATTTAATATTTTAATCATTTTTATTTAAAATAAGAAACTATAAACTCAATAAAAACTTAATAAAAGATTCAAAAATTTTTGAGAATTAGAACAAAAATAACCATATTGAGAATTAAAGACAAAAATGGTAAATAAAGATCCTAACACATCATAATACATTATAATTATTGTAAATATGAAAAATATACCCAAACAAACGAAAGTATTAGAAGTATCTATATTATCAAATTTTTACTTTTATTGTATCAAGTGAATGAACAACTTATGTAAGATAATTTTAAATCATAATACAGCTATGCATAATTGTGAATACATATTATTAAATTAATAAATAAATTTGTATAAAAACAAACATTAAAATTTAAAAAGCAAATAAAGATTACAATTGTTGTGAAAATACACATATCCATTTATAGCAATAACAAATATGATGAAATACTAGAAATATAAGACAAATTTGCATTTTTTTGTATAAATAAAATAAGCTGGAAAATAAATACTAATGACATAAAATCATAAACAAGCTTTTCTCTTACGATCACAAGTTGTTGAAATTTTTTATTGTCACTTATTCCAATGCTACTAATTTCATCCTTTGTTTTGATCTTTGAGACTGGCCATGAACTCACGATATCTTCTTTTATTTTTTGCACGAAGTCTCGGATATCTTTCTTTCTTCGGTTCATTCTTGTAGTGAGATTGCATATGTGCAGCAAATTTTTGAGAAGTGTCAAACACACGGTTGCACTTTGGACATGTATATGGCCCATTTTTCTTATATGGTATACTATGTGTACAACCATCATACTGATTATCATCATTTTTTTCATCTTCTTTAGAATCAATAGAATAAGTAGCATTTTCAAAAAGATTCGCTAGTTTGGGAGTTTTCTTCAAAAATCGACCATCTTGGCACGGATAAATGACATTTAGAGGCTTAGGATTCAATATTTTGCATTGATTATCAAAAAAATTTGGAGGATGAAATATAGGATTCCAAATATTGGTTTCAGAATTCATGGTACGGTTGACACGTTGACTGTCATGATATTGGAAAATGTCAAGTGTATTGGTAGGAATAATAGTAGTATACCTATTTGTGATGGTTTGAGTGAAAGACACTTGAGTAAGATGAGGATTATTTTCAATAGGAAAATAGTTGGCACCAGAAATAGAATCAGAGTTTCTCCTCATCATATGATAGGTCACACATGAATTGTCAAATCCCAAAGAAGACGAAGAGACTTGTGAATTTTGATAATAAGAAGAAAAAGAAGAAGAAGAAAACGAACCTCCATGGTTCGTGTGATTAGATGTAACGAACATCGAACGAACCATATTGGAGTTGTGATTCATTTCGATGGGAAACAATTGACGATGGTTTGGGGTATCATCACTCTGAATATTGAACCTATTTGGGATGGAAACATTTTGAAATACTAAGTGTATCTTACACCATTTGCCTATGTACCCTTTTATATACTTTTAAAGTAAAATAAAACAAAAATAATCATATGTGTTTAGGTAATAAATTCAAATTTTATGAATTCAAAGTCAATATATTTTGTCGATTTGAATTTCAAATTTGGCGCGTTATTTACTACTATTAATAACTTATTTTGTCGCATTAATTATTTTTGTTGACTAAGTAATTATATGTTAATATTAAATTTTGAATTGTACATTGTTTCCTAAAATATTATAAAATGCATTTTTTAAAAATGTTGACTTTAAATTTGTAGGATTCTGAACACACTTGGTTTTTTACATTTATAACTTTTTGAATGATAGTTAGGTTTTATACTCATTTTAAGAAACATTAATGCTCCGTCAGCGAAGTTTAACGAAAATTCAGACTAAATTTTCTCGAAAACAAAAGTATTTACGTCTTGGGGTCTTGCGACGGATTACTCTTGGTTTGTATCTACGATTTTATGTTTCTTTACTTGATCATCAATCTAACTACAAGAAACAACAGAAACTTACTCTTGTATTGTCGCAATGACTCGTACGTATATTTTAGTTACACTAACTGACACAAATAGTCCAGCAAATAGATAGGACCAGACACTTCTCCCAGCATTTTATGAATCCTCAACCAGTTCGTACGTAGTTCTTCCTCCATGATTGATTATATATTTGGATGTAAAAATCACCAAATTCTGAAAAAGTGAAAATATACACAAGATATGTCAAAGATATGTGGTCTCTGAGACCATGCATGATAAACATGTGTACTATCGTAATATAATTGAAGCTTTCTAATTATTTACCAAAGCGCGACTACAAAAGTTTAAGTAAGAAAGTTTAATAAATCAAGTGGTTTAATGTCCATATCTACCACTTTCTTCACCGGTGTTCGATTCTAAGCAGTCTCGTTATTCAGTTTAGTAAACTTTTAATTAGCATCCGATTCGATATTATCGACCCAAATGACGACCAACAAAATAAAAGATACGAGTTCAATTATTTAAATGGCCACTATATATAGAAATTTTAAATAGTAGAAATGTTATACTTTCTTACATATTCTGAATAGCATAGTGTTGATTTTAGATATAAAACCCTTTTTGTGAAGGGGCATTAAGTGGTATAGCTAGAGGCAATGTCGCTCATGCAGAAGTCTATAATTTCTTGGTAAAGCTATAAACAAACAGAAAAAGGTAGATAATAAAAACTTTAAAGTTGAGTAGAATGTGGATACTCATTTCAGAACTAAAATTAAAATTGACCAAAAAGACTGATCAATACATATAAAAACATTCACATGATAAGAATGTTTGACATTGGAGAAAAAAAGAGAAGGCAAAGCGTATATAAAATTATAAATATGAAAATGTGTTAGTTACATTTAATAAAAATCAAAGAGTCGTTAGGTGAGATGTCTAACCAGAAAAAGAGAAAAAAACAATCACATCATCACACACTACTTGTTGATTACTGTTTTAAAGACCAACCTTTAAATAAGCCTAGAAGCAGCCGACACACATATATGCAACAAAAACATACACTTGTTTGGACATCAGTATCTAACCAATTGATTCTGACATTTCATCTTTCTACATGAAATTCATTGGTTGAAAATTTATTTATTTTTTAATCAGGAAAATTTTCAATGGCCACTGAATTGGAAGTTTCATCTGTTTAATTAATGGAATAGGGATGTCTCAAAACCTTACTTTTCCAATTATTGGAAGTTTCATCTCTTTAGCTATATAAAAATTTTGAAGTTTAGCTAGATTCGATGTAGTTCATAGTTACCAAAATTTCACCATCTTTCTTCTTTCATTAATTTAGGTATCCAAGACAATCTAATATTGGTGTATTTAGTTTTTTAAGGGTATGGAGAAAGATATTCTAGAACATTTCCTTCGTGTATTTTTTCGCCTTTCTGGTTTAAACTATATATTAGGCCCTCACTTTAATTTAAGTTGAATCCATCGAAAAAACAAATTCTTTCTCAAAATCTTTGCTTGCATCAAGGATCCAAGAGTTTTGTATTTCAATGAATTAGAATAAGTAGTAAATCTAAAAACTATAAGCAATTTTAATTACCAAATCAAGATTTGTTGTGTGTTTATAATGTAAATGGGAAAAAATCAGAGACACGATATAGATGAACATAGTAGTAACAAACCTTGTGAAGCATTTTGTATTTATATATACAACACTCATGTGATGATAATACTCATAGATACATAAGAGGCATGCCATGAAATTTATACCAACTTTCAACTTTGCAACCTCAAATTTCTTATTTGTGGAACCTCACCACACTGCAGGGGACCCGTCAAGGCTCTCTCAAATACAAGATGGTTTGGGACATTTTTGTGTTATATATAATAAAAACGGATCAGAATCTTTGGCAAAGATACGAACCAAGAAGATTCCAGCAAGGTTTCTTCTTTTGTTGTTGTTGTTTGATTGGTGTTCCACGTGTAAGATCTTCGTTCTTGTGTAATAGATTCCACATTATGTGTATGTCTTCATACTCACAAGAACTCACATCGTGTTGTAACCTCAATAGTCCTACAACACAAAAGATCATCTCTCAGTATCTTAATATTGATCAAAACCCTCAAAGACAAAAAAAAAAAAAAACCCTCAAAGACCTTAGGGTCAATTAACTCAATCATTACATGTTTATATACATTATTTTTTAATTAGGCTCCTAAAACATACTATACTATTCTATATAATTTCTCAAAACCTTACCTTTCCAATTATTGATAGATTAACAGAGTCTAATTAGCACTTGACGGATTTAGGATCATAACTAAAATCATCTCCTACAGGGGCTAACCGGATTAGTCGATAGGGTTTATCAAGAAACGAATATTATCCACCGACAGTTTCTATACATGATCAAGAAGCATAAAAGAAATGAATAAATCTAATTTATCTATGATGAAAATATTAGAGAAATCTTGTTTTCTTTTCCTTCAAAAGCGATGAAACAGAGAAAACAGAGAACAAGGTGGTCCAGGTGGAGGATCGGGGCTTACCACTGTGGCGGAAACCGACACGAACGGTGAAACGATTCCAGATTTTGCGGGTGGGGAAAGCCATCGTGTTCCACCACTCTCTCCATCTCAGGCCGGCCATTTGAGCAAAGAGAAGAGAGAGAGAGAAAAAAAAAGAGAGGAGAGAGAGAATGTAAAATGGGAGAAACCAAACCTCCCAAAACTGACGTTACAAGCAATAACTTAAACTATATAGAAAGACATATCAGCCGTATATTCTATGTTTTATTCTACAAAAATCTATTATATAATTTTGAATAAAATAGTGCAAAGACCTTTCGGTCCTTTCTTTTGATGGAAAAAAATAGGCACTGACATTTGGATATTCTCATAATTCGGCTTTTGTAATTTGGGTTTAGGAAAATAAATCTTTTTAACGAGCTACAAATCTCTTACCAAGCTAACGTATTTATTGGTGAACTAATCGTAAATGGTAGCAGTTCAAAATTTTCAAATCTCGCTAATTTAATTGCACCGCGTTACATTAATATGCCATCACTTTCTCTGTTATTCGTCTGACACTATCACATCTTACCTGCATCTATTAATACTCAAACTCTAGTTTGTTCCACCATTCATTAAATACCGAGTTCATTGTCTCACAACCATCACGCGCAGCTGAATGGCTGCACCCGTAAATAGATAGTGTCATCAATTGCTTTTCGTCACTCTTTTAGGCAAAAATTCATGTTACTAAAAAACTAATTACGCACATAATTCTTATCATTTACCTAAAACACCTTTTTTATCTAAACACTTTTTTAAAATAAATGCAACATTTGATTGATTGAAAGGTGTTAAAATACTTTTTTTACATAAATAAATTTGTTGAGAATTGTTTTTTTTTCTATTATTTTGATGCAAACCAAATCGTCATACAACTATCCTATTTTCAATCTCTTTGTTCTTGTATATAGGTTTTATATAGAACCGAACATTAATTCAGTTTATTTTGGAGAATATTTGGTTTTTATAGATTCAAATTCGTTTAAGTTTTGAATTTATCTAATATTATATAAATTTTTAGTATTTTTAAATGTATTATTCTATAAATACAGTCAAAATGTGAATTTTTTATAAATTCAGTTAAATTTTTTTTTTAAAAAAAAATGCTATTCGAATTCAGCTGATATAATATAATACAAAATTTTATCTATATAATAACTAAATTCAGGTTTATGTTGATGAAATTTGGTTTGGTTTGGTTATTGTTGGTCCATAAAAAATGGAGTTTCCAAGGAGAATAAAGGAATATCACTAACTCCATCATTTTCCTTTCGGCACGCTGACGTCAGTGCGATTAGATTTGCGCCACGTATGTGAAGATTCAGTGTGGGCCCCTTTGTTCGAGTGCCGTTGAATACGACGAAGAAACTATTAAACTGTCGGTAGCTCTTAATTGTCCCCACGTGTTGATTTACTGATGGCTATTAGATTTTCAATTTTGTTTATTAATTCATTTTCTGTGGACAAAATGCAGAAAAAAAACAAATATCTTTATGTTTTTTTTTTCTTTTCTCGGACGGCAAATATCTCGTGCCAATTTTGTTTGTCTTTTTTTGGTTTTAAGAAAATAAATAAGAGTAGGACAAATATAAAAGGACAAATACATTTAGGAAGAAGAAAAACGATGTTTTGTTTCGGCCACCACCTAAAAGAGGCTATAAGATGATGTTTTATGATTTTAAGCAAAATGACCTAAAACGTGGCCTAAGTTTGGTTTGAAATGTGAATTATGTGGTTAACCTCATACTAGTTCTACCTACCCTAATTTATTTAGGCATTGATTTGCTAAAGATATGAAGATACAATCTTTTTTTTTTTTTTTTAAATGTTACAAGAATAATAACAAATGAAACTTATTTTTATGATATTTAAGTTACATTTACAACTAGATAAGTTTCAAATTATTATTGTTTATATTTACAAAGTTCTATTTCATGAAATAGTTAAACATAATAATTTATTTTTATTGAATTATTTTCAGTTTTGGAGGAAATATAATTTTCCAACCAAAATCGTGATTTTACGGTTTTGGCGGGAACAAACAATTCTCTAATTTTTTGGTTTTGCTGGGAAACATGATTCTTTATTTTTTAGGTTTTAGCGGAAAACACAATTCTTCGATATTTCAGGTTTGACGGAAAAACATAATTCCGTTATTTGGCGATTTTTTTGGCGAAAAAACTGTATTTCACTATTTTTCCGCAAAATTTGCGATTTCAAGATTTTAATGCGAAAACATAATTCTATGATTTTACGGTTTGGCGGAAAAATGGTATTCCGCAATTTTCCCTAATTGTGGTAACAGTACAATTATAAACAATCTTGCAAAAGATATTTGCCAACTTCACACCATTACCAAAGTCTTAGAAAGTTTCTAAATCATCATCAATGCGTTTTCGACAATCGTAAAAAAAACTACTAGATACCAAAACAAATCTACTTGTACTACTAATATGTGATGTTTGGTTCACGGTTCAATAGAATAAAGAGATTGCAATTTCGTGTGACCAAGAACAGTCATTGTTCAACTGTCAGCTTTCGTCTGGTTTGCCATATATGTTAGATATATCGTCCATATATATGCGCACGAGCTATTCATCAGTGGCTGCAACCAAAAGATTACATGTTTGAAGTTGAAGAACTTTTAAAATCATATCAAATAATGGAAAAAAGTTATAAGATAGATTTGGTTTACCTGTAGATGAACTGGTACATACTTGAATGTAACAAAATCACAAGCCGGCCAATAAATAAGTCCATTTCTCAATGTTGGCAGAAGATCTCGCTTCAATCTCGCCAAAATTTCGTCAGAATTTTCACCTTAATATGAAATTTACATGTAGAACCATAAAAAGCTAAATCAATTAAAAACAGAATGATTCAGTCCATAAAGCTTAATTATGATATGTACCTTGTAAAATAGCATTATAGGAATAGAAGACTGTGTTGCTACAAGGTCCGAAAAGAACCTGACCCATCATTATTTTCTTAAAGGTTGTCAACACGTCGCGCTTTGGCAATATTTTCGAAAGATAACTGAACCACAGATGTTGTGACGGCCCGAGAAATATCAACCCAAAGCTAGCCATTCTGGCTGTTCTTATCAAGTCAAAAGAACCAGATGGCTGCATCGTGATCATCTGTTGAAGAATTAGAGAGTCAGCACAAATCAAAAAACAAAAGGGTCTAATTTTTTTTTTTCCTTTATAGCTCTGCATATTTACCCGGGACGCAAACCACAACATCATCCTACAATGACTAGAAAAGAGAGTTTATAAGCACCCCAAGACACACACCTATAACTTTTCTGCCTTAAAGATTCACAAGAGATAACAAGAAGATTAGACGACTGGAATATCAGTTTTCTGAGCGACTAAACCAATGATAAATTCGTCCACTATTCAGTACAGAAATACTTCAAATTCACAAAAGAAAATATACAAATTCACTACAATTCATCATTGGATTAAGCAAACCACAACATCATCATACAATGGCTAAAAAACGAGTTTACACACACCTAAAACTTTTCTACCTTGAAGATAAGAATCCACAAGAGATAACACGAAGAATAGACGATTGGATTTCTGACCGACTAAACCGATACTAAATTCATCCAGTATTCAGTACAGAAAGACTTCAAAATTAACAAAGAAAACATAAAGATTAGTCGATCCGCATTGTCACTTATCCGAGCTACCAAACAGATTATTCAGTAACGCTCTAAGTACAGCCTCACTCACATAACAAAGCAGTTAAGAACACAAACTGGACCAAAGATAGGAGTATGACAACTTAGAAAATTACACCAACCAAACCAAAAGACAAACTCTTTCATCTAAATTGAATTTGAAATTGTCTCAAGATTTGTGTTTTCTTCCTAAATCAAGAGATAAAATTCAAAACTATTAAGCAATTCCCTAATTAGTAATTACCCTAAATTCCAAAACTGCAAAGATCAAAAACCTAATTCCACCATTAATACTCCAAATGAATAACGGAGAGCCAAACCTGAGAAGTGAGATCAGAGGCCATATAAATGAGAGAAGTAGTAATGCTCTTGGTAATGAAAGGGTTTGATTCAAGCTTTCTCAAATACCATCTTAGAAACGCAGGTTGTTTCGAAGGAGACGAAGAAGCATTCGTCGATAGATTTCGAGACACAGAGAAGACACGAGGGACTACGAAATTCCCAGCTTTTCGCAGCTCGTGAAACGATCGGAGAATCGGTTTCTGACCGGAGAATACAGTTTCAACAAGAGCATTGTTGATTCCGTGAAGAGAACGACGATCGGAGAAGAAACGTTTGCTCAATCCAACGATGTTCATTTCTTTGATCTCCGATGCTTCGTTAATGGCGGCAGCTTTACACTGTTTGATGTATCTTTCTTCGTATCAGAATAAAGTCATAAACGACAGTGTTTTGACTCATACATTAGAACGACATACAGTGCTTAAACAAAACAAATAAACGACGTAAGGTTTGATGTCACTCTCCAGAATAAAACAAACGGCAGCGTTTTGCTTTAGGCCTAAGGATTTGGACCAAACCGAAATCTGGCAATTCGGTTTGTTTTTGGTTTGGACTTTGGAGCTGAAAATCATTTAGCACGATTTTAAATTTTTATTTTGATTTTCTGTTCGATTCGGCAGTTTTGAACTGATAGATTCTTTGGTCTTTTTTTTCTATTTTTTTTTTCTAATTTTCTCTTATTTTTAATTCAGTTTCAACCAAAAAATCCAAAAAAAAATTTAAAATTACTTTAAATAAGTGTTTGATTTATGGTGGATATAAATATAAATAATAGATAAATAATTATATCCGCAAATGGATCGGGATACTGATAATAAAAGAAACAAGAGAGAGATTACTTTTTTATAATTAAAAGTTTAAAGTATGAATTGTGTTTACAAACGATCGATTTTGCTCGTATATATTAGAGGTATAAAAAATAAATTACTATATGTTGACAATGGACTCCACACAAAATAATATTTCACGAATGATTTACGCATGTTTATTTCCTTCATTGACTTTCGTAACAAAAATAACCGAAAAATATTAATATACACTAAATTTAACCAAAATTTTGGTTTTGTTCAGCAAATTTTTCTACAAACCGAAGAACCGATTACCCGACCGAGCCAAACTGAAATTTTGGTCTTACATTAAAACGATATACACTACAATGCTTTAAACATTAAACAACACGATGTTTTAGTTTAGGACTCATCAGCTATTTTCATATTTTTGCCCTCATACATTAGAACGACATACAGTGCTTAAACAAAACCAATAAACGACATAAGGTCTAATTTTAAGACTTATCTGTAATATATTTTTAATACAAGGACTAATCTGCAATTTAACACTCGAAATTTTCTATTTTCTAACATCTGTTTCCTTTTAATTCCTCTTTCACCGAAACCTCTCTCTCTCGGAGGAGATTTATTTCAATGGATCCTTCAATTTTCAAGCTTCTCGAAGAAGATGAGGTTAGGTTTCGAATCTCACCTGTTTTTACAATCCAATTTTATATTGATACCTTACTTATGGCTGGAACCGTCGTCGTGATTTTTGATTCCGGTTCGAATTGTGTTTTCGTTTTAGGATGAATCGATGCATTCAGGAGCTGATGTAGACGCGTTTCAAGCTGCTTTGAATCGAGATATTGAAGGTTCTATGACAACTTCATTACCGGTCGTGACGAATCCTGGTATGGTTCTATACAAATTCGATTGTAAAAATAGGGCTATAGTTAAACTTTGACTGACGTCTGAGTCTTTGTGATGAGAGCTCAAGTTTGAAACATATTGTATACGAAGTGAAGAACGTATTTGAATAGTTTATGAGGAACTCTGTGTTGAATTCTTGACATTATTTGGTTAAAGTGAAGATAGTATTTTTGTGATTTTTTCTTGGGGTGGATGCTTGGGGAAGCTTTGGCATGTTAGCAAAGTTGTGATTGTTTTGATATACAGTGTAGTTTCAGGTAGGTTATTATTACTCTTGGAACATGGATGACTAAAGAAGATGTCTTGGGTAGGCTTTATTATAAACCTTGGTAATCTACTGATATGTGAGGAAGTTTCAAATTCTAGATTGAAGCAAAGATTAAGGTCATGAAAGAATCGATTTTTAGGGCTTTTGGTATGCTAAAAAGGGCATAAAATTTTGTCATTGGCAATAATAGCCTATTGATCAATGTGATGGGAGTTATTTGCCAGGGTAGATTAGTAGGTTGATGATCCTGATGTTGTTTTTGGTTTTGTTTTTGTTTCACTGTAATCATGAAGTTGGTCATGTGGCTCCTTAAACCTATTTTCTTCTCTGTCTCTGGTGCTGGAAGTGATCTCTTTCCTGCTTATCCGCATTAAGTGTTGAAAAAAATTTAGCTTGTGAGTTGTAGATGGGTGTACGAGAGCTACTGAACATACTTTTTTATGCATCATCTGTTACAATGAAAACCGGGTTTATGTCCTTTCTTGGGCATTATATGATATGTCCTCGTGTTTCACTTGGGATTCTAGTTTCATTAATCTATTGCGTGAATTGTTTTAGGAAACAACCATTCTCCCAACCAGCAGTTTTCAACATGGAAGAATGGTATCGGAGATGCTAATATTAATGTCCAAACGCAGCACAACCTTGAAAGCACTCAGATGAAGGAGCAGCAAGGATCGACTTTGGAAAATCAACACCAACAGGATTTAAAACGTGCAAATGAATCTCATTTACAACACAACCAGCCTCAAGACCTTCATCGAGCAGGTCAACTCTGGGAGAATCCTTCGCAGGTCCCCCAAACAACTGGGTTGCAGATTCCTGAAAAGAATCCAACTGGTAATGAATTAGATAGATCGCAGAATCAAGAGAGCGAATCTCAGTATTTAAAACTGCAAAAGATGAGTAGTCAACAAGCTCGGGGAGTTGAACAGTCTGCTAACCCTATCAACCGCAACCCTAAGCAAGTACCGTTTGCTGCTTTGCTTCCTACCTTAATGGCCCAACTCGATAAAGATAGAGCATTGCAGCTCCGTACCCTTTATGCTAGACTTAAGGTATGTCTATCTGTGAAATTATTTGACATTCTTTTGCCAAAGCTATTGCATCATTGCTTTCCCTCTGATACTTGTTTGCAGAAAAATGAAATCCCCAAAGAGGGGTTCACACGACATATGAAGGATATTGTAGGCGATCAGATGCTCAGGTTGGCCGTTAGTAAACTACAGCAGGTATTACCATTTTGCATATTGTGTGTCATGTAGTGACTTAGGGTATAAAGTCTGGGGATGGAATTCATGTTGGAAATTGTTTGTTTGAAAACTTCTGCTTGCTAGAAATTAGCAGATTGTATCTTTTCTAAGGGTATCAGACTTACACGTGTTTTGATTAATCATATGGTTTTACTGACTTGCGTTTGTCCCACATTTCTTTCACACTATGTCGAACATTTTATAAGAGGACATGTTAGAAGGGTGCTAAATTTATACTTCCAGAGTTTGGTCAACGCTATAATTAACATTTCAAGAGTGGGACTAGTTCAAGTTTACCAACTGATGCGATTTATATCTCATCTCCCATTTCAAATAATAATATGATACAAAAATTTTAGTCCAAGTCAAAATCTAATTAGGATTTCCTTTTTTTGTTCTTTCTTTATTACATTAGGATTTTCTATTTCTATTTTCTTTTCCTTTTTGGTCTGGGAGTTGTCGTTTCCTATATATGGTTGAAGCTCGTTAATGAACTTCATCCAAGAATTTGGAGGGCTTTGAGGTTTCTCGGTTTATATCCGAAGGAACCAAAGTTTCACTTGGGAGTTTTTACCTTGTTCTGTTTTAACTATTTTAGTAAAGATTTTGCTTTTAAAATTGGGTTCTTAATTCTAACCAAAAAAAAAGTGTAAAACCTTTGAAGCACTTGAAATTGATGCACTTCTGTGAATTTTACGACGGGTGTCATTAAGTGGGTCTGCATCACAAGTTAAATACTTCTTTATTTGTAATTTGTGGTCAATTATTTTCAGATGAACTATAACCAGGGAAAAATCGGAAATCAAGCTCCTTCTACTGGTAAAAATTATTCACTGATGCATTTTTTTTTATAAATTTTTCATTCACCATTATCATACTGCTTCTGTACTCTCCGTGTATATGTCTTATTATTTCCATGCAGGAGTCAATACATTACCTGATTAATTCTCTTTACTCGCAGAAATCAATAATCAAAAATCTCAGTCTGATCCTCGTGCAGTCCACCTTAACCAACTACCGTCCTCAACTTCAGGCACCTTAGGCAGTTCAGTTCCTGTGCAGGGACTTACCAAACATCCCCAGCACCAGATGCAGCATCCACCAAGTTCTTTTCCTATGTATACCACCTCCGGTAGTTTTCACACATACCCTGGTCCAAACACCAATGCTTCTGGTTCCTCGTTGAGACCGCACATTCATGATTCCCATATGAGACATGTGGCACATAACCAGACTATGGGATCAACTGGTCTTGGAGGAGCGCCCCAGTCTACCACAAACATGATGACTATGCCCAAGTTTGAGAGGCCAACTTCTGTAAATGATCCTAATAGGGTCCAAGGTGGCGCTACATCACACTTCCAGAACAGCCCATCATTGCCTCTAAATTCTGCACCTGGTCAAGGATCATCAGTGTCCCATGTAAAGCAGGAATCAGTTGATCAAAGTTTTGAAAAGAATAACGCAGCCTCAGTAACTACAAATGAGGACTTAGAGAAGGAGTCCTCTAGAATGGGTTTATCCACACCTAACAACGCGGCGCCTGCAAGCTCTGTTTCTCCTTCCATGACAACTCAACTAGACGCTAGCACAGCAGTAAGAGAGCTATTAATATATAATTTTTCCTCGTTCTGGGTTTTTATAATTTCTAATTTGAACAGTAAATGGAAAAAAATTTCAGTTGGACAATCTCTCATTGACCTTGTTTGTGTATCCATCAGATGAATTCTCGTGGCCCGTTCGGAAACTCTCAAGGAGGAGTTAATGCTAGGATGCCACCCAAAAAGCCTTCTATTGGTCAGAAAAAACCTCTTGAGACATTAGGTTCTTCACCGCCACCACCAAGGTAATTGAGCTGCTCAGATTTAGAACGAAGGAATTTTTTACAGCTTAAGTCGCTCTTTTTTGTTAGCCAGTTAAAAGTATAGTTAGCTTTTTGGTTACACGTAAAATTATAAACATAATTGTTTTACATGGTTCAATTTGCAGCAAGAAGCAAAAAGTAGCAGGGAATTCCATGGATCAAAGTATTGAACAGCTCAATGATGTCACTGCAGTCAGTGGTGTTAATCTCAGGGTGCGTTTCTTGGTAGCTTCAGTTTTCAATTTGAATCTGGACGTGGAGTACTGAATACATTTTTTTTTTTTGTATGCATTTGGTTTAGGAAGAGGAAGAACAATTATTCTCTGGGGCCAAGGAAGATGGTCGTGTTTCTGAAGCATCTCGGAGAGTTGTGCACGAAGAGGAAGAAAGAATAATCTTGCAGAAAAGTCCGCTGCAGAGAAAGCTGGCAGAAATTAGTTGGGATACTTCCCATATCTTCTTCTTTTTTATCTCTAGTTATTGAATCACTTTAGAGAAGAAGCTTACATATGCTTTTCATATCTGGCAGTGGCGAAAAACGGTTTAAAGCAGATAAGCAATGATGTCGAACGGTGCTTGTCTTTGGTGAGAGTTCAACTTCTTCTGCCTTGATTGCATATAGTACATGAGCTTTTTTTATTTACCCTTTTTCTCATGTATTTGCGCTATCAGTGTGTGGAGGAAAGGATGCGAGGACTATTATCCCATATAATTCGGTTGTCAAAGCAGGTCAGTCTAACTTTATCTTAATACCTGCTTTCAACATTGTTGGATCTATTCTTTCTGAAGCTAAAAATGCTTCTTCAGCGGGTTGATGCTGAGAAATCTAGACACCGGACTTTTATCACGTCAGATATTCGGCTACAAATCAACGAAATGAATCAGAAGGTGAAAGAGGAATGGGAGAAGAAACAGGCTGAAGCAGAAAAGCTTAAGAAACCGAGTGAGGTTTGTTCTGAGCTCATTATCTATGTTCTTAATTTTACTACACCACACCACACAGACATTGCAAGATTTGTTCTGTTTTTTTGCTGCAGAGTGAAGAAGGTGATGGTGGAGTTGAGAGTGAGAAGGAGAAAGAAGATAACCGTTCAAAGGGTGTGAAGGTATGGAGAAATTAATAATACATTTTTGGAGCTACATTGAAATTAACTATGAAATGTTCATTGAGAAAAGTGGTTTTTATATGTTAAGGGAAATAAAGAGGACGACGACAAAATGAGAACGACAGCTGCAAATGTTGCTGCTCGTGCTGCTGTCGGAGGAGATGATACGTTCTTAAAATGGCAATTAATGGCCGAAGCTCGTCAGAAATCGGTATCTGAAGCTGGTAAAGATGGGAATCAGAAAACTACTTCAGGTGGAGGAAAAAACTCCAAGGACAAGCAAGATGGTGGACGACGGTTTTCTGGAACTGGTGAGTCAATTCTCTAACCGCTTTTTACTTAAGAGTAAAGACTCAGGAACAAAGGACCCATTACGTTTCCCTCTGCAAAGCCCGATGAACAAAGCTCAAAGCTTTTTCTCGGTTGAAAACGGATAAAACCCTCCTCGAAAGCATTAAATGCTCCTAGTATTAGGAAATGCTAAGAGTCTATCGGGTTAGTTCCTCGCGGTTTTGGTTTGCGATAATAAGCTATGCATTCTTTGTTTCTCCAGGTGGTCGAAGATTAGGGAAAAACCAAGGTTCGTCGCCTCAACCAAAAGTGGTGAGGACAATCTCTGTGAAGGATGTGGTTGCTGTTTTGGAGAGAGAGCCACAGATGTCCAAATCCACTCTAATGTATCGATTGATTCAATAGAAAACAGAATCACTATATTTATAAGGTTCTGCTGATAATTTAATCGTCAAGACGCAAGTGATTTATTTATACCATGTCTCTGTTGTATTCATCGTTTTTAATCGAATCACATGGCTATTTAAACCCCAACCTATAACTTCAATTGACAAGACCACCCCTAAAGACTCAAAAGTTCCAAACTCGACAATCCTAGATTTTTGCATTTAGTGCAATGTTTTAGAGAGTTTTGATGTTTCAAATTCATCAGAAAAAAACAAAACTACTTTTATAAAATCATGTCGTATTTGTAGATAGGATCACAATTTCACGTCGAGATAGTAAAATCATTGTAATGTAAAAGACAGCTAGAAATATTTTATAGAACGTCCGAATCATATATGAGAGCTAGTCTCTAGATATGACATTTAAACTGTTCTTCATTTAAAACCGGATAAAAGATTGCATGAGACAAATAATGTACATTCACAGGAGACTACGTCGAGACCAGAGTAGAAGAGACTCAAGTATTTATCGGATTCTTGGGTGCATGTTAGGTTAAATAACTAAGCCATTTGGTTGCGAGTGAGAACTGACTGACCCACTCGAGAAAGACAGTGAACTACTCGATGACTACACTCACTAGGATTAGTCAGATAGTAAAAGATGGATCATCTTCTGATTATATATAAAAAAAATATTACAAATATTTAATATAGTACGTTGCCATGACTACATTATTTTTATTGATAGTTGGAGTAAATAAATCTTAAAAAATAGAGTTTAGTCCAACTAATATACGTAAAGTAATGAAAATTGTCTACACTAAACCATATAATTTAGATTAAGAAACAAAAAACAAAGATCACGCGAACCTTAATGTGGTTTTGTGGTCCTCCCCACCTTCTCCAACTCACACCTTTCCATTTACTTCTTCACATAAAATACTCATTTCCACTTTATCCAATGCCAAGAAAACAACGTTGTAACTTGTAAGAACCCATACATATGTTGAAAATACGAATTTTAAATACTGTTTTTAGTGTTTCATCGTAACTTTTTCAGAATATTTGAGGATTCGATCTTATCTATATATAAATAATCCATTTTAAATTATAAAGATGTATTAGAAGAGAACTCAATTAGGAAAAGTTTTCACGCTAATATATATTAGTTGGAAACAACAATCAAAAGTAACTTCAAAGACTATATGCTTATAGACTTTTTGACAATCTGACTAGAAATTTAACCTAGTGGTTAGTACGTCGTTGCATGTGTCATCATTTTTTTTTTCTTTTTTTAACTAAAAATGTAAATACTTCACTAAAAATGAAAAAAGTTAGGTTTTATAGGATTGTAGAATCTATGGATTTGTTCTCATGACATAAAAAAAAAGATAAAAACATGAAAAAGTAAAGGCAATCGGTTCATCGACAAAGCATAAAAAAAAACTCACAACATGAAGTGATATGATCACCTTAAAATGAAACCCTGATGATTGGAAAAACGGAACGGTGTAGCAACTTGAGGAGACTGAGCTATCAATGTCTCGTCAATTGGAAACCTTTCAATGGTAGTCCGAAAACTAAGCCCCGCAACATAGCTAGAGAGAACACATAAAGCCCTTGATCAAAACTCCTTCTTCGTCTCAAAATCTTATCTAAAACCTCCTTTGAAAGCGGGCATAGCAGTGGTCAGTGGAACCACAACGAACCAAAATAAATAAATAGCGAGATTCACTCTACCAAGATCTTTCCCCTTGGTAACAAAAGAAAAATAAAAACATCTTTCCAATTTAAAACCAAAAAAAAAAACTAATGAGATGGAATAAGATGTAGTAGTTGCTTCATAGATTGATCAATCTAAGGAATCAAGTTTCTTCCTTTGCATCATCATTCCTTCTTTCTTCTTCTTCCCTGGTTCTTCTGTGATCGTCCACAAGCCTTGAAAACAAAACAAAAACAATGTATTTATCTCATGAAACTTGATATTGTTTTATCTCTATATATAAGAAATTGAATATACCGGTTAAGTGATATTTCTCCTTGAGCATCATCCGACGAAGCTTCGATGCTCTAGCTTCTTCGAACAGCCACGTGGCCTCCATTTGTTTGCTGATCATTTGAGCAGCATAGTAAGGGATTTTGCCACGAAAGCAACGGCCATTAACGAACATGATACAATCCATCAAGCCTTCTCTTGAAAGCCCTTTGATGTCATAAGCTCTTGACCTTGTCCAAAGACTCTTACTATGCGAGTTAACTGGTTCCGACAAACAAAGAGCTCTTGTACAGTCACTTATGGACTTATCTACATCTCCAAGAAGTAAGTAACACTCTCCTCTTTCACTATATAGAATCATTCTCTTTCTCCTAAGTTTCAAAGGGCATAAGCCTATTGCTTCATTGTAGCATTTAATAGCTCCCTCTATGTCTCCTACACAAAGCAATTGGTATGCTTGTTGCTTAATCAAATTCACAACAACATTTGTCTCTGTCAGCTTTTCTTGATTCTCACTCATCAACTTTTTCTCCCTCTTTCTCCTCTCTACTTTGTTCCTCCATAGTTCTTTCAAAGCCTTTTGGGTCTTGTGAGTGTAAACACAACCTTTCTTTGTGTTGTAATGCATTAAAAGAACCTTAGTTATTCTATCCCCTAGGTTTGGTCTGACGTCTAGAGCTTTAAGCTCAACTAGGTCTACTAGATAAAACAATGACATCTCTAAGACTTTGTACCTTGTTTCTTGGTCTTTGAGAAGCAGCAAAAGACAATCTATACCCATGTATTGACAATCATCAGAAGACCGAGAGAGATTGCATAGACTCAATATTATTTCTCTCGATTCCGAGACATGTCCTCGTCCTTGTTTACTATAACAAAGAATCCGGATTAGTCCGATGCCTGCAGGAGAAGTGTGGTTAACCAATCCACCCCACATTTGACTTAGCTTCTTGAGAAAGGTTTTGTTGCAAATCAGAGAAATAGACCTTTGCTTGTAAGCAAAGCAATTGAGTAAATGAAGTGACCAGCATTGGAGCTGGCTTGCCCATTCCTCGGCTTTTCGGTCTTCCATCTCTAACCCTCCAAGTCCTCTAGTAAGCAAGTTACTGTGATACCTCACTCTTCCTTCTCTTTCTTGAACACTCACAAACTCTTCATACACAACATCAACACATGTCGTTGCAATCTCCATGGCTAATCTCACCACTTCATCCTCGTAAGCAGCCACTGCCTCAAACGTCCTCTCATAGCTCGCCAAATGACCTAACGCCCTAACCACAACTCTTTGCTCGACCCAACTCATCTTTCCTCTCAAAATCTCAAGCAACGGAGCTATGACTCCAGACTCCACAGCTTTAGCAGCAAACTCAGGCTTCTTCATCGTGTAAGATCCAATAATATGAGCAGCATAGTAAGGAACATACACATTTTGACCAGTCATTACCCATTGTACATCCTCAAGACCTTTCTTCATCAACCTTGTCATGCACTCAAAGACCCCAAGAGATGGTAACTCGGGGTTCTCGGGGTCAGCCATCGCGTATCTCCAGATAAAACTGAGTGTGAGAGCAAGCTCTGTGTCGTCTCTTATCATGTACATATCTCTAAGATATAACTGTAACCATGTTTTTCTAACACAAGGGTCTTTTTCCTCCATGGCACATAAGAAACAACACGGTCTTGATGAACCGACAAGAACGTCGTGGGTCCTGTCCATCTTGTTTGTACTTTTGCAAGAGAAGTGGTCCATGAAAGATCTGAGATTTTGGTTGATCTTTTGGATGTTCTTGCTGATTAAAAGAAGGTTAGAAAACAAAAAGGGGAAATAGGGTTTATATGTGATCCAGGTGGATATGCAGAGATCAAAGTGGGTTTTTAATTGTTTATTAGAAAAAGTGAAGTTAAAGTGGCCTAATGATGTGATGACATCTAGCAGCCGCACAAGAAAGTGAAATGCAAATGGTCCTTTCCGTTTAAACAATTCAAAAATTGAGAATGTTTCGTAACTTTGTCGTATACACTAATTTTTACTGGTATCATTGTAAGCTGTAACTATGATGGAGTGGTTTAGAATTGGTACGAGTTAGTCCAAAACCGATATCGTAAGAATTGGACATATTATATGATTTTATAATTAAATTTGTTTTTTTTATCTTATATGAATGTAATTACATATTTATATCTGTCAATATAGATTAACCGCCTATTTAATCCGTTTAACATCAAAAAAAATTTAGTATATTTTGACAGACCAACTCAAAAAAAAACCACACTCGCAATAATATATCATCTTCTACAAATATATAACTACATATTTACATCAAATAACTTTACAATTAATTGTTTTATTAAACTTGAATATCACAAAATTATTTTTAAAAATCGTGATCCGGCATATGGACATAATTCTCATATTTAACTATTATTATAATTGTCAAACATAATAGTAAGGTCTGATAGCAAAATTTTTTTTTTTGTTTGAAATCTATAATTATAAGTTTCAATATATATAGTATAAATTCATAATTTAACAAAAGATCCGGTTTACAATACTTGTTAAATTGATCTTATTTGATGGACTGGATTCGAAACTCGACAGAAGAAACCATTAATTGTTTGAAATCTGTAATTATATATGGTAAATACATGTTATATATATATATATATATATAACTTCATAGATTCAAAAAAGATTCGTTATATCACATTCGTTAACCTCATATTTAGGCCTTGAGTGGTGACACTAAAAAAGACGGTTTTCAAGAATTATTTACAAAAACGCACTTATGTCACCATTCATGAACAATGGGGCAAATTTGTGGTTTTTTAAAAAAAAAAAAAAAGGATTTGCGGAATTATCCTTTGGATAAAGACACGGACCGCAGTTCCAAAATGACCACTGGATTTTACCAGCGTTTTTCTGAAAAACGCACACAGAAGCTTTTTTTTAAAAAAAAATATTTTACATAACTGTTATATTATACTACACTACCTATGTCTTCTACCATAAAAATAGCTTATATCACATATCAAACAATTCCTTGCCAAAAAAAAAAAAAAAAAAATCACATATCAAACAACTATACTTTAAATTTTTCTCTGAAGTTTTTTTCTCAATTATCCAATCTTCCAAAGTAATATTTAAATTTAATGTTCTTGTTAAACAATTTTAATTTAAATAATATACTTATTATATGATCTACTATATTGAATATTGTGCTATTAACTTAAATTGAATTTTATATTAACATAATGATTTATAAATATATGTTATTGTTTATTTATTAACACAAAAAATAATTAATTATTAATATATATATATATATAATCTAAAATCCGCACCGCAAATAGTTTTTTTCACCAATCAAACATTATTCTGCACTGCTTATTTTGTACAAACCGCACTTGTCCCTCAAATATACTTCTCCCGCACGTACCGCAGTTGAACCGTACCACACTTTAATTCCGCTTTTCCCGCACAACAAATACCGCGGTTACCATTCGGACCCTTATTGGTAGCTTTGTAGATTCGAAGCATAAGAGCAAAGAAAACTTTTTTTGTCTTAAAATCAGTTCTTTTTTAAATATGTATAGTATAAATTTATTAATTATTAAAATATTTCTTGTATCATAATGGTTAAATTGATTAATAGATTTTCGGGTTCGAAGATAGCAAAAAACCATTTTTGTTTGAACTTTGTAACTATATAGAATCAACTGGTCCCATGTAGATAGAAAGATGATGGTGAATTTGGATTTAAAAATAATTAAGGATGTTTCACTATATATGTATATATATATATATATAAATATAAATTCATTGTTTAACAAAAAATTCGTTGTAGCACACTGGTTAAACTCTATGAATATTTATCATGGATTTCCGGGTTCGAAGCCTGGCAGCGGAAAACTTTTTTTGCTCTTATAAAAAAGGGATCGCGTTTTTTGCTTGGTCCAATGTAGATAGAAAGATGATGGTGAATTTGGATTTAAAAATAATTAAAGATGTTTCACTATATATGTATATATATAAATATAAATTCATTGTTTAACAAAAAATCCGTTGTAGCACACTGGTTAAACTCTATGTTATCATGGATTTCCGGGTTCGAAGCCTGGCAGCGGAAAACTTTTTTTTTGAAATCCAAACCCCGAGCACATCAATCTTATGGTTGGTCCTCCTCCATTTTAACCGGCGTTGCTCTTATAAAAAAAGGGATCGCGTTTTTTGCTTGGTCCAACGTAGATAGAAAGATTATGGTGAATTTGGATTTAAAAATTTTTTTTTTGTCAACGAATTTGGATTTAAAAATAATTAAGGATGTTTCACTATATATGTATATATATAAATATAAATTCATAGTTTAACATAAAACCCGTTGTACCACACTGATTAAACTCTATGAAAATTTGTCATGGATTTCCAGGTTTGAAACCTGGCAGCGGAAAACTTTTTTTTGCTCTTATAAAAAAGGGATCGCGTTTTTTGTTTGGTCCAATGTAGATAGAAAGATGATGGTGAATTTGGATTTAAAAATAATTAAGGATGTTTCACTATATATGTATATATATAAATATAAATTCATTGTTTAACAAAAAAATCCGTTGTAGCACACTGGTTAAACTCTATGAAAATTTGTCATGGATTTCCAGGTTCGAAGCCTGGCAGCGGAAAACTTTTTTTGCTCTTATAAAAAAGGGATCGCGTTTTTTTTGCTTGGTCCAATGTAGATAGAAAGATGATGGTGAATTTGGATTTAAAAATAATTAAAGATGTTTCACTATATATGTATATATATAAATATAAATTCATTGTTCAACAAAAAATCCGTTGTAGCACACTGGTTAAACTCTATGTTATCATGGATTTCCGGGTTCGAAGCCTGGTAGCGGAAAACTTTTTTTGCTCTTATAAAAAAAGGGATCGCGTTTTTTGCTTGGTCCAATGTAGATAGAAAGATGATGGTGAATTTGGATTTAAAAATAATTAAAGATGTTTCACTATATATGTATATATATATATATAAATTCGTTGTTTAACAAAAAATCCGTTGTAGCACACTGGTTAAACTCTATGAAAATTTATCATGGATTTCCGGGTTCGAAGCCTGGCAACGGAAAACTTTTTTTTTGAAATCCAAACCTCGAGCACATCAATCTTATGGTTGGTCCTCCTCCATTTTAACCGGCGTTGCTCTTATAAAAAAGGGATCGCGTTTTTTGCTTGGTCCAACGTAGATAGAAAGATGATGGTGAATTTGGATTTAAAAATATTTTTTTTTTGTCAACGAATTTGGATTTAAAAATAATTAAGGATGTTTCACTATATATGTATATATATAAATATAAATTCGTAGTTTAACAAAAAAACCCGTTGTAGCACACTTGTTAAACTCTATGAAAATTTGTCATGGATTTCCAGGTTCGAAGCCTGGCAGCGGAAAACTTTTTTTTGTTCTTATAAAAAAGGGATCGCTTTTTTTGCTTGGTCCAATGTAGATAGAAAGATGATGGTGAATTTGGATTTAAAAATAATTAAGGATGTTTCACTATATATGTATATATATAAATATAAATTCATTGTTTAACAAAAAATCCGTTGTAGCACACTGGTTAAACTCTATGAAAATTTGTCATGGATTTCCAGGGATCGCGTGTTTTGCTTGGTCCAACATAGATAGAAAGATGATGGTGAATTTGGATTTAAAAATATTTTTTTTTGTCAACGAATTTGGATTTAAAAATAATTAAGGATGTTTCACTATATATATATATATAAATATAAATTCATAGTTTAACGAAAAACCTGTTGTAGCACACTGGTTAAACTCTATGTTAATTTTTCATGGATTTCCAGGTTCGAAGCCTGGCGGGGAAAACTTTTTTTTGCTCTTATAAAAAAGTGATCGCGTTTTTTGTTTGGTCCAATGTAGATAGAAAGATGATGGTGAATTTGGATTTAAAAATAATTAAGGATGTTTCACTATATATGTATATATATAAATATAAATTCATTGTTTAACAAAAAATCCGTTGTAGCACACTGGTTAAACTCTATGAAAATTTGTCATGGATTTCCAGGTTCGAAGTCTGGCAGCGGAAAACTTTTTTTGCTCTTATAAAAAAGGGATCGCGTTTTTTGCTTGGTCCAATGTAGATAGAAAGATGATGGTGAATTTGGATTTAAAAATAATTAAAGATGTTTTACTATATATGTATATATAAATATAAATTCATTGTTTAACAAAAAATCTGTTGTAGCACACTGGTTAAACTCTATGAATATTTGCCATGGATTTCCAGGTTCGAAGCCTTGCAACGGAAAACTTTTTTTTTGAAATCCAAACCCCGAGCACATCAATCTTATGGTTGGTCCTCCATTTTAACCGGCGTTGCTCTTTTTTTTTTGTCAACTGAATATATTGATTAGCTTAAGAAAGCCAATTTGGCGGAATATGGTTTACAAAAGTAACACTATACGGAAGGACACGAACATTTCGTGCCAACTTATCCGCTTGAACATTCTCGCTTCGTTTAACAAAAGATAAAGAGAAGGATAAAAATTCTTCCCTATCAGCGGCTATGTCTTCTAGATAGACTGCAAATGCCGGCCATTCTGTTGGGGAAGACACCATCTTCACCAGGTCCGAGCAGTCTGTCAAAAACGCGACATGTTGATGTCCAGCACCAATCATACATCGCATCGCCCACATCAAAGCCTCCAACTCCGCATGTAAGGGTGTCAAACTTCTTCGCATGTTGGCCGCTCCCATTGTTGATGCTGAATCAGAGGAAGTACAATACCATCCGTAACCTGCAAAGTTATCCGTCTCCTTCCATGATCCATCCACATAACACCTAAATTCCGAAAAACTGGATTGTAAGAGATTTGACCGTGAGAGAGATCCAGGTTGACGCACAAGGGTATTTGGAGAATTCTCCTCCTCCACAAGGGTATTTGACGAACCGGCGTTGCTCTTATAAAAAAGGGATCGCGTTTTTTGTTTGGTCCAATGTAGATAGAAAGATGATGGTGAATTGGATTTAAAATTAATTAAGGATGTTTCACTATATATATGTATATATATAAATATAAATTCATTGTTTAATAAAAAATTCGTTGTAGCACACTGGTTAAACTCTATGAAAATTCATCATGGATTTCCAGGGGAAAACTTTTTTTTAACTTCCTCCCAACACATCCCCCACGCCCAGTCAATATGATTGTTTTTTTTTTTTTTTTTAATTTCCATTAAAAGTGAGAAGTGCAAAGAACAGGGGTTTCTGGAGGATTTAATGCAGTCCAAGTCTTTGTTACGATTGTTTCACCGGAAGAGCTAACTGTTACTGATCTTATCACAGGTGTGGGTTCTCATCGGTTTTGGAATATCACTAAGATCAATGACATTGTTGCTCCTCCGGATCGTGACGTTTTACAGCAAATATACCTTCCTCGATTTCGTTCAATTGATAAGCTTACTTGGCCTTATAACAATTATTATTTTCATATAATTGATAAAATATTTAATAATTTTACAAATCATCCTAATTTGGATATTTATATCTAAAATTTTTGATTAATCTACAATGGCTGTTTTATTTGTCTTACTTTTTTTCAAGACAACTCAAACAACCAGTTTTACTTGTTTTTCTTAATTAAAAAAACTAAAAAAAAAAAGAGTTTTAAAACTCAAAAGATAACAAATAAGAGTTTCATGGTTTTCTCCAAATTCAAATATAATCATTAAGGTCATTTTAATCGTATCAAAACACCCTAAGTGATGAAGTGTGAGCTTTGGGTAGCTTTGTCTCTCACAAATACAAAAACACATCTCCTCAATCAAAATTCTAACCAAAGAAGTGAAAAAGCATTCCAACCATTTTTTCTCAATAACATTTTTTCTTTCCTTATACATCAAAATAGCGTAATAACTACATCAATTTACTTGAAATCAAAATGTCTTTTAGTTTGATGAATCTTGTTTCCTGTGTTCTGAGGTTTAATTTCTTTCTATCAAAATATATATATTATAATATATAGAGAGAGGGAGGAAGAGAGACTCTGTGAGTGATGGGGGGAGGCTACTCAAGCATTAGATGTTTCAGAGGAGAGAGGCTGAAGTTCTTGTTCTTTAACTGCAGCACTTACAGGCTCATAAGTAGCTTCTTCTTGCTGTCTCCGTCTCCACACCAATGCAAGTTTGATCATCACCGAAGTAACCAGCAACGATATCATCGCTCCTCCCACTACCCCGAGTAAGTGTTTTTCCCACCAGCTCCTGCCAAAAGGACCACATCAAACCCGTAAGAGAGATCAAATCCACTGAACCAGTGCGATGTTAGATATAAGGGGGCAATGAAACTTACTGTTTCTTCTTTTGCTCAGCTTTCCATTCTAGCAACTTGTAGCTTCCAAATTGTCCAGGTAGGCGTAATCGGTTTTCCTTCAGAAGCAACATGATGTTCTGCAATCACGCAAAAAGATAGAAGTAATGTCTTTTTATCTGTGCATAAAGATGCATTTTCATATTGTAAGGAAAAGAAGAACTACCAATGCTGTAGTATTGGAAATGTACTCGGAAGATTGTGGGGGAAAGATTCCCCATTTCAGGCGATACTCATTTCTGCTGGACGAGACATTCAGCAAGCGAACCTAACCACAACAAGAGCCATTGGGATCATTAAAACGAAAGCGAACCTCGAATAGCACAACTAGTAGAATGAATGTTTATAAGCTTGCCTGTGAACTTTCAATGTCTAACTCATGGGCAATGAAATCAGCAATCTCTGAGAACTTGGGCTTTGATGAAGAATTGTTCACACTAATTGACACTTCGAAGGTGATAACTCCAACCCGGAAAACACCTTCACGTTCGTAAGATACAGCCAATAACAGGTTAACACCAAAATCGAAAAGAAAAAGAATCTCTGATGTAAACAATGACAGTGCTATAGATGACATTGATGAGGCTCTGGGTAATAACAACCAAATATTTCAAATGAATAGCCGCTAGGAGTAATTTCACTTTTTCATCGCCAGAAAATCAGACTTTCAAGGTGGGTAAAGAGTCTTACAAAAGATTTTTTAAGAAATAGCATATCCAAGATGTTTTTCTATTCAGCAAACTTCTGAATAATTGTCAGATATAGGTCCTGTTCATTTTGCAGACCCTAGCGACCAGCAACCGCGAAAGCGACCAACAACATAAAGACGTACAAGGCTAAACTACCTGGAAGATCAGTGGTAGATGACTCGCTCGTAGCAGGGCTTGGAGAAATATGAGAACTTTTATTTTGGGAAACTGGCGAAGTAGGTGCAGGAGAATCTGGTGCCGCCAGCCTCCTCCATAGATCAGAACAATTGGTCTTCAGAAACCCGAGCTTATCATTCTCACGATCATAAGTGACAAGAGTATTGCGGACAACAATTCCTGATCCAAATGTTAAAAGTACCAAGTTTATACTTGTCACATGGAAGCCAAATCCAGCATAAATTGAACTTGATTTGAAAAGACTGGAAAATACATGCTCTGCTTTGAAACTAAAGCATACACGATAAATGCTTTCATGGATGATAGGAATGCATGCAAGATATATAAATGAGTCTGCATACACTACCTCCTAGGAGTGTCGTTGAGTCTCTATCAGGAAATATTCCAAGGCAGTATGCGCCTCTAACTTTAGTATGCTATAAGAATGTCAGGAAGACAAATGGAAACTGTCAATACTTGCCTGAAGGATCAAACAAATACTTACAGGAAAAGGATGAAGCCCATTTACTTTACCAAGTTATTACCCTGAATAAGTAGTTCTCGGGAGAAAGAATCAGTTTCTGACCATTTCCAAATTCCATAGCGATCTCAGGAAAAAAATTGTGTATCTCAGCCACATCCCTGAAATGGTATCCAAAAATAGTATCTTTAGACAACATATAAATTTGAAGTTCCGTAATATTGTTGTTTAAACAAACCTTCCAGCGCCAGCGAAACAAACATCATCATAATTTGGGTCTGGACCATGGATCCGTTTGAGAGATGGAATTTCCTTAATGACCTGCAATAAGACACAATCACATGTGATTACAATAAGGAAGAAACATCAACATGTTTCTCATACAATTTATATTTTAAGCTCAAAAAGCACAATCTTTAGTCGAAGGTCATCCATTAGGCATGACAGGGATATTTACATAGCTCTAGCAAGTCACTAACAGAATATAAGTTCTTAATGTCTGATGGATTGTGATGCATGTGCTTGTATACTCAGATACAGAATAACAAACAGAAAGCTCTTAAAATCAATGTTTCAGATAATAAAAAACCGTGTGGAGACTAGAGACTCGTGAAGAGAACAGAGCTGAGAGATAAACAAACATATATACTAGTTAAGATATCTTACCGCACTCTTTATGGCGATAAATGCTTCCTTGGGAAAATAAGCATATGTTGTTCCACTATCCAAGACGGTTCCATGCTTTCCATTAAAGACCTTCGGGTTTAGCTTTAGAGACTTTCCAGCAACATGCATTTGTTTCAGGTCAATGTTGTAATACGGACTGCAAACACCCGAAACTACAGTGATGTTGTAAGAAGCTCGAAATCTACTCTCACATTATTCAGATACCAACTAAACTGCAAATTCATGAAGTTACTCTACCTGCGGAAAGGATCTGAATGAGAAAACACCATTCCAGCTGGAGTTGATATTTTACCAAGTACCATAGCACCACCACCAACTTCCATTCCACCATAACACAACGAAAAAGTGTCCTCGATAACACCCTTATCAACAAGCTGATCAACAACACTAAGCTTCCCACGACCCAATCCCATTATACCATCAGCACGTTGACTAAAAAGATCACCTGTCTCCACATTCTCACATCCGAAAACAGCACGTTGCGGAGTTAACTGACTCTCATTACCAAAAGATATCAAATCCTCACTTAAAACCCCACTACTCGAACTCATCTCAGCATATCGTCTCTCGTAAACACATAACTTCCCCTCATCATCACAATTACAATCAGGATTACATTTCAAAGCTTGGTAACTAGTAGATAATTCAGGTTGAAACTTCGGATCCTGAAACAATAATCACAACTTCCCTTAAGCAATGTTACTACTACTACAAACCAAAACCTAATCACATAATAAACAAGAAACTTAATAAATCACCTGATGCTTCCCACACTGTTTACAAGTTGAGCAAGGAACGTAAGTTACAGTACTTCCAGTATCTACAATCAACGCAAATTCTTGTGGTGGTGTTCCAATCCATAATCGTGTAGTGTAGTAGCTATACATAAAGATTAAGGCAAACTCTTAATTTCATGTAAAATTAGCATTGAGAAGTAATTTGCGAATTGATTTTGAATTGACGAACGAACCCGTTGGAGAGGAGATCATCGTAGAGTTTCATGTGAGCGTTAGGAAGCTGAGATTGATGAAGACGACGGCGGCGAAAATCCTCGACTCGTGGAGGTAAGGAAGAGTAGCTGAGAGGGAAAATCATCGGCGATTCGGCTGTTAAATCGAGCTCATCGTCGGCGGTGGTTAGATCGAAGAAGAATATAGAGATGGTGATGATGAGGAGATGGAGGAGGAGGGAAGCTCGATCCATGGTTTGTGGATTGAGGAAATTGAAGAACGCCGGTGGCGACGGAGGAGGTTAGACGGAGTCAACTCCACCGTGGCTCCGTCGTTAGATTCTTCGTCGTTGAAAAATGAGAAGAAGAGAGAGAGAGAGAAGAGAATGAAATTGTTTCTCACGGTGGTTTCATGATTCAGTATTTTTATTATTTATTTTTTATATTTCATTTTTTGGGTTTGGAATGACGAATAGTGTAATGACACGTGGGAGTTTGGTTAAGTCTGGTGAAGTCAAAGACTCATAACTCTTACCATGTCTGCTAAAGGCGGTCAACGAGTGGAACGGTGTCATCACTGTCATCCGCACCAGAGCTTTCTATTGGCGGTTCGAATGGTGAAAGCCAAATTAAGTGGTGCGGTTCAAACCATAACTATAATGGTAGAAAATGATCAGATGGTCCAAAATTTACATTTAAATGGTAGAAAATTATAGATGCCAAAAAAAAAATATATATATATAGAAAATTTATAAAGAATAATTTGACCAAATTCACTATAAAACATATACCGATTTTCTACAAACACATCCATTGGAAATGGTTTTTTTTTTTCTATAGTTTTGCATTTACATGAAATTCAGCTAAAATACATAGTCAAAATAATTTTTGGTTAAAAATTTCGAATAATTTCCTACTGTTTTATTTTTTTTTGGTAAAAGTTCCTACTGTTTTGTTGTTGAAAAAAAATCTTACTGATATGATTGACATTTCTAACAATCACTAGAGTTTCTGACGAATTTTTGATTATTTGTATTTTTTATGGATTTCCGATCATTTGTATTTCTGACAGATTTAGATATTTTTTAAAAATATTAATTAATTTAATTGAGTTAATCATTATACTAAAAGTATCTTAAAATTAAAAATTATTTGAAACATAAGATAAAATTAAAGTTTAGAAACATAAAAGTAAAAATGTCTTAAAATAAAAATAAAACCGAAATGTACACCCTTATAAGTTATAACTCATCTCGTGAACCGCTTTGTATGAAAGAAAGTACCTCATTGTGGTCGTGAAGCAAACTCGATGGGAGTGATTGATATTGAGGAACCAATTAAAACGCAGCTAAGCCAGCTTTGCGAAAGTAACGAGAACCCATTCCTCGACAAAACGTCTTTCAAATGCTTCATAATTAACATTTGGTGGGACACAAATTTCGAAGCCAGTTTCTGCCTCTGATGGTTGCAGATTCATTACAAAACCCTTGAGAATAAAAAGCCAAATTGTGAGATGAAGAGTCATAGTACAATACAAATGTCAAGGTTTCAAAATAAAGAAGTTAGGGTTGGATCGGATTGGTGGAAACCTAGAAGCTTAGAGCTTACGTATGGCCTCAAGGTACTGCATCTCGACACTTCATGTCATGTGAACCTCTAGCATAAATGTGGCCGTGGTGGTCGATGTGAGCTTGGTGAGTCCATTTGGACTACTCAAAGGGAACAATATCGGTGTGAGATCGAGTTAAGGAGAATGGCAGGTAAGGTTGGATCATAGCCAAGCCATTTGAGGAGGAAAAGTGGCTTTCCCTTAACAAGTTTGATGGTCTGAGGAAATAATTAAGGTGAAAAAAAAAAAAAAAAAAAGTTTGATGGTCTGAGATTCGAGGGAGAGAGGTTTAGCTTGAGACATGATAAAGTCAACGGTTTTGTAGTAATCGGGGATGGGTTTGAACCGTTGAACTGTGTTGAAATTCGAAGATATTCCTTAAAATATGTGATGATTATCCCTAAAAATATAACGATAATCATCTGGAATAATTAATGATCCTGTAAAATTTGGGAATTAAAGAGCACTTTCAAGGGGCTTTTACGAATCGTTGATCTGGAAAAATCAGAAGTTAGTTTTTAAGTCACCAAAATGATTATATAGTAATATATAAACAATTAAAATGGTCTTAATAATTAAAATAAAATAACAAAAATCAAACGTCATCAACAGTCTTGGTTGGCTGTATATACTATCTAATAATATAGTTACTGTCTTAAGTGAAAAATTAAAGATATATTTTATAAGTATATGATATAAGAAATATTATAACATTTTATGAAAATTTATAACTTATTTTTTAACTATATTATATATATATATATATATATACTTATCATTGTTTATTAGATTGTTGCGATATTTCTTATTTTAGACATTTATAATTTTAGATAAAGATTATATTATAATATGAAAAGTTATTGTACATTATGGTGAAAGTGAATTATTATACATATAACATGTCACCTATATTTATATACAAAAGCACATATTTAGTGCATTAAAAATAATTTTATTACTTTAAAATATGATAGAGTTTCTTATTTACATTAATATTTGCTTTTTTTTTTATCATTAGAGTCAAACTATATTGATGAGAGATTATTAGTGTGGTAACAGAGCTTGTGTGTTCTACAATCTCTATTCATGGTGGGTAAGCAATATAGATTATGGTAGTGAGCGTTAATCGAACACGCGACCTTCAGATGAGAGAATGGTAGAGAGAAGTGAGAGCAGTGTGTCGGACGATTTTGAAGAAAAGTTACACTGTAAAACTTCATCGCTCTAATCCAATAACGGTAAAAAAAAAAAAAACTAATAAGTGCCTCATATCATAAAAGATATTTTCCTCCATTCTTTCGTTTTTTTGTGTAGTTTTTTTTTTTTTTTAACTTGCGTTCATTGAAAAAATCAGTTAAAAAAAAATACTTTCAAAAAAGATTATGGTGTAAATCTCTAACAAATTAATAAGAACCGGATTTTTTGAATTGCATATTCGATCAAGTTCGCCAATTTATTTGGAGTTTAAAAGATTTTGTCATTTTTTAAAACATATCAAAAAGAAATTGAGACAATTAAAACACCAAAGCTAAATTAGTCATTTTCTTTGAAAATTTAAAACATTCCAAAACAAAAAAAACTTGAGACAATTAAAACACTCGCATGTGCCCAGCAAGCCGCTAAGAACAGTTAGATAATGTGATAACAAAACAACTCATACATCTAACTACAAGTTGAACAAAAAGAAAATTGACTTACGGTGGAGCTTCTGATTTCGTATTGGTCCTGCCATGACTCTGGGCGCAGTAAGTAGCTCATATGTCGCCTCTTCGACTTTAACAAATGCTCGCACGAATTACCGTCCTAAAATCAGAAAGCCTTGAGTATAGACTGTCTCTAACAAATTAATAAAAACCGCATTTTAGGGATTGCATATTCGATCAAATTCGCCAGTTTATTTTAAGTTTCAAAGATTTTGTCATTTTTCAAAACATATCAAAAAGAAATTGAGATAACTAAAACACCAAAGCTCAATCAGTCATTTTCTTTGAAAATTTAAAACATTCCAAAACAAAAAACAAAAACTTGAGACAATTAAAACACCAAAGCTCAATCAGTCATTTTTTTTTTGAAAAACTTTTGTATTATAAAATAAGAGCTAGAACAAGCAGCCCATTGGCCTAGACTTTAATCTGAACCAAGTTAGAATATAAAAAGCTGATCAATCATTGGCATAGAAATCTCATCAAGACTTGCAGAAAAAGTAGGTGTATCATCATCATATACTAAAGGACAGAGAATCAAAGATAGTCAAAGAGGTTGACCGAAGTAAGCAAAAATGGAAAAAAGAAGAAAAAAGACAACAAACATCATGACTCCTAAATTTAGAACATTTTCAGTCTTTTACATATAGAAAAAAGCTCAGAACACAACACAACACAACACATAAGTCTCACAAGACAAGACATATGATGTTATTGGTAAGAACATTGTCAAAGAATTTAAAAAACCCCCAAAACACCAACACCTCCTAAAGAATTCAATAATGAATACTAACCAAACAACAACATAAATCTGAATCAATCAAGAACAAAGCAAACTAACAACACCAAATCACAATCTAGAGATTGAGTTTCTCCAGAATCTTGTTCCCAAACTTGTTACACCTCATCAATCGAATGTTACGCTCTATATGAAACCTCAACATGTGTCGCTCTTGGTCCTGCGGAAACACCAAACAAGATTCTCATCATCATCTCTCTCTAAGCAGATCACACAGTAATATTAGACTAATGTACAGGCCTTACCTTAGACACAAACCAAGCGGTTTGAACAACATAGTTTCCAAACGGGTCAAGAAGAAGTGAATCAATCTCTTGAAGCAAGTCATGTACGATCAATCTTGAGTCAATACCACTTTTTTTTAACAACTTCTGCACAACATGACTTCCATATTTGTTGCGGGCGAGGTATCCATAGCTCCCTACTAGCTGCATAATGAGCTGTTCTGTTACAGGTAGCTCATATAATTCCACAACATACTGCACCACGTAGTTTCTGAAAGAGACAACATATTTGTGAGTACACAAAAAGTGGATATGAAGAGTTGTGTATACATTATTCATCTCATGATTAATTACCCGTAACAGTTCAAGCAGAGTTTCAACGCATGAGAGATTATCTCTCTAAACAAAGGGTGCCTTATCTCATAACCCTTGGTAAGACATTGCTGAAGCATGCAGCAGCCGTGTTGATCAATCGCTATTTGGTAACAATTTCGCGCAACAACTTCAAGAAGATTCTGCCAAGAATAAAACACAACACAGATACAGAAGAAAAGAGTGTTATTTCTCAAGAATACTAGCAAAGAAGGTCTACCAAGGCTCATTTTACTTGTACCACAAGAAAGAAAGTTATTATACAGATTCTAGGATACGTTTCAGTCATGATCTTCTAAAGCAAATCTTGAACTGAAGAAACAAGACATTGCAAAATTAACCGATAACAAGCAAAGTGATTCATCTACTTGAGTTGCTACAGTAAATTTTTTCAACTATATGGTACAAGGAAGTGACTTCAAGATTAAGCAAGAAGCAAAGATCCAGCTGCAGATGAATAGATTGCAAGTTTATGAGCAGAATGTTTCATATCGTTTCGTACTTTCTACTAACCAACTCATCTCAACTAAACTCATCTTAACAGAGAGTACTACAATAGCTGAAGCAGAGTACTGTGAATGAGATGCTTACCCTATACTGCGAGAGATTAAACTCGGTGAAGCATTTCAGAATCACATGTTTAGCATGGTTGCTCCTTGTCAATTGAACTGCTACCATGCTTATAGCTCCCACGATACGCGGGATTTGATCCTGAAAACGAGCTTTCATCTGCGTCAACAGCATTTGTATTGCATCGCTTCTGATATCCTCAAAACAAATCCAAACAAACACTGGTTAACTAATCAAAATGCATAATCATAACAAAGTTTTAAACAAGAAATCAGAAGAAGAAGTATGTACCCGAGAGAATCAAAGCATATGTTAACAAATCGAAACTGATTCACAGTGACCACATCAACAATCTTAGTGATCTGTTCAGAGTCACATTTCACCATAAGCTTCTTAACAACATCAGTACCAAAAGGGTCAACCATCAAGTCACAAATATGATCGATAAGATTGTTGAAAACAATATCAATCTGCTCCTTAGAACCATTGTGGATCTTATTCTCCAAACTCTTACTATCTACTCGATCTTTAGCAAACATAAGTAACCTTGAGCCCCTCCCATTCTTCATAGACGAAGAAGAAGACGGATCTTGATTATAACCAAAACCTTCATCACCCCTCCAAGAACCGTTGATTCCATTCCTGTAATCCCAAGGGTTCTGATCTGACACAAGGTTTCTTGAAGGATAAGAAACTCCATTAAAGAAACCATTGTTCCCATACGATCCATTAACACAATCGTTCTGAAACAACACTCTCTGATTAAACCTTTGCAACTCTAATTCACGGTGATGATGAGAATCATTAGTTGGAAACAAGTACCCACCATTACCACCACCATTAAACATCTGAGTGTATTGATTCTGACGAACACTTGGATCGGTAAAAGAAAGCCTACCAAAAGAAGATTCTAGGTTTTGCAAATCAAGATCTTGATGATACTGAGAAGAAGAAGAAGACTGCATCTGTGGTTGTTGTTGTTGTGAGGACTGAGACGACTCGCCTCGTCGAAACGCCGTCGCCGTCGGAATCTCGTTAACACGAAACTTCTTGTCCATGGTTGAAGAAGAAGAAGAAGCTGAAAAATCTTAAAAAAGAGATTATATTAGGTAAAAGGAAAGAGAGCTTTTTTATTTAAGGGAAAAATAAAGATTGCATAAGAGAAGATTTAGGGATTTAATGGAGAAAAAGCGTGATTAAGGTAAATAAAGAAGAAGAGATTTAATTGCAGAGAGAAAAAAAAAAATTTAATTAAAGGAAAAAAAAAACCTTAACAAGGAAAAAAGAGATTGAATACGTTTTGAGAAATCTTTTCTTCTCTCTGTAGCTTTCAATTGCTTTCTTCTCTGTTGCTAATAAGTTTTTTCTTTCCCATGCACATTAAATAGTCGAAAATATATTCCAATATGACTCGGTACAGTCAAAGTCTTGTGTAGATGTACTTTGAGTCGCGTGGAAACTTCATATTTATTTGACTATTAAATTATTATTTTTTATATATGTGATGATAATTACAGAATCGGTATAGTTGTGATTTTCTTTTCGTTTAGATAATCACTAAAACCTAGGAATTTTATTAAACTTAAATTGATACGAAATCTTTACACAATCTGATTTTTTTTTCATTAAGATAATTATTAAGACTTTGGAAGTTTATCACAGCGATAAAATAAAGTAAAAATTAAAAAATGATAAGAAAATTTTGTCGTAAAGAAAATAAAATCAAGAAGATATAAATCACCCAGAATCTCTCAAATATATAGATTCAATGCGTTATTTATTGGACCTCGAATCAAAATGTCGAATAACACAAGAGCAATTAGATTTCAGCTTAGTACCAATCGATGGAATACTTTCCGAATTCATTTTACTTACTAGCATTGATGGGTAAATGTTGCTCTTCCTGTAAGTTGAAAGAAAATAAAATAAAATAAAAAATCTAGAAATCTTTTAGAAAAATCGGCAATATTTTAGACACATATATGCATTAATCTGTATATGCTATCAAAAACTATATAGCTACCACATTAGTTGAAAAATTAAAGATATATTTTATGAATATATGATACAAGAAATATTATAATATTTTATGAAAATTTATAACTTATTATTTAACTATATTATATATATACTTATCATTGTTTATTAGATTGTTGCGATATTTATTATTTTAGACATTTATATTTTTAGATAGAGAGTTAGATTATAATATAAAATTTTATTGTACATTATGGTGACAGTGAATTATCATACATATAACAAGTCATATATATTTACATACAAAAGCACATATTTAGTGCGTTGAAAATAATTTTATCACTTTAAAATATGATAGAGTTTCTTATTTACATTATCCATTGTTTTTTTTTTATCATAAGAGTCTAACCTTCATCATAACTATTAATTTTACTAGAATTTTGTAAGATTTTCACTAAATATTGATAGGCTTGTCACCAAATATTTTGATGATGAATTTATGATGATTCATTTCTTTCATTGATGGGTTGTGAAATACATCTAACAAGAGGAACAAGAGCTACAAGAGATTAATGCTAAGCTGACAAGAGTATTAGGTGGGAGAATCATTTTGAAAGATCATTGTGGGGTGAGTAATCTCTATTCATGGTGGGTAAGCAAAAGGATTATGTCTCTATCCTTAGGAAATTGGTGCGGTGAGCGCGGATCGACTATTTACACAATCTGTGTAGTTTTGAATTTTTTTTCATTTAGATAATTACTAAAACTTAGGAAGTTTATCACGAGAATAAAATAAATCAAAAATTAGAAATTGATAAGAAAATCTTGTCGTAAACAAAATAAAATAAAATAAAAAATCTAGAGATCTTTAAAAAAATCAGCAATATTTTAGAAATTAAACCGGATTGATTTGTTGAAATGGTTGAACTGTATTAGATATTAGTCTCGTTTTGTTCATAGTCAAAATTCATAAAAAACAAAACATTTGAAACATTTGTTGAAAAAGAGAAAATTGACAAACTAGCTAGGCTAAACCGACAATTCTCCAAAACTCGATTTTTGATTTACACCATTATTTTTTTTTTGAGAACCTGTTTCTTTGCTCATTCCTTTGATGAACGACAGTAAAAATGTTTTGCATTTGGAGAGAGAAATAAAAACAAGAGACGAATTTCTATCGTTATAGAATTAGGGTTTCTTTTAAAACATTTATCATTTATTTATTTTATTTTCTTTTTAATTATAATTGTTTTATATTGTTATATTTTCTAAAGAAAAAAATATTTTTTTAGAGATATCAAAAATGTTTTAAAATCTACACCAGACCGACTGACTGAAACAAATTAACTGCGAATCGAATACTAGTATAGTTTGGTTCAACGTCAAAATTCATAGTAAACAAAAAAACTCAAGCACTTGTTAAAAAATGACAAACTGGATTTTGAACGGATAACTCTTGAGAACTCGGTTCTTATTTGTTAAATATTTTACACCATTATTTTTGTTGAAAACTGTTTTTTTGTTTGTTGTATACGCTTATTGACAATAACAACCCAAAAATTTGCAATTATAGATATCTCTAATATTTTTTTACGCTTAGATGAATTAAAATAAAACCCAAAAAAAAGTAGCAAAAAAATCTTTAAACAAAAGTTATCAACAATACCAACTAGAAGTAGTCCTAAGACATGTACAGACCAAAACACCAAGTAAAGAGACCAACAAAGTTCTTGGTTTTGGACAATCTTCTTCGCCGATGACAAAACTTAGCTTCTTCTCTGCAGATTTCTAAATGTTGACATCTTCAAAAAAGGTAAGAGGAAGCTCTGGCGAAACAGGCATAGTCGCCACACACTTAAACTGTACCAAACATAGACAAAGAAAGAAACATGTAAATCTCAAGAACATTGGTTCTTCACATTGAACACTTAAATCATCATTTCTTAGTTTTACCTTATGTTGCTTGTATTTCTCTCTTATAGCTTGTAAAGCTCCGCATTTTCGCCTCAGATACAAGTCATGTATCATACCCACACATTCTTTCAGTTCACTCGCTTTGTATTTTGTGTATTCTTCTAACATCACACTCTGTTACATTCACACACCAGAGCTTTAGTTTCTTATATAACAAGAACAAGAACTGATTTGCAAGAAATGCTTACCCAAGGATGTTGTTTTGGACGGATGATGAACCTAGCGAGAAATACCGCCGAAGCAGCCACAATAGATGGAAGAAACTTCAAAGAGTTATAGTCTAACAAGCTTAACTCTGAAAGGTAGCTACAAAGAAACTCCATCTGTAAATCTGACATCTGAAACAAATTCGCGCAAATGCTTAGCAATCAATACTCTCTATACATTGCAAACACCACAATTCAAAAAAACCTTACTTTGAAATCTTCTTGTGCAACTCTTGTAAACCGTCTGCACATAACCAGAAACAAAACGCAATGAGACAATGAACTTAATGACCACCAAAAGTTACATTATGCAACAGATTATAACCTTAGAACTGTGTTGCTTGCCTATACACAATCAATGTACTGTACAACCATAACTCAATGAACACCTAAAAGAATAAAGAACTAACCTTAGAAATGTATTGCTTGTCGGGTTTCCTAATTCAAATCGCAACGCAAGAAGTATATCAGCTTCCATCTTAACAATCTCTTGCTTGGTATAAGAATTGTCTGTAATATAACAAAAGTCTTCCACATTTGGAGCAGTAATCTCTTCATACTTTCTACAAAAATTCCAAAACCACAATTAGAAACAACACAAAACACACAAAAGATAGATTCAAAACAAACAAACAAATTCAAGAACAAAAGCTTACGAAGCAATAAGCATTGAAGTAACTCCCAGAAGCTGAAGCCTTTGTCTATTAACAGTCTTGAGAGACAAGAATCTATCAATGTAAGAGACAGCGAGATAAAGAGTGTCTGAAAGAAGTTTGTATTCTTCAGCAACGTCGACTAACCAATCAACCAAAACTCCTCTCATAGTCGAAGTAACATCTTTCTGAATCTTCTCAATATAATCAATCATAGGCTTTGAACTTGCTTTACCCTAAATTTCACATAAAAATTCACAAATTCAATCAATGGGATTGCGAAATTAGAAAACTTTTGAGATGGGTTTATTAATAATACCTCTAATTGACGAAGATACTCAAAGATTGAAGTAACATAAGGACCACACATCTGAGGATCATCAGATCTTGAATCAATGTCTGTGTTTAGGTTTGTGATTTTCGAAATTGAAACTGGTTTCTTCTTCGTCTTATTCGTTTGAGCTTTACGAGGATTCTTGATGTTAGACAAGTTCGGAAGCTCTCCGAGAACGACTCTCTTCTTGTTGATTCGATCTTCGTCTATGTTTGCTTCCATTGAAGCTTTTCTTTTCGTTGCTGCTCTTGTCATTCTAACGAAGTTCTCTTTCTCATCGGCCATGATTGAATTGATTCCGAAGAGAGAGATCAAAGAGATTGATATTTGGTGGATTAGAAAATGGGAACAAGTGAAGAGACATTTTAGAGATTTTTGGAATAAACATTGAAATTTTTTGGCGCTCTCTGTGAAATTTTTTCAGTTTTCGAAAAAATCAGCTCAATTGTGTTTTTTCAGTTTGGCGCGAAGTTTTTGTTATGGTTTTTGAGGTTTGAAATTTTCACCGGGAAATGTTAATTTGGCCGTCGTCACACGAAGACCTAATCATAAATGAGGAAGATGATGACGTCACTGAAAAATTGAAATTTAAATGGGCTTTTCAATTGGGTCAATATGTCTTACTTACCCAGTAAATTTATAAAAATAAAACATATTGTAGATAGCAGTAATAAATAATTAGGATAATTATGAGATTATATTCTTTTGCTAATTATAATTATGAGATGGTTAAGCAGAGATAAGTAGGATCATGTCAACAGAGAGAGGATTTTCAGTTATTCAGTTTCCTATAAAATGGCTACAAAAAAGTTCATTGTATTATCCTTTCAATATTTAATAAAATGATCGAGATGTTAAAATATTTTTTATGAGATTATTAGTAATAGATTTATTCTTAAAAGACTATGGAATTTAGATAATTTTAGATTTTCAAAGATTTGAGTGAGTGTTTCGAATATTTTGATGGAATTATTAGATTTTATATTAAAAATAGAAAAATAGTTTGTGATTTGTTAAGATATAAAAGAAAAACTTCGAATGATTTTGGAGGATTTTTAGAATTATAAAAAGAAAAGAAAATGGGTTTAAACGAAACAATAAAAGGGCTCGTTATTGGAGGAGACAGAGAAAAAAGAGGATGAAGGCTCTGCAAAAACTCATTCTTCCCTGCAAATATCTGTCACAGTTTCTTATAACTTGTTACTAAACTTTAAATGTTGATTATGATTGACATTTGTTCTACTTCTACACTCATCAGACTGATAAAGCTTCAATGTTGGATGATCTTATCGAGCACGTGAAATCTAACCAAATTTCAGAGGCATATACATGAACAAGAAGGTTTTGAATTGCATAAGACAGTATGTTATGATAACTTCTTTTAGAACACGAAGTTATACTTCAAAGTATTTGCATCAAGAGGTATAACAGAAGCTTAACACAGTAATATTGCAACATCAAGCAAGGGCTTAACAGAAGCTTCATCAAAAAACGTTAACTTCATAGACTCATCAAAGAGCTTCAAGAGTTTTGACAACTAACTTGTCTTCCTCTTCTTAGTTAATTCTCACACAAGAATCAAAAAAAAGACTATAAACCAGATAATTAGATAATAATATAAAATCCTAAGATAGATAACAAAAGAGATATTACATCTCCATTAAACCGTGATTGCTTCTTCTTAGACAGCTTCAGAAAGCACACTTGTCACCTCCTTCAAAATGTCAGCCTTCATCAACAACGACTCATAGTCTTTAGCCTCAACCAACTTAAACATCTCTTCGATCCTCTTCTTACTCTCCAACGGCACCTTGCTCCATTTCCTCTTCACAGAACATTCGTCTACACCGAGACTCACAATAGAACGAACCAGAAAAGACTTCTCAAAATCTCCTCCAAGAATCTCCTCTTCCTTGTCTTCTTCAACCTTCTTCCCCTTGCCATCAGATCCCTTGTCTTCTTTCTTCTTCTCAACCTTCTTAGACTTCACAAGAGAAGAATTAGCAGCAGACTCAACAATCTCACCCGATCCCTTAACTTCTTTATTCTTCTCAACCTTCTTATTAGACTTAGCAGCAGATTCAAGACCTAAACCATCAGATCCCCAAATGTACTTAACTAAACCCAAACACTTCTTATCATGAGAAGACTCAATACTCTTCTTCTTACCAGCAAAATAGTTCTTCTTCAAAGATCTAATCTTGTCCCCAAACTGAGACTTACTAGCATCAAAGCTTATAGATTTCTTGACTTTGTCATAAAACCCATTCATATCATCAAAAGGACTTGTACCTGTCTCAGCTTTGAGATCAATCATACCTTGTAACAAAGAGATCTCATCTTCTTCACTCCATAGTCTCTGAAAAGGAGGCTTTTTGTTATCTTCTCCAGATTTTTTCTCTTCTTCATCTCCTGAAACTTTTCTTGCTCGTTTAGCATCCCCTTCCGTCGTCGAGGTTCCTTCATTTCCACGCTTCTTCACTGACTTCACCGCCGGTGAATCATTAACTTCCTTCTTCTTGGATTTCGCGGGATTGACGGTTACGGGGATGGCCTTCTCTGGTTGTTCAGGTTCAGATTCAGAGCCGGAATCAGCCTCAGATCCAGAGTCTTGCTTTGCAGCGACAGAGGCAGCGGAAGGAGGTTTTAGGGTTTTGGTTGAGTGAATTTTGGGTTCGTGTTTTTCAGAGGAATTGGATTTCACGGCAGTGCCGGAGACAGCCTTCTCTGGTGGTTCAGATTCAGAGTCGGAACCAGTTTCAGATCCAGAATCTGAGTCGGAATCTTCCTTTGCGGCGGCGGAAACGGCGGAAGGAGATTTTAGGGCTTGAGTTGAGGGAATTTTGGAATCGGAGATTTGTTCTTCCTCTTCTCCAGATGAGGTTTCAACTTCTTCGTCGCTTGAAGAAGCGGTTGGTGGATCTTCTTTGAGAAGCTTCTTCTTCGCCGTCTGACTTTTCAAATTCGCCATCGTTGAGTGATCAAGGAGACAGAGAGACAAAAGTTGAAGCGTTTTTTTTTTTTTTGTGTGCGTGCACAGTGGAAGCTTCTAGTGTGAACGCATATAAATAAAGGTAAACAAAGGTTAAAAAATAAAAGAAAAAAATGAAAAAGATTAAAACTAAAAAATAACTTTGGAAAATAAAACTAAAATGAAAAATATGTTTTTATATAACTTTCCTTTTCCATCATGAGGTATTTTGTAACTTTATAAAAATAACTTTGCATATTATTTTATACAAATAATACAGTAGGTTTCAATAATAGACCCGTAAACAAGTACAGTACTCGTCTTATTCATAAAGAATAAGAAAACACTTCTTAATTACGACCTTGAACTAACATGAACACAACATTAATTTGAAATGTCTAGTCTGTTTGTAGCGATTTCTTGCATGCATGCAAAGCAACCCAATGTATAGGCATTTCATCACTTCATCACTTTATCATTTCCGGGTTCAAATCCCGGGCAGCGGAAAACTCTTTTTATTTCAAATATGTAATTATTTTATTCACAATATCTTTATATATTGATGGTTATCTATTTTTAAAATCTGGTTTAATTTCTGGGTTCAAATCCCGGCAGCGGAAAACTCTTTTTATTTCAAATATCTAGGTTTAAAATCTGGTGTAATTTTCTGGTTCAAATCCCGACAGAGAAAAACTCTTTTTATTTCAAATATGTAATTATATGATTCACAATATCTCTATATATAATAATATAAATTATTTGTTTAACAAAAGATCCGCTGTAGCACAATGGTTAAATTTATCTTGATTGAGGGCCATCTAGGTTTAAAACCTAGTGTTATTTCCGGTTTCAAATCCCGGCAGCGGAAAACTTTTTTTTATTTTAAATATGTAATTATATGTTTCACAATATCTTTATATATTGATGGCTATTTATTTTTAAAATCTGGTTTAATTTCTGGGTTCAAATCCCGGCAGCGGAAAACTCTTTTTATTTCAAATATCTAGGTTTTAAATCTGGTGTAATTTCCTGGTTCAAATCCCGACAGAGAAAAACTCTTTTTATTTCAAATATGTAATTATATGATTCACAATATCTCTATATATAATAATATAAATTATTTGTTTAACAAAAGATCCGCTGTAGCACAATGGTTAAATTCTTCTTGATTGAGGGCCATCTAGGTTTAAAACCTAGTGTTATTTCCGGTTTCAAATCCCGGCAGCGAAAAACTTTTTTTATTTTAAATATGTAATTATATGTTTCACAATATCTTTATATATTGATGGCTATCTATTTTTAAAATCTGGTTTAATTTCTGGGTTCAAATCCCGGCAGCGGAAAACTCTTTTTATTTCAAATATCTAGGTTTTAAATCTGGTGTAATTTCCTGGTTCAAATCCCGACAGAGAAAAACTCTTTTTATTTCAAATATGTAATTATATGATTCACAATATCTCTATATATAATAATATAAATTATTTGTTTGACAAAAGATCCGCTGTAGCACAATGGCTAAATTCTTCTTAATTGAGGGTTATCTAGGTTTAAAACCTGGTGTGATTTCTTGGTTCAAATCCTGGCAGTGGAAAACTTTTTTTATTTCAAATATGTAATTATATGTTTCACAATATCTTTATATATTGATGGCTATCTATTTTTAAAATCTGGTTTAATTTCTGGGTTCAAATCCCAGCAGCGGAAAACTCTTTTTATTTCAAATATCTAGGTTTAAAATCTGGTGTAATTTCCTGGTTCAAATCCCGACAGAGAAAAACTCTTTTTATTTCAAATATGTAATTATATGATTCACAATATCTCTATATATAATAATATAAATTATTTGTTTAACAAAAGATCCGCTGTAGCACAATGACTAAATTCTTCTTAATTGAAGGCTATCTAGGTTTAAAACCTGGTGTAATTTCCGGGTTCAAATCCCGGCAGTGGAAAACTTTTTTTATTTCAAATATGTAATTATTTTATTAACAATATCTTTATATATTGATGGCTATCTATTTTTAAAATCTGGTTTAATTTCTGGGTTCAAACCCCGGCAGCGGAAAACTCTTTTTATTTCAAATATCTAGGTTTAAAATCTGGTTTAATTTCTGGGTTCAAATCCCGACAGAGAAAAACTCTTTTTATTTCAAATATGTAATTATATGATTCACAATATCTCTATATATAATAATTATAATAATGTAAATTATTTGTTTGACAAAAGATCCGCTGTAGCATAATGGCTAAATTCTTCTTAATTGAGGGCTATCTAGGTTTAAAACCTGGTGTGATTACTAAGTTCAAATCCCGGCAGCGGAAAACTTTTTTTGTTTCAAATATGAAATTATATGTTTCACAATATCTTTATAAATTGATGGCTATCTATTTTTAAAATCTGGTTTAATTTCTAGGTTCAAATCCCGGGAGCGGAAAACTTTTTTTTATTTCAAATATGTAATTATTTTATTCACAATATCTTTATATATTGATGGCTATCTATTTTTAAAATCTGGTTTAATTTTTGGGTTCAAATCCCGGCAGCGAAAAACTCTTTTTATTTCAAATATCTAGGTTTTAAATCTGGTGTAATTTCCTGATTCAAATCCCGACAGAGAAAAACTCTTTTTATTTCGAATATGTAATTATATGATTCACAATATCTCTATATATAATAATATAAATTATTTGTTTGACAAAAGATCCGCTGTAGCACAATGGCTAAATTCTTCTTAATTGAGGGTTATCTAGGTTTAAAACCTGGTGTAATTTCCGGGTTCAAATCCCGGCAGCGAAAAACTTTTTTTATTTCAAATATGTAATTATTTTATTCACAATATCTTTATATATTGATGGCTATCTATTTTTAAAATCGGGTTTAATTTCTGGGTTCAAATCCCGGCAGCGGAAAACTCTTTTTATTTCAAATATCTAGGTTTAAAATCTGGTGTAATTTCCTGGTTCAAATCCCGACAGAGAAAAACTCTTTTTATTTCAAATATGTAATTATATGATTCACAATATCTCTATATATAATAATATAAATTATTTATTTAACAAAAGATCCGCTGTAGCACAATGGCTAAATTCTTCTTAATTGAGGGCTATCTAGGTTTAAAACCTGGTGTAATTTCCGGGTTCAAATCCCGGCAGCGGAAAACTTTTTTTATTTCAAATATGTAATTATATGTTTCACAATATCTTTATATATTGATGGCTATCTATTTTTAAAATCTGGTTTAATTTCTGGGTTCAAATCCCGGCAGCGGAAAACTCTTTTTATTTCAAATATCTAGGTTTAAAATCTGGTGTAATTTCCTGGTTCAAATCCCGACAGAGAAAAACTCTTTTTATTTCAAATATGTAATTATATGATTCACAATATCTCTATATATAATAATATAAATTATTTGTTTAACAAAAGATCCGCTGTAGCATAATGGCTAAATTCTTCTTAATTGAGGGCTATCTAGGTTTAAAACCTGGTGTAATTTCCAGATTCAAATTCCGGCAGCGGAAAACTTTTTTTATTTCAAATATGTAATTATTTTATTCACAATATCTTTATATATTGATGGCTATCTATTTTTAAAATCTGGTTTAATTTATGGGTTCAAATCCCAGCAGCGAAAAACTCTTTTTATTTCAAATATCTAGGTTTAAAATCTGATGTAATTTTTTGGTTCAAATCCCGACAGAGAAAACTCTTTTTATTTCAAATATGTAATTGTATGATTCACAATATCTCTATATATAATAATTATAATAATGTAAATTATTTGTTTGACAAAAGATCCGATGTAGCATAATGGCTAAATTCTTCTTAATTGAGGGCTATCTAGGTTTAAAACTTGGTGTGATTTCTAAGTTCAAATCCCGGCAGCGGAAAACTTTTTTTGTTTCAAATATGTAATTATATGTTTCACAATATCTTTATATATTGATGGCTATCTATTTTTAAAATCTGGTTTAATTTATGGGTTCAAATCCCGGGAGCGGAAAACTTTTTTTATTTCAAATATGTAATTATTTTATTCACAATATCTTTATATATTGATGGATATCTATTTTTAAAATCTGGTTTAATTTCTGGGTTCAAATCCCGGCAGCGGAAAACTCTTTTTATTTCAAATATCTAGGTTTAAAATCTGGTGTAATTTCCTGGTTCAAATCCCGACAGAGAAAAACTCTTTTTATTTCGAATATGTAATTATATGATTCACAATATCTCTATATATAATAATATAAACTATTTGTTTAACAAAAGATCCGCTGTAGCACAATGGCTAAATTCTTCTTAATTGAGGGCTATCTAGGTTTAAAACCTGGTGTAATTTCCGGGTTGAAATCCCGGCAGCGGAAAACTTTTTTTATTTCAAATATGTAATTATTTTATTCACAATATCTTTATATATTGATGGCTATCTATTTTTAAAATCGGGTTTAATTTCTGGGTTTAAATCCCGGCAGCGGAAAACTCTTTTTATTTCAAATATCTAGGTTTAAAATCTGGTGTAATTTCCTGGTTCAAATCCCGACAGAGAAAAACTCTTTTTATTTCAAATATGTAATTATATGATTCACAATATCTCTATATATAATAATATAAATTATTTGTTTGACAAAAGATCCGCTGTAGCACAACGGCTAAATTCTTCTTGATTGAGGGCTATCTAGGTTTAAAACCTGGTGTAATTTCCGGGTTCAAATCCCGGCAGCGGAAAACTTTTTTTATTTCAAATATGTAATTTTATGTTTCACAATGTCTTTATATATAATATTATAAATTATTTGTTTAATACAAGATCCGCTGTAGCACAATGGTTAAATTCTTCTTGATTGAGGGCCATCTAGGTTTAAAACTTAGTGTTATTTCCGGGTTCAAATCCCGGCAGCGGAAAAATTTTTTTACTTCAAATATGTAATTATATGTTTCACAATATCTTTATATATTGATGGCTATCTATTTTTAAAATCTGGTTTAATTTCTGGGTTCAAATCCCGGGAGCGGAAAACTTTTTTTATTTCAAATATGTAATTATTTTATTCACAATATCTTTATATATTGATGGCTATCTATTTTTAAAATCTGGTTTAATTTCTGGGTTCAATTCCCGGCAGCGGAAAACTTTTTTTATTTCAAATATTTAGGTTTAAAATCTGATGTAATTTTTTGGTTCAAATCCCGACAGATAAAAACTCTTTTTATTTCAAATATGAAATTATATGATTCACAATATCTCTATATATAATAATTATAATAATATAAATTATTTGTTTCACAAAAGATCCGCTGTAGCATAATGGCTAAATTCTTCTTAATTGAGGGCTATCTAGGTTTAAAACCTGGTGTGATTTTTAAGTTCAAATCCCGGCAGCGGAAAACTTTTTTTGTTTCAAATATGTAATTATATGTTTCACAATATCTTTATATATTGATGGCTATTTATTTTTAAAATCTGGTTTAATTTCTGGGTTCAAATCCCGGGAGCGGAAAACTTTTTTTATTTCAAATATGTAATTATTTTATTCACAATATCTTTATATATTGATGGCTATCTATTTTTAAAATCTGGTTTAATTTCTGGGTTCAATTCCCGGCAGCGGAAAACTCTTTTTATTTCAAATATCTAGGTTTAAAATCTGATGTAATTTTTTGGTTCAAATCCCGACAGATAAAAACTCTTTTTATTTCAAATATGTAATTATATGATTCACAATATCTCTATATATAATAATTATTATAATATAAATTATTTGTTTCACAAAAGATCCGCTGTAGCATAATGGCTAAATTCTTCTTAATTGAGGGCTATCTAGGTTTAAAACCTGGTGTGATTTCTGGGTTCAAATCCCGGCAGCGGAAAACTTTTTTTATTTCAAATATGTAATTGTATGTTTCACAATATCTTTATATATTGATGGCTATCTAATTTTAAAATCTGGTTTAATTTCTGGGTTCAAATCCCGGCAGCGGAAAACTATTTTTATTTCAAATATCTAGGTTTAAAATCTGGTGTAATTTCCTGGTTCAAATCCCGACAGAGAAAAACTCTTTTTATTTCAAATATGTAATTATATGATTCACAATATCTCTATATATAATAATATAAATTATTTGTTTAACAAAAGATCCGCTGTAGCACAATGGCTAAATTCTTCTTAATTGAGGGCTATCTAGGTTTAAAACCTGGTGTAATTTTCGGGTTGAAATCCCGGCAGCGGAAAACTTTTTTTATTTCAAATATGTAATTTTATGTTTCACAATGTCTTTATATATAATAATATAAATTATTTGTTTAATAAAAGATCCGCTGTAGCACAATGGTTAAATTCTTCTTGATTGAGGGCCATCTAGGTTTAAAACTTAGTGTTATTTCCGGGTTCAAATCCCGGCAGCGGAAAACTTTTTTTACTTCAAATATGTAATTATATGTTTCACAATATCTTTATATATTGATGGCTATCTATTTTTAAAATCTGGTTTAATTTCTGGGTTCAAATCCCGGCAGCGGAAAACTCTTTTTATTTCAAATATGTAGGTTTAAAATCTGATGTAATTTTTTGGTTCAAATCCCGACAGAGAAAAACTCTTTTTATTTCAAATATGTAATTATATGATTCACAATATCTCTATATATAATAATTATAATAATGTAAATTATTTGTTTGACAAAAGATCCGCTGTAGCATAATGGCTAAATTTTTCTTAATTGAGGGCTATCTAGGTTTAAAACCTGGTGTGATTTCTAAGTTCAAATCCCGGCAGCGGAAAACTTTTTTTGTTTCAAATATGTAATTATATGTTTCACAATATCTTTATATATTGATGGCTATCTATTTTTAAAATCTGGTTTAATTTCTGGGTTCAAATCCCGGGAGCGGAAAACTTTTTTTATTTCAAATATGTAATTACTTTATTCACAATATCTTTATATATTGATGGCTATCTATTTTTAAAATCTGGTTAATTTCTGGGTTCAAATCCCGGCAGCGGAAAACTCTTTTTATTTCAAATATTTAGGTTTAAAATCTGATGTAATTTTTTGGTTCAAATCCCGACAGATAAAAACTCTTTTTATTTCAAATATGAAATTATATGATTCACAATATCTCTATATATAATAATTATAATAATATAAATTATTTGTTTCACAAAAGATCCGCTGTAGCATAATGGCTAAATTCTTCTTAATTGAGGGCTATCTAGGTTTAAAACCTGGTGTGATTTCTAAGTTCAAATCCCGGCAGCGGAAAACTTTTTTTGTTTCAAATATGTAATTATATGTTTCACAATATCTTTATATATTGATGGCTATTTATTTTTAAAATCTGGTTTAATTTCTGGGTTCAAATCCCGGGAGCGGAAAACTTTTTTTATTTCAAATATGTAATTATTTTATTCACAATATCTTTATATATTGATGGCTATCTATTTTTAAAATCTGGTTTAATTTCTGGGTTCAATTCCCGGCAGCGGAAAACTCTTTTTATTTCAAATATCTAGGTTTAAAATCTGATGTAATTTTTTGGTTCAAATCCCGACAGATAAAAACTCTTTTTATTTCAAATATGTAATTATATGATTCACAATATCTCTATATATAATAATTATAATAATATAAATTATTTGTTTCACAAAAGATCCGCTGTAGCATAATGGCTAAATTCTTCTTAATTGAGGGCTATCTAGGTTTAAAACCTGGTGTGATTTCTGGGTTCAAATCCCGGCAGCGGAAAACTTTTTTTATTTCAAATATGTAATTGTATGTTTCACAATATCTTTATATATTGATGGCTATCTAATTTTAAAATCTGGTTTAATTTCTGGGTTCAAATCCCGGCAGCGGAAAACTATTTTTATTTCAAATATCTAAGTTTAAAATCTGGTGTAATTTCCTGGTTCAAATCCCGACAGAGAAAAACTCTTTTTATTTCAAATATGTAATTATATGATTCACAATATCTCTATATATAATAATATAAATTATTTGTTTAACAAAAGATCCGCTGTAGCACAATGGCTAAATTCTTCTTAATTGAGGGCTATCTAGGTTTAAAACCTGGTGTAATTTTCGGGTTGAAATCCCGGCAGCAGAAAACTTTTTTTATTTCAAATATGTAATTTTATGTTTCACAATGTCTTTATATATAATAATATAAATTATTTGTTTAATAAAAGATCCGCTGTAGCACAATGGTTAAATTCTTCTTGATTGAGGGCCATCTAGGTTTAAAACTTAGTGTTATTTCCGGGTTCAAATCCCGGCAGCGGAAAACTTTTTTTACTTCAAATATGTAATTATATGTTTCACAATATCTTTATATATTGATGGCTATCTATTTTTAAAATCTGGTTTAATTTCTGGGTTCAAATCCCGGCAGCGGAAAACTCTTTTTATTTCAAATATGTAGGTTTAAAATCTGATGTAATTTTTTGGTTCAAATCCCGACAGAGAAAAACTCTTTTTATTTCAAATATGTAATTATATGATTCACAATATCTCTATATATAATAATTATAATAATGTAAATTATTTGTTTGACAAAAGATCCGCTGTAGCATAATGGCTAAATTTTTCTTAATTGAGGGCTATCTAGGTTTAAAACCTGGTGTGATTTCTAAGTTCAAATCCCGGCAGCGGAAAACTTTTTTTGTTTCAAATATGTAATTATATGTTTCACAATATCTTTATATATTGATGGCTATCTATTTTTAAAATCTGGTTTAATTTCTGGGTTCAAATCCCGGGAGCGGAAAACTTTTTTTATTTCACATATGTAATTATTTTATTCACAATATCTTTATATATTGATGGCTATCTATTTTTAAAATCTGGTTAATTTCTGGGTTCAAATCCCGGCAGCGGAAAACTCTTTTTATTTCAAATATTTAGGTTTAAAATCTGATGTAATTTTTTGGTTCAAATCCCGACAGATAAAAACTCTTTTTATTTCAAATATGAAATTATATGATTCACAATATCTCTATATATAATAATTATAATAATATAAATTATTTGTTTCACAAAAGATCCGCTGTAGTATAATGGCTAAATTCTTCTTAATTGAGGGCTATCTAGGTTTAAAACCTGGTGTGATTTCTGGGTTCAAATCCCGGCAGCGAAAAACTTTTTTTATTTCAAATATGTAATTGTATGTTTCACAATATCTTTATATATTGATGGCTATCTAATTTTAAAATCTGGTTTAATTTCTGGGTTCAAATCCCGGCAGCGGAAAACTCTTTTTATTTCAAATATCTAGGTTTAAAATCTGGTGTAATTTCCTGGTTCAAATCCCGACAGAGAAAAACTCTTTTTATTTCAAATATGTAATTATATGATTCACAATATCTCTATATATAATAATATAAATTATTTGTTTAACAAAAGATCCGCTGTAGCACAATGGCTAAATTCTTCTTAATTGAGGGCTATCTAGGTTTAAAACCTGGTGTAATTTTCGGGTTGAAATCCCGGCAGCGGAAAACTTTTTTTATTTCAAATATGTAATTATTTTATTCACAATATCTTTATATATTGATGGCTATTTATTTTTAAAATCTGGTTTAATTTCTGGGTTCAAATCCCGGCAGCGGAAAACTCTTTTTATTTCAAATATCTAGGTTTAAAATCTGGTGTAATTTCCTGGTTCAAATCTCGACAGAGAAAAACTCTTTTTATTTCAAATATGTAATTATATGATTCACAATATCTCTATATATAATAATATAAATTATTTGTTTGACAAAAGATCCGCTGTAGCACAACGGCTAAATTCTTCTTAATTGAGGGTTATCTAGGTTTAAAACCTGGTGTGATTTCCGGGTTTAAATCCTGGCAGCGGAAAACTTTTTTTTATTTCAAATATGTAATTATATGTTTCACAATATCTTTATATATTGATGGCTATCTAATTTTAAAATCTGGTTTAATTTCTGGGTTCAAATCCCGGCAGCGGAAAACTCTTTTTATTTCAAATATCTAGGTTTAAAATCTGGTGTAATTTCCTGGTTCAAATCCCGACAGAGAAAAACTCTTTTTATTTCAAATATGTAATTATATGATTCACAATATCTCTATATATAATAATATAAATTATTTGTTTAACAAAAGATCCGCTGTAGCACAATGGCTAAATTCTTCTTAATTGAGGGCTATCTAGGTTTAAAACCTTGTGTAATTTTCTGGTTGAAATCCCGGCAGTTGAAAACTTTTTTTATTTCAAATATGTAATTATATGTTTCACAATATCTTTATATATAATAATATAAATTATTTGTTTAACAAAAGATACGCTGTAGCACAATGGTTAAATTCTTCTTGATTGAGGGCTATCTAGGTTTAAAACCTGGTATAATTTTCATGTTCAATTCTCCACAGCGGATAACTTTTTTATTTCAAATATGTAATTATATGTTTCACAATATCTTTATATAATAATATAAATTATTTGTTTAACAAAAGATCCGCTGTAGCACAATGATTGAATTCTTCTTGATTGAGGGCTATCTAGGTTTAAAACCTGGTGTAATTTCCGGGTTCAAATCCCGGCAGCGGAAAACTTTTTTATTTCAAATATGTAATTTTATGGTTCACAATGTCTTTATATATAATAATATAAATTATTTGTTTAATACAAGATCCGCTGTAGCACAATGGTTAAATTCTTCTTGATTGAGGGCCATCTAGGTTTAAAACTTAGTGTTATTTCCGGGTTCAAATCCCGGCAGCGGAAAACTTTTTTTACTTCAAATATGTAATTATATGTTTCACAATATCTTTATATATTGATGGCTATCTATTTTTAAAATCTGGTTTAATTTCTGGGTTCAAATCCCGGCAGCGGAAAACTCTTTTTATTTCAAATATCTAGGTTTTAAATCTGGTGTAATTTCCTGGTTCAAATCCCGACAGAGAAAAACTCTTTTTATTTTAAATATGTAATTATATGATTCACAATATCTCTATATATAATAATATAAATTATTTGTTTAACAAAAGATCCGCTGTAGCACAATGGCTAAATTCTTCTTCATTGAGGGCTATCTAGGTTTAAAACCTGGTGTAATTTCCGGGTTCAAATCCCGGCAGCGGAAAACTTTTTTTATTTCAAATATGTAATTATTTTATTCACAATATCTTTATATATTGATGGCTATCTATTTTTAAAATCTGGTTTAATTTCTGGGTTCAAATCCCAGCAGCGAAAAACTCTTTTTATTTCAAATATCTAGGTTTAAAATCTGATGTAATTTTTTAATTCAAATCCCGACAGAGAAAAACTCTTTTTATTTCAAATATGTAATTATATGATTCACAATATCTCTATATATAATAATTATAATAATGTAAATTATTTGTTTGACAAAAGATCCGCTGTAGCATAATGGCTAAATTTTTCTTAATTGAGGGCTATCTAGGTTTAAAACCTGGTGTGATTTCTAAGTTCAAATCCCGGCAGCGGAAAACTTTTTTTGTTTCAAATATGTAATTATATGTTTCACAATATCGTTATATATTGATGGCTATTTATTTTTAAAATCTGGTTTAATTTCTGGGTTCAAATCCCGGCAGCGGAAAACTCTTTTTATTTCAAATATCTAGGTTTAAAATCTGGTGTAATTTCCTGGTTCAAATCCCGACAGAGAAAAACTCTTTTTATTTCAAATATGTAATTATATGATTCACAATATCTCTATATATAATAATATAAATTATTTGTTTAACAAAAGATCCGCTGTAGCACAATGGCTAAATTCTTCTTAATTGAGGGCTATCTAGGTTTAAAACCTGGTGTAATTTTCGGGTTGAAATCCCGGCAGCGGAAAACTTTTTTTATTTCAAATATGTAATTATTTTATTCACAATATCTTTATATATTGATGGCTATCTATTTTTAAAATCTGGTTTAATTTCTGGGTTCAAATCCCAGCAGCGAAAAACTCTTTTTATTTCAAATATCTAGGTTTAAAATCTGATGTAATTTTTTAATTCAAATCCCGACAGAGAAAAACTCTTTTTATTTCAAATATGTAATTATATGATTCACAATATCTCTATATATAATAATTATAATAATGTAAATTATTTGTTTGACAAAAGATCCGCTGTAGCATAATGGCTAAATTTTTCTTAATTGAGGGCTATCTAGGTTTAAAACCTGGTGTGATTTCTAAGTTCAAATCCCGGCAGCGGAAAACTTTTTTTGTTTCAAATATGTAATTATATGTTTCACAATATCGTTATATATTGATGGCTATTTATTTTTAAAATCTGGTTTAATTTCTGGGTTCAAATCCCGGGAGCGGAAAACTTTTTTTATTTCAAATATGTAATTATTTTATTCACAATATCTTTATATATTGATGGCTATCTATTTTTAAAATCTGGTTTAATTTCTGGGTTCAATTCCCGGCAGCGGAAAACTCTCTTTATTTCAAATATCTAGGTTTAAAATCTGATGTAATTTTTTGGTTCAAATCCCGACAGATAAAAACTCTTTTTATTTCAAATATGTAATTATATGATTCACAATATCTCTATATATAATAATTATAATAATATAAATTATTTGTTTCACAAAAGATCCGCTGTAGCATAATGGCTAAATTCTTCTTAATTGAGGGCTATCTAGGTTTAAAACCTGGTGTGATTTCTGGGTTCAAATCCCGGTAGCGGAAAACTTTTTTTATTTCAAATATGTAATTGTATGTTTCACAATATCTTTATATATTGATGGCTATCTATTTTTAAAATCTGGTTTAATTTCTGGGTTCAAATCCCGGCAGCGGAAAACTCTTTTTATTTCAAATATCTAGGTTTTAAATCTGGTGTAATTTCCTGGTTCAAATCCCGACAGAGAAAAACTCTTTTTATTTCAAATATGTAATTATATGATTCACAATATCTCTATATATAATAATATAAATTATTTGTTTAACAAAAGATCCGCTGTAGCACAATGGCTAAATTCTTCTTAATTGAGGGCTATCTAGGTTTAAAACCTGGTGTAATTTTCGGGTTGAAATCCCGGCAGCGGAAAACTTTTTTTATTTCAAATATGTAATTATTTTATTCACAATATCTTTATATATTGATGGCTATCTATTTTTAAAATCTGGTTTAATTTCTGGGTTCAAATCCCGGCAGCGGAAAACTCTTTTTATTTCAAATATCTAGGTTTAAAATCTGGTGTAATTTCCTGGTTCAAATCCCGACAGAGAAAAACTCTTTTTATTTCAAATATGTAATTATATGATTCACAATATCTCTATACATAATAATATAAATTATTTGTTTGACAAAAGATCCGCTGTAGCACAACGGCTAAATTCTTCTTAATTGAGGGTTATCTAGGTTTAAAACCTGGTGTGATTTCCGGGTTTAAATCCCGGCAGCGGAAAACTTTTTTTATTTCAAATATGTAATTATATGTTTCACAATATCTTTATATATTGATGGCTATCTAATTTTAAAATCTGGTTTAATTTCTGGGTTCAAATCCCGGCAGCGGAAAACTCTTTTTATTTCAAATATCTAGGTTTAAAATCTGGTGTAATTTCCTGGTTCAAATCCCGACAGAGAAAAACTCTTTTTATTTCAAATATGTAATTATATGATTCACAATATCTCTATATATAATAATATAAATTATTTGTTTAACAAAAGATCCGCTGTAGCACAATGGCTAAATTCTTCTTAATTGAGGGCTATCTAGGTTTAAAACTTTGTGTAATTTTCGGGTTGAAATCCCGGCAGCGGAAAACTTTTTTTATTTCAAATATGTAATTATTTTATTCACAATATCTTTATATATTGATGGCTATCTATTTTTAAAATCTGGTTTAATTTCTGGGTTCAAATCCCGGCAGCGGAAAACTCTTTTTATTTCAAATATCTAGGTTTAAAATCTGGTGTAATTTCCTGGTTCAAATCCCGACAGAGAAAAACTCTTTTTATTTCAAATATGTAATTATATGATTCACAATATCTCTATACATAATAATATAAATTATTTGTTTGACAAAAGATCCGCTGTAGCACAATGGTTAAATTCTTCTTGATTGAGGGCCATCTAGGTTTAAAACCTAGTGTTATTTCCGGGTTCAAATCCCGGCAGCGGAAAACTTTTTTTATTTTAAATATGTAATTATATGTTTCACAATATTTTCATATATTGATGGCTATCTATTTTTAAAATCTGGTTTAATTTCTGGGTTCAAATCCCGGCAGCGGAAAACTCTTTTTATTTCAAATATCTAGGTTTTAAATCTGGTGTAATTTCCTGGTTCAAATCCCGATAGAGAAAAACTCTTTTTATTTTAAATATGTAATTATATGATTCACAATATCTCTATATATAATAATATAAATTATTTGTTTAACAAAAGATCCGCTGTAGCACAATGGCTAAATTCTTCTTAATTGAGGGCTATCTAGGTTTAAAACCTGGTGTAATTTTCGGGTTGAAATCCCGGTAGCGGAAAACTTTTTTTATTTCAAATATGTAATTTTATGTTTCACAATGTCTTTATATATAATAATATAAATTATTTGTTTAATAAAAGATCCGCTGTAGCACAATGGTTAAATTCTTCTTGATTGAGGGCCATCTAGGTTTAAAACTTAGTGTTATTTTCGGGTTCAAATCCCGGCAGCGGAAAATTTTTTTTACTTCAAATATGTAATTATATGTTTCACAATATCTTTATATATTGATGGCTATCTATTTTTAAAATCTGGTTTAATTTCTCGGTTCAAATCCCGGCAGCGGAAAACTCTTTTTATTTCAAATATCTAGGTTTTAAATCTGGTGTAATTTCCTGGTTCAAATCCCGACAGAGAAAAACTCTTTTTATTTTAAATATGTAATTATATGATTCACAATATCTCTATATATAATAATATAAGGGGGTGTTATTGGTTTGTGATTTAAATAGAGTTTTAGTGACTTTAAGATTTTAAATGACTTTTTACAAATCACAAACTAATAACACCAAACTTTAAGAGAGTTTAACAAAATCTTGATTGAATAACAACAGATTCTACACAACAATTAAAGTCACTAAAACTCTATTTAAATCACAAACCAATAACACCCCCTAACTAATCAACAAGACTATAGAAAACTCTCTAACAATTCTTCTAAATCATTCACTTATTCACTTTCTATGATTTTATTAAAGTAATCAAAACTCTATTTAAATCACAAACCAATAACACCCCCTAAATTATTTGTTTGACAAAAGATCCGCTGTAGCACAATGGCTAAATTCTTCTTAATTGAGGGTTATCTAGGTTTAAAACCTGGTGTAATTTCCGGGTTCAAATCCCGGCAGCGGAAAACATTTTTTATTTCAAATATGTAATTATTTTATTCACAATATCTTTATATATTGATGGCTATCTATTTTTAAAACCTGGTTTAATTTTTGGGTTCAAATCCCGGCAGCGGAAAACTCTTTTTATTTCAAATATCTAGGTTTAAAATCTGATGTAATTTTTTGGTTCAAATCCCGACAAAGAAAAACTCTTTTTATTTCAAATATGTAATTATATGATTCACAATATCTCTATATATAATAATTATAATAATATAAATTATTTGTTTCACAAAAGATCCGCTGTAGCGTAATGGCTAAATTCTTCTTAATTGAGGGCTATCTATGTTTAAAACCTGGTGTGATTTCTGGGTTCAAATCCCGGCAGTGGAAAACTTTTTTTATTTCAAATATGTAATTATATGTTTCACAATATCTTTATATATTGATGGCTATCTATTTTTAAAATCTGGTTTAATTTATGGGTTCAAATCCCGGGAGCGGAAAATTTTTTTTATTTCAAATATGTAATTATTTTATTCACAATATCTTTATATATTGATGGCTATCTATTTTTAAAATCTGGTTTAATTTCTGGGTTCAAATCCCGGCAGCGGAAAACTTTTTTTATTTCAAATATGTAATTGAATGATTCACAATATCTCTATATATAATAATATAAATTATTTGTTTAACAAAAGATCCATTGTAGCACAATGGTTAAATTCATCTTGATTGATGGCTATCTAGGTTTAAAACCTGGTGTAATTTTCGGGTTCAAATCCCGGCAGCGGAAAACTTTTTTTTATTTCAAATATGTAATTATATGTTTCACAATATCTTTATATATAATAATATAAATTATTTTTTTAACAAAAGATCTGTTGTAGCACAATGTTCAAATTCATCTTGATTGATGGCGGGAAAACGGTCAAAATCAACCCGAATTTTTTGCGAAATGCCATTTCATACCTAAATTATATAATATCATGTTTTTTTCTATCCAAACGATGGTTAAATTCAAATTTCCAACCTGAACTACTATACCGTATGCAAAAATCAACATTGACGTTAACGGTGTCAATTAACCGTTAAATGTTGCTTACTAAAAATTGGGTAAACGGCCAAAATCAACCCGAACTTTTTGCGAAATGTCATTATATACCTAAACTACAATACAATGCCTTTTTCTACTCAAACAATTGTTAAATTCAAATTTCAAACCTGAACTACTATACAGTATGCAAAAAACCTGAGTCAAATGTATTTAATTAAACATTTATTTAGTGATAGCAACATATAACATATTACCCAATTCTTTAAAACAACATCGTAGAGCAACATATCACCCAATTCTTTAAATCGACATCCTATAGCAACATATCACCCAATTATTTAAAACGACATCGTATAGCAACATATTATTATCACCCAATTCTTTTAAGGGGATTTTGCACAGAATGGCCAGGGGCCCACTTTCTTAACCACCGTTTGGTAAACTCAATGTTTGCTTTCACCAAATAGCCACCCCTTTTGTTTCGGACATCTTTGCCCCTCACGCAAAAGAAAGGAAACAAATGATACTGTGTACGTTTAGTTACGATGTACTGTACATGGTTAGCATTCAGTTCCTACAGTTAAAAAAGAGGATAAAAATAATATAAAAAAAATGAGAAAATATCTCCTTTCTCCGCCGTTTTTCTCCTTCGCCGTTTATTCTTCTTCATCGTTCTCTTCCTTCTCCTCCGCCGTTCTCTTTCTTCTCCTTCTCCTCCGTTCTCTTCCTCCTCCTCCGCCGCCGTTCTCTTCCTCCTCCTCCTCTGCCGTTTCTTCTTCATCTTCAGCCGTTTTGCCCTGAAGCTTCCTTCTCCTCCGTTGTATCCAGATCTAAAAAGGTAAACTCTTTTCTCTCTCAATTTTCAGGCTTAAATATTAAAATCATAGGCTTAAATCGAGTTCATCTTTTTCAATCGAGTGTATCAATCTAAGAAAATTAGGGTTTCTTTCTCTTTGATTTTTTCTAAACATTTATGCAACTGTTTGTGTTTGTTTCTTCTCTGGTTTGTGTTTGTATGTTCTTAATTTTAAAAACCTATTTTTCTTATTTATGTCAATGCTAAAACTCTGAATTTTGTGTTGATTGTGGATCTAAGATGATTACATTTAGCAAGATAGGCTCCGTGTGCCATTGGCTTTTGTGAGAAAAGGAATCAGATCTGGTCGTGTGGCAAGAAGAAGCGACAGAGTGAAGAATGCCCAAGTGGTTGAGAGACTCTATTAGAAAGAGAGGGTTTTATTTACATTATGTGCTCTCTTTTTAAGAGATGTATGTGTGTGTATTAAAAGGGTCCCGAGAAATTAGTTTTCTCTTATCAAACAACAATACTAAATTCAATAATCATCTCTTCTTTTATTTCTATTTTCATTATTTTTATGTTTGATTTTTATTTTTGATTTAGAGTTTATTTTATTTATTACAAATAATATTTTTAATAATTGTTAAAATTAAAATTATGCTACGGATTTGCGATCGATAACAATATAGCAAAAATTGCTATTAATTTGCGAGGAGTGTTTTATGATACTATTCATATATTGCAACAGACAAAAAAAATGTCGCAAAAGTCTAGCAAAGTTGCGAGGGACTTACAATGATGCATATTGTAACATATCTGCGAGGAAAATATCCGTCGCAAAATTTGCGAGAAATGTACGCCGTTTTCCAATTTGCAAGACGCGTTTTGCGAGGAATTGACGTCTCTCGCAAATCCCTTACTATTTTCGTTTTGCGAGGGCCTAGTGAGGAATCCTTCCATCGCAATAGGCGTGTTTTCTTGTAGTGTTATAATATTAAATTTATTTGTTAGTGGGTCTAAGATATGACTAATGAGCTACCGTAATTAATGAAAATCATCATTATGCTTTGTATATGTGGTGTTGTAGTATACGTACATATTATAAGGTTGTGAGAAAAAAAATCACAACGAAGGAGATGATGGAGAGTTCGTGAAGATTGCTATTTTGTGGTTACCAAATCATATAATCTAAGCAAAGAAAGGTTTGATGCATAAGATATTATAAGAAGTATATCAATTTTGTTTTTATTATATGTACACAAGAAGTAATCATTTTTTAAAAACAAAAATCAAGTAATTTTCCATTGCAAAGTTTTTTACTTTCTTTGATACTAATTACTAGTTTTTGCAGTCACATTTAATGTCTTTTGTTTGTGATGAATTAATGATGCAGATATATAATGGAGATACATGTATTTATTGTTGTTGGAGAGTGGTTGTGCACAGATAAAGAAAAATGGGAATTTGTTGCTGAGAAAAGAAAGTTTGGTAGGTGTGTACGTGTTAAAGAAAATATGACGTACACAGAACTTACGTGTACGTTATGTGAGGTGTTCAGTTTAAAGTTTACGGAGTTTATTCCAAACATTAGTTATTGGATGCCTGGAAAGATGTCGACAATGATTGAACGTAAACGCCCTTCAGTGTTCATTGACAATCAAGTGAGCTTGGACACATTTTTTTCTATTTGTAGTGGTGATCCAAGCGTCGACATGTTTGTGTCATTTTCTCCAATCGTTAATCATGCATCGGTTGAAGTAGCTAAGGAGAACGTGGAAGAGGAAGACCAAGACCAAGAAATGGTGGATGAGGAAGAAAATTCAGTTGAGAAAGAAGGGGATGACGTCGATGAAGAGGAGGATGGTGAGGATGTTGAGGATGATGAAACGTTGATAATGATGACACCGATGGATCAAGCGGTTCGAGTGGCATAGAACTGACCGTAGATGGTAGTGAAGGAGATGACGAGGATTATGATTACAATAAGTGGAGTGATTTTATAGTCAGTGAATATGGGATAGGCCATTACTGTGACGTTGGTGATGTGTAACCGCCTCTGCTTCCAAGAGACGAATTCAGTCAACTTTTACAAACATGTACGTACACGGATAATCATGTACGTGGTGGGTCAAACACATCTGCTTTAAATGAAATTGGTGATACTCAACCATCTACGAAAATTACGTACACCGGTAACTGTGTACCAAAAAAAGATAAAGATGTGGAAGACTCGTCGTACACCGATACAGATGATGCTGAAGGGGATGCTGAAGGGAATGCTGAAGGGGATGATACTGGTGACGTGAATGTCGCGAACAATCCTGCAGGAGGATCTACAGTAGTGATTTTGGAAGAATTTACCGATGGTGTTGTCACATTGGAAGAGTCTTATGATGTCTATACTTCTTTCCCTTCAATGTTAAGTGTTAAGGTCAATATACTAGATAATGATGCTCCTCTAATATTCGATAATTTAGCATACGTTTTAATCACATGTACATTTTCTCCATATGAAACTAACTATTCAAATCGTTTATGATAGATGGGGAAAAGGAAGAAACGCGCTATTGCTAACAGGTGTACCAGATGTAGAACCGAAGGACATAACAAGAAAACCTGCAAAACTCCTATTTAGATTAAAGATAAACTAACCCTATCACTCTGGTTCTGTATGGTTCTAGTTGTTTTTTGATGTACGTATACTGATTTTGAATCCACGGATATTCGTTCTACGGTGTACGTTTTGGTTTTGATTAATATATGCATGTTATTTACAAGTGGTGTACGCTTATCATAGGCAATTCGTGTACGTACGCAGTTCATTTCATTAGCAGGCATGGTGAACCCTAATTTATTAGGAATACGGAAAACCAATTTCGGTTTGATCGGTTTTTGTGTATAATTTAAACCGGATCCAAAAGAATTCAAAACTTCCATAACACGCTGGTCAAACGAGTTGATATTTATTTGGTTAATTATACACGTGTCAAATTACCGACTTTATCTTTCCCTTTCAATATTCATATACATTCTATGTACGTACACATACATCCCATACGTACACTATAAAGTACTTATAACATATAAACGGCTCATATATATGTATTTTTCAGTTTTACATGCCCGTTAATGTACACAAAAACTTTAGAACTATAGTGTACGTATATAGAAACCGTTGCAATCGACTCTCATAATACATTGGGTGCGAGATATAAAAAACATATGTATACATATACAACTTCATCAACCTGATAGCTTGCCATTTAATCTTTAATATAAATGCGTGACCAAACACTTGTGAATCCTTCTTTAGTTTTAACCATTTCTTCCACAACTCTCTTTTTGGGAAACTTGCCACATTCCAGTCCTGGTAGTATAGCGAATTCTCGTAAACCAAACCTTATAGGATGACCAGCAAACACAATCCACATCTCGTGCTTCTTTTTTGTCACCAATTGACGGGACAACAATCGAAGGACTAGCTTCCCAGAAAAAGAACATTTGTTTGGACATATTGTAAATAGCTTCCCAAAAAGATAAGCTAAGAGCTATTTCATCTGCTCAGTTTCTTCAAGAACAATAGCTATTGTAGCAAGCCACTCCGGTTTTGAATACAGGCATTGATCTTCGTGAGTGTGGGGTAATGATCGAAGACAAACAACCGAGAGGGTAAATCTTCATCAATAACATCATCCATGCTTGAAATCCCTGCAAAATAGGTTGTGCAAAACATTATCAAATACACCACAAATCAATCAAAATCAAAATTTACACGATGTAACCTTTTTTTTTGTTTGGGCTAAAACACGATGTAACCAATGTACGTACACGAAAAGTGAATTTATTTTTCGTACACCTAACACAATCAATAACACTATGTACACAATTAGATTTTTCCAATTTCTTTTACCCAGCCGCAATTCGCATATACGTACACAGACAGTTTCTATTTCTATATTCAGTTTGAATTTTGGCAGATAATCGGTTCACAACTATAGAAATTGAAACTCTACGAAATATTCACCCAGATTTTTTCCCAATTTTAAATGAAATCGTCAACAAAATATGCTAGAGTCATTATTTGTGAATCAAATTAAGGTAAAGTTATATTACCTTCAGAAATCTCGTCGGAGGCACCGATGTGAAGGCCAAAGTTGTTTTCCGGCGATTTCCCTTTGCTTCAACTCGAAATTTTGACGATTTGCTTGAAATTGTAGAGTAATTCCACACCCAAGAACAACCCACCGCCGACTTATCTATTTGTAACACAAATCTGGACAAGTTGCGCGAATTTTGTGTCTGAAATCTCTCCGAAACTCAAAATCTCTTCACACAACCCAAAACTAGATATCTCTTCACACAACCGGAAACCAACAATGGGTTCTTTCTCCCCAAGCTCGATTTTAGATTTACGAAGAAGATTTGAAGTTCAATTTCAAAATTTCGACCAACAAATCGTTCTCTCTCCCTATGGTTTTCTCCATTTCTCCGAAATTTCTCTTTGGAAGAGAAAGTGAACAGTTACTTTTTTTTTCTTTTTATTATGTTTATATGTCAAATACTTTCACCCATAAATTTTTTGTCCAAAAGTAACCGAACGAGCACAGTAGCTCATTAAGGACATTATTGTCCTAAAGCCTCCGTGTGGCTATTTCATGAGAGTGAAAGTTGAGTTTGCCAAAGGGTGAAAGGTCAGTCAACATAAGTGACAAACGTGAAAATTTCTTTCTTTTAAACGACATGTATAGCAACATATCACCCAATTCTTTAAAACGACATCGTACCGAATCCCTCATATCGTCACCCCCACCACTAACAAATTAACAACCAGAAATTTTCAAAATCCCTAAAAATGGCCGAAATCGACGCCGAGACGATCACCACCACCACCACCACCACATCCCCACCGCCGATCTCAGAATCCGAAACCTCCAACACATTATCAACAACAACGGATAAGACCGAATCAAACGACGAGACAGAGAAGAAGAAACCAATTCCAGGAATCATTTCGCTTCGAATCTGGCCACCGACTCAGAAAACTCGCGACGCCGTCGTTAACCGTCTGATCGAGACATTATCAACCGAATCAATCCTCTCTAAGAGATTCGGAACTCTTCAATCCGAAGAAGCTTCATCCGTCGCGAAATCAATCGAGGACGAAGCTTACGCCGTCGCTTCAACCACCGTGTTTGGTGATGATGATGGGATTGAGATTCTTAAGGCTTATTCTAAAGAGATTAGTAAACGTATGCTTGAATCGATGAAAGCTAAGACTCCTACACCAAACGTCGGTGAATTAGCCACTGATTCGAAGGTTGATTCATCTGAAACTGATGCGACTGTGGATTCAGTGAAGCTTGATGAGGCTTGAATTTGGTGTTGTTCTCTTTTATCTCTAAGTATCTTTTAAAAATATTATTTTCTTTGTTTAGATTTGTATGAGATTATGAGATTATCTCAGAGTTCTTTGTACTTGTGGGATTCTTGAAACTTTTAATGGTACTTAACTCGTTAATTTGATGATTTTGCTAATCATGTTATTAATTTGTTAATATTCTTTGAGTATCCTTATTGTGATGATTCGAACATATTTTCTCTCTTACCTTCAAAGTCTTACTTTGGTTATTATTTTGTGTTAGAAGCCTTTGGTTCATGTGTATTGGGCAGTTTTTTTTCTTGGAATTAGAAATCAATTTTGTCTTTTAGTCTCTTTATTGGTTTTGCAGATTTGGAATTTTGATTCTAAACCCCACTTTTTTATTTTCTTTTGTAAGAAACAAAAAAGTATTCAAACGTTCAGGTCACTTGGTCAGTTGTCAGTGTATACCTAAATATTTCCGTTTTTGATGTTTTATAGTATTTGTCATGTTAAATGCTAATAATAAATTTTTATAATATTAAAAAAGAAGTACATTTTATATATTATCTAAAATTATTCATTTAATTATTTAAATTTTAACAAAAAATTACTTAAATTACTACTGAAATTATGTATAAAAGTGTATATTTTAATTAAAAAGGATAATGGGGTTCTTTCAAAAAGAACCTATAATTTGAAGTCAATTGCAAAAGTAACCCCCTCTTTCTCTTTCCTCAAATGGTTTCATCTCCAACCTCAAAACTTCCAATATTTACAGAAATTGCCATTATCTATTTATATTTTAATTATTTTCGAAATACTACAAAGTCAAACAAACCCTTTTGGTTTCCACTTATTTACGAAAATGCCATCTTCTTCAATTTTCCCAACCACCATTAACAACCATAGTTGAGCTCTTAATTGCTTCAACCCACCTATTTTAGAGCCCTAAATGCACAATTTCTATGCTCAAAACTTCAGTTCTTCCATTTCCTCTCCAATTTCATCTAAAAAACTCTTTAATTCTCGTTTTCAAAAGTTTCAAATTTTAGATCTAGGTCATTTCGGCCTATACCGGCATCAAAGGCGACTCGACTTCGTTGATATTAGGTTTGCTCGAAGATCTGGGCGCTGAACGAATCTCAAGACGGTCTCAAACCAGATCTAGGTAATTTTTCTAAGGTTGCAGGTTTTTTTCGCGAAAGTAGACTTCACTTGAAGTCTGCGCCTAATATAGACGTCATAAGAAGTCTACTTGTTAATGACGGGTTAGTTTTGCAATTGACCAAAAGTCAATTTTGTTAATACAGACTTCTTATGAAGTCTGCAGTTCTCCTTTGATAACAAAAAAATTCGGCGGCGGCCATAGAGGTTATTTTTGCAATTGACCAAAACTTTGACTTCATGTCGGAGCCGTGTCAGAGATATTAGAGACTTCATCTGAAGTCTACCTCCCTCAGACATCCCCCAGACTTTTAGCTAGACTTCAACTGAAGTCTACTAATTCGAAAGAGGTTAGTTTTGCAATTGACCAACATCGTCCAAACATTGACCGAAAAATTAATTTTACCGCAGACTTCGCGCGAAGTCTGCATAATTTTGAAAAATACCGCAGACTTCACCTGAAGTCTGCGAAAACTATGAATTATTCATTTGGTCAACTACAAAACTAACCTAAAGTAGACTTCGGTTGAAGTCTGCGGCCCGAAGACTTCACCCGAAGTCTGTATTAAGGAGTCAACATTTGGTCAATTGCAAAACTAACCCAAACTAACCCACGCAGACTTCATACGAAGTCTGCTAATATTTTGTCGTCTAGCTACAGACTTCTCCCAAAGTCTACTCCGAGTAACGACAAAAAACGACACATTCTGACAATTGCAAAAGTAACCCCCTACTTTTTCGCAGACTTCATGTGAAGTCTGCGGCAAAAGTCAACATTTTGGTCAATTACAAAAGTAACCCAAAAATAGACTTCCGGTAAAGTCTACAGAGACCGCAGACTTCATCTGAAGTCTGCGGCGTCGACTTCATATGAAGTCTGATCCGTAGTGCAATTGCAAAACTAACCCAAAAATGTGCAATTGCAAAACTAACCCAAGTAGACTTCACCCGAAGTCTACTCCTTAAATATGACGCAGACTTCATCCGAAGTCTGAATTTTTGGAATTTGTTAAAAATGCGTTTATAGCTTAATTATAAAGTTTATTTTATATTTGTTGTGTCTTACATGTGTTTTAGCTATGTTTTAAGCTTCTGTATGAGTAGTTTGACTTGAATATGATCTATAATTATGGAGTAATCAATTTTCTTGATTTATTAGGCATTTTCCTAATTTTCTGCAGACTTCATCCGAAGTCTACTTAGGGTTTATGACGCAGACTTCATACGAAGTTTGAAATTTTGGAATTTGGTAAAAATGCGTTTATAGCTTAATTATAAAGCTTTTTTTAGATTTTTTGTGTCTTACATGTGTTTTAGCTATGTTTTTACCTTCTGTGTGAGTTTGACTTGATTATGATCTATAATTATGGAGTAATCAATTTTCTTGGCATAATAGGCATTTTCCTAATTTTATGCAGACTTCACCAGAAGTCTGAAACCCTAATGGAGTTTGTGTTTTTTTGTTCAGAGAATGGTGCATCTACCGGTTGTTTATGGTGAATGGGAGAATGTAGGCTCGTTGTGGCATTTCTTGGTTGACAATCGCAAAGGAGGAAGAATGTTTTTCTTGAGAGATGGTTGTACACATGATGAACTCCTTCAAATGGCACGAGAAGATTTCGAGTTGGAGGAGAAATCATTGGTGGAGTTAACTTACTCATTACCGGATTCAATGCTGAAGGAAATGGCTACAGGCACACCTCCTATACATGTCACAAATGATAGACATGTTCACGGCTTAATTGAGCTAAGTCGAACAAGTGTTGTGCGTTTATGTGTTGCGAATAAAGAAGGTGCGAATGAAGGTGCATGGGAAAATGCTGAAGAGAATTGTGATCAAGAGGCCAAAGAAGGTGCGAATGAAGGTGAGGAAGGGAAAGTGAAAGATGAGAATATTGACGAAGTCAACTAGGACGATGAGGATTACAGTAAGTTTGGTAAAGTGAAAGACGAGGATTCAGATGTAGATGACATGCGTTTTAGCGTTGAGAATGTTAAGACGCAAACCTACGGGGGAGAAATCTCTGTCAACAAGAGTTACGCTAGCAAAGCTGAGCTAGTTGCGGAGTTGCACCTTACGGCGGTAGTGTCGAAATTCGCATATCGTGTATACAAGTCTACACCAACTTTGTTTGTGGCTAGATGTCATGTAAAAGAATGCGGTTGGAAGCTTAGAGCCAGTGTTAAGGACGTGCCAAACACGTTTTGGGTGACAAAGTATATAAATGTTCACACATGTTCAGTTGCACATAGATTGGCTAACGGGAAGAAGGCTACTGCGAAGTTTATTGGGAGTCTATTCATCGAGCATGTGTTTTAAAAATTAAACATAGCATTGAAATTAAAAATAAATATAAAACATAGCTTGAAATTAAAAATAAAAATAATAATAATTTGTCCTCGAATTAAAAAAAAAAGACCAGTAACAGGAAAAAAGAAACAAATTGTTTCAAGCCATGGCAAACTCCGCCGTCTTCTCTCTTGCCATAGCTTCAAACCTCGCTTTGTCCGTCTTGACCCTTACAAAATTAAAGGGTCACCGATTATAAGTTTTTACATCACCAATATTTAATCAAAAGGTGGATGATGACACCGATTATGAGTATTACAAATGCCACCATCACATTCTTCATCTCCACGACCCTTGGACGATTCTGCTTCTCACGAAGTAGCTCCTTCAGTTCAGCTATATCTGCCTCCAATTTCATTATGCTTTCCTGCGTCGCCTCAATTCGCGGACAGTTATGAACGGCCTCTGCAAAGAGCTTTAGCTCTTGAAACGCCTCCATCATAGCCTCATCCCACCACTTGAAAATATGGTTTCCTCCATTCTGCAAAAACAAACACACATCTCACAACAAAACATCGAAACCATAACCAAAAATCAAAAAATAAATAAATAATAATAAATACCTCGCTCTTGGTGCATCCATAGAATCTCCTACCCAGATTCCGCCGTTCACTGGATGTTTTGATGATGGGAAACGCTCCACAGTGGCAGCTTTCAGGAAATCCAAAAATTACAGATTGAGGCTGGCGTGAACTGACTTCTTCGTCTGGGTATCCATATCCATTACTGTTGAGAATAGCTGTATTGCCCCATTACTGTTTACAATAAAACATTACAAAAAACATAAATTGTGTGTCAGCAGCCTTCAAAGCAGACTTCATTAGCAGATTTCTACAACAGATTACAATATTATTAACTTTGTCGGTAATTTATTTTTGTAAAAACTTTTTAAAAAATTCTAAATTGCCAAGAAAAAAAACCATCATAATTTTTGTAAAATTGTTACAATAAAAACCGTGGAAAATATGAACTGAAAAAAAAAATTATACCAAAACACTAAAAACTGAACCAAAATCAAGTCTTTAACAAACTTCAAACTCAGACTGAAATCCGGTAAGAAAAAACTTACCTGTCTCGGATCTGAAATCATGTAAGAAAATACTTACCTGTTTCGGAACTGCGACTAGATCTGAAAGTAAGAGACAAAAAAAAAAGTGAATAAAAGGTTGAAAACAAGTGGAGAGTTGAAAACGGAAGAAGATGAGGCTGAATGATGGCATACCTTCGGCGGAAGCGGGAACTGCGACTCAGATCTACAACAATAAGAGAAAAAAGTGAATAAAAGGTTGAAAACAACTGGACAGTTGAAAACGGAAGAAGACGATGAGGAATGATGGCATACCTTCGGCGGAAGCGGGCGAAAGAACGCGGCGGATGAAGGGAGGCGGCGTAGGGAGAAATGAGAGGTTTTTTTTTTCCAGAATTAGGGTTTAGCTTCGGAAAATAATGAGGTAAAATCACTTTATATAGGGAGTAAAAAATTCCGGTTAGGTTAATTAATTCCGGTTCAGGTGCAGACTTCATGTGAAGTCTGCTCATATTATATTTTAAACAAATTTCATATGTAATTTATAAATTTGGTTTAATTCGATTCAATTGTATACAATTTTAATTTTCAGATTTCCTAATTGTTTATATCTTAATTACATATAACAAAATTTTACTGAAATTAAACTTTCTTAATTTAATAATTTAAATTTAAGATATAATTAGGTTGCAGACTTCCTCCGAAGTCATCTCTGCAGACTTCACCCGAAGTCTCCAACTCAAAAGTAGACTTCACCCGAAGTTTGCGGCATAAAAACACTAAAACAAATGTTTTCGACTAATTTGTCAAAACTATAATTAAAAACATCAATCTAAGCATAATATTATCAACAATTTAGCATTAAAATCGAAATTTGACATTGCAAAATCACAAAAACCATAAACCATAAATCTAACCTTAAGAATGTGGACATCTCAACCTAAAACTCATACCACTACATTCAAACCCTAAACCCTAAACCCTAAATCATAAGAAGCATCACCTATTTTACCTTTGAGGGTTTAATTTGACTCAATTTGTTGAAATTTTATTTTTTATACTTCATTCATGCCTTTATCTTAATTACGTATAAAAAAGTTTACTCAAATTAAATTTTCTTAATTTTATAATTTCAATTTAAGATATAATTAAATTTTAGACGTCTTTTGAAGTCTTTTGTGTAGACTTCAGATGAAGTCTCAAACTCAATAGTAGACTTCTTACGAAGTCTGCAGTACAAAACACTAAAACGAATGTTTTGTAGTCATTTGTCAAAACTATAATTAAAAACATCAATCTAAGCATAAAATTATCAATAATTTAGCATTAAAATTGAAATTTGACATTGCAAAATCACAAAAACCATAAACTATAAATCTAACCTTAAGAATGTGGACATCTCAACCTAAAACTCATACCACTACATTCAAACCCTAAACCCTAAACCCTAAATCATAAGAAGCATCACCTATTTTACCTTTGAGGGTTTAATTTGACTCAATTTGTTGAAATTTTATTTTTCATACTTTATTCATGCCTTTATCTTAATTACGTATAAAAAAGTTTACTCAAATTAAATTTTCTTAATTTTATAATTTAAATTTAAGATATAATTAAACTTTAGACTTCTTTTGAAGTCTTCTGAGTAGACTTCCGATGAAGTCTCAAACTAAAAAGTAGACTTCTTCAGAAGTCTGCAGCACAAAACACTAAAACGAATGTTTTCAACTAATTTGTCAAAACTATAATTAAAAACATCAATCTAAGCATAAAATTATCAACAATTTAGCATTTAAATCGATATTTGACATTGCAAAATCACAAAAACCATATACCATAAATCTAACCTTAAGAATGTGGACATCTCAACCTAAAACTCATACCACTACATTCAAACCCTAAACCCTAAACCCTAAATCATGAGAAGCATCACCTATTTTACCTTTGAGGGTTTAATTTGACTCAATTTGTTGAAATTTTATTTTTCATACTTCATTCATGCCTTTATCTTAATTACGTATAAAAAATTTTACTCAAATAAATTTTTCTTAATTTTATAATTTAAATTTAAGATATAATTAAATTTTAGACTTCTCTGGAAGTCTTCTGAGTAGACTTCATTTTCAATAGCAGACTTCTCCAAGGGTAAAACAGTAAACTTCACCCCGTTTTTTTGTTTGTTCAGTGAGGAGGCAACTGTAATTTCACTACCCCTTTAGGTTAGTTTTGCATTTGATTCAATTTGGGGTATACTCTTGCAAACAGAATCAAGTTTTGAGTCAATTTTTGTAATTCCCCCAAGGATAATTGTGAAATTAAAATATTTGGAATCAAAATTAATTGTCAATTTATTTTAAAAAATATTAAATGGTCTCTTTCATCTAATTTTATCAACAAATTACTTTTTTTTAAACTAATTTAGTAATTATCTTAAAAGATGCATATATTTGAACATGTATTGTACAATAATAGTTTTCCTCGCAGAAGCTTAGTCTACACGTACATCATCATCATTTATGATTTGTAATTATCTTTAAAAAGGTAAGAATTCGTTTGTTATCCTCATATTGTCTGCCTGATACCATATATTACTATCTGACTTTTATTTATTATCAATGCGATAGATACCTTCAATTTCAATTAGTATTGTGTGATTGTTTACTTCTGTAAAAAAAGAACTGGTTATTGAAAGAAAAAAACTAATTTAGAAATATTTCAAAGATTTTATTTAAAATTCACCTTTTATCTTTATTTGATCATATTTTTAAAACATTTGAAACATTACATAGTTCATATTATAAATTAAAATCTAGATTTCCTTTTCACATATGTTATGATTCAAACTTTTAAAAACATTTGAATCAATCAGTGAAAAAAAATAAGTGTCAAATGAACGTCCCACTTCGAATAAATATTTTTTATAACAAAAAATAAAATAACTAAAAATATTCAATCAAAAACGATTGATAAACACTTAAGAAAAATTTAAAAAAATCTATTTGAATCTTAAACACCAGTGAGTTGGTAAAATTTCTAATCGGAATATATAATCAAGTTTTTGTATTATAATACATAAATTAATCATGTTCGGCAACAATTGTAAAAAGCCTGTTTGCAGCATCCATATCCATAGGTTCAAGGAGCCTCCATTAATAGACTGGAAAAGGAATCTCGCCATCAGTACGAATTGCATGACTGGCACAATTCTGACTACTATAACCACGCTGCATGTATGAACAAACAAACTTTGCAGAACCGTTTTATCTAATCGATCGTGGTGAAGTCGGCAATGGATTTGGCGGATCATCCACATCACGAATTGGATATTCGTTATGATTTCATGATATAAATGAACTAATATTTTAAAAATAAACTATCGATTCAGAGATTGAAAATATTAGAGATTGAAAATATAGCAAAAACACAACGATAAATAATTTTATAACGTTAAAATTAGAAAAACAATATGTTTAAAAGAAAAAAATACAAATGAACAACGATATTTATAACTTTCAAGTATGTTATTTATAATAAAAGATACAAAAAATAAAAACATACTTTTTTAATCATAATTTTATGTCCTAATTAAAAAATAAAGTTCAAACTTAGACATGTTTTTTTGGGGGTTGATCACAAGCTTATAATTTCATACCAGTTCCTTATGTAATTTTTTCTACTTATGATTATTTTCGATGGAAATCTTATATACAGTATGTTGGAATCGGTTCATATTTGTAATCTTCGTCCATTTAACCAGTCATATCCTATATAAAATTAACAATAACCAGAATGATTCACTACAAATTAAAGACCAAAGATAAATAAATGAATTTAGAGCTTATTTAAATACGAAATAGGGAACAAATGGTAAAAGGGGAAAAGTCCCACAAAAATAAAATTAAAAAAAAAAAACAGATAGGGAAAGTCAAAGAAACAAAGAAATATATTTTATAAAACATTAAAAAGTAATAAATTTTGCATAGAAATTTGAAAACGACATCTAATTCAAAGAAATAAAAATTCTAAAACGACAATTAATAAAATACAGAGGGAGTATAATGATAATAAACATAAAAAGTATAACCATAGTCTTAGTTATTTTATAGGCTGTATCAAATAAGGAAACACTCATATAAGGCTACTGTTATAATGCTATTTACTTTTATCCACAGTCAAGAATGCATTTTCTTTTTGAAAACCAAATCATAATAATGCTTTTCTTATTCAATAACAATTATTTTAACTAGGAAAAAAAACCATTATTTTACCATTACTATTCCATTTGGAAGAAAAAGTCCAAATATTTACATACAATGGATGGATAAAGTTAGGAACTTCCTGTTACACGTTACATCTCCTTGAAAAAGAAACAGAAAGAATCAAATTTTTTTTTTTCTTTTCAATTTTTGGCTCAAATCTATTAATTTACAAATTAAAATAATCTAACAAAAAAAGAAAAAGAAAATCCATCGGAAGAGAAATTAAAAAAAAAATACACAAATAAAGCTAGGAACTCTCTGTTACGCGTTGCATTCCTTGAAAGAATAATTATTTTTGATCAAAAACTAAAAAATCTAACACAACGAAAAATAACCATCGATCAAAAGTGGTAATTGTTGATCAGTGACCACGTCCTCTTCTGCTCGGGCCAGACGATAACCGGTAAGCAAAGCTCTTCCCTAAAGAACGTTGACTTCTCGAGCTATTCTTCACCTTCATGTTTGCCGTCGCCGAGGATTGATCATGGCCGAACGGCTTCGATCGTAGGGCTCTACAATCAACTCTCTCAAACATCAATGAAGAGCCCACCAATAACAAGATCATACACAACACAAACACATTCTTCTTCTCCATTTTTATAAATCTTTTTACTTCTTCCTTTCTCTCTCTTTATACTTGTTCTCTCTTTTCTTTGAGACTAAGTAGAATGGCTTGTGATTGTTTTTGTTATATTTATGCGATTTGTGTGTGCGTGTGTAAGCGAAAGGCATTAATTCTTGACCAAGAATGTTTGACTATTTCATGTTGTTTATCGCGTAATGATATATTTTAATTGAAGAAGTCTTCTGGTTCAACCTTTTAACATTTATATAAGTCAGACAAAACAATTGATGTGTATTCATATTATAAGTTAATATCGAATGAGTTTCTCCAACTACCTGCTTCTCCACGTACAAGAGATGTTTGTTGAACTTAATAAATAATAAGTTCAAACTTATGTTACAAGTGTATTCGTATTACACTTTCATAAAAAGACGAAAAAAGCATGTAGTAGTGAATGTAAGAGATGTTTTTCAGAGAAAAATAGTTACAAACTTATTATGTTACAATTGTGATAGATGATTGATACTACGGTGGTGAGATTGATAATTAAAGTAAATTTATATCCTAAATATAGAGAAAAGAGTGGTAAAAAGAAAAAAGTTACACAAAAGTAAATCTTACAAAAGAAAAAAAAAAAAAAAGAAAGGAAAAGTCAAAGCAACAAAGCGATGGTTGACATTACACAACACGACTAGTTGTGTGACTTGTGTCGCCTTTGATTTTTAGGTTTGCTATTTTAGCTACCCTTAACCGTCAAACCCTAAAAGATTAAAGAATATGAAGAAAAAAACGATTTAATTTGTATTCATCATTTTATAAATGAGCCACTTATAATGTGAGAGGTTTATCAATTCTTTAATGTAAATTAAACTATATATATATATATATATTTATATGTAATACTAATGCAGCGGAAACATTTATACTAAGTTATTGATACTTCGAATATTTGGAAGAAAGTAGTCTTTTTAATATCATTGATCCAATGACTAAATACCCCAACATAAAGAGTAAAAACTATAAACGGAAGACCCATTTTCTTTGTTAAACGATAATTGGTTAAAAACTAAATAAAATTATCTAGGACCGCATAAGATTTCTTTAAATCGCTTAAAATTACTTATCTCCATTTATAATAAAAACGCATAATTCTAGCGCTTAGAAAATAATTCTTACAATCTACTGCCACCTAACGTCTAAGCGCCGAGATCATATTTTAAAAAATTGCTGAAAATGTTGGGAACTAATTAGTGTTGCTTTTCTATTCACAATTAGAAAAAAACACCAACTTTATAAAACCCGAATGAGTAATAAATATCAACATTATTTTATCATTACCTGAATCCATCGTTGTCCAAAACTCATATTCACCATCAAAACTCTCAAGAAAGTCCATTTAATGTGGTCGTAAGCCTTACTCATATTCGTCGTATTGTCATATTTTTTTTTTACACACCGGATTAGTACATAGAGCATAAAAGTTATCTTCAGCAATAAGAATGTTATCTATAAATATGCTTGAAAGAATCAATCTATTTTTTTTTCTCTTTTTTTTACTCATAAAAAACTATCCATTTACACAATTAATGTAATGTAACAAAAAGAAAAACATTCAAAAAGAGATTAAAAATAAAGTGGTAATTGTTGTTGATCAGTGACCACGTCCTCTTCTGCTTGGTCCAGACGCTAACCGGTAAGCATAGCTCCTCATCAAAGGACTGCTCGAGCTGTTCTTCACCTTCTTGGTCGCCACCAATTGATCATGGCCATTGATATCTTTGAAGGCCTTCGAACGTAAGGCTCTACAATCAACTTTCTCAAACATCAACAACGAGCCCACCAATAAGAAAATAATACACAACATAAACACATTTTTGTTCTCCATGTTTTGCAATTTTTCCTGATCTTTCTCTTTGAGATTATGAAGAATGGCTTCATGTTTTTGTTTATATATATGCTTTTGTGTGTGCGTGTGTAAGCAAAGGGCGCATTAATTCTTGACTGAGAATGTTTGACTATTTCATTTCATTTATCGCGTTTTTTTTAACATATTTAATTAAAATTCTTCATGTTTAATCTCTTAATAAATAGTATAAGATGTGTATTCATATTACAAGTGAATATGTGAATGAGTTTCTCCAACTACCTGCTTCTCTACAAGAGATGTTGTTGAACTCTGTCTCTATGACTTTCATAAAAAGTTGAAAATAACATTCGTTTTGTAAGAAATTAAAGAGTAGGAATTGAAAAATAGTTAGCAAACACGTTGTACAAAGTGGAATTTTATTGGTTAGTAGGAGACCAATTGGTAACTTGTTGAAGAAACAACAAATATCTTTCATGAGTGTGAGTTGTAACTTTTTGACTTTTATCTTTTTTTATTTTTCTATGTAGTCGGTTTGGATGAACACGGTGTGAAGTCATCAGAGACCGATTCACCTTCGTCGCTGACGAGTGATGTCGCGACATGATTTACCAACTCACACTCATAACTAAATATGTTTTAGATTTTGCTTTTGTTTTAACAGATATTAAATTAAAAAGTTAAAATTGATTAGATTAGAACTAAGCGAGGAACGGTATTCAAAATTGTTTTAGATACCGTGATTTATATTTAGATTAGAGCTAAGCGAGAAACGGTATTCAAAATTATTTTAGATACCGTGATTTATATTTAGATTAGAGCTAAGCGCGAGAAACGGTATTCATTTATATTTAGATTAGAGATAAGCGCGGGAAATAGTATTCAAAATTATTTTATATAACGTAATTTATATCTTGATTAGAGCTAAGCGAAGAATAGTATTTAATTAGAAAGCATGATTTGTTTATTTTTTACGAATCGGTATTATTTTATATTCGTATTCATTTTCGGAGTTTGTTGTATATTTGTAGTATCTCAATTTGAATGTTCGACATAAATAGGATTCGTTAGGTAAAAATTAGTACACTGGTTAAACATTTCAAAATAAATGTGCCAATGTGACGATGGTTTTTTTTTTTTTTTGGTTGAAATGTGACGATGATGATACATTGCGAAAGTCTTAGTACACTGGTTAAACATTTCAAAATGAATGTGCCAACCCAACCTATCCCGTAAAAGTCTGCTCAGAGATCATATGGTTATCTACTTAAATAGTTAGTTTAGTTCAGATTAGGCATACGTATGTAGTCTTTATTGATTAAACAACGTTAACAATACTAAAAACAAAACGAAGATATATAAATAGTATAAACTATTTATAATGTTAGTGATTTCTTTCATAAAACCTAATCTATAATGGACGTAGATTTAATTTAATTCAACCCCAAACAATTCTTATAATTAGAGAGAAAAAGACTAACCTTAATCTATGATCAATTTGTACGTTTTAATGTGGATTCAATTTATTAAATTGATCTTCTCGTTCCTCTAACCTTTCTCCTTTACTATCCCTTGGGTGGACAACGAATCACATCTTTTTTTCACTTTTATTTTCTTTTGTGGCCAAAGGTTACGAATGTGTTTTCTCTTCTATAATTGCGATCCTTTCATTGTCATGATTCTTACTTGATGTATATACATGTCGTTTCCCCGATTAATGCATGTTGATTGGGAATTTGAGATTTGTCTTTTTAAAATTTTAAGTATCCACCCATGCTTTGCTCTCACACCTACCACTTATGGTGGATCACGATCTATTCTTTTAAAACAATTTTACATTTTTCACTTCCATATATACCACGTACATAAATGAGGTACAAGTCTTTCTCACCTACTTGTTTTGGTTAGCGCCAAAAAGATAAACCAAATTTTCATAAATTGAATATAAGAAATTTAAGAAAACGTACCATGAGCTTATGGGATCGGTGGTAAAGCCTAAACCTAAAGAGTCAAAAATGATTATAGTAAATCATTCTCTGCGCACCACAACGACTACCTAAAGTATTACACCTAATTCTCTGAAATTTATCGTCTTATTTTATGAGGCTACATGTCAAACAAAGTGTTGTTAGATAGATGTAATTTCTATAGAAAGTAGCTCTTGACCAAAACAAAATCTCTACAGAAATTTCATTTTGGAATCATATTATATAGATAGATGTAATGTATATAAACAGTTATTGCAACTTGAAAGCAACTCGTTGCACATGATATGTGATCTATTATAAGACGCCAACACATTGATGGGCATATCTTCATTTGTTGGATCATATGAATAAATAATAAGAATGGGCATCGAACGTGATCCAACAATTTCAACACACAAAAGAAAAGATGATCATGTTACCACTTGTATGATCCCAATTTTATTATATCTCTTTGAATCTGACATTTATCCATATATATACAATATATTGAAAATTCAGAGAAATGTGAGGGATTGAAGCATTATCATTATCAAACAAATAGTTTAGCTAAGATTACTATTACATTCGAAAGTATTCTTTTAATGATCAAACAACTATATATCGCAAGTGGACTTTATGATAAATATATAATATATAGTTTGTGACGTATTTTTTTTTACTATATAATGGATCTTGAGGTGGAAAGGGAGATGTATATGATTTTCTTTTCAATTATATAAATATTCTTTTTTGCCTCTATTGATCAGTTCTTTTACTTGCGACATTTGTTAATTAAGTTCCTTAGATGATGAAAACTTATGAGAAGACTAAATTACGTAAATTGGTTTTATATTTGTCTTCTACGAGTTGGCAATAATCATTTACGCAACCACGTTGTTGGATATATATGGACGTCACACGAACATGCTCTACTCTATTTGTATCGTCGAAATTAAAACTACCCGCGAATAAATCTACGCATTCCTCAAATATCAAGTGCCTAGAAAAGCGATTTAGCATGTTTGTTAATGGATCTTCGTTAACCAAAAAAAAAAAAAAATGTTTGTTAATGGAACTTCCTCTTAATGGACCATGAGTTAGCTAGGTATGAATTTATGTTCCTTTTTGATAATTTTCAATTTTATTTGATTAGAAATGATTTTGTTCTATAATTTTTTTTTCTATATTTTCTACAAGATGAATCACCAATAAACCTAATTAAAGACTTTTAAGTAAACGGTTTTGTTCAGCAATTATTTTAATTTTAAAGATTATCATATCACTTAGAATCGAAAAAGTCCACTATGTGTCTTCTCCACGCAAAAGAAAGTTTCATTTCTTCATTTCTTCATTTTCTTTTAAAATGCAGTTTCTTACTCTAATGTAAATTATAAATTACAATATTTCCATGTGCATAACTATACTTATATGTATATAAAATTTTAGTGTGGCCCCATGAGAATCTCTTACAACATGATAAACGATGACATGTCACATGAACTAATCAAAACATTATAGTATTAATATAATGTGCTTAATATAAAATTAAAGGTTATTTAGACAAACTAACTTTAATATCTCAAATCCTCTATATAATCGTTTTTAGTACTTCTACACCACCATAAATTTTGATTAGCCCGCTAAAACTCATAACTTTTTTATTGGTAATCTTAACCCAACATGCGTCATGACTTATGACCATGGATGAAACAACATAAAACAAAATTGAGTTAAAATTAAAAAACATGGAACATCTACTTTATAATAAAAACACAACTTTTTTTGGAAAAAAAACTTTAAATTTGATTATATTTACATTATGCCATTGTAAAAGCTCATTTTTGCTTAAGTTTTTTTTTTTTTTTTTTTTTATAAGGATGTAAATATTCATTTCACAATGAAAGTTTGAATTACACAATTAAGCATAACCTAATACATGGTCCCATGCCAAAAAGGATAAAAAAACATGGAAGCATATCACATTTTTGCTTAATTAGTTATTAGAAGATTTAAAATTAAATTATACAAACACAATCTATGCATATTTCTATGTTTTCAGTTTATAGTATTATTTTTTTGTCAAACTAGTTTTATAGTTTTACGATGGTCGTCGGTGCACAATAATATATATATATATATATGTATTCTAAAAAAAATAATGAACTTACAACTATCAAATGTTAATAATTCTTATCAGAAAGTAAATAGCATTGTAGCTCACAACAAATTTGAGATTCCAAATGTGATTAGGGTTAGTGGATTATGCAGAATTTTATTTTAAACGTTTGGGAGCTCACACAAATAACAGTAAGGACATAATGGTTAGTATTAAGTATGTTCATACTTCAGATTAGCATGCAATTATAATCTCTTATATAATTAATAATTATATAGGTTTATACTAAAAATAAATGATTTGGACTCGTGGGTTAGCTCACAACTCGTGAATCTATCCCCCTAAGACCGTTGGACTGTGATGGGCAAACTCCAACATCCGTTAAGTTTTGGACTTCCAAAACTTGAGACCTAACTCACGTTATAGTAATGATGTAACCCACTAGAACTAGTTTTCAATCATAATTGAGACCTTTACCAATATTTATGACTTAAAACTGTTAAAACAGATTAACCCGCGTTATAGAGGATTAAGATATTTTATGTTTTTTGATAGACCGGCCCACTTTGAACTACAATCCTAAAAACATGAATCCTAACATGCTTTATGTGGATTTTGTAGTCGACTTGCACACTTTTTAAAAAATTGCAATATTTTCTTATTTAGTTTTTTCTTAAATTAAATAAAATTTTAAAAAAATCATGAAAATATATAAATTAATTTCTTTTAGATAAAAAAGAATTCTCTAAGATATCAAAAAAATGTTGACGTATATAATAAAAAATATATAAATCCACATTATCTTGTAAAATCAAAAGAATCTTCTTGTTTGGAAATAAAAGAAAATCTTGTTTTACAATCCTATCATCAAACGGATCCCTTCACGTGCTTCTATTTGTGTCACCTATTTGCTTGGACTTTGGTATGTTTCTAATTTCTTCTCTTCACCCCAAACCCAATCACATCTCATCCACTTGGCACTTCTGAGCTGTCCCTTCCCACATTGTCTTAACCAATAATAGTGGACTCTTCATAATTTTAATATTTACATTTTTACCCCACAAATTCTCACTTTTTCTTTAACCGCCTTATTTTTTAAAATTGGCCACAGTAGCCCCATTCAAAAACAAAATCATTTACTTTTTCCACATTTTGAAAAGTGGATAAGAGTAATTAATAATTCATAATTAATAAATTGACTCTTCACAAATTTTCTACATTTTCATTTTCACCCTACTATTTCTATTTTATTTGTTTCACTGTCATATTTCTTCTAATTGGCTCCACTAGCCAAATAATTTTTTTTTTTTGAAAAGTGAGCAAACCAATAAATAATTAATAGCAACATTTATTGAATTTCTTCTTTTTTTATACACTCCATCAATGAAGGAAAAAAAAATTATATATATATACTCCATCAAATAATAATGGACTCTTCATAAATTTTATATTTTTCATTTTCACCCTACATATTATCTTTTATTTATTTAACCGCCGCATTTTTAAAAAATTGGCTCCACCACCCCCATAAAAAAACAAAAATCATTACTTTCTTAAATTTTTAAAAGTGGACAAAAGTAATTAATAATTAATAACGACGTTAATTGAGTTTCTCCTTTATATACACCCCATCTAATCTCATTTCTCAATCAAAACAAAATTGTCTACATTCATCTTCTTCTTCTTCAAAATGGGTTTCTTAAAGTTTCCAACGATGATCCTTCTCCTAGCAATGATCGGCGTTTCATATGCCGTCGACATGTCAATCATCTCATACGACGAGAAGCACCACATCTCCACCGTGACAAGCCGTAGCGACGCCGAGGTTGAGAGAATCTACGAGGCGTGGTTGGTTGAACACGGGAAGAAGAAGATGAATCAAAACGTTCTTGGTGAAGAGAAGGATCAGAGATTTGAGATCTTCAAAGATAATCTTCGTTTCATCGATGAACATAACAACAACAAAAACCTCAGTTATAAACTTGGTTTAACCCGGTTTGCTGATTTAACCAATGATGAGTATCGATCTATGTATCTTGGTGCTAAACCGACCAAGAGAGTTTTGAAAACCAGTAATCGGTATGAGGCGCGTGTTGGTGACGCGCTTCCTGATTCCGTTGACTGGAGAAAAGAAGGTGCCGTCGCCGATGTTAAAGATCAAGGAAGCTGCGGTAAGATTTTATTATTTTATTTTATTGATTTTAAAAATTTAAACAAAAATTTATAGATTTCGAATCTGAAATAATCCCACAAATTCCTGAATTTTTTAACGGATGAATCGGTTTTTTCGAGTATTCAAATGGGTTTTTATGAAAATTATTGAAAAGTATTTAAAATATGAGAAAAATCTTGAATTGTTTTAAAAATCTTTTTTTCTTTTTTTTGATAAATATTTCAGACATAAGTACATAACTTGTTTGGGGAATGAGGAGTTTGGTCTGAAGTGTTGACTTTTACTTTTAGTTGTACGTTTCGCAAAACCAAGATTATGAATCAATGGACATGAATAATTATGGTTAAATCTGAGAAAATTGATGATTTTGAATCAATCGAGATGAATAATTGTGGTCAAATCTGAGAAAATTGATGATTTTTTTTTTTTTTAATTGATGATATTTTGTGTTTATTGTATACAAAAAAGTAATGTTTGTGGGACATTATGGTCTTTAAACGTTAAAGTGGTAGTGGGACAATTAGGCTTTTATGGACCCATACGAGATTTACTTTTTCTTTTCAAGAATTTAAATGAGTGATGGGGACGATTTAATTTGGTTGGTATGTTAGTGTTAGATGCAATTTGATTGATTGTAACTAATCTTCTTGTTTCTTTAGGGAGTTGTTGGGCATTCTCAACTATTGGAGCTGTGGAAGGAATAAATAAGATTGTGACAGGAGATCTAATCTCTTTATCTGAACAAGAACTTGTTGATTGTGACACATCCTATAACCAAGGTTGTAACGGAGGTTTAATGGACTATGCGTTTGAGTTTATTATCAAAAATGGCGGTATCGATACCGAAGAAGATTATCCATACAAGGCTTCTGATGGACGTTGTGACCAGAACAGGGTTAGTTTAGTTTAGTTTGTTGCATTTAGTTTATGAAATGAAAAGCTTTGAATTGAGATTTACTCTGTTTTGTTATGTTTGTAGAAAAATGCAAAGGTTGTTACTATTGATTCGTATGAGGATGTGCCTGAGAACAGTGAAGCGTCTTTAAAGAAAGCATTGGCTCATCAGCCTATTAGTGTCGCCATTGAAGCTGGTGGTCGCGCTTTCCAGCTCTATAAATCGGTATGAAATACCTCAGTTCTTCATCAAATTTTAGGTTCTAACTAGTAAACAATCGAAAACAGAGGAAACAACAGAGAGAAAAATATTTATGTATCTTGATTTGAAAGATGTTAAAAATGTTGGTTGGTCTTTTTGTCTTCAGGGTGTATTTGATGGAATATGTGGGACAGAACTAGACCACGGAGTTGTGGCAGTGGGTTACGGAACTGAGGATGGAAAGGACTATTGGATTGTGAGAAACTCATGGGGAAACAGATGGGGAGAGAGTGGATACATAAAGATGGCACGTAACATTGCAGAGCCAACAGGAAAGTGTGGAATCGCAATGGAGGCTTCGTATCCGGTCAAGAAAGGTCAGAACCCGCCAAATCCTGGTCCATCGCCCCCATCTCCAATCAAGCCACCAACCCAGTGTGACAAATATTACTCTTGCCCTGAGAGCAACACTTGTTGTTGTCTCTTCCAGTACGGTAAGTACTGCTTTGGTTGGGGATGTTGCCCGGAAGAAGCTGCTACTTGCTGCGACGATCATTCTAGTTGCTGTCCTCACGACTACCCAGTCTGTGACACTAATCGCGGAAGCTGTTTAGCGGTTAGTTTCTTCATATCCCTTTTGGTATCAAGAGCATCATTGAGTTTTCATGAAAATGTTTATTGATATTGAAATGTTGTGGTTTGGCAGAGCAAGAACAGTCCATTGAGCGTGAAGGCGCTTAAGCGTACACCCGCAATCCCGTTCTGGGCAAAGAGCAGAAAGAACATTGCGTAAGAGAAAGGCGCGAAAACATTGAAAGAGTTGTTGCTGATTTAATGTTGTTGTTCAGATTTAAAATTGCTGATTCTGCTGCTGAGGTTTTCTGTACATATAAAACCTCTCTCTAAGTTTCATTCAGTTTCATCATTGTTAAAGTAACAGACTCGAACAAATGGGGTTTGTTATTATTGATCTTCTCAAACTTTGCTATTTATCAGTCTATTATGGATAAATTTCAATTTCCCTTCTCATGTGTCATTCTAACTTAAGCTTTCTCTACTTACAAATTACATACTTGATAAAAAAGAAAAATCAAAAGTCAAAATATGTAGAGACATCATCCATCTCCAGATTCACGGATAGAGCGTCAGATGTCGTCAGATAATCAAATATTTGATCAAGATCAAGTTCTTCATTGTAGCCATCCAAGTTTCCAAGTATACCATTGCTGTTGCTGTTATCACAATCCGCTAGGGTTTGTTCTTCGGTGTTCTTGTTGAACCCATCGAAATTCACAGATACGTCATCTTGAATGCAAAGACTTGTAGAAGACGATGGAAGATCTAGGGTTTGGTTTTGATGAGTTCCGTGTAAAACACCCTTCTTCTTCACTTCCTCATCGAAACGCACTTTCTTCAGGCTGTTCAACATCGTAGACATTGAATCGATCGCGCCTCTCAGTTCCTCTGGGTTCTCTGATTTCGCAAGACTCTCATCTTCCCACCAAAACCCTAGATCCTCCCGAGGATGCTGATTCGCGAGGAAAGCGGCAACAACGCTATCGACAGAGGAGTGGCCAAAGGTGTAGAAAGAGGCGTTGGAATTGGAAGAGACCGGAGTAGCTATGATCGCAATTTGTGCGTCGGAGAGAAGACAAAGCTCAGAGGCTTTACTGAAAAGACCCCTTGTGCGTTTTGAGAAAGCAACCGCTCGTGAATCTTTCTTCTTTATCATCTCTATAGCAATCTTCCTCTTCACGCCACCCATTCTGTTTTCTAGATTTCACTGACAAAGAGAACGAAATCAGACTCAGATTTTTGTGTGTTGTCTGTTGCGAATGAATATGATATGGCCTCACTCTATCTCTAATCATATATATAGTGCTATTTCCTTTTTCTGACTATCCGCTAATCAGTAATTAAACGACTAAGTAACACTGTTTTCCTTTTTGTGAACGTAATTAATTACTCAAAACCACCTGAGACGAACCAAGGCTGGTTCACTTAACCATCAACTTTATTTCCTTTTTCTGACAGTCTGCTAATCAGTAATTAAACGAATAAGTAAAATTGTTCTCCTTTTTTTGAATGTAATTACTAGTCCTGGGCATAAAAATCGAACCGAATGGACCGAACCGAAAATTCGGTTTTGGATAGGTTATGGATATAGCCAAAAAACCGAATGGTTATTGTTTTAACTATCTATGATATCGGTTATAAACCGAACCAAAACCGAACCGAAATTTTTGAATAATTTTGAATAATTTTGAAAAAAATCCAAAAAAAAAACAAAAAATCCCAAAATATCTGAATAATTTTGTTTATTTCGGTTCTAGATTGGTTATCGTTTAAGAACCGAAACCGAACCGAAATTTTTAAAAAACTCGAATGGTTACAAAACTCAAAAACCGAAATATCCGAAACCGAACCGAATATCCGAATGCCCTGGACTAGTAATTACACAAAACCAAGGCTGGTTCGGTTAAACCGTCGAATTGATTTCCTTTTCCTGACAATCTCCTAATCGGTAATAAATGAATAAGTACAACTGTCTCCTTTTCTGAAGTAAGTACTCAAAACCACCTGAGACGAATCAGTTTTACACTCGATACATGATGTAACTCTAGATGTTAAAATACACTATACTGCTCATTTTGCAAAGTAGGAATTACAACAATACATGGAACTCTCTAATTCAGGTGATTATTCACTGACAATATCACGAACAATTTTTGGATTAGAGTTTTGGAGTAATTTTTTTCTTTTTTTGGTAATGAGAGTTTTGGAGTAATTGAGACAATAGAAAACGGTTCTAGAGTTTGGGAAAGAGAAAGGAAGGAATGTGAATGGTGGTGTTGTCAAAGTCCAAACAAGAAGAAAGCGCAGTGATGAGTTTCTTCACATCTTCTGTTGTATGTGCTGCACTCAGTGTCACCCTTAGAGCAAATGTGAAAACATGTATAAACACTTAATGGTGCTATCAACTCAATAGTGTTCCAAAAGCAAACACGTAGCTAGCCAGCTTGAACGCGTCAATGAAGAGACCATAAGTGAAACCAATCTTGAAATTATTGAGCAGAGCGATAGGAAATGTTACCGTGGTTCAACTATAGTAGAACCTTGTAACATAATCAGTTAAAAGAACGCATAAAACCGCAGCGGTAACATCGTTCACTCCCAAAGCTCCAAACGACAGAGAGATAGTCTGCACGACATTAAACACACCTAACAACGAGATGAAAGTGTTCTTCTTGAAGGCTTTTTGAAGTAATTAATTCCTAGATAACTTGATATCGCCTCAGGATCTCGAGCAAATAGTTAAAGTATTCTGACAACTATTTGGCTTCAGTTCTCTGGCAGGATACAGTTCTTTAGCCAGTTCATCAAAAGAAGCAAGGTGCCGAGCTGAGAATGCCTTCTTCCATCCATCCATCATGTCCATCAGCTACTTATCTTCTGAACATTGTTTTGCAGTGTACTCGCCGTTTTTCCAGTTCGTGGCAGGACATGTTGTCCTTGCAGCTCACTACGAGAATGGAAAAGATACAAAGAAAAGAAGGCAAAGTACTTGACATGGTTAACCAAAAAGAAGACGGCCTAGACCCTTTAGCATACTACAGATTCTCTGCAACTTTGAAGATTTTGGTTGCTTGAATACAAAATTATGAGGACAAAATTACATTGAGACATGTATAAACACTTAATGGAGCTCTCGAGGTATTTCAAAAGCTTGATTTTAGTCTTTACATCTACGCTTTGGATCTCTCGTGCTCTGTCTTGCAAACAGTTAGCTAGCCAGCTTGAACGCGTCAATGAAGAGACCATAAGTGAAACCCATCTTAAAATTATTAAGCAGAGCGATCGGAAATGTCACCGTGGTTCGGCTATAGTAGAATCTTGTCACATACTCAGTCAAAAGAACGCATAAAACCGCAGCGATAACATCGTTTACTCCCAAAGCTCCAAACGACAGAGAGATAGTCTGCGCGACATAAAACCCACCTAACAACGAGATTCCTCCGAAAAGCGTTCTTCTTGAAGGCTTCTTGAAGTAATTCCTCGAGATATCAGGAACCGCTCTTATAATGTCGATTAATCTTCTTGGAGTTGGACCTTCAGTCTCTTGCAAAGCTATAATGCTTCTTGCAAATCTCCTCTTACATTTCGACGGCACCAACGTTCTAAAACTCTGCCACTGGTGAGGATTAAGAACTAAACTGCTCAAGTTGGTGGAGATGAAACTCAAAGAATGTGCCATCCTGAAAACAAGATCGAAAAAAACCATTTATCTAAATGCAACATTAAACTTAACTCATTGTCATTATAATAAGCCAAGAAGCTTGTTTCGTAGTTTCAAACCTAATTCATCATTGGTTGCTACACAAATATGTAACACAAATCTGAAACTACTTAAAGAAAATTGAATAGTGTGCAAAGCAATGCTTTATTTCAAGAAACAAGATCTTGAGAAAAACAAAATTCAATCAAGAACAAATGTAAAATAAACGGAGAAAGATTGAATAAGAAATCATAATCACAATGGAAAAAATGGCGCAAGCTATGAGACTACACAGAAATTAGGGTTTTTGGGTAATTGAGATCAAATCTTGAAATTGGGGTTTTCATTTTCTTAATAATAAGTCAGAAACAATGAATTTTGATTCTCAATTGAAAACTCGAAGTGAAGGAATGTACTATGAAATGTAGATAGGACATGGAAATGGAGTTACCAGCACAAGGAAGATCAAAGAAGCTTGCTTGCGAGGAATTAATGGAGAGAAAGAGATCAGAAGCGAGAGAAGGAGAGAAGAAGAATCATGGGCTTGAAGTTTTTTTATCAAGCCCATTATGTTAATATGGGCTTTGGTTTGGTTTAAGGGAAGGACCATTTAAGGTGGTTTAGGATAGCATAATTAGGCTAGAATTAGTACTACTAATACTATTAAAAAGTGGCATATGGCTGGGGAAATAATTTTTGGTTTTAGCTATTCTTTGGGAACAATCACATGATACTAAATCCTAGACAAAAAAATTCAAAGTTAGGTAAACCACATGATACTAAAACCAAGATAAAAAAATTTAAAGTTGGGTTCATATCAGAACAAAGAAGGATGATTTGTTACATAGAAGGTATACGGCCTAACGGAGTTGACCCACTAATATGCTCTTTCAGCAACAAAACATCAATCTTGATGGTATTTCGGACACAAATATACGATTTATTGTCCAAAATCTCCAACAATTCTAGAAGTATAAGAAGAAGCTTGAGATGAGAGCATACTGAGTACTTCGAGCTGCTCCAACTCCTCCAAACATCCCTAAAACTCCATCCATAAGACTGGCATCACATTCCACATGACCATCTTCAGTCAGGTTAGAGCCTTTACCAGCATTTGTGCTTGAATCGTCCTACTTATAACAAATAATCATATCATGGGAATTGTTAGAAAAGTTAAGAAGCGGTCATTGCAGGCAAGATCTACAGAGTTATTTCTTCTTTAACTAAATGACAATGACACAATTCTACCAAAAAAAAAAATGACAATGACAGACACAACAAGTACCTCAAGGATTTGAATGGCGGCTGAAACAACATCTATGCACTCACCAGAATCATAAATTCAATAGATAAAACAAATTTCACACCTCAAAATTCAAGGTATGCGATTTAGAGATTCGAAAAGATTTGCATGAAAAGATTTGAAAGCATTGAAAAAATTATTTAAGCCTTCAAAACTTTTCATATTTCGACTAATTATTCTAAAAACTTTTGCATCTTCTACATATTTAACAATTAGTACATCTTAATTCTTTGTAGTTAAAGTTGCATGAAGCATCGTATCATCGATCAGAATGACTCAAAACCAAAGTCCAAATTCAATGTAAAATCAAAACTCAAATCACAAATGAAGAACAATCGCAAGTGATAGATTCAATAACAAATTTTAAAATAGAGCAAAATCAGAACAAAAGTTCCTTTTATTCATCAATTGTGTTTGAATGGTATACAATTTTTTTTACGTTTTGAAAACTTGATTTTGCTAAATATCATTAACAAAAACTTGCACCGAACAATAAAAAATGAAAAATAGTAAATGATTTTAATTTATTCCATACATTTTAAAATTATAAATAAATTAGAAAAAGTTCATTTATCTATTAAATAATAAATTTTGAAGTTTTAGGAAAAATCATTTATATTCAACTTAAAATTATAATCATTTTATTGATTTTACTGTTTTATAATTTAGTTATCCCGCTATTTTATTAACTAAAAGACTAGCTAGTCAGTCCATTATAGTAACAAAAGCTTAATAAACCGACATTAAACCAAAATTATATGCATGAACATTAGGTTATCATTACTTAACGATTCATATCAAGATTCACCATAACCTAACATTATATATTCGTTCCTAAAATTCTCTTGTCGGTATATAATTCTGCGTATATTAAAAAGAAGAATCAAAACCATTGTACGTCCCCATCCTATATTAAATACAATCGGCTCTCTAAGGATGATGGGTTTGTACCAAGTACCCATGTTTAAGCTCATCCAAATCTTGTTTAATAGTACTACTCAAATAAGTTCATGGTACGTTGAATCTTAAATTGAAAGCAACAATGCGTTATTAGTCTTGGTTACAAGAAAAATAATACAGTTGGCTCTTAGGCCACATGCATCGGTGAAACAGGCACATGTTCTTAGACTTTTTTAATAATAAAATATGGGTCTGTAAGACTAAGAACAGAGAAAACGGTCTTGGGCTAGAGCAGTTCCTGGCCCGTTCTCGTGGACACGTGTCAACTACGCATTGGTTGGCATTTTTGATATCGTGAAACAATTTTCATTTGGGCGAAAATCGAAAGCGGCTAGGGTTTTTTCTCTCTCGACGCGATTTTTCGCCTCCTTGTATCCTTGCCGTGTTTGTTCCGATGTCCGGCCAAATCAGAGCCAAATCTTCACTCTTCTTCGTCTTCTCCTGTCTACTGTCATAAAGCTTTACGTTTTGGGTCTTGTTTTCGCCGATACAAGATCTGAACGGGTGATTCAGATCTCCTGCGATCTATTCGCCAAATCGGAAAGCTCCGATTGATTTCGCCTCATCCTTCTCCTGTGTCATCGTCTCCTCGATGGAGTTCATGTTCTACCCTTAAATCAATTAGTCTACAAAAGATCTTAACTAATGCTCTTAAAATATTTTAATATTATTTTCAATCTAAGATCAATCTTCAAAGATGTTGCTCATGCTCTTAGTCACTTTTAACTAGCTCTCAAGTCTCAACAACAATAACAACCTGTACTAATAATTAGAGCCTAAATCTAACTTTAAAACATAATAATATTATTCCTTACAGTAGTTAGATCCGGTTTTGATAGAAAACAAGAGTTAGATCTCACGTATTTTAGCTTTCTTCCAACAACATTGGCATTAATATATTTCATCTTCTATGCTTTTACTTCTTTCAACAGTCTCTACAAGTATCATTAATACATTATAATAATTGACACAACTTCTTTACTTTATCAGTATTCACGTGACGACTCTGAAACTTTCCAGTCCCCGACAGCTACTCTCTTGTGTCTGTCTTACATCCTTTTGTCACGTACCTCCTGCTCTCTTCACCTCTCTCTCTCTACTACATTCAAATGTAATAATCAGACATTTAACAATATGTTTCTTTAACACATTGATCTTCCAAGCTATGCTTCTTCGTTGTAACTTACCCATTTCTGGGTTCCTTTTCTTCTTCTTCTTCTTCACCATTGTTGCTTCTTCTTCCTTAAACCACACAAAACGCGCGTTTCATCACCGTGACGTTTCTGCTTTATTGCGTTTTAAATCCAAAGCTGATTTATGGAACAAGCTTAACACTAGCTCTCACTTTTGTCAATGGTGGGGTGTTACGTGCTATGGAAACAAAGTGGTTCGTTTGGTTATTGAAGATCTTTATCTCGGAGGTCAACTCGCTTCTGACTCAGTTAATAAACTCGATCAGCTTCGAGTTCTTAGTCTCAAGAACACTTCTTTAACCGGACCTATACCGGATCTTTCCGGTTTGGTTAATCTCAAATCGTTATTTCTCGATCACAACTCTTTCTCCGGTTCATTTCCTCTCTCGGTTCTCGCGTTTCACCGGTTAAGAACTCTTGATTTCTCCTTTAATAATCTCACCGGTCCAATCCCTCCCGGTTAGTTCTCTCCGACCGGTTAGTTTACCTCCGTCTCGATTCAAATCGGTTTAACGGTCCCGTCCCTGCTCTAAACCAATCCTCGCTTCATACATTTAACGTTTCGGTTAACAACTTAACCGGTGCTGTACCGGTAACAACCGTTCTGTTACGATTCGGAATTTCTTCATTTCTCAAAAACCCTAATCTCTGCGGCGAGATCGTTCACAAAGAATGCAATCCGAGACCCAAATTCTTCACTCCGGTGACGGCGGCAGCGCCACCACCGGCTAAAGTACTCGGTCAGATCGCGCAAATCGGAGAAGCGAGATTAACCGAGCCAAATCACGGCAAACATTCACGATTCATTGTGATTCTAGCGTTCATTTCCGGAGCTTTTATCCTCTTTATCTCAATCGCGTGTCTAATCGGCGCCGTGAAGAGACGAAGAGACAAAAACGAGAAGAAGAAGGTAAAAGAATCAACAGCGATTGTGACATTTGACGCGGCGGAGACGGCGGAAGTAGCGGCGGCGATAGAACAAGAGAGTGAGATTGAAGAGAAAGTTAAAAAATTACAAGCGACAAAAAGTGGGAGTTTAGTATTCTGTGCGGGTGAGGCACACGTGTATACGATGGACCAACTAATGACAGCTTCAGCTGAATTATTGGGTAGAGGAACAGTGGGGACTACTTATAAAGCGTTGCTTGACAGCCGTTTGATCGTGACGGTGAAAAGATTAGATGCCATTAGATTAGCGGGTGTAGGGAGAGAGAAATTTGAGCGTCACATGGAATCAGTTGGTGCATTGGGACATCCAAATTTGGTACCACTCAGAGCTTATTTTCAGGCGAAGGAAGAAAGGCTTTTGATCTATGATTATTTGCCAAATGGCAGTCTCTCGTCTCTTGTCCATGGTAAGCTCGTAAACCCTCTCACACGTGATTAGTATACATTTTTAATTCTTTTAGGGGCATTGAATTTTAATAAATGATTAGTTAGTATCATTGAAGACATCAAGCATTTGTTTGGTCTGCGTGATGAATGCTTGTAATAAATTACGAATTACGAGGTTTTTTACTTTGTTCAGTCAAATTTTTAACTTTACTGTACAGTTAGCTTCAGTGACCACATGGAATTACTGTACAATTAACCTTTACTATATGATTAAAAAAGTAAAATATTTTATTGATTTGTGATACATTTGGTACTTGTTTCATAAAGAATATTGTTAGCCTAGAAATTTTTTTTGATTCAATTTAAATAATCTTTCAGAAATGTAATTTGTTTTTTTAATTTTCCTTACAAGAAATTGTTTTGATCACTAATATAAATATAGGGTTATAATATGTATTTTGTAAATTTTGTTAATTTGTATGCATTATGTTTAAACATCACTTCAAATGAAAGAGCCAATTTATTTGTAGCTCAGTTAGCCTAAAATTGGTTTGGGAGTTTATTTATTTAACTCAAATCTTGTATTAATAGTTAATACTAAAATTACTAATTATAAAATATTTTTTGGTTTGGTTTTGGTATATCTTGTTTGATGGGAGTTAGCTAGTTACAAGTTGAGCATGAGGAGCTTATATTAAAAGTATTTTTTTAAAAAATTTGAACTCAAAACTTATGTTAATAGCTGTTATATGATATTTGTGTAGGTACAAAATCGTCGAGGGCAACACCATTGCATTGGACATCTTGCTTAAAGATAGCAGAAGACGTGGCTCAGGGTCTCTCTTACATTCACCAAGCATGGCAGCTTGTACACGGCAATCTCAAATCCTCCAATGTCCTACTCGGACCAGACTTTGAAGCTTGTATCGCTGACTACTGTCTCATTGCTCTTGCAACAAACCCTCCACTAACATCTAATGAGGGTCAAGAAGACGCCAATGCAGCAGCTTATAAAGCTCCTGAAGCTAGACACAAGAGTTTAAACTATCAATCTGTTAAAGCCGATGTTTACGCCTTTGGGATTCTTCTCTTGGAGCTTTTGACAGGGAAAGAACCTTCGAAACTTCCGGTTTTGCCTTTGGATGGGATGATGGAATGGGTGAGGAAAGTTAGAGAGGAAGGTGAGAAGAAGAATGGGAATTGGAGAGAGGATAGAGATAAATTCGGAATGTTGACTGAAGTTGCGGTGGCTTGTAGCTTAACATCGCCGGAGCAGAGACCTACGATGTGGCAAGTGTTGAAGATGTTGCAAGAGATTAAAGAAGCGGCTGTGATGGAAGAGTGTGAACTTGTTATGGATTCTACTAATTCTGAAAGCTCCTAATTAAGGACAGTAACCTTTTTTTTTTTTGTTACTTAAACAAAATCTCTATTTTATGTCTTTCACTAATCTTAAAAACTATATATTATAACAGTGGCGGTTTTAGATTAATGCCACCATTCCTTAATCCTTTTACTACTTGGTCTTTCAAAGTGGAATTTGAAATTATCAACCACTTAGGTCTTCGATTAGGTCTTCGTTTGGTGAGTTGGACGCATTATATATCTCGACGCTGATGTATATTGCTATTTTCTATTTACATTTGCGTTTTGTCAAGGACTTATCCTTGTAAATAGTCCGTGATAGACGACTAAGCAGCCTCACTCACTCACTCACTCACAGAATATGACCCATATTTTTTCCATAACATCAAGTATTGGACCCTTTATGCAATAAGGACCATCAAATGTGTCTTATACTTTCTAGAAAGGCTTACAAGATGTAGCCTAAGCCCACGGAAATAGAACTTACCCACAAAAATTAGACTCATGACAAATGTTTTAAGTGATTGAACCATGATATCCACACCAAAGTTGGCGACTTCTTCCTCGTTGTAAACACCTTGAGTTGTTCTTGGAATTTCCATTATTCCATAATTCATCTTCCGGCTCCAATGTTACCTCTAACTCGATCGGGTAAACCCGTTTGACTCTATTAAGAAGTGAGTTTGGTATGGAACACTGACTTTCCAAACCACATTGGACATATGCACTCTTCAATCTCCTTGTTGTAAGACTTGGTCATGACGGATAGTGCTTGTATTGATTGCCCCCAACTTTGGTTTTCGTTGTTTCAATAAAAAAGGCTTTAGTGTATGTTGATGTGAAAACAAAATGAAAATCTTCAAAGTGCTAGGAAAAAAAGTCAAGTTTGTATATCTTGCCTAGCTACCGTAGTGATGACCTCGAACGGACATTGTATCTTCGCACTAGGCCCTCAGAGCAAAGGCAGTGACACACTCATCCACCGAGTGTGACTAATAAACAAACGAAAAATAATTGAAATCATTTCTCTCTCCTCACACCCGAGTGTAAACTTACACCCGGGTGTAACACTCTCTGTCTCTCTCTCTCTTTCTTTCTCTTTCTCTTTTCTCTTTCTCTTTTAATTTTAATAATTAAAAAATATTTCACACCCCTACACACACATTTGCCACTGTGGATGGTCTCACTACACAACTTGAATTCAATATCTTATGTCCATCATTATGATTAAAGATTGTTTTTTTTTTTTTTTTCGTCCCAAACCAAATCCTTATTACAAACAAATCCAAATATTAAGAAAACACAACAATGTTCATAATCACAAAATTCATAAAACACACAATCACATCTTCAATATATAATTATAACATTTAAACCTTTGATCCGACTTGGTGGTTGAGCCAAGGACAATAGAGACGTTATTGTTGTTTTGGGAAAGCATTGGAACCATCTCAAGCAACTCGTCAACTCTTCTATCTTCAAGATAACTTCCAAACCTTACGACCATATTCTCTAAAGTCTTTGTGCTTTTAAGCACAAGTTCTATAAACGAAACCATGTGCGTCAGCTCAACATTCTTGCGGCTAATATATTTCTTAAAGACCCTCGCTTCTGAGCTCCAAGTTTTATCTCTTTTTAAGCCATGCGAAGACAAGTACGAGTCAAAAAACTCGTCCGGTATGATGCATCCATCCTTTATGTGTACTATACTACTATTAGCTTCTTTAGCTCACGTGAGCTTTGTAGCAACTTTACTACACCAGGAATTAGATATCGAGAAATCATTGTCTCAAATGTCAAAGTTTTGAATTTGAGCAATGGAAGAGGAACACGACGAAACTCGACAAGAGAGAAAATCTTGATAAAAGTTTACCCCAAAAGTAAGCTTCTCAATCATGTTACACAAAATGGGTTCAAGAAAATCATCATCAAATGCATTATTTGAGTAAAAGCCAATGTCTAGTCTAGCATGTGTTAGAGACGAGACATCAACTAAATTACATGGCAAGTAGGGAGGAGGGACTGTCAAACTGAGAGAATGGATATGAGTTTTTCATTCTGGAAGATTTTATTATGCAATTTATATCATTATGAATAAAATTTGTTTCCTTTGGTAAAAAAAAAATATATATATTAAATCTTGTAGAAATACATAATCCTAAAACGACAGCGTTTCAGTTCGCTAAGTCTTCCCCAAAAGCAAATCCGTATTTATATTAGTCGAATTTCTGGAGAGACGACTAAACCCATTGCTCAAGAAAACTTAAGAATAAAAATTGTTGGGAGAGAACGCAAAGATCGTTTGCTTCGATTTTCAGAAAAATCTGAGATCTATACGGATAAGAAGCTGAACAAAGATTCAGAAACGAATCAACGATGAGCGAAGTCGATGAATCCGTTAGACGCCGTACCGCTGCGGTCTCCGACTACCGGAAAAAGCTCCTCCAACATAAGGAACTTGAATCCCGTGTTCGAACAGGTTCGATTCCGTTTACAATTCTTCCCAGATTCAATTGCATCAATCTTAGACTATTTTCAAATCTCTACTTAGTTCGAATTGCTTTAAGTGACTTGAATCTAGGAGACCTCCTTTTTATGTCCGTTGGGTCCTCAGATATATTTCAATTTCTAGGGTTTTGATTGGAGTAGGAGTGTTCTCTCTCGACATCTTAGCCTTTTTGTGAAATCGATTTGGTTAAGAAGATCTTAAAGTTTTGATTTTTATGTGATTACTCTGCTCTATGGAGTTTTCTATTAGCTGATGATGAGTCGCATTTGTTTTTAAAGTAAATGACTTTGTTGATTAGAACATTGAGTTTGTTTGTTGTGCTTTTTGTAGCTAGGGAGAACTTAAGAGGAGCTAAAAAGGAATTCAACAAAACCGAAGATGATCTTAAGTCTCTTCAAAGTGTTGGACAGATTATTGGAGAAGTCCTTCGACCGCTTGATAATGAAAGATGTAATCTTTCTTTCTCTACTTAGGCTTGTGTGAGATTGTTGCTCATTGGGGTTCTTTCGTTCTGTTTTAGTGATTGTTAAAGCGAGTAGCGGTCCTCGTTATGTGGTGGGTTGTCGAAGCAAAGTTGATAAGGAGAAGCTGACTTCGGGAACTCGAGTTGTTCTGGATATGACAACACTAACAATAATGCGAGCCCTTCCTCGAGAAGTATGTTTGATTTGGTCATGTGTTCAGTTCTTTTATAGCCTTGTAGTGTATTTCCTACTGACACTAGTGTGGTTTTCATTTGATGGTAGGTTGATCCTGTTGTTTATAACATGCTTCATGAAGACCCTGGCAACATTAGCTACTCTGCGGTTGGTGGGTTAGGTGATCAGATCAGAGAACTCAGGGAATCTATTGAGCTACCTCTCATGAATCCTGAACTTTTCCTCAGAGTAGGAATTAAACCTCCAAAGGTAATTATTATGTATATTCTCCCTTGATCCTTTTATTCTTTGCTGTGCTAATTTAGTCTTCATCATGTTGTGATTATCAGTATGATTTAGCTGATTGATGTGTTGTTGATTTTAAAATTGTCTACATCTCAACGCAGGGAGTCCTTCTGTATGGACCTCCAGGTACCGGAAAAACTCTACTAGCTAGGGCTATTGCCAGCAACATCGATGCTAACTTCTTGAAGGTTTAATTTTGTGCTACGCTGTTTTCGGAATTTTTTACGTTATGGCATATCCTGAGGTTTAATCGGAACTGTTTCTTCTTGTTAGGTTGTATCTAGTGCAATCATTGATAAATACATTGGAGAAAGTGCTAGGCTGATTCGGGAGATGTTTAACTATGCCCGTGATCACCAGGTAACTCTTGCCTTTAATGGGTGTATATATGCTTCTTGAACTTTTCTTTTCTATAATTTTCGTTTCACATTCTTGACTTTATTATCAACTTTTCCCTCCGATTAGCCTTGTATCATTTTCATGGATGAAATCGATGCTATTGGTGGGCGTCGTTTTAGTGAGGGAACTAGTGCTGATCGTGAAATCCAAAGAACACTTATGGAGTTGCTCAATCAGCTTGATGGGTTTGACAACCTCGGAAAGGTACTGCTCTCTACTTCTGAAGTTATATCTAGATCAAACCTGGTGTACATGTGCATAAGATTGTGTTGTGAAGTTATATATAGGATGTCTTGAAATCTGTTGGGATACTTTCTTAAATGAATTGTGTTTCTTCCTTATTTCTATCTCACACAATTGCTTATATACTAAAAGCCATCATCAATGCTTTTAGATGTCTGAGTGTGAATGAATGTGTTTGGGAAATGTATTTAGGTGAAAATGATAATGGCCACAAACAGGCCTGATGTGCTTGATCCTGCGCTTCTCCGTCCTGGTAGATTAGATAGAAAGATTGAGATCCCTTTGCCAAATGAGCAATCAAGAATGGATATTCTCAAGATCCATGCAGCTGGTATTGCCAAACATGGAGAAATTGATTACGAGGCTATTGTGAAACTTGCTGAGGTTAGTGTTTTTCCTTACAATGCTGATGAATTAATGAGTTGGTGCTTTCTCTAAGTGAGTTTCTCACTAAACATTTTCGTTGGTCCAAAAGGGTTTCAATGGTGCTGATCTACGTAACATATGCACGGAAGCCGGAATGTTTGCAATCCGAGCAGAGCGGGACTATGTGATCCATGAAGATTTCATGAAGGTATATATACATCATATACAAGATTTGGTTAAATCATGAATGTAATCTTAATTGTGATATGGACAATGAACCAATTTTTGCAGGCGGTGAGAAAGCTGAGTGAGGCCAAGAAACTGGAATCGAGTTCACACTACAATGCTGATTTTGGAAAAGAGTGAAGAGTACTCACTCTTTCTTGTGCTTTAGGGATGAAGAAAGAACAGTGCAATGGCAGTTTTCATATTATTATTATTGGCAATGTGAAACTTGGTTGTTTTTAGTTTTTGAGAAGCAAAGCTTGTTGTGGAGTGTGTGTGCTTAGTTACTACGTTTTAGTAATAGTGCTTCAAACAAGCATTTGCCTCTTTTCTTGTTCGTAGTGTGGCCTAAGGATTGTGGCATCAGTACTTGGTAAAAACATCAATTGGTCCAAACCAAAAGAGTTACAAACATAAGTTAAACCAATACTACACTGAAAATATAAATACTGTAAAACTACTAAATACCAAAACGTTAGCCTGGGCATTTGGTTTGGTTTACGGTTCCAGCCTTTTAAGATTTATAAGGGAACCGAAATTTTTTTCGGTCCAATTCGGTTCGAATACTTAGAAAGAGAACTGACAAATAACTGAGCTATAGTCCGGTTCGGTTCGACTCTGGGTTATCATACCCAAAATATCTAAAAAAATAACCGAATAACCGAATACCCAAATACGTATCCAAAAAGTAACCAAAACCGTTCTGGCAAAACGTGTACAACGATCGGTCTAAAGACTAAAAGACTATCAGAGTTTACATCTCATATGTTTGGTTGCCTGTCCATTTGAAGTAACTAACAAGAGAGATCAATCCGTAAAATATTTTTCTATTTTTGTCATCTTTTATACAGGTTGGATAATTATTTGAATATTATTCATTTAATATACTACTAATTACATTATGGTGATATATAAATTTAAAATTTGTTAGATTTGACTTTAGAGTATTAGAGCTTTTGTGAAAAACAAAAGAGAGTATATTTGAGTTTAGAGTTTAGGTTTTTGTTGTAAAAAGTCGTATTGAAATGAACATGCCGAAATCATGTACGTCGTAAATCACCAAACAGCTGGGATTAGTTTGTATCCTACGCTTAAAATGATTATAGACTTAATCAAATACACTAGAGTTTACTTGCAATGATCTCAAACATAAAAGAGAATACTAAAATCTTTCTTTGGTTCCCAATGCAATGAAAAGTGAAGAGCTTTATAATTAGCATGGAATTTTCCGAGCTTAACTTTTTGACTTTTCTAATCATTCATTAATAATCATCACTTCATGTCACTATAAAAACTTCACGTACGAAGTTCTCCTCTTATATCATTTTCAAATCATATAACAAATTAAAAATAATGGCGATCCTAACTCCGGTCATAAAACTCGTGGTTTTTAGGCAAAGTCTACGACCACATTCTGCAGTTGCATTCCTCGTTGAGTTCCTTTGCTTTGTCTTAGAGCTACTCGACAATGAGAAAGATCTAGCCAAAATATTTGGCATCATATGTGCTTGCGACACATTAATCTTCACTTTACTCGATCTAATCCAAAATCTGATCGAGCAAGAAGTGAAAATACAGAGATGTGGTCGAGTGTTTTGGCTTTACACGAAAAATGGGAGCCTCTATTGGCACACACTAAATGCATATCTACTGATGTTGTGCATTGTTCACGTCATCGGTTCCACTATCTCTTATGTTTCTCATAGACATTATTTGGTCTTACTCCCGCTTTTCGCAGCCGGACTCGAACTCGTCCCGCAAGAAGCCTACCGGGTTCTTGGGCCAGATCAAGAGTCACAAGATTGTATTGGGCCTCTTACGGGCCTTCAAAATCATGTTGGACCGACTCATGAGTCACAAGATTGTATTGGGCCTCTTCAGGACATTCAAGATTATATTGGACCGAATCAAGAGTCACGAGATTGTATTGATCCTCTTCATAGCCCATTGGATGGAGAAGATCAGGGTATTCAAGATTATGTTGGGCCGAATCGAGAGTCACGAGATTGTATTGGGCCTCTTCATGGCCCATTAGATGGTATTGAGCTGGAACAAGAAGTGGTAGTTAATGTTTGGCCTCATCAACTCTACTCTCATTAGATGAAGCAAACAGCAAGGAGTGACTGTTCAAATTGGGCTAAATGGTGGCCCATAAAGCCTACTAAAAAATAAAAGCTGAAACGTTATATACAGTAGATGGTGACGTATGTTTTAATGTATTGTACTTTGTCTTAAAAACTTATGTACTTCTCATCGTACGATTATAAATCAGAACACAATCGACTTGTCATGTAGGAGAATCTTTGTATCTCTACTAAAAAAAAAAAAGTGTTATATTAAAAAAAAATATATATATTTAAATAAATTACAATAATCGACTCTTCAATGTCTGTGGAGTCGGTGAAGGATTTACGACACGTGTGAGAATTAACAGCCGTCGGATTAAAAATGGTTAATTTTGTAATTTTGACTCTTTCACGTGTGCCCTTTCTTCACCCCGAAAAATATATTTTATTTCCATTTCTCACTTTTTTTTATTAATTTTCATAAATCATAATAATATTCGAAGAAGAGAAAGAGAGAGTAAAGGAAAGATCCAGACAAAAAAAAAAGCCTAAGAAGACCTCTCTGTCTCCGCCATGACAAGCTCTTCATCTCCTTCACGCAAGGTTCTTGAGATTCTCACTCTCTTGTGTTTCTGTATTTGATTTTGTTTGATTTTGGATTTTTTGATTTTTTTTTTTTTTGTTTTGCTTAGGCGTTAAGCAAGATCGCGTGTAATAGGTTACAGAAAGAGTTATCAGAGTGGCAAATAAATCCACCGACTGGGTTTAAGCACAAAGTTACTGATAATCTTCAAAAGTAATAATCAATTTCAAATCTTGTGTTTTCGATTATATTTATTTATAATATTTGAGATTTTGATTTTTGTTTTTTTGTTTTTTGTGTGATTTGAAGATGGATAATTGAGGTAACAGGAGCACCTGGTACGCTTTATGCTAATGAGACTTATAATCTTCAGGTTGAGTTTCCTCAACATTACCCTATGGAAGCTCCTCAGGTAAGGTTTTAGATTGAATTTGTGTGTTGTTATTAGTCTTAATTTGTTAATTTTTGATTAAGGGTCTTCTCCAAATTTCTTAATTGAGTGTTTTTATTGATTTAGGTTAGAGAATTAGGTTTGAGATAGTGAAATTTGTGTGCTTTTCTTATGTGTGTTGTGTTTTGATTTCACTTGTTTGGTGTTTGATCAGGTGATTTTTGTTCCACCAGCACCGCTACATCCGCATATTTACAGCAATGGACATATTTGTTTAGGTAATTTTACTCATTGTTTCTTAACTCTCTGCATGTGTTCTTGTTTTTGGTTTCTATATATGCTAACTCAAGTTGTGTGTATGTTACTCTCTCTCTGCTGTGTAGAGCATTTGTTGTTGTCTGAATTCTGATTAGTCTTGTAAGTTGTATGATGCATATGTCAATGAAACTAGTGTGCCTGTAAGATGAGAAAATCGATTTGATGCATACATATATAGGTTTGTTCACAGAGTGTAGTAATGTGGCAAAAAGAGGAGTCCTAAATTAGAAATTGAGTCTATCATTTATCTCAAGTCTGTTTGATACTTAAAGAGTTCCTTATATCAGTGGCACATAACATGAAAATACGGTGCGAATGTGTTTTCAACACCATAACAAAAACCGATACTTGTCTCCTTAGACTCTATGCTGGATTCATTAGCTAAATCAGAATATATATTTTGACCGTAGCAGCCTCTGAATTATGCTCCTTATATAGAATATCTTTTCATTCACTAACTTGTACAATCTTTTTGTTCTTTGAGTGAAGCCGAAACCATATTTCATTTCACCTTGTATAGGTTTTCATTTTATGTTTGCTGTTTTAACAAGACAACAAACAATATGTTACAATGCGTAATCTTGATTATGCCTCATTTTATGAAAAAAGTTTAATAGGATTATGCGGTAAATGTAACACTCTCTCTAATCCTTTTTGCAGATATTCTGTATGACTCATGGTCTCCAGCAATGACAGTGAGTTCAGTCTGCATCAGCATTCTCTCGATGCTATCGAGTTCACCCGAAAAGGTTTCTACATTTGAACTCTCACACTTTGTATTATGACAAACTGAGCATTTTGACCCATTGACACAACTCTTACTCTATGTCTAAATGTTGATATCTGTCTCAGCAACGCCCGACTGATAACGACCGATACGTGAAAAACTGCAAGAACGGAAGGTCTCCTAAAGAGACAAGGTGGTGGTTCCATGACGACAAGGTTTAATGAAGATGATGATGACCTAAAGATGTCTCTCCTTTCAATTATAAAAACAAAAGAGGTTTATATAATTTCCTAGACTGATAATACTAATTGAAATTCCTCATGGCCTCCACTTTTATTTCCCTTTTTCTTTTGTATGGATCATTATGTATAAAAGACATCTGAAATGTTTCAGTGTCTGAATTAACCTCCTTGTGCTTTTGTTCCTCTCTGAAGTAACCGTAGAGATTTTAGGCCAAAAGAAAATTTGTATTTGGCAATGTATGTTCATATTCAAGTGTGTGATGCCAACTCAAGTTGGTGTAGGAGACTGATACGAGTCTAAATTGATGGCCAATTGTTTTCATTCTCCTTGAAAGCTTCAATAATAGCCGCCTAAAGAAAATGTTTTGGTTTAGCTCCAATCGTCCCATCTTCGAGATGTCATTAGGCTTGGGGGTTTGGGTATTTGTTCGGATTTTCTGGTTTAAGCTTCCGTTCGGGTATTTGTAATATTCGGTTCGGATCCGAAACTATCTCGAAAAAAAACTATTCAAAAGTATTTATCAAAAATACTTGTAAGTTACTAAATTATCGAAAACCAAGCAAAAACTTTAGATTTTTTTGGGTAGTAGTTCATAGATATTAACCCAAACTACCATAGCATCAAGATTTTGCCCAATCCTAGATGTAATACTTGTTTTGTGGAGTTTGTAATACATAAAGGCATAAAGCTGTCACAAATTGTAGGTGTATAATATTTTTCAAAGACCACAAGAGCAAAAGAACATGAACGAACAATTAGCATAGCTGCGAGTTCTTAAGTTTTGCAACAATTTATTCACCACACAAAGAGCACAATTAAAGTCAAAAGACTCTGGTGAACAAGGGATTTATTAAACACCAAACATATTTTAACTATATTAGGTAGAGCAAAAGCAAAATCAAGCTGTTGCTGTAGCAGCAACAGCGGTCGTGTGCTTCTCGATCTTGGCAACGATTTCTTCTTTCGCAGCTCCAACCACTTTATCGACGATCTTTCCTTCTTTCATGAAGATAAAAGTTGGCATTGCCTCAACCTCAAACTCTTGAGCAACAGACTGCACAACACAACACAACAAGCAAAGTTAAAGGCTCAGAGGTTACTAGCTAGTACTAAGTTTGGATATTTGAAAATATTGTAAGATTGTTGATGGAAACTCACCTGCAATTCGTCCACATCGACCTTGAAGAACACTACGTCGACGAGCTTCTTGGCCAAATCAGCAAAGATAGGTGCAATGAAACGGCAAGGTGGGCACCATGTTGCAGTGAAGTCTATCACAATCTGTGTTAATTCCACACAACCAAAGTTTAGAATTAGAACATAATACAAACATACAAAAATGGGTTCCTTACAAAAACAAATGTGTGCTTTTCATGTAGTTTCTACGAGACGAAACAGCGAAATCGAGTATGCATAAGTTGAGAGGACTTCACAAAACATGCAATTTCCTATGAAAATGGTACCAGTTGCTCCTACTTAATCATCTGAATTCGAAACTTCTATCGAGTTATTCGAGTGAAATCTAGAGTTTCTACACTAACCAAACTAAATCGATAGTGAACACAAAACATAGATACAACAAATGTGAGAGATTCACATAACATGTCATTTATCTATGAAATTCACATGATTTTGGTACCATTTGCTCTTTACTTAATCACCTGAATTTTAAAATTTTTCTATTAAATTCTTATGGTATCAATTTCTGAGATCATAAGCTTGTAAACACTCAATCGAACTAATTAGGGTTCATGAAAGGGACTCAAAAAATTCGATTCGAGCATGAACCAGGTGATATTCAGAATCAATCATAAATCAAATTAGATCACTCGCTAGGTAACGAATCAAAAGCCCCAAAAACTAGAAACGATAAGCAGCGAAATCGATTTCGTGAATTTCGAAATCGAGACAGGTACCAGTTTCTTGGATTCGTTGGCGGCTGCGAGCTTCTCGTTCCATTCTTCAACTTTGTGGCAAGCGATAACTTCTCCTCTTTCTGCGGCCATTTTTGATTCTTCTGTGTGTTGATAGATTTGATGAGTTTGAGAGTTTTTGAGTGATTCTTCTTCGTCTTGAGTCGGTTCTTATAGAAAAAGGAGGCGGAGAGAATCTTCTTACTTCTTTTTTTCCTTTTTTTTTTTGTTTTTTTTTGTTTTTCAATTTAAATAGAATAATAATAATTCTCTTTTGTCAAAATCAAAATGGATCAGAACCACACGGAGGAATACGATGCGAGATTTCAACGGTTGAGATTGAAGGAAGACAAAGATTCGGTTTATTGGCGACGCGTATAATGTACGCTTGTGGAAAATACGAGAATTTTTTGGAAAGGAATAGTTATTAGGAAATTTGCTTCAAAAAAAAAAAAAGACCTAAAATAAATTTGAAATAGTTTATCAAATTTTTGGAATAGTTTATATGCTATAATCTATTGGAATTTACAAACATTATAAATGTTAACTTTTTCTAATGAAAAAATTTAATTACTGTTTCCTTTTTTTTTTTGCAATGTAATATTTAAGTTATCTAATCAAGGAAATATGTTTTAAAAACTTTTTATTGAAATTGAAATTTAAAAAGGAAACATATCTAAGTTAAAAAGGAATTCAAAATTTTCAAAAAGAAGTCTACATATGTAAATAAGGAAATTTATTATTTTGAATAGAAAAATAGTTGGTGTATTTTTATGGAATTTTCCCTTAATAGGTTTTTTTTTTGCAACTTTACCTTCATCTTATAAAAAATGCACAATATAACTTATATATATATATATATATATATTAAATTTTTAAAATTCTAAAAGTAAATTTGGTATTCTGGTTACGAAAACTTTGATTTGTATTAATATTTTACAAACATGAAGGTAACAAAAATGGATTATAACTCATATTACTTTTTATTTCACATATTGAGTTATATTTTATGGAGATGAAAGGTAATATTGCAACAAACAGCCACTTGAATAAGAAAATCCGGTGCACACAAAAAAAAAACCTTTGTTTTTATTGTGAAACTTTTTGAATTTCATCAGTATTTTTTTACATTATCATCAAATAAATCTTATTTAATCTTACGACAAATATTGATCGAATTTAACTAGCGGCAACACATGCAATTATGAAGAATGGCTCCATGACATGCAACTCTCACTACAACATATGGATGCCCAACTAATGATCCTAATATACGACACACCAAAGATGAACAACTTTAGTCTTAATATACGAGATCTCTCGACATATGCTACTGATTGTAATACTCTATAATCTCTAATAAACTTTGTATTTATTATATACAAGAGAAGTGCAATCTATCTAAATTGAACCTATACTTGGTGTAAAAGTCTTTCAACATTTATTCTTCTCTTTAAACATAAAATCCTAGCAAATAAGAAATTCATCAAGCATCACAACTTTGTATGTTGATCTATTGAATTTTAAGAACTACCATCATTGAAATTGAACAACATTTGTGTTTTTGTTTATGTTTTGGTATTGATTTTGATTCACAAAGAACTAGGTTGAGTTTTTAATTAAAAACCTCTAAACTTTCTTTCGAACCATTTTCAAACTTTCAACTTAAAGGTTAATGAAAAACCTCTCTGAACCATTTTTAAACCTTCAACTAAAAGTTTAATTAAAAACCTTAAACTCAAATTTGCTCATGAAATTGACCCTCAACTTACGATAACATTTTGTGAAAAAAAAAACAACAACATATGATATTGGTTTAAAAGATAAAATGTTGAGTGTTTATAGGATAACATCATGAAATGTTGTCATAAATATATTGTACTCACTACTCAGAACTAGTAAAACCCCCAATCATTAAATCTTAATCTCAGAAATTCTAGACATTGGCGTGACAACCACAAAAGAGAGAGCTCCATAATGCTAGATTTGAAGACGAATGAAATAGACAATAAACCATCGGTTTCGCAGATGATTATGTAAGTCAAATACATTCGATCTTGTTCGATTTATATATTAGAAAACAAAGATGACGAGCCTATTTTATGTGTAATATGATATTTACACATTTGATGTTTGTCTCCATTACGGTCCTAAAGTGCATGTTATATGCAAAACCATCGCTCGTGTGAGAAATTGAATTAATATTCATTTAATTTGGATCCAAAAGATAACTTTTTTTTTATTGGATTGATTCATTCCATAGCTAGCATCCAATCGTCAAACTTATGAACTGTTTTATTAAATGAGATGGAAACATTTCATGATGTTTTCCTATACACACTCAACATTTTATCTTTGAAACCAATACCATATGTTGTTTGTTTTTTTCCACCAAACGTTATTGTAAGTTAAGGGTCAATTTCATGAGCAAACTTGATGTCATCTCAATAAACAATGTTAGTTCCATGTATCTCCACAACTACTAAATCCTCCGTCTGTCTTAAATGCATCTGAGAGTCTGAATGACTAGCTCTTTATTACGAGAAGGTTTTCTTCTCCGTTGTGTGTTAACAACTAGGACATCATGGCACTGGCATTGGTTTTGCCCCATACTTAGTTGTCTTTGAATTTTTCAATGCATTACGAGAAGGTTTTCTAATATGTAAATTAAACAAGATCGAATGTATTTGACTTACATAATCATCAGCGAAATCGATGGTTTATTATCAATTTCATTCGTCTTCAAATCTAGCATTATGGACCTCTCTCTTTAGTAGTTGTCACGCCAATGTCAAGTTTTTTTTATTAATTCTACCATTTTTTCACAAACATTCTTAATTCCAAGTAATACTTATTCTTACTTTCTTATATTTTCTTAATACTAACTGCCAAACACACATAAATTTTTTTGAGAAAATTGATAATAAAGGTAGTAAAGTTTAGGTTATAACTTTTGTAAAACCTCAACATTTCATTCTCAATGATACTTACATACTTATCAAAAAAAAAAAAAAAAGAGACATAAATTGATTGTGTGTACGCGTAAAAATCTTTTTTTTTCAGTGACATAATTGTCCATTTCATCAATCTTAAGTTTCACTTCAATCAATATACTCATATTCAAATCATTCTCGATATGAACTAGATGAAGTACCGCGGCATAAACCAGTCAAAACACACTATCTCAATTTTACTATTATCGTTAATCTCGATGGCATACAACGACGCCATATCCAAATCTCTGTCCAAGTCTGTCTTGAAAACATAGTGCATAGTGTGTGGTTTAATTTGAGCTATGGACTACTCTCAAAAACTTCTTACACGACAAAGAAGACAAGAGCAATCCAATTCAAAAACAAACTTCAGACGCTTCAAAACTGGTGACCTCTCAGTTTACGATCAATGCCAAATATTTAAAAGGCTCCCATGCAAGGGGATGCGTTAATATTGTGTGTATACAATCTCTAGTCAACAATACATACCAATCCATCGATTATAATTAATCTAATCAACAATCTCATCAAGAAACTTCAATGCAAGAAAATATAGAGAAAAAGTCAAACTTTTATTCACCATAATCATATGATTGTGATCACTACCAGATCTCAAAGATCTATATTGGTGTTGATTGAACATTCTCCATTCATGACTATCCAAGATTCTAAAATTTTTTACCAATTTCTTAACAAAATCTAAAATCTCATTTTGATGTATTTTCGAGATTTTTTTCTACAATAGATTTTACTTTTATTTTACAAAATCTAAAATTTGAAACCTAAAATTTATAATTTAAAAACCACTTAAAATCTCATAAACATTACTAATGATCATATGTTTTGTGCCCATTTAGTAATACACTAATCTCTTTCGTTCGCCTTTTTTTCTTATATATAAAGCAGAAAAGAGCAAAAAAAAAAAAAAAAAAACACAGCGAGAGAAACAAATCAAAACCCTTTGAGAGATTTCTTAGGGTTTCAATCGAAGCGGGAGAGAAGAAATTGCCGAAAGAGAAGCCATGGATGAAGCTTTGACGAACGCTTCTGCAATCAGTGACCAACGCCAAAAGATCGAACAGTATAAACTCATCCTCTCCTCTGTTCTTTCTTCCAACGATCTTCTTCAAGCGCAACGATTCATCGATCACAGTAATTTCTCTCTCTTTCTCATCTCTTCGAACTTCATTAGAGATTCCACAACTGCTTTTTGTTCTTCACGAATCAGAATATCTGATTTGATTTTGATTTTGATTTTGTTTCGAAATTTTTCAGTTCTTTCCGATGATGTCCCGTTGGTGGTTTCGAGGCAGCTTTTGCAATCGTTCGCACAAGAGATTGGGAGATTAGAACCAGAGACGCAAAAGGAGATTGCTCAGTTTACACTTACCCAGATTCAGCCTAGAGTTGTTTCCTTTGAGGAACAGGTTTGATTGCTCTTTCGTTGCATCTACACTTACCTTATTGTTTAGTAGCTTTACTCTATAAACCCTATTTTGTCAATCTACTTAGTCTAAGTCGAGGACGCTTGCTATTATATCTCTTTGATGTGTATTTACTTAAGGATGCTGTTTTTTGGGGTAACTGAGACAATGTACATTGTCTTGATTTATAATCTATTTATTGTAAGAGAGGAAACTGTTTTTGGTGTATTTGCAGGCACTTGTTATCAGAGAAAAACTTGCGGGTTTGTATGAATCAGAGCAGGAATGGTCAAAAGCTGCTCAGATGTTGAGTGGTATTGATTTGGACTCTGGAATGAGGTGTGTTACAGTGAGCTAGCAAATTTTAGTTTCCCCTTATGTTCGTTTCAGTTTGCTTATTTTGGATTTGTGGTATTCTTTATTAGGGCCGTTGACGACAACTTCAAGCTCTCAAAGTGTATCCAAATTGCTCGTTTGTATCTTGAGGTTTGCCTTTACCTTCTAAGTACATATGGACAATAAATTTTGTGTCTTTTCATCAATTTTGTCAGCATGTAAATCGCTATTTATGAGATGCATTTCTACATGGCAGTAATGATTTATAACTATTCGGTCTAGTTTCCTAATGAGGCTGCACTTATATACAGTTACAGAAATTAGTTCTTAAAAGATCAAAAGAAACCTTTTGTTGTTTCAAACTACAAACGTTTGGACATTCTTTTAAAGTGAATTTATAATAACTTAACAAGTCTCTTGACCAAATCTGTGTGTCATGGAACTATCAACCTCAACTGTGTTAAGGGCATTATTCTGGTTCACAATGTCACTTGATATTTATTGCTTGTTGAGAGTAAATTGAGGCTACCAGGGTTGTATAAATACATTTTTCTATTTTGATCGTACACTAATAGTTTTGTGTTTTGAATATCTGCAGGATGATGATGCTGTAAACGCAGAAGCTTTTATAAATAAAGCTTCTTTCTTAGTGAGCAGTAGTCAGAATGAAGTTTTGAATTTGCAGTACAAGGTTGGACCGACTTAAACTAAGAAACTGGGTGATTAAGGAGCACTCGTTTTCAGGTTTTAACATATTTCCGTTTCAGGTCTGCTATGCTAGAATTTTGGACATGAAAAGAAAGTTCTTAGAAGCTGCACTTCGGTATTACGGCATATCTCAGATTGAGAAACGCCAAATAGGGGATGAGTAAGTGAACTGACTTTTCTCTCTGCTATAACCTTTTTCAAATTTCTCCTGTGTTCGTTTCCTGTCCGAATGAATAAATATACTGATAAAGCAATCTTATATCCTTCTGTGGACACACCTTGTTGTAACTTAGTTTCTTACTTTTAAACCCCTCACAGTGCGATTGAATAGTGTCCTTGTTTTCTCCCGCCGATAAGTTTATGATGTTATGTAGTTATTCTGAAACAATTCTAATGTTTTTTGAAATTTTCAGAGAGATTGATGAGAATGCATTAGAGCAGGCCCTTTCCGCTGCTGTCACATGTACCATATTAGCTGGAGCCGGTCCTCAGCGTTCTCGTGTTCTTGCAACCTTATATAAAGTAATTCCTGTTTATCAGTAATAGAATGCCATTTCTTGCTTGCTTCTTTATAGTTTTTTTCTCATTATCTCTTTATTAACAGGATGAGCGTTGCTCCAAGCTGAAGATCTATCCCATCTTGCAGAAGGTATTACCCATGTTATCTACCATTGTTTCCTCTAGTAGACAAGCATACATACATATATTTAGTATCATTTGAGCTTGCCTTTTACTCATGTTTTAAGCCTTCATGATGTTCTAGGTTTGATATATAAACTGTACCAAACAATTTCATCATAGCCTATAGAAACTTGGTCAGAACTACATGCTAACTTCAGTGTAACTTTCTAGGTGTATCTGGAAAGGATTTTAAGGAGACCGGAGATTGATGCTTTTGCTGAAGAACTAAGGCCACATCAGGTCTGGAGTGTTATTAAACTTTAGATGCAGTATTTGTATATCATCTGACTTGTTAAGAGGTTCATAACAAGTGTTTACCTTATTGGTTTTTCAACAGAAAGCATCTTTACCTGACAAATCCACTGTTCTTGACCGTGCCATGATTGAGCATAACCTTCTAAGTGCAAGCAAACTTTACACAAACATAAGGTTTGAGATGTAGAATTAGTATCTTCTTTATGTTTCTGAGACTTGTTTGATATTCTAAACTATTTTGTATCTCGTAGGTTTGATGAATTGGGAACTCTGCTGGGGATTGATCCAAGAAAGGCGGAGAAGATAGCAGCTAATATGATTGGGCAAGACAGAATGAGAGGTTCCATAGATCAGGTAAGCAATAAAAAATTATTTGTTGGTTGAGCTATGTAGAATTCTTGTTAGTGTTGATTATCAAGAAGGTTCTTAGACATGTTTTGATCGGTTAAATAACTGTTCAGGAGGAGGCTGTGATACATTTTGAGGATGACATTGAGGAACTACAACAATGGGATCAACAGGTTTTCTATCTCCCTCTCTCTCTCTCTCTCTCTATCGCGCAGCTAAATATGTTTGTTTTATTGGTATGGATATGACTGAAAAGTGGAGTCTTTGCAGATATCAGGATTGTGCCAAGCTCTCAACGATATTCTGGACGGCATGGCCAAGAAAGGCTTGGCTGTTCCTGTCTGATTGATTCCAAGCCGTGAGACCGACTCATGATGATTAATTTGTATTAGCCGAGTTCAGCAAATCGAGTCTCATGCCTAAGTTTTTGCCAATTATTGTGTTTTTGGGACAGTCAGTGTCACCTCATTTGCTTTTGAAAATTCATGTCTATGCCTTTAGGTTTAACTGATAGAGAGGGAAACGATTGGGCATTGGATGAGGATTTTAAGAAATTAAAGAGGTTCAGGGTACATTTAAACCTCGGGAACAAATATGTTTAGTTACATGACAATATAAATTTTATTTTAAATTATAATTCTGAACGACTAAAACTTTTGCAAATTTAAGAAATCATAAAGATTTTTATAATTCTGAACGACTAAAACTTTTGCAAATTTAAGAAATCATAAGGATAATAGAAGACGAAGTGACGAACTGCTAGTCTTTATAATAATGAGGGACTTTGTTGCATAAAATTTTGGAAGACTTGCAAGAACGACTAGCTAATGAATCGCTTGTAACACCAAACAATTGAGTTGAAACTTGGTAAGTGTTGTAAAAGGAGATTACATTTCAAGGTTCCATGTAGTTTCCGCGGTCAATTTCGGGGTTTTCACTTCCTCCGCTAGATTCACAGACGCACAGACCTGTCGAGAAAAGAACAAAGAGCCCATTAACCACCAAAAGCGACTGTAGCTCAAAAGAGAGCAAATCCAATAACCAAATATGATTGCAAATACACAGAACATTATAAAACTGCTGTGATTACGAATGCAGCGAAGAAATACATGAACTATTCTACCCGAATGGATCTCTTTTTATGCAATGGATCATGCCTAAAACGTCAATAAGCTATGCATCCCATGTAGGAAACATTTTCTTCTATCAAATCAATAGTACCAATATTGACTTAAAAGAACTAAGACTGCCATCAAAACAATAGCAAAAAGATAAAACCGATATGGACTGAGTGTAAATTCTTTTTTTTTTTTACCTTGAATCCACTAGCTTTGGTGTTCTTTGACCATTCCAAACCCAACAACTTACTAGACGTCTGATAAGTTGCCTTGACAGTGTCACCACTGTAAAATTTTCGAGAAACCGCAAAATCCCATGTATCCTTCGCCAAGTCATAGCACGGCTCAAACGTAGCTAACCCTCCATGAGCATAAGTATACTTAATCTTACAATTGTTTGTCCCCACCATGTAATTAGCAGAGAGTTTGTTTGCAGGATCAATCAAAAGACTCCCATCGACAATCGTTCGGTTATCCGCTCTGCTATGAATGTAAGTCAAATTCAATGGCTTCTCTGCAATCCTAACTGTGTTCATAAACTGAAACCTAACATCCTGTAAAACCAAACACACCAACATAGTTAAGCAAATGAGACAAAACACAAATCTTACACATAGATTCTTAATTGTTTAATTTCAATTCTCCAAAACTTGTTGAAAATTCAAAAACCCTAAAATCGTTCTGTTTCAATTCTCATAAACTTGTGGAAAATTCAAAAACCCTAAAACCTTACTTCAATTCTCATTAACTTGTGGAGAATTCAAAAACCCTAAAATCTTACTTCAATTCTCCTTTAACTTGTGCAAAATTCAAAAACCCTAAACTCTAAAAACCCTAAAATCTCTTACTTCAATTCTCCTAAACTTGTAGAGAATTCAAAACCCCTAAACTCTAAAACCTTAAATCCTACTTCAATTCTACTTAAATTAAAGCATTTGCTGCGAATTCACAAAACTTTTTTTCCTAATTTCTTCATAAATTAAAATGATTTGAATTAAAGATTTGATTATTCTCACTTCCATAGAAATTGAAAAATTAGGAATTTTTAAGAATTTTTTTTTTGCTTAGACTAAATCAAAAGAGGAGAAGCAAAGAGTTGTTTGAACCTTCTTAGGGACGTTATACTCAACGATGAAGGAACCAGGCTTCTCGACGGCGAGAGAGAGACCATTCAAAGTAGGACCGGCGACGAAAGTAGCATCGGTCATGGTGGCACGTAGCTTAATATCTCCAGCGTTAAAAGCGAATGAACCGATTCCGCTGGTTTTGTCAGCATCGTATTTGCCTTTGAGAGAAGCCTTCACCGCCATTTTCGCACAGTAGAGAGAGAGAGAGAGCAGAGCAGAGGTTTGGTGAGAGCGGCGATAGAGAAGACGATAAAAACACGGTGTTCTTTGTTCGCACGTGCGAATTGGTACGTGTGTTTCTTTTTTTTTTTTTTCTTATATTGTATTTTTATGTTAGATAAAAATATAAATATGATATATATTGTATTAAATAACGTTTTTTCTAAACATTAATTGTGGTTGTCAATGTTTAAGATAATGCATAATAGATATACATATGATTTATGATTGATGTAATACATAATAGTATTTTTATGCAATTGAAATGACAATTAAATTGCATATAACAAATGATTATGGAAACCAAAGTTGTTTCAAAAATATAACTACATGACACAAATTGTCTTCATAAAATCACATATAATTGAAATAAATATAGAGAAATTCCTCAAAATACCATACTTGTAAGTAGTTTTTTCAAAAAATAATACTATTAGTTTTTTTTTAATAATATCACTAAAAATTTTGTTTTTTTTTTCAAAAATACCATAACACAAAAATTAATTTTCAATTATGTAAAATTTAAATTTTTAGGTTTGGGTTAAATATTTTATATTTAGGATATAGTTTTGGGCTTACGGATAGGGTTTAGTGTTTAGGATTTAGATATTTTGTTTAGTGGTATTTTTGGAAAATAAAACTACTAATAATGTTTTTTAGAAAATAAACTCATTTTAGTGATATTTATGAGAATTGTCCATAAATATCTTATATTGTTATACAATTCTTTGTAATTAAGACATAAAATCAAAACAAACTAAATTAGATAGAATCAGCTTGTGGGTCGCGTGGTTCTGTATCTTGTTTATCGGTAAGTTTGATAGATTGATCTCACTCTTGCACATGCTAATATCAACAACAGGCTTCGTCGATATCAACTCGACAAGTAGAACTCCGAAACTATATACGTCGCTTTTATCATTTAGATGATAGCACCAATGATATTCAAGAGCCACATAACCTGGGGTACCATGGGGTGCAGTTGAAACATATGTTACGTCATGCGGGAACAACCTGGATATTGTTAATGTAGCTGGACTCAGACAATAACATATTCAATCTTCTTTACACGAGACTAGTGCAATAGTTGCTCTTTACTTAACTTCTAAAAATTCAAAAAGATTGGTTCCACATTATGATTCACCCAACACATTAATTATATGTCTGAGATGGTGTATCAATTAGTTGTAGGCGTAAAAAATTCTTCATACATACTCGTAAATGAAGTAATCTATTCTCATGCAATAAACATACAATTGAATTATATAAAAATTGTTATGAGAAACAATTTGATATATAATTTGAATGTCCTATCACAGTTGAATTGTATAAAGGCGTTCTTATAATTATTTCAAATGTATGGTTTAGAAGAAAAAAAAACACATTAATTTTAGTGTATTATATACAAAATCAAATAATATATAATAGTATGTTTTTGTAGAGTTGACAAATAAAAAATATAAGGTACATTAACTTTAGACATCAAAGTACATTAAATTAACTTTTTATTTAGTTAAACTACAATTTAGCTGCATATAAAACATCATTGTAAGAAACTAAAATTGTTTCAAAAATCATGATGCTATTTTTTATATTAAATTATTAGATTGATATAAGTATATTGTAGTAGTATGCAATTAAACGTAAATAAAACATAATATCAGATAAACACAAACTAAAATGAAGTGAAATGAAGATTGGTAACTTCATTTCAAATTGATGAAAATCAAATCGATCGATCTGGAACTAAATTAAAGGAAATCAAATAAAAAAATGAGCAAAAAATTTAATGATCAAACATTGATTCAAGTTAAACTAAAATGACTTCGTTTGATTCTGATTTGTTTTTCTCAATATTAGCAACAAATAGTTTAATAAAGACGTCGATCAAATACGTTAGGATTTACTACTTGTGAGAGTATGATGTTTGAAACCGTATATTTGTTGATTGTAGACGTAGAATATTTTTTCATACATATCTGAAGACGAATAATTAGTGTATTTGTATATAAACAAAAATAACAATTTGATTTTTTTTTTTTTTGGCCTCAAAAATAACAATTTGTTTGCATTGATACATTATTATGAAAAATCATTAGGTGTTTTTAAACGTTGGCAACGACAATTGAATTGAATAAATATGTTATTACATTTACATGACACTAATTTGTGGATTAAGTAAATAGTTAAAATTAAATTTTGTCTAGCTAATACATTCTTTTAGAACTATTTATAGTTCAAACGCAAATTTTAGTTAAAAAAACATTAATTTGATGCATTAAGTATAAATTGATTAAAATCATACATACTCTTAAATTTAGAAAGATAACGTACATATTTCTTTAATCCTTGACTCATCATGAAAAACTAAGGATAATTTATTTACACACATTTTTGGTACTTTTTTTTTTTGCATATCTTATCAATATTTTAAAATAATTTATTTACACATATTTTCAAAACTATTTGTAGAAAAATAGTTGTCAAATTTTGTCACTTTGTAACAGTTGTGTTAAAAATAATGGAAAGTATTAGGAATTAGGATAATCTCGCTTCCATTTGATCAAATAGTGGTAGATGTTCTTACCATGAACAAATGAAACAATATGAATGTAATTGGTTGTACAAAATCGAGTTAAAACTAAGTTGAAAAATTTGTTATTCGAGACTTTTTTTAACATGAATCAAGTAAAAGAAAAGAATAATAAAATTTATGTTGAAAAAAAATGGTACGACTGTGGTCATTCTCTTTCTCCCTTTTGGAAAATTAGGTCCGAAAATTCTGCTGAGTCAAGACAACTCAGAATAATTTTTTGATCAAAGTGCAAACTTTGAGCCACGTTTCTTTTAGTCTTCTCGTTTTTTTTTTTTTTGAAAAACATTGTTTTTCTGGAGTTTAGACTCAGTTATAACTTCATCTTCAATTCTTCATTCTTTTTTGGATATAGTTCTCAGCCGTGTAGTCGCGAGATTCCTCGGTTTTTTTTTCCCTTCTCCATGATCTGATGTCTATGAAACCTCTGCTTCATTTGGAACCTCAACTTTTTGGGTGTCATTTTCGAGTTCTTTCTCTTTTCTTTTTCAGTAACACGTTGTGAATCATCTTTCACCAGTCACCACAATATAAAACAAAAGTGGATGGGTAAGTAATGATTATTATATTGTGCAAATGAAACATTAAAATATGAAATAATTCAAACTCTGAGATATGTATCATACTAAATTTCCAAATAAGCTAAATTTTTATAAGATGTAATTCAAAATGACTTACATTGAAGAATTTCTGATTCTTCACACTTTTTTTCAGGCTCTTCTTTTAAATTATTTTTCTTACTTTCGGATGAACTCTTTGTGAATTATCTTTTACCGTCAAATTTTACGAAAGTGAAAGAAGTAGTTATTAGTTATGCTATAGTAGTTACTCCCTCTATTATTTTTTATTTGATTTTTGTTGAAAATATTTGGTTTGAAAAAGATGAATTTTCTCACTTTTCTATGTATAATTGTTAAAAATAAATTATTGAATTCAAGAAAAATAACTAAGCATTATTGGTTTAGAGTTGTTGGAAATTAAAAATTACAAAAAATAATATGTTTTAATTGAGTTGTTTATTATATCTGAAAAACTAGAAAATCAAATAAAAAAGAACGGAGGGAGTATTAGTTATGTTGTAAGTAGTTATTAGTTATGTTATAGATAAGTAGTTATTAGTAGTTATTTGAATGTCGACTATCACAATTAAATTGTATAAAGACGTATTTTATATAAATATCACCAATTTGGTGCATAAACAATATAATTAAATACATGACATTGATTTATATTTTTTGAAATTTGTTTAATTTAAAATGTATATATGGTTTAGAAAAAAAGCCATAACAATTTGGTGTAGTATATACAAAATCAAATAAATTATATAATATGCTTTTGCCTAGTTGACAAACAAAAAATATAGGATTTTATTTCATCTTATATAATATTAATTTTACATATCAAAATACATTATAACTAGATTAGGACCCGCGTATACGCGGGTTTAAAATTAAAAAATTTATAACCCGTGTAGAAAATAAAAATAAAAGTTAAAAACCAAAATTTGTAGTTATGTAAAAATACTTATAAATTAATTAATTAAAAATTTTAATAAATTAATTATTTAAACCTTTGTGATATACATATTAATCAATACATTTTTTTAGAAATTTAATAGATTTTACTATTATCTTATATAAATAATATATTCAAATTTAATTACGTATTACAATACATATATTATATTTATTCAGTTTAATTTTCTAATCCTCTTTACAATTTAAAAACTGTGTAAATATAGATAAATATGAGAAATTAAGATTTCACTTCTTCATCCGATCAAATTAATCCTATTTTAAAATTTTACATATTTATCCGGTTAAATCAATCCTTACACATCAACCTCCTGAGCATTGACAAAAAAATTCGTATCTTATCAAAACATGTAGAACCATACAAAAAATGTCACATTTAGATTAAAACTTACATGATCACACGATAGTCATATCAAGCGTTTTTAGATCATCGCATCTAGAAACTATTAGTACACTAACCAAATATCATCAAACCAAAAGCAAAAATATTATACATTAGAAAATAAGTTCACATCTTCTTGACAAAAAAAAAAGTTCACATCTTCATTCGATGAAATTAATCATATGATATCACCTACTGAACAATAACAAAATAATTTGACACCAATACTTGAAACATATATACTAATACCAAAAGAATTAGGTTTTAATCAAAATTTACCTTATCATATACTTCTAAACCAATTAGTTAAAAAATCACCCAAATCTTCATGCATCGATCCATATGATTGGTTCTACACACCCAAAAACCTATAATCATAATAAAAAAAAAAATCTTAATCAATAAAAAATATTTTGTTTTGTAAGAAAAATATGAGACCATCTATTCGATTATATAGAGGTGAGTATTTACAGATCCCATTTTTCTTTTAGAAATAGTCTCCTCTTTTTTTTTAATTATGTAATCTTTTTATCTTTTAGATTAGTAATCTAACTATATGAAAAATATACGTATAATTTTTTTATGTAATCCTTTTAACTTTATTCCTTTGTAATTCTTTTTATGTACATGGTCCTTTGAACGTTTCTTAAAATTATCTTTTTATTTTTTAAAATTATTGAAGTTACAGTTTCCTTAATATTATCTTTACACACTTTTAAATTAATTTACGTTTTATTTTTTTCTCATAATTATCTCTTTCTATTTAAAACAATTTTTTTTGACACGTGTCAAAATCTCTAACCGATAGATATGACACGTGTCATGATCTCGTGAGTTACTAACTTCGAAAACCCAACTTTATATAATAAGATAACTTTTTATTCTGTTAAACTACAATTTAGTTGCATATAAAAAACCATTGTAAGAAACTAAAAAAATTTCAAAAATCATGACGCTAATTTCTTTTATTATCTCACGATAATTTCTTTTATTAACCACATTAGATTGATATTAGTATATTGTATTATTATGCAATTAAACGTAAATAAAGCATAATATCAGATTATATAACATTAGATAAACACAAACTCTGTACCCAAAAAAACAAAAGAAAAAAAAAGGATAAACACAAACTAAAGTGAAATGAAATGAAAATTGGTAACTTCATTTCAAAATTAAAAGAATGGACAGTAATAGCAAAATAAATCTTAGCAACAAGGCTTTCCTCGACAATCTCTAGAAGCTTGGTCTTGTTTTGGCCCATTTGGTTGCTTGCTTGTCAAGGTATCTAAAAACCTAAGATAGCCCTAAAATCAAAAGAAGTCATTTAGTTTAACTTGAATCAATGTTTGATCACTAATATTTTTGCTCATTTTTTAATTTGATTTCTTTTAATTTAGTTCCAGATCGATATGATTTTTTTTGGTTATTACCAAAGATGAGATTTCGTAAAATGCAAAACTTTGAAGACGGAGTTGATGTGGCGGTCGATGATGTGGTCAGTCATAAAACTTACGTAATGAAACTGAGAGGGTTTGGTAAATATTATCTCGCAGAGGGATGGTCAGATGATCTCGTGGAAGAAAAAGGTCTTAAACCAGGAGATGAAATTGGGATTTGTTGCTAAATGTTGCGAGTCTTATCTAGTGGCTTTTTCCGAGCTTTGTTTTAATACTTATTCAAATTCAAGTTCTAGAACAGATTTTTTAGTCGATTATAGTTATTTATATAATAACATCAATTTCTTGAGGAGAAAGCAAGTCACGAGGTTTTCATTGTTCACATCAGAAAATTCTCAAGAGGGAAGCAAATATTTCATTTCTAGTGTTTTTCATTATAATGCAGACATGAGTCTTTAAATTCTTATTGAAAATTTGTAAGAATCCATTATCAATTTGAGAAAATTTAATAAAAGATCACTACCTATTTGGGAAAATTAATCTGTAACGGAGAAAGCTTATGAAAATTTCATCATTAAATTGAGAAAAAACCTACTTTTGATTGAGAAAGTTTATGGAATTGAGAAAATTATGCAAAACTTATGTCATTAATTTGAGAAATTTCAATCTCTAGTTTTATACTTTTTATGTTAGGATGATCTGCCTATCCGAACCCGACCCGAAATACCCGAACCGAACACTAAAAAATACCTGAATGGGTTTTAGATTTCTATATCCGAAAAACCCGAACTGAACTGAATGGGTGCCCGAAATATAATTATGTATACAAAATATTAGTTATTTGTAGATTTGATATAACCACATTATCCAATATTATATTTAAAAATTAAAAATACTAATTAACTTTAAATCAAATTAACTAAAATATCCAAAATAACCAAAAAAAAAAAAAAACCGTCTTCTCCCCAGCGACCACAAGAGCGATAGAAGACAACTCCACAATCTACCGTTTTTGACCGGCGTCGGTCTCTCCGGCGTCGGTCACCATTGTATCTATTATTAGTTTTCCCTATTTTCTGCAATTTTATTGATTTTTCTGGTCAATAACGGCAAATCGACGATCTCTAGTCTCCGATCTTTGCCTTATCGTGACGGTGGTTATTCAGGCTTTTCATCCGGCGATTCCAGATCTGGGCGTTCAATGGCCATTGCTTTACCCTCCAAGTTTGATCGCCTATCTTTTCAACCTCCCGATAGATTGTCCAAATTTCTCTGATCCATGTTCTTCAACTCGTTTTATACCGATTCTTTTGAATCGTGATGGTTGTCCTTATCTAAGGTTTGTTTCCGGTGGGATTGCTCATCGGCGTTATCTCCGGTCAAGAACCGATGAATTTTCTCCACACCATTTGTATGGAGATGTCATTTGGATTTTTTATCCTGGAATAATTGGTTTTCGTATTGGCTTCCGACTTCTGATGACATGGTCCGAGGATGATGCTCTCTCTTTCTATCGTTTGAAAAGCTTTGTTTCTATGAAAGGAGAAACCATGTTCACAAACCGGCAACGACGCGTACTACGTTTCAAAACGCATGATCGAGAACCATTTCAAGCAATATCTCAGTGTATTAGTTTAATCAAAATGATGCGGAAAGCATTTAGGAGTTTCATCTATAAGATGTTAGCCTTTTACGAGTATATGAAGAGGGGACTTGACAGATTTTATCTGTTGCATGTAAGGCTTCCGTTAAGAAAGCAGGGTCACTTCCACTTTTTCATCGAAATTGTGTTCAATTTCCTCTATTTGTTTCAATGGTTGTATTTGATTGGTTTTATGTATCATGTAAAACTCTTATGATTTAATATAATCGATTTGGTGTTAAAAAAAAAAAATCCAAAATGACCAAAATATCTGAAAATTTTTGGTTATATTCGTTAAAATTTAACCATAATTTTTCAAAATTAACTATTTTTTCAGATTTTTTGATATTTCGGGTATCCGAAACCCGAACCGAAATAATCCGACCCAAACCCGAACCCGACCCAAATATAAAATACCCGAATGGATCCTAGAGAGCTAAACCCGAAAACGCGAAAAATCCGAACCGAACCCAAACGCCCAGACCTATTTGAGAGTATGATGTTTGAAACGGTGTACATAGACTTATAATGATGGTGGTCCTATCTATACTAGGGGCTCGGAAGTAGATAACAAAGTTCACACCTATGTGCTTATACATTTGACACATCAAGATCTTTAACCGAATCCCACTTTCAATTAAAGACAAAAGAAATAGAACATTTGGGTGAACAAAAAGTGTCTAAGTAATACATAAAACAACAAACAGAATCCAAAACATATCTTTTTTTTTGAGTTGCAACTAAAGGGAAGAGGAACATGAAAAAACCTCATCTCGCTGAAAGTAGTCTAACAAAACTTCCTAGTGAGATAAAACAAGTTCCATCCCATAAAATTAAGGAGACAAAGATTTTGTCCTAAAAAAACCAAATGTACAATGAAAACTGAAGCCCCCAAAAAGTGTATAAACATTATCCAACTTCTTCCCTCTTAATCCTCAATTGTCTGAATCTCTCCCATCATGATCCTGTTACTAACCACATTAAATCCAAGAACCGATGCGCTTAAGTTTACCTTCTTCCCTTTCTTGGCCTTTTTCTTTCCTCCAACTTTCGAGAACCCGTCATTTGCAGCAGTCGTGTTATAGTAATAATCTTCGCCTGTGTTGTTTTTGGTCCCGACTCCTGAGCCCTTTGATTGAAATGCAATCTCGACTACTTCTGATGGTAACAGGTCTTTGTAGTTGAGGAATTTGTCAATGAATTTGTGGTCTGGATCACGCGAACCCAGATTTTCTATCAGAAGAGTTTCGGCTTCTGATCGGGATAGCTTCAGACAAAATTCCAAGACACTTGTATCTGACAAAACACAAAAAGGATACACATGATATCAAACACAATAAATTTTTGATCGAAACGAAAGTGAGGATGTTCTCGTTTCTATATGTTCTTCAATCTGTCCCAACTAGGTTACAAGAAAATTAAACACAGAGCGCTAAAGGCAGCTCATCCAGAGCACATAGAAAATGAGATAAACAGGGATTGACCAAAAACAAATTGAAGTGTAATATAATTTTTTGTACCTTCTGAACCAAGAAGTCTGAGACATTCGCTTCTGCACCAATCTCTGAAGCCATTCGCCTCTGGAAAAACCAGACACATGAGAAAAAAACAAGCTAATAGTTTCGGACAGACAGAGTGATCGTCAGTAAAAAGCAAACCTGTGAGTTTTGTCACTGCCTCCTTTTTCCCTTTTTGTGACGCCTGAGTGACAACAGGTGAAGACAAAACCCGATCTGCAGAGGCAGTTGAAACTGATTTCTGTCGATTCAGTGAAGTTCCTGCATTTACTTTCCCAGGAGTGTTTTTGGTTCCCCAACTGTTTTGACTTGTAAGATGAGGAAAGTCTCCCCTGCTCGAAAAGAACTCTCAGTTAGTTGATTTCCTTCAACAGATATAGGGTGATAATAAAATGCAAACTCATATAGCAAGTACAAACTATAGGGGAAAGCTGCTCCTTCAATATATTTAGTAACGCAACATCAGATATGACGACTTGGGAACTCAACGAACAAAAGATGGATTCATACTGTTTTGATTCCTGGGTTGATTGCTCAACTGGACCCCAGAAAAGGTCATCATCTCCTTTGGATTTTGACTGCGAGGAAGATTGAGAAACAGCCTGTGAAGGGGAAGATCCGGAACGTGACCAGGAAAGAGCACCGCTCTGAGGAGCCTGTTGTGGAGTAGATTTCTGGGTGATAGGTACTGCACTAGGGGGAGGATGAGACGAGGTCGTCATCTTCTCCTGCTCCTTCACGATGTCCCTAAGCGAGCTAGGTTTTGTGGATTTCTTCGGAGCAGTTGACCATGCAGCAGCTGGTGGAGGATTGTTTGCAGCCTCTCCTTTCCATAGAACAAAATCTCCCAACGAAGGCCCGGAAGGAATAGCAGGCAAAACTTCCTGCTGCTGCACAACACGAGAACTTTTTCCCTTCTCAACAGAGTTTGTTTGGAGGGATGTATCTACAGTAGGAACATGTGCTGCAATTTTTGCTGCAGAATTCTTTGCTCTCGCAGATTTCTTGCGGCTCTTTTTTGTTTCCTTAGCGTCAATAAAGTTATCATCATCCAAAGACTCTGAATTAGTAGCTGTAACTTGCATAAATGTGTCATTGTTAGAGATGATATCCATTACTTCCCTTTCTCTGTCACTGGATTTGGCAAAAACATCATCAGCCAGTAAGTCATGCAAGTGGCTTTTCTTAGCCTTCAGAGCAGGAACACTTTCAGGCTTTACAACACCGGTTTGAGTAATAACTGACTCTCCATGAGTCTCTCTTAGGATGTTAGGATCTGAATTGGTAACAATCCCAGCCCAAGGACCAGCCGAACCCACTGAACTCACCGTAGTAGGAATCTTTGGAGCTAAAGCTTCGGCCTGTGCTACCCTCTGTTCTTCCATTTGAATTTCTAGCAATGACTTTGGTTTAAAGCCAGGAGCAGGCTTCCAAGCGCGTCCTGGTTGTGTTCGTGGCAGTGAAGACTCTTCTCCCCTGACTGAATCAGCTTCGGAACTCATTTGGGAGGTGTTTGAAGCAGTGGTTGTGGAGGCCTTAATGAGGTGAGTATCATTGTCTATCAAAGTGTCGGCGGACTTTTTTGTTTTACCCTTTATCTCAGAATCATCAGCACTTCCTATTTCAGGTTGCTTTGGCTCCTGCAGAGGAGCTTTAGAAGTTGCCTTAGCCAGTTCAGCAGCCTGCTTAGCCCGCTGCTTCCTGGACTTCTTTTCAGAAGTCTTCCGTCCTCCAGAAAGTTCATTGTTTTTAGTTTCAGTTGCAGGAACCTCCACAGATAGCTCATTATTGGTCTCTCCTTGTCCAGCATACACGTCCTTAGCCTGCTCCTCCAGCAACTTACTCTCACATGTTTCAGGAGCTGTTATAGTAGGAGTGGAGCTTTCATTGTTTGTACGGCTCACTGGTTCTTCTTCCACATTATGTGTAGCATGATAACCAGGAGAGATGACAGGCTTCTCTTCGTACAAGCTGTTCATGTAGTCTGCAGAAACTATTCTTTCATATTCTGATTTTGAATCTTTTTTATGGGTATCATCAATTTGATCAGCTTGAACTGTCCCCTCGTTCATCCTAGGGTCAACATTACCAAACAGCTGGTGTTGCAGGTGCAGAGAGGGAGTTCCGAATGAAGCAACATTAGCGGCATGAGTTGCTGGGAGCAAATCAGCTAAGTTGGCACCTCGCTCCTCATGGGAAGCAGGAACCTGCATCTGCTGATTGACCTGTGTCATATCTTTTGATTGTTGCAGCCTAAGAGCATCAAAAGACGCCTGCAACTGCCCATAAGATGGCTCTCCAAACCGTTGCTGAGAACGCTGTTGATCAGCGAGAACCTGGGAAAAGAGCTGCTGTTGCTGTCGTAACAACTGCTGCTGCTGCTCTTCTTGTTTGTGTTGGTGTTTAAGCAATAGCATCTTTTCCACCAATAGCCGCTGATGTTGGGCAGAAAGTGGTGGCTGAGCATTCAACTGCATCAAGAGTTGTTGCTGCTGCAACAGATTGAGCGCTTGCTGATCTTGAGAGAGTCCAGCGGCGAGCATCATATCAGGAGATAACATGCCACCTGGATTATTTTCAATAGATTGACCAAGTAAACCTGTCAAAGGTAAATTCTGCTCTGGCAGTCTCTGCTGTTGGACCCCAAAGGGAATTTGCGTTTGGAAACTTTCCTTTTGATTGGTTTGTGACCAAGCAGAAAGAGGACCACTAACAGCAGGGGAAGACCTATCCGTTGCACCTTGGAGGATGGACAACAAATCAGAACTTGGAGAACGGGCAGGTTTTTGAGCATTTTCTGACACATTCTCTGATCCTGGCATCAGGTTTGCAGATTCCCGACCAGGCCAATATGGATACGGACTAGGTATTGATCTCTGCCGTTCAAGTTCCAATTTCTTGGCCAACAGATACATGTCAGCCCCACCATCAGTAACTGGTAAAGACAACCCACCAGAACTATTTACTCCATATCCTTGAACACCTGCAGACACAGCATAGAAAATTAAATAAAATTACTGGTCCTGAGCAGCTAATATGTTAACAAAGATATTCTTAAAACACATCAAATGGCCAACTCTGGGACTACCTTGAGCTGAATTGTTCAAACCCCCAGACATCAAGGATTCAATAAACCGATTCTCCGCTATAGTCCCTGCAACATGCTTATACCTCATATCATTTTGCAACATATCAGCCTCACCCATCCCAGATTGAACTTTCCCCACACCAGGAAAGGCTGGTGTACCAGCTGCATCCACAAATTCGTTTGGCTTGGCACCAGTAAAACCAGGTGGTGGACCTGACTTAGCCCGTAAATGCGGCATTACATCACCTAGTAATGAAAAAGGAGAATCATTTGGTGCATTTGCAAGACGAACAAGCAAGTCTATGCCAAAATATCCAGCCTCAAACCATCCAATGATATCGGATCCAGAAAAAGGGCCTTGAATTAGACCCTGAGGATCTTTATAATAGAGTGAAAGTTCTTCAGGCGAAGATGGCGGAATCTTTCTAACTTCCCGCTCCCTGTCAAACACCAGAGATGGCTGCCTTCTAAGTGCAGGATCTTCACTGATTGGCCATCTTGATTCACCTTTGGACTGTGGCAACATCACATTACTGCCCGAATGGTTTATTGAATCTTTAGGATGTGACCAGACGTTGTCAGAAGATTTCAGCCTGGCATCAGCTGAAGGGTCATTCCAATCATGTGAGATCCTACTCGGCCTTTCTCCCACAGAGGACTGACGCCATGGGGACATAGATTGAGCATGATTATTCCCCTGCACACTGGGTTCTTTCAGTTCTCTGACAGGCACCTCATTGCCTTTCCTAAAAGGAGCATAACCTTCATGAGAAGCTGCAAAATGACAGAAACACCGTACTGTGAGAGGCTAACAGGGACAGATAAAAACTCGCATATCATATATAACAAATCTTAGCATTTTCAGCTTTGACAGCACTGCTCATAGAATTTTAATGAATATGAGTTAATTTCAATAACCATAGAAATAGACATTCACTCAATTCCAATATCAGCTATTTCTAACTGCACCAATATGAGTCAACAACGTGCATGAAGACCACAATATGTCAACACATACCTTCAGGCCTAAACTTATCATCTTGATAGTTCCTTGTTTCTCCACTTTCATCTTTAGATTCCTCAGCAGCAAATGTCATATCTTCTCTGCTTCCAGCTGCAACAAGGTATTCACAAATGTTACCATTTATGTCATACACACAAAACACTAGAAGCCTGGATGTCTTTCACAGAGTTCTTACCAGGCCTGATTCGCCTAGGTTGTGAAAACTCGGCTGAATTTCGTCCACTAGGGCCATCCTTGGTAGTTTGAGGGGCACCACTGCTCACTATTTTTCCTTTCTCAATCGCATCCAGAACATTCTGTGAGGAAAAAGAAGGGTATCAAGATCGGAAAATTGAGATACTATAGGAAGAAGAAAAACATTAACTAAATTTAGATATACTCACCACTTCATCGGAACTTGGCGCGCAAAGAGCCAGAGGATCCGATGGCTGCTCACATGTAAGGGAAGGCACCTCGATGAACCCATCTGGAAACTTTTCATAACACTCTGCACCAGCCATCCGGTACACATCCAACAGTTTCATTCTGCTATATCTCAGATGGGGAGGCTCTCCAGGACCACTTTCCCCTCTGTCAGAGGCAGATCCAGGGGGGTGAGACTGGTTTGATGCACTAGTAAATAGGCTTCCACCAGGACTCACCCTTCCACGTCCAGCTGAAAAGATAGCAGTGTTGTCTCCACGTCCCCTGCTGTGAGAGAAGGGTGTAACCTGCTTGTTTGGTGTTGATTGGCTGTTAAGAGCTTCTCCTCTTCCTCGACCTTGAGAGGGTCTCCAGGGCCGGTAATGGTCTCCATCACCAGTAGGAAGGGATGGACCCTTCTCACGAATGACATCACCGTCCTTACCAGGCTCATCCCACCTATTACGCGGAATCTCAGCTTCCTTCTCATCAGGTCCCCAGCGAGAGTTCCACTTGCTCTCACGCCGCTGCTCTGGCGCAGCATCCTTGTTTCCTGAATCAGTCCACCGGTCATTCGGACCACGTCGTGGTTCCCCAAATTTAGGAGCCACATTATCCCACCGGTCCACCTTCTTATTATCACCAAAGTCTTTGTCGCCATTCCGCCAGCGGTCTTTTCGGACAGTGGACAAGGTATCCCTTTCCTCATCACGCCAACGATCACGACGACCACTTTCTGCATCAAGTAAGGATGGCCGGAAAACATCTTTTTTCTTCAGATTATCCGGTGTCTCCTCCCCATTTCCTGTTGGTCTCACAACATCCGAGTACGGATTTGGATCCTGTAATAATTAATCCAGGTCACACATCTTAAACAAATATAAACAAACAAACAAACTGCACAGACAAGCAATATAAACATACCCCAGTTCCCATTCCAGTCTTGTTCTCCCCAGGTTTGGAGAGAAGCCACTGAGGTGAAAGAGGAATCGCATTGTCAGAACCCTGAATATCTGCACACACATATAAGGCCAAAATATCACTCTAATCCTGTATTCAGCTGGTATCTCTACAACAACAGCTTTGGTCTATCATTGAATAGAGACAAGCAAGGTCTCTACAATAGCAATAAGCCAATAAACATACAAGCAATGGACACAAATGAACTACAGAAACGTCTCACATCTAATGGATCTAAAACAATAACCAAAAACTTAAACGCCGAATAAGTTAAGGAATCCATGAAAATCGATAACAAGCACACACAGAGCTCATGATACCATTAAAAATCAGTACTTTAACTATTCAGTCCCAAAATTAAAACCCCCAAGAGCTAAAAACTGGTAATGTTATCACTTTTGCTCTCAAACGAAATCGATCGAAAGACACCAAAAACCCTAATTATGATTAAGAGACTTATATAAACTCTATAAACGCTAATTCAATCAACGATTAAGCAATCGGGAAAGAGAAGAGCTATAATCACACTGAGATTGTGTTCGAATCTCAATAATGACAAGACTCGAACACAATCATTATCATCGAAGGAGCCAAAAAAAAGAAGCGATTTTGAAAAAATTACCTTTGAAGATCTGGTGAGGTGGATTGATGGAGAGATGCTTGTTGCGATGGTCTGCAGCGGAGCCGGCGGAAGAGTTAGCCATGGATTGAATCTATTCGAAGCTTACAGAGTTTACACAAAGAGAGAGAGAGAGAGATGAAGCGACGAAAGAGAAGAGAGACGGTGGTGAGAATGAAACGTAGGTTTAAAAGACCAAAGAGGAACGACTAAAACTCGGCGTAGGTTAAGCTACTAGTTCCATATCCGGCGTATTTTAGCATCCTCCATCTCCCTTATTTTTTTCATGTCAACTTTTTTTTCATGTGAATTTTTATTTACTACACAAATTATTTACCATGGACAATTTTCCCCGTTCATATTAGATTCACGATAGACCATACTTATTTAGGCTATAAATGGTAATTGCGTTTCTTACTGTGGAAGAAGTTTGATGCGGTTCAAATAGTAACAGAAATAGATACATATATATATGTATTTTGATACTGTTACGATACTGTTGCAGTGCGGTTTTGTGGTACGATATGATTACTATTCAGAGCCTTAATCCATGACCGACGACATTTCATTTGGACCGACGACACTTTTTTCTATACGATTTACTCGTCGTAGGTTAAACAACTCCATTTTTTTTTTTTGGGATCATCTTAATTTTTTTTATTACACAAATGATGAGAATACACTTCCTTCATACCATGACAGGCGTAGGTTAAGCTACTAATTCTCGTATCCGGTGTATTTTAGCATTCTTCATTTCCTTTGGTTAGCTATTAAAAAAATTAAAAATCTTTATTCTTTATTTTTTTTTCTTTAGGGTTAGAGTTTAGACAGTTTCCTTTATGATTTATCCACATTGTGTTCTTGAACTCACGCGTGTACTAAGCGCGTTGGTTACACTTGTCTTTAAATATAAGTCTTGCGTGTTCTGTACGCGCTGTTTGTGTTAGGCGCGTTGGTCGTATTTGTTTTTGTTGTCTTTTTTTTTTTTTTTTTTGACGACTCAATAGGATTTTTTTTTTTTGTAACCGAGTCGTTTGAGATGTGAAGAGTGGACGTCTTATATACAAATAGAGTTGCTACGAAATTAAAGAAGCCGAACATGATGGTTTTGGATTGGGTTTTGACTTTTTTAGACTGTTTGTGTCCTGATACATCACATGCGTTTGGGACGTATCTAGATGTGTGGTTTGTAAATGTCACACGATTTTACAACAACTAGTTTTTTTTTTTTTTTTGTTAAAAAGATTTTTACAACTTCTAGTTATTCAAAAATACGATTGTTTGATTGATAACAATCGTATTAATATATACTCCCTCTGTTTCATAAAAAATGTCACCTTTGGACTTTTCATACAAATTAAGAAAATATTTAATTTGTTAGTTTTTCAAAAATAAAACATCATTACCTATAAACTTAAATACAATTTAACCAATAGTAAAACAAACTGTAAAATATAAATAATCATAAAACACAAAAAATCATTAAATTTTGCATTGAAAACCTAAAACAACATTTTTTATGTAACAAAAAAAAAATGTTAAAATGACACTTTTTAAGAAACAGAGGGATTATGATTTTTTTTAACGGTTAGAAAGAAGGTGAATTAGAAGCGATTAGAGAGACTTTCTTTGATAATAAATGGTTGAATAGTTAATAGAATTTAGTCATGATGATTTCTATAATATTAAAGATTTTAGAAAAAGTTTAGGAGGGTCGCATCTTTTTATTATCATGGTTCTACATTTGTAAATTTACGTTTAAATATCCGTAGAATGTTGATAGTTATCGGGTTCTAGAAAAAAGGTTTCATTCAAGATCAAATTATAGTTTGGTTTGATTTGGTTCTCGTGTATTTTAGATTTCAGATTTTTCATAGTTCTAAGAAATAAATCCGATTCATGATTAAAATATGTTTTGATTTGGTTCGGTCTTTAACTAAAAATTATAATTAAAAAAAACTGAATTTAATTAAGATTGTCGATTTTGATATCTTTTAATATGTATTTCTATATATTTAATTAACAATATTGATTTTCTTAATGACTTTTGATTATTTTGGTTTTGTTTTATATAGTACGGATTCGATTTGATTTGATTTGTGATCGGATAATTTAATATATAATTTTTTGTTATATTTGAATTATTTTATAATTTAATTCATATTCGGATTTCGGTTCGGAAATTTTGGTTTGATTCCTGAGTTTTTTCCAACCACAATTTGGTGCATCAAAGGCTCATATATTGAATGGAGGCGCATGGACAGGAGCTCGTACTTATCAATGACATTTTTCACACCAAACCATTATAATTCTGAGACCTCTTTAGTGTACTTCAACTTTAATATCATGAGTTCATGACCTCTCATATTTATATTAGGCTTGATCTAAAAATAAAATTATTCTCAAAGATTTCTATTATTTCTTATTAAAATAATTTGATCATAATTAGGAAATACCTATAGCAACATTGACTATGCTAAAAAAATGTTTTCTTCTTTTTGTTTTATTTTGGATTTGATTGTAAAAAATATATATCTATGGGTTTCTTTTTTAAAACTAGACATATTTTTGCAAAAAAATAATAATACAGATATTTAATATTTATAAAAGCATATTTAGAAAGATATTTTCTGATAAAATAATCAAAAAAATTAATTTGTATAATTCTATTTTTACTTAAATATTACATTTATGTAATAGATTAGAACTTTAGAAGCATGTATACAAAACTATCTCGCGCGAAGTTTTATTAGTTTAAACATAGAGACTTTGAGTTTTCCTCTTTTTTGAAAAAAATAAACATATGCGTCTAACTTTTTTTGATATCCCAAGATAATATAAAAAATTAAAATTATTTAGTATAAATTAAAATAAAAGTTGTGATATATATTAAATTACTTTAATTTCCATATATTAAAGTTAAATGTACATTGAAATTTCTAAAATTGAAAAAAAACATAGAATCAAAATGACTTTCTATTAAAATATAAAAATATGCATGAATAGAATGAAATTTCTTTTTAAAAGTACATCTCCAAAAAAATCAAAATATGTAAGGGGATGAACCTTATCATTATTTACAGTTCACAAATTAATAAAGAAATTGATTACAAAAATAAATAAAAAAGATATCAACCAAAATTTAGAAGTCAATGTAAGTAAAAGAGTTGTAGATAACATGATACACTCTATAATTGTTTTTTTAAATTTCTTCTTTCTTTTGCAATGTAAAAGATAAGACTATTCATAAGTTGATAAATGTTGCCAGTACATAGCATATTTAGGTAACTAGTGATTCTTTTTTTTTTAACACTGGATTATTATTATTCAATTGCAAATCATGATAAATAATACATCGGCTACTCATATGACGGATAATTCTACCGTCTGGCCTCTACGAAGATCCATATCTAGCGCTTGCATCTGCTCCACGCAGAAGATCTCATATAAACTTGTCTCCTTAAAAACTCTTTAAAATCTCCAAAATAAATCACGCCTTCCGGGGATTGAACACCCAACCTGATGTAGAAGCATACGTATACTTTTTTATTTTTAACACAGGATTATTATTATTCAATTGCAAATCATGATAAATAAATCTCCAAGGTAACTAGTGATTCTAATGAACACGTATACTTTTTTATTTTTGTACATATTTAAATGGGAATCTAAGCTAATGGAAGAAAATAATAAAATAAAAAAAATAAAAAAAGAGAAAGAAGACCAAAGTTACATAGTAACTAGGAAAAAAAACTGAATTTGTTACTTCGGTTTGATTCGGTTCGATTTAAACTTTAAATCTTAAAACAAATAAAGAAAATTAAACGAGGGACGTGTGTTATGAAGAGGCAAACGCTGAGAAACTTTTGGTTGGACATAACAATTTGCTAAGAAAAATCATAACTATTCTTAAGTCAACTTGCATCTTCTTCAACATTATACATTATCATGTAATTACAAATTTGGTGCATCAAAGCCTAAGACTAATTAGATGGAGTCATTTGTGCATGGACTGGAGCCGTACTTATCAATGACATTTTCCACACCAACTCTTTGATAACAAGACTAATTCATGTAAAATTAAGAATTTACCATTATAATCTTTTTCAAACACGAAGATGATGAAAACAGTTATGACTAAGTTGGTTAATTTCTTGGGAAAGATCAAGAACAGAGAAGTCACCGAGAAAATCAAAGATGTACTCCAGGAAACAGCTGAAGAAGTTGGGCAAGATGCAGGAACCGATATGATGATCGAGAAGAGGGAGAAAGCTCATCAAGATTACACCAAGAACGACACCACCACTCCAGCCACTGACGCCACTCCAACCACCTCCACAACCACCGCCACCGCCGTCATTACCCCCACCTCCGCCACCACCAAGATTGTCCCTTGTCTCTCGCATTGGTTAATTTCTTTGGAAGAATATATTATTAGATGGAGTCATTTGTGCATGGCCGTACTTATCAATGACATTTTCCACACCAACTCTTTGACGACAAGACTAATTCATGTAAAATTAAGAATTTACCATTATAATCCTTATGAATCCCATTACACAGTAATATCATGAATTCTCATATTTATATTAGGTTTGATCCAAAAATAAAATTATCTCAACTTTTTCTATTTTTTCTTATTAAAATAATTTGATCTAAATACCTATAGCAACGTTGACTATGCTAACAATTGTTTTCTTCTTTTTGTTTTATTCCAGATTTTATTGTAAAAAATATGTATCTATGGGCTTCTTTGTTAAAACTAGACATATTTTGCACAATAAAAAAGTAAATACATATATTTAATATTTGTTAAAGCACATTTAAGAAGATATTTTCTAATATTATAATCAAAAATATTAGTATTAAAAATTATACTTTTTACTTAAAAATTTAATTTATGTAATATAGTATAGGACTGTATACAAAACTAACTAATGCGAGGTTTCACTAGTTAAACATAGATACTTTGTTTTTTTTTTAAATAAACATATGCGTCCAACTTTCTTTTATATCACAAGATAAATAGTAAAAATAATTTTTTTTTGCATAAACTAATATAAAATTTTACGCGCGCGAAACATTTTTGAGTGGTACATTAAATTACTTTTGATTTTCATATAGTAAAGTTAAAATGTACATTTCTAAAAATACAAGTAAAAAAAAATCAAAATATGTAGGGGGATGAACCTTATCATTATTTACAGTTCACAAATTGATAAAGAAATTGACTGCAAAAAATATAAAAGATATCAACCATAATTTAGAAGTCAATATTAGTAAAAAAAGTTGTAGATAACATGATACACTCTATAAAAAAAAGTTTTAGATTTTTCCTTTCTTTTGCAATGTAAAAGATAAGACTAATCATAAGTTGATAAATCTTGCCACTACATAGCATATTTAGGAAACTAGTGATTCTAATGAACACGTATACTTTTCCTTTTTGTACACATATTTAAGTGGGAATCTAAGCTAATGGAAGAAAATAATGAAAAATAAAAAAAGGAGAAAGAAGACCAAAGTTACATAGCAACTAGGAAACAAACAGAAAAACATAAAGAAAGAAAACCAAATTTGTTACTTCGGTTTAGTTCGGTTCGGTCTAGTTCGGTTTGAACTTTGAAATCTTGTAACAAATAAAAGAAAATTAAACGAGGGACGTGTGATATGAAGAGACAAAGGCTGAGAGAAACTTTTGGTTGGGACGTGGGACATAACAATTTGCTATAATAACTCTTTTTTTCTCTCAATTAACTTCTTGTTAAGCCAACTTGCATCTTCTTCAACATTACACATTAGTATCATGTAATTAATTAATTAAATTAAATATTAATTTTGTTGTTATTCGGTTGATTTTAGGCTTTAGCTATTCAATTCTGTCTTTGGAAACTGTTCTTATGACTAACCTTTTTTAACCTTATCATGACTAATTTGCTTTGCTTTGTTTCTTTTTTTTTTATAATTTTTTTTTCTTCTTTAAATATTTTATTTTTTTTGGTAAATAAATTTACACATTTGCCGTCTCCTCCTAATAATCCTCTTTTCTGTTCCCATTTGTGTTGTTGTGCTTTGCTTGCTTCCCTTTTTCTCATTCCTCTCTTCTCCTCTCTCTCTACCAAAGCGGTAGGTTTCATCGGTGAGTCTCTTTTTTTTTTGAATCGTTTTCATTAAGAATCTTCATAAAGTTTTGATTTTTATCATCCTTAAGGTCCTTTAGATCGATTCCTTGTTCTAGCTCTATGTTTGGTTTGTTTTGATTTTGTGTCTTTCTGGGTTTTTTTCAAAGCTTGATCGAAATCGGTTTGTGGGTTTCATCCTTTTTCAAAATTGGTTGCGTTTTGATTATTCATTGAGATGGGTTTTAGGCGTTTGAATGGATCTTTACTTGTATGAACTTGTTTTTGTTTGTATACAGAGAAAGTTTTGATTTTTGGTTTTGCTAGGTTTAATTAAAGATATGATCTTTTGATTGTTTTATCTGTTGATGCTTTATCTTGAAGCTGTGGATTGCTTTTGATATCTTTGCTTTGTATTGGAGCTTTGTGATGCTTAATTTCTTGGTCGGTGATTTTGTGAAACTCAATAACGTTAGTTGATATGTCATTGATGAGGCAGTGGTTTTTACATTTTGATATTTCTCTTATTTTTTTTTTCTGATGCCATTGTGGTGGTAGTTGAGTAAAACGTTTTCACTCTTTTCCTCAAAGTAATATTGTTTAGTTTTGTTTCAATTGGCATGCTTGTTGCGTGGTCCTAGCTTTTTATTTGTATCTCCTTTTCCATTGATGCTTGGTTTCGAAGTTGACAGTTAGGTGTTAATTTGATAGTTTAGCTTGTGAAAGCAAACTTGAAGTTTCGAAGTTGACAGTTTGGGGTGTGTTTAGAATGGTGGATCATTGGAATTGTCTTTTGTTTCTGCCTCTTACTGTTTTAAGCTTGTTAACGACTCATGTGTCATCAGTTTCTTGCTAAATTTTTTGTGTTTTAGTTAGGCTTCTCATCTAGAAGTGAGTCTCCGTTTGTATATACTTGGAGTTGTATCTGTCTGCATAGTATTAGTTGTAGAGTTCTTGCTTTGAGTGAGCTTTTGCCCCTTGTGCTCTTCTAGGTGAAGCTGTTTATATGGTTGTATATGCAATCTTAGGGTGCCATTTATTATTACAATACAATTCTAGGAGCTATGTTTTGATTGAGTGTGTTTATGAGTTTTTTTTTCGAAGTTAAAAGTTTACTGTGACATCGTATAGAAGCCTTTTACTTGTCTTTGTTACTGAAAGATGTGCTGTCTTTGTTCTTCTGCAGTCTCCCCATTAGGCACATTGTTGAGAGCAGGGAAAGTGTCGTGAGTTCTCATCTCGCGAGTGTAACTGTGGTTAACGCTTAGCCAAGATGCAGGGAGAGAGGGCCAGTCTTGGCTATTTATCAGAGGCCTTGAACTTTGAGCATGGTTCTTCTTCAAGTAATGGTGTGATAGATCATTGGGAGAATTTTCAGAGTCTTGGCGATAATGACTTGCAGGATTACATGCTTGCAAATTCTGAATCAAATACATCGCTTGCAAACTCAGTTTTTCACGAGCAACAGGATTTACGCAGGTTTAGCCTTGGTGAGGCTAGCTCTAGTGGCACGAAGAATGAAGCCACCAGTCACAATGACCAACGAATGGAAACTAGATGCTTTGAGGCACGGAGAAATGAAATAATTGATTTAGACCCATTGTTTGTGCAACCATCTGGCGCAAATCAACCTGTTCAGAATGTCAATCTGAATGCAGAATATATTGAAATTCACGAGGATAGTAATCCTGTTAGGAGTCGGTCTGGTGTCTTTGAAGCTAATGGACCAGGGACCAGGGTTTCACAAACTGGCAGACCGTTCGAAGAGAGTAGTGTTAGAACAGGTTCCTCTGTAGAAGGGCGTCGTGCATCCTGCAAGAGAAAGACTCTTGAAAGCTGTATTGGTCAATCTTCTTCTGGAGGTTATCGTAATGATTTCCATCGTGGAGAAAGCAGTTCGTGGACCCCAGCTTCTACGGTTTATAGGCCAGGAAATGGTATAAATATATCTAGCTCCCTCGACAATGGACCAAGAGGACTGGTCCCCGGTACTGTTCCAAATTTTACTGCCACTGCAGAGAGCTCCAGTAGAAATATATGTATCAGAAGTAATCCCTCAGAACAGCAAGAAACTGTCCACCCAGCTGCCTTTTCTGCGGGAACTGTTGTCAGGCGACCTGTCCCTCCATCCCAGTCGAGCTTATCAAGACTCTTCTTACCAGCAGATCAACATTCATTGGACTTGCAACCTGGACAGTCTTATGTCTTTCCTCGTAACCCAAATCCTCCTGCTATGAGCGTACCACCTGTTTCAAGGGCTATGCGACCACCATTTCAGTATATTGATAGCTCACTAGCGGCTGGAACATCGAACTCTACTGCTGCGCCCGTTGAGAGAAATCTTCATCTAGATGAAACCAGGTCAAGAAGCGTATCCGGAAATATTCAAGAGAATCCCATGTTTGTTCCAGCTACTGAACCCAGAAACATGTCCCGTAGTCAGAGTAGCCGAAATGTAACAAGTGGAAACCTGAATATTGCACCATCGTTGTCCAGGGCAGGCTCAACAACAGGTGTTCCACCACCATCTTCTAATCTAGCGTGGACTCCTTACCAGAATTCACCACATTATCAAAGAAGAAGGTCCGAAAGGTCTGAACTTGTCCGTAGGTCCTTGATTTCTTCCCTTGCAGTAGATGCTACAAACCAGAGATCTGGTGATCATCCAACACTTCGCTCGTTGGCCCCTCCTGCCTCTTCAGATGGGTTTGTGCTTCAGCCTGGTGGTGATAATAGTCAAATGCATAATCGGGCTTACTCAAGAGCTGGGGATAGTGCGGTGGGGATTCCTCATTCTTTGCGGGCTTTGGCAGCTGCAAGCAGAGGAAGAAGCAGACTTATGGTGTCCCAGGTCAGTTCATACAAATTCTATTGTCATGTAGCCTTTAACATAGATGGTTTTGGTTAACTTTGGCTCATTCAGTTGCGCATAATTACCATTTGTTTGTTCTCGAGCAGTCACTGAAACAGAACTAACAATGTGCTTCTCTTTTCAACAGATGCAGAATGTCTTGGATGTCATGCGTAGGGATGGTAATAATAACTTGCGGCTCGAGGTTAGTTTTTCCTTACTACTGCAAAATTATCTAAATTCGAACTTGCCTTGTGTCTATTCTCTGAGAACCTAATAACCGGAACTCAAATAATCTGGATGGTTGTTTTGTTCAGGACGTTATGCTTCTGAATCAGTCGGTGCTTTTTGATGGGGCTGGTGGAGGAATCCATGACCGGTATAGAGACATGCGACTCGATGTAGACAACATGTCATATGAGGTAAATTACAAACCATAGCGAACAGTAAAAAATATTTCTGTTCATGTTAAACAGTAAACACCTCACTCCTTTGGTTCATAAACTGTAGGAATTGTTGGCACTAGAAGAGCGGATTGGAGATGTATGTACCGGTGTAAACGAGGAAACCATATCAAACCGATTAAAGCAACGAAAATACAAAAGCAACACAAAATCTCCACAAGATGTAGAGCCATGTTGTATTTGTCAGGTAAAAATTTACACTTTGAGTTGTTGCGATAACAATGAGCTTTCTTTGGTCGCGTATGAATTGTGAAATCGTGGCGCAGGAGGAATACACTGAAGGAGAAGACATGGGGACACTAGAATGCGGGCACGAGTTTCATAGCGAATGCATAAAAGAATGGCTGAAACAGAAGAATCTATGCCCAATCTGCAAGACAACAGGCTTGAACACCGCGAAGAAGCGGAGAATAGGATGATGATTTCTCCAAAGAGCTTTTTTTTTTTTACAATTCATTTTATCAACAAAGAAACAGAAGACACCTTCAAGCCCCCACCACCTTTGCAGAGCCAGGCAAGTTTGGTCCCCAATTTTTTTTTTTTTTTTTGGAATATAATTTGTTCTTATTTATAAATCTTTTGAGTATGAAAGATGGAAAAGATTTGGAGTGAAGGGAAAGATGAAGGGTGATAGGGGAATGTTGTTTTTCTTTTTCTGGATTTGTTTGGATAATTTTAATTTTAATTTTACTCATTGTTAATTAAGTTTATGAAACTTTTGAAAGAAGTAGGAAGTTGAAATTGGCCGATTTTTTGAGATTATATTTGCATTAAAAGCCCATATTGCTTTTGTTATTCTACATAGTTGTCTTAAGTTTGCTCTAATAGTTTGGTTTTAGGCTGCAAATTGTTGCAATTTTAGAGGAACAAAATCGAGATAAATAGTTGTGCAAAAGAATGAGATGATCACTAATGTGTTAAAAAAAAATAATCTACTATTTTGAGGATAAATAATTTTGGTAGCAAAATTCTTTGTCCTCTTCATATGTTAGTATGAAAGAAATACAATATTTTTTAACATTAACTATTAATTAACTCCATGAGTTGTTGTTCAGGCTAGTTGGAAAGTGAATTTCGGAGCAAACCAATCTCATCGAGATAATTAAAAAAAAATGGGCCACTATTGAAACTAACTCTGCATAATCTGATTCAAGTACCTGACAATCTATTTTTCTACCAAAATTTATTTTCATAATACATAATAAAACTTCCATCACCGAGTGAACTTATAAAAAAAAATTCTTATAAATTCCTTAACCTCAAATTCTTATAAATTCTTTAGCTTCTAAGATTACAGTTTAACCATTCCCTACATACAAATCCATTCAAAATCATATGTGAGATCAGAAAATTTCCATGAACCGTCAACTTATCACCTTAAAGCCCGATAGCACCCAAGCTAATTGATCACCAATAGCATGATTCAAAATATTTGGGTTTCAGTGTAATTCCTTGGTACAACTTTTTAATTCTTAGCTTTTCATATAAACCATAGAATCTATATGAAACTATATACCCTTCTTCCTCTCTTAGCATTGACGAAAGTTGCCAAAATAGGTCTATGTTTGTGTAAAATAAGCTCATCATAAAGTTTCTAGGGATTATTAGAATTGAAGACAAGCCCATGTTTGCTTGGAAGGTAGGCACTCAAATAGAATATGAGTAACAGTTTCCTCCACCGCCCACATCTTTTGACAAATACTATCACATTTCTCTCGTTGATTTATTTATTACTATTCTAAGTTTCTAACTACTTTTTATTAATATTTTTACTTATCTTGATTCCACTAATTTTTTTCTATTTAGCTTATTATTTTAAGTGACACCTATTTGCATTATAATGGTTCAACTCGGTTACTACTATGGTTAGAATCATTAATAATCTTTTTTTTTTAAAAACCATAAATGCTTTTAGCGTAGAATAGACAAAAATACTCGTATGTCTTGCGCCAAACGATAACTGTGTAACTTTGAGAGTTGAGACCAAACATCAAGATCGCATAACCTGTAACCCGCAACAGACAGGCCCGCGGGCATGCAGCCCGTTCATGGTATTGACTTGCATAAGTTCGGCTTAGAGAAAAAAAAAATAAAAAAATTCGACTCAGAGGGTTAAATTGCAAAAAAAATTCACTTGGAGGGTTTTTTTGCACAAAACCTTATGTTTTTAACGGATGTCACATCATCAATACAAGAAAGAGTTATATTGCGGGTGACTTTCGATTTCATGGTATTGACTTGCACAAGTTCGACTTAGAGGGTTAAATTGCAAAAAGGATTCACTTGGATGGTTTTTTTGCACAAAACCCCTATATATACACTACTAGATTAGGACCCGCGTATACGCGGGTTTAAATTTAAAATTTTATAACCCGTATAAAAATAAAATCTAAAGTTTTGTAAATTTTTTTATAAATTAACCAATTTAATTTTTAAAATTTTTAAGTATTAAAATTGTAATTATTTTCATATAAATTATAATCCGTGTAAGAGAAAAAAACATAGGATCCGCATATATGCGGCTTTATAACTAAAACTTTTATAACCCGTATAAAAAAACAAAATAAGATATTCTATAAAATATTTATAAATTACTTAATTTAAGTTTTCTATTTATTTATTAATTATTTTCTTATATTCATCCGGTAAAATCAATTTTTACGCATCAACCTCCTAAACATTGACAAAATAATTCGTAACTTATCAAAACGTATAGAACCATACGAAAATGTCACATTTGGATCAAAACCTCTATTATCACACAATAGTCATATCAAACGTCTCTAAATCTTCGCATCCATAAAAACCTTAATACACTAACCCTAAATAATCATATCAAAAGTTAAATATATTATACGTTAACAAAAATTCACTTCTTCATCAAATGAATAAATCATAGGGTATCAACCTACTAAAAATTAAGAAAATAGTTCAAAACCAATTATTGAAACATATAAATCAATATCAAAAGAATTATGTTTTGATCAAAACTTACCTTATCATACGATGATAGTTTCTAGATCAATCAATTGAAACATCACTCAAATCTTCATGCATCGATACATATGGTTTGTTCCACATCCTTAAAATCTACAACCTTAATAAAAAAGAAAAATATATAAAATTATAGTAACAATTATAAAACGCAATAAACCTATATGAGCTGATACGAAAACCTATCAAGATATCTTATTGAAAAATATAAAAATTTATCTCTATACGCTCATAACTTAAAACTATAATAAGTAATTATATTTATCTTTTTACACTTTTTAAAATATTTAAATTTACTTTTTTCTTAACATTATCTTTTTATATTTAAAAAATATTTAAGTTATAATTTTTTTAATATTATATTTTTACATTTTTAAATTTATTTAAATTTTAGTATTTTTTATAATTATCGTTTTATATATTTAAATTTTTTAAAAAATCTCGAATCGATAAATATGACACGTGTCTATATCATAGTTATCTTTTTACACTTTTAAAAATATTTAAATTTATATTTTTTTTAACATTATCTTTTATATTTTAAAATTATTTAAGTTATAATTTTCTTAACACTATCTTTTTACATCTTTATATTTATTTAAATTTTAGTATTTTCTCATAATTATCTTTTTATATATTTAAAATTTTTAAAAACAAATATTTTTGACACGTGTCAAAATCTCGAATCAATAAATATGACATGTGTCAAGATCTCGTGAGTTGCTAACTTCGAAAACCCAACTTTATATAATAAGATATTATGATATTCCAGAATAACATAATATCGTGATTTGAAATATCAAAACAATATTAACATTTTTTTTAATTATGGTATTAATAAGATTTTATAAATAACATTTAGTTGAATTAATATTATAAATGTTATTTGATCAAAAAAAAAAATAATAACATTTAGTTACAATTTTGTTTAATATAATATTTTTATTGAATTCAATTTTGTCATAAAAATAAAAAAAATTTGCAATATGGGTTTCACGAGATTTTCCAAAAAAAAAAAACAAAAAAAAAGGTATGTTGAAATAGCTATCGAGGCAATCTAATTTTTTAATACCTATGAGATACAACAAATCATATAACCCATGTGTGAATTATGTTGGCTTGTGAATATAGACCATCCTTATGTGACCATCGCAATTCGCAATCATGATATAAATATATAATAAACAAATCAAAAGCATATAAACTCGTGGCACAATATTGAATGTATTAGACTTTTTTTTTTTTGTCAATTGAATGTACATATTAGACTAAAACCAAAAATCTAATCATTCAAAACCTTTGATAGAAAAAAAAGTAAACCTAGTAAACTTAAATTGAATCCCTTAAAATCGCAATCTTATAAACGGTGATCAAAGCCTGCACCTAACTTTGAAAGACTCGATTTATATCAGAATTTGTATTTAAAACAATATTCTATTTGTTAAAAAGCATTTAAAGGAAAATACTTACCTCCTCTTGGTCAATATAATTTACTTTCTACGAAAAAAAAAAACTTACCTTATCTTAATCGTAAACATATCTAATTTTTCAATTTGAACTCGGTTAACTCTTTTGCGAAACACTTAAATTCTTCTTTTTGATTTCATTTTTTTTTAATATTCTAAAGACATGGAGAAATAATGAAAAAAAGTTTTAGCACGTGGTCTTTTTATTTTTTTAAAGAACTCTTTAAGAACGTGGTCAAACTTCTATAATGGTCTTAAACGGAGTTTTATAAAATCTTTTTTTTTTGGTAAGAAGAGTTTTATACAATCTAATAACACTTAAAATGTGTACGTAAGTGTCTTCTGGTTATTAAGTTTTTTTTTTTTTTTTTAATTCTTCTGGTTATTAAGTTGGATTGAAGTTAAACCCTTTACCAAAAAAAAAAGAAAAAAAAGTTGGATTGAAGTTTTACTATAGAAAATAAAAATTAGAAAACTCGCTTAAATTGATGGTTTTTACGTGATTTTCCCCAAAAAAAAAGAGTAGTGAATTAGTGACTAATGCACCTATTAAGGTAACTTGGTTTTTAATACAATTGAGATTTGTCTAATCATATTCTCCTCTAGCCTACCAGTATGTTTAGCCATGTGTGAATAATGTTGACTTGTGGATATACACCAACCTTCTTGATATGGCCATCGTAATAGTAATATAAATATATAATAAACAAATCCAAAGCATAGAATCGTGGCACAATATTTAAATTAAATATATTACTCTTAACATTATAAATACACAAAGCTAACGTGACTTACCTTACAAAACAACTCGTCTACGTTTTAAAACTCAATTAACGTTGACAACTAAACCACAAACCCAAAAAAAAATGTCTAAAATCAATAACTACTTTGTGTTAGATCCGAGAGAAGCCACCGTTTTAGATCTCATACGTTTTCTATACTCCTGTGATCTCGGGAATAGAGAGTTCATTCATTCAACGGAAGAGAGGGTTGAGGATGATCTTTCAAGATTCCGGCGACGTTGGATCATCTTTGTATCCATTGTTGTTCAAAAACTCTTGATTCTCTTTAAGAAACCTCTTTATTTTATTGGACTTTCTCTTGCTTTTTGGCTCAACCTTGTTTCTTCTAATGGTGGATTCTTCATGATACTCCCAAATCTTTTCAAAGGTCAGATTTCTTTTTTGACTTTCTTGTTTTTGTTTTAGAAGTAGAGCTAATGAAATAAATTCGGTTAATTACAACGTTAAACGACACATTATAATTTTCTTCATTTCGAAATCTCGAACTTAGGGTTTACTTTGTGATTTCAGGAAAGAATATTTGGCCGGAAAAAACATCAGCGACATTTGCATCGTTAACCGGAAACATAGACCGGCGAGTAGAGTTAGATGGGAAGGTAGAGAGAGGAAGTAAAAGATACAAAGCAATGTTGTCAATTATGGCTTCTAAGCTGTCTTACGAGAATGTAAACTTTGTCAGCTCCGTTCTTCACAACCATTGGAAGGTATTATTACTATTTAACTCTTTCCTTTTTGTTAACTACTTTTCCTAAATTACCTTTCACAAGTCTCACTATAAATAAAATTATAGGTTTAATATCAATCGATAGTGTAGTTTGTTGTGCTTAGCTCATGCAAATTCACATTGTCAGCATTACAAATGGACTTTTGGATTAATCTTGTTGAGTATACAATGGATGTGACTGGTGTCAAAATTAGAGTAAAAAAAATTAATTATTCAGCTTCAATTTGAATGTTTTTTCCCCCCATATTTTTACTCTATATATTAATAAGCACACTAGTCATAAACAACATAATAAGATTATTTTAAATATTAAATAGAAGCTGATATATATTATTTTATAATTTTTTTTATGTTGTTAATAATATATAATATAGTTTTTTTTGTTGATACTTTTTTCTAAATAACATTTTTTTCTATTGTTTTATTTTGCTTTCCTTGTAAAGAAAAAAGAGAACATTTTCTCGGCGTAAAGTTTCATACAAAAAAAAACGAGAAATGCAGACTGTCATTGAGCTGTATCTTTTATCATCGAGTTATTTAACTTATCTTGTAATTATAAGCATGACCATGCATGATTTCGTGTGATTAAGAAAATCAAATCAAATCATTTATAAAAAGAGATAATTAATTGTGTGTTGGACTTTAATCCCTATTTTTTATTATATTGTGGCACAGATGGACTTATTAGGTTTCTACAGCTGTTGGAATGGTAAGACTGCTTCTCTTTTTATGTTATTATTGAATAATTAACTTAATTGGGTCCGAAATGACAAATACCACGTGAAAACACTGTCTGAAATATGCAATATTTTATTTTAATTCGATTCCAATAATTGTATGACCTAAGAGATATATTACTTAGTTATTTTTTAATAAAGATATACTTTAAAATAACTATTAATTTAAGTTTTTGTTTCAAAAAAATATAGTAATAGTTAGTTTCCAAAAATACTATAATAAACTTTTTAGTCCAAAAATACTAATAACACTAAATAATGATTTTTAATGGTTTATAATTTAAAAATTTGGGTTTCGAGATGAAATTTTATTTTGTAGGGTTTATGATTTAGTTTTGAAAGTTTAAAGTTTAAATTTAAATTTGTCGTATTTTTGAGAAACAAAACTAGTACTGGTATTTTGGAACAAAAATTTTCATTTTAATAGTATTTTTGAGAATTGACCATTTTTATATTAAAATCTATTTTTTTCGAAATGTATTAAATATATGAGTTTTTTTTTTTTGGGTTGGATTTTGTAGGTTACCAGAAACAAAAGTCAACAGAGGTTATTGTTATAAAGGACACAAGCACAGATCCAAACCTCATCATCGTCAGTTTCAGAGGCACTGATCCTTTTGACGCCGATGATTGGTGTACAGACTTAGATCTCTCATGGTAATTTTATTTCTTTTGTATTAATTTGCCTCCACACACAAATCTTAATTTATTACTTTGGTCTCGATTGGTCCCTAATAAAACCAATATTGATATCCAAATTAAATAGGTATGAGGTTAAGAATGTAGGAAAGGTCCATGGTGGATTCATGAAAGCTTTAGGCCTTCAAAAAGAAGGATGGCCTAAAGAAGTAAACTTTGACCAAACCCAACAAGAAACATCGCTATATGCATACTACACTGTTAGGCGTCACTTAAAAGAGATTCTAGACCAAAACCCGACATCCAAATTTATCTTGACCGGACATAGTCTAGGTGGGGCCTTAGCGATCCTATTCACGGCCGTGTTGGTGATGCATGAGGAAGAGCAAATGCTAGAAAGGCTCGAAGGAGTTTACACATTTGGACAGCCACGCGTAGGCGACGAGGAGTTTGGAAATTTCATGAAAGATTCGTTGAAGGATTTTGATGTGAAGTATGAAAGATATGTTTATTGCAATGACATGGTTCCTAGGTTGCCTTTCGACGACAAGACACTCATGTTCAAACACTTTGGGCCATGTCTTTACTATGACAGTTTCTACAAAGGAAAGGTTGGTTGCATATAACATATTTTACTATCTTAATTCTTTCTTTGCATTAATCACTCATGATTAAGGATTAGCAATATAGGTAACCTACTGATGATATTATTTATAGGTTGAGGAAGAGGAGCCAAACAAAAACTACTTTAATATTGTATGGGCTATACCAAAGATAATGAATGCAATGTGGGAGTTGATACGAAGTTTCATCTTACCTTATTGGAAAGGTGAAGAGTTCAAAGAAGGATGGTTCTTGAGGTGTTTTAGGGTTGTTGCATTGTTGATTCCGGGACTACCTGCTCACTTTCCTAATGAGTACATCAATGTTACTCTTTTGGGAGATTTGCCTCCTCACTCGGATCTTGACTAAAAATTATGACTACGTCATTTCCAAATTCTTTTGTATAATAATTGATGTGTTCAACTTTGAATAAATGAAGATAGTTGGAGAAGAAATAAAAAGGATAGTAGTATTGATATAATCGACTCAAGGTAAAAGCAAATCAAGAAGCCTAGAAGCAAAACAATTATGGACTTTGAATCTCTTATGAGATTATTTTTTTTTTTTTGGTTTTTTGATAGTGGCCTTAAGGAATTAGTTCTTCCTAGTTAATTACAACTTACAAGACATTACCAATACATTTTTTTGAGAAACATGGGTAATTTGGTTATAAGAAAAATTATCCAAAATAAAAAGTTGGACTGACAACTATGAAGGAGTCTTGGATTCTAGGAAATCAGTACAAGATATGAAGATAATCAAATCAATGCAGCAAGATGCCAAAAAAAAAAAAAAAAAAATTCTCGCGATATCTATCTGGGATACGAAATTTCTCGCGATTTGATTCGAAAAATAGGATATTCGGGGTGGACGGATCCGAGATTCGCTTCGATTCGATCCAAAAAATAGGATATTTGAGGTGAACGAATCTGGATCTAGATAGTGTGATTTTAAGGCACGTACTGATATTCGTATCCGAAACCATTAAATATATTTAAAATATTAAAAATCTATACATATTATATATATATATATATATTTATGTAAAATTATATGTAAAAAATGAATTTAATTGTTTTATACTATCAATTTTTTTTTTAAAAAATATTATCTAAGTTTTTTTTTAAATATGTTTTTGACATTTTAGTATTTCTTTTATAAAAAATAGATCCACATTACTGCAAATATCTCTATTTTAGAGCGAATATCCAAAATCCAGAAGATATGGATCCGGATTCGAATATTTGTAACATATCCGGTTATCTCAAAATTCCTTGTAATTTTTTAACAACTTGCTTTAATTTTTATGGTAAATAAATATATGAAAGTTGATTGAGATAATTGGTAGAAATTTTCAAAACTATAACTTTAATTTAAAATTTTAAAAATATGAACTAAAATCTTACTAATCATATTTTAATTTTTTTTTTTTTTTTTAACAATTAGTAGAAAAAGTGTTTTTTTTAACTCATTTTTCTTTGCAATTTAACAGTTTAGGCAAAAAAAAAAAAATCAAAAATCCTGTCAGAAGCAAGCGAGCCTGACTAGAGAGAGGAAGCAACAATGGAAGACGGCGAAATAGAGGAAGGAATGGTAACCGCCGACGAATTCCCAACGTCGGAAGTAACAACAACGACAACGGAAACTCCACCACCGCCGCGAGAACCAGAAAAATCTCCACTAGAGATACTCCGAGAAAGCAAATCCTCCGTCGAAGAAATCATCGCAAAGATGCTCTCAATCAAAAAACAAGGAAACCAAAAATCCGAGATCCGAGAACTCCTCACACAAATGTTCCTCAACTTCGTCAATCTTCGTCAGGTTCTCTACCAATTCTTTCAACCTCTAGGCTTCTCTATATGAAAAACTTAGGGTTTTTTTCTTCCAATTTTGCAGGCGAATCGTGCGATTTTAACGGAAGAAGATAAGGTGAAGGCGGAGACGGAACGAGCAAAGGCACCAGTTGATTTCACGACATTGCAATTGCATAATCTTATGTATGAGAAGAGTCATTATGTTAAAGCTATCAAAGCTTGTAGAGATTTCAAATCTAAGTATCCTGATATTGAGCTTGTTCCTGAGGAAGAGTTCTTTCGTGATGCTCCTGAAGCTATCAAAGATCGATCTCTGTCAAATGATAGTTCTCATGTTTTGATGCCTAAGAGACTCAATTTTGAGCTTCATCAGGTTGGTTAAATCACCGTCTTTGAATTTATTCAAGTTCGTATTTATTGAATGTTTGTGTTTGGTAGAAATGATTGAGTGTTTAGGACTTTATGGAGCTTGATTTGGTATAGATGAATAGGGAATAGCGGAATAGTCGAGTGATCGAATAGCGGAAACACTTGAGCTAATTAGAGTTCACATGTTTTGATGCCTAAGAGACTCTATTTTGAGCTTCATCAGGTTGGTTAATCACCATCAAAGAAATTTATTCAAGTTCATATCCATTGAATGTTTACGTTTGGTAGAGATGATTGAATGTTTAATATTTTATGGGGCTTGATTTGGTATAGATGAATAGGGAATAGCGAAGAAGAACGATCCAATTAAATTTCTTGCGAAATAATCAAGATAACGTGAAAAAGTGGTATACTGTTCATCACCTTTATATGTTTTTTGATTCAGAGGAAAGAATTGTGTAAGCAAAGAGCGAGATTGGAGCAACAGAAGAAGAGTTTACTAGAAACCATTGCAGAGCGTAAGAAGTTTTTGTCAAGTCTTCCTCTACACCTTAAGTCTCTAAAGAAAGCATCGCTTCCAGTACAGAATCAGTTGGGTATACAGCACACAAAGAAACTGAAGCAGCATAATCTAGCTGAGCTGCTTCCTCCTCCGCTTTATATTATATACTCGCAGCTCTTGGCACAAAAAGAAGCTTTTGAAGAGAGCATCGATTTGGAGATAGTTGGGAGTCTTAAGGATGCTCAAACTTATGCTCGACAACAATCGAAAAAGGATTCGGGTATGTTGTTGTAGAAACCTTACTGTCTTCGGACACTGAACTGAAAGGGATGTTAATTTCGTTTTTTTAATTTTTCAGGTATGTCCAATAATAATATAGAGAGTTCTAGGTTGGAGGATGATGGACCGGATGATGATGACGATGGACAAAGGAGAAGAAAACGAACTAAGAAACTTACTAGTAAAGAAGGTTCTGACAAGGCAGGATTATATCAAGTCCACCCTCTCAAGATTGTCCTTCACATATATGATGATGAGAGTGCTGATACAAAATCCTTCAAACTTGTCATTCTCAAGTTTGAGTACTTGCTGAAGTTGAATGTTGTATGTGTTGGCGCTGAAGGCTCTCAGGATGGACCAGAGAAAAATATCTTTTGTAACTTATTTCCAGACGACACCGGACTTGAGCCTCCTCATCAGGTAAACTTTTCGTTTTCGTGTTTCAGATTGCTTACATGTGAATTTTGACGACTTTACTATTAAAAATTTATACTCAATTCTCTTGGTATGGCCGGTTTTCCATGCAGTCGACCAAGCTGATCCTTGGTGATGATCAGGTATTTGATGAGAACAGAACTTCGAGGCCTTATAAATGGGTACAACATTTGGCGGGGATTGATATTTTACCAGAAGTGTCACCGGTGTTATTTGGCCAAGAAACTCATGACGTTGACTCAGTCAAAAGTGATACGTCTGTGCCTGATCTCTCATTGTATCGCCAGCAACATAGGGTGCAAACAGTTCTACAAAGAATACGCTCGCGGAAAAAAGCACATCTGGCCCTTGCGTGAGTTCACCACTCTGTATGTTTTCCGTCTTGACTAAAGAACAGTATGCAAAAAATTCCAGAAAATTTGTAGGCCACCATGATAAATCCAAAGTGCCATCAGCATATGCTTAGTACATTTGGTTTTCTAAATAACTGCTGTCGACAATTTTACCCGTTTTGCTGCATTGCCAACTTCGTGCTAAGAGCTCTCATGGAGTCATTTCTGTTGATATGTCTATTTTTGTTGACTACATTAGAAACTTCTACTGGCTTTGCAGGGAGCAGCTTGATTTGCTTATGAAGCATGAGATGCCAGCGGTGAAATGCGAAGACGCTCCTTGGGCACTGCATAAGGTTCTCTGTGCTTTGGATTCCTGGTTACATATACGATCTGCAGCTAGTAAGTCATGCTCTTTGACTCTGAATAGTGGGGAACAAGTTCCAGAACCTATGGAAATCGATGTAGATGGAAGATCTACTTCTGGAAAGGAAGATCTCGAAGGTATACGGGAAGACGGAGAGCTTCCTTCTTTAGTCACAGTTGCAGCTCCGGTAACCAGTACCGATCATACCCCATCGAAAGTATCTAATCTAGCACGATCCAGGCAGTTGGCTTTGATGACAAAGAACCTAGATTCTCCAATTAGCAAAGGAAAGTCGCCAAGTTTTAAGATATACGAAGATGACTTGGATCTTGTTCTGGACGATGATAGTGAAGTAGATGAGCCAGCAGGATTAACCGATGTGGAAGCGTTGTGCCCTGAGAAAGCTGATAATTCATGGGTGGATTATGGTGCGAGAGAGTTTGCCCTTGTGTTCTCCAGGAAAACAAATGGTGGAAAGTTGTGGAAGTTGGAAGCAACGGTAAGTTGTTAAAACGCTATCTTCCTTATATCCTTTTCGTTCTTAAGTGTTTAATCGAGTTCTATTGACAGGTTCATGTTAGCATGGAGTATCCTCTTCGACCTCCTTTCTTTTCTCTGTCCCTTCATGCATCTTCTGAAAATGACAATGGGACAAATGAAAGTGACCATTACAATGAACTACGAGCTATGGAAGCTGAGGTAAGTGTTAGACCAATCTTTACTCGATGACAACAACAATAATACCTCTGTAACCTTTTCTTCGCGGTATCAGGTGAACCTTCATATGTTGAAGATCGTACCTTCTGATCAAGAAAACTATCTCCTATCTCATCAAATCAGATGCTTAGCAATGTTGTTCGACTATTACGTGGACGACCCATCTCCGGATTCCAAAAGAGGAACAGCCACCAGCGTTGTTGATGTCGGTTTGTGCAAGCCTGTAGACGGTAAGCTTCTCGTGAGATCATTCAGAGGCAGAGATCACCGGAAAATGATCTCATGGAAGGACAGAGGTTGTGCGTCAGGTTATCCATGTTAGAGATTACATCGCCACTCACTTCTCTTTATTATCTTTCCCTGATGGTACAAACAAAGATTTTTGCATTGCCTGGTTTCACATTTTATCGTAGAACATTTTTTTTTTTATCGTATAAACTGTTATTGAAATCGCCATCTTATTGGTTCCTTCCATTTTCTCTATCTCTAGATAAAAATATTTGATTACTCATAATAATGTGAAACAAAAACTACAAGCAGATCATACTCCATTACGGTTTTCATTAGACCAAAAGGCTTTTCATTGTTTCAAAAATTACATGAAGGCCTATCCTCATACTCTAATTTCTAAAATTTACCAAAAAGAAGCTTCAAGCTTTGTTCAAGCTTCCACATTTGCATTCTTTTGAGTTTGCATCAGTTTCATCCTACAAAACAGAAGCGACAATTTGTTTGATACTAACTTTAAAAATTCCAAGTATCATCCTGCTAATAGCCTCTTTATGAGAATGACTTACCTCTTGAAAGTGATATATTGCTCTATCTCTAGTTTATGCTCAGGCTTAAAGGCTAACCATTTTTCGTGTGGACATAGATCATCACATGTTCCTAGATCTGTGCATAAAGAAGATTGAGATTATATTACTAAAGTTACTCGCAGACGAAACATAAAACAAAGAGTTTAGTAAATCTCAAACCTTGAAGCAAAAAGTTTGGTTCTTCTTCATAGCACTTCAATTTCCAGAGAAGAAGACCATTATCATCCTTTATGATTGGTTCAATTCTAACCGCATCACATATAGGCATCTCTGCAAATGAATATATCATCAGGTTAAACAAAGTAAAATATAAGACAACATTTGTTAAACAATAAGTAGAAAGAGTCTTACTTCCAGATGTCATGCCCTTTGCCTCCATCATTTCGTCATGCGCTTCTTTAGCTTCAGCTCTAATTTGAGATATCATTAAGTTATGTTCTTCAATAGACAAAGGAGCTTTGTATTTCTCCATCATGGCTTTGGCAATATCACATTGCATCTTCTGTTTCAGCTGCTTCTCCTATAAGAAAAACAAGGATTAAAACAAAGAACTGATATATAGATCAATCTTACAGATTCAAGAAAAATACCTTTTCTTTTGCGGCTACAGCTTTTTGTTTAGCTTCGCTTTCCTTAGCTTTACACTCATCATTTTGGCTCTTAATGTAATCCCTCATTGCCCTGGAAAAAATCTCACACATTAGCATAAACTACAAGAAGAGTTAATAATGGCATATAGTTATTATACACATACCATGTACTAAGTGATTCATCACATACGAAGTTAAGAAGCTTGAGCCTTCTTGATGCATCCATCTTCTCATACTCAGCAACACCTAGTTCAAATGTTTCAGGTGGGAACTCATCACTCAAAACTTCTGAATGCAACAAGATCTCTCCAAGAGCAGTGAACCAACTGCTGTCACTTGCACTTAGAGACAAAGCCCTGTAAACAATTCTATTGCATCAGAAACAGGAGCCAAAAGAAAAAACATGTATATACTTTTCAGGACATAAAACATAAACGTCATACATCTCTCTATTCTTTGATATCAAATCCAACAATTGGATCATCAACTGGACAATAGAGCAGTACTGTTGTCCCCTTGTGTTACGCCTACATAAGAAAAGCTCACGGACAACAGATTCAGCTTGTCCTTCCTTCAAATTAAAAACCTATCAGAAAATTCAAAATGAATCAGACTAAGAGTATACAATCACAAATCATCGAGCTATAGAGAGCAATTACCATACCTTTCCAAAGGCTAAGCAAAACTCGAAAAACTGACATACATTTCCAGCTTCTTCAGTTGGTATATCAATGCCTGATACACAAGTCAAGCTTATACCTTGTGGCAGTTGAGCTTCAAACTCAATCTCCTCTTTAAGTTTGTCAGTGGCTTTAGCTTTCTTGCTCTTGCCCACCACTTTTTTCTTCTCCTTCACAACATCTGTTTCATAACCGTAAAAATCATTAGCCTCTCCTATTTTTTTAACACAACTTACCAAAAGACAAATCTTTAATTCTCTCACCAGCTACTTCAACATCTGTCACAGTAACAGATTCACTACCTTCCATGGAACCATCATCCTGCAGAAACCATATGATTATATGAATCAAGTAAGCATAATAAAAACAGTGAAGCTAAGATCACAAAATCAGGATTTGTGTTATATCAGTACCAGTCTTGGTTTCTTCTTATAAGCAAACGTATCAGATCCCTTAACTTCAAGAAGCTCAGAAACCGAAGTTAATCCATTTGCTTTAGCTATTGGTGCCAATATCCCAGTAGGATTAAGCCCTCGTTTCTTCCTGTAAAATCCTCACAAAAAACATTTTTTAAAAAAAAACTCTTTAAATCAATAAAAAACTCAATCTCAAAAACATGTAATAATGACCTGCAAAAACTGCAATTGCAAATGCCTCTACACTTAGGACATATCCAATCATTAATCTTTGATACTTCTTCTGCCTTCTCACCATACCTATAAATGATTCAAATCAAAAACACATAATCTCAAGAAAAATTGATGGACAACTAAAGGACAAACACAAACCTGTTTATTAAGCATTTATGACAAAAGTTAATTGGACATAACTTGTCCTTGTTCAAAGACTTGCACGATGCAACAAAGTCCATTGTCTTCTGTCGACACTGCAATCAAACATTTAACAACCAAAATCAAGTCTTTAGCCTCATATGATGGATTTGAGTGGAGAAAAAAAAATGAAATTTTGAGAATTGATGTTGTTGTTTTTGACCTGATGACAAGTTTTGCCATTACTAGAATCGTAGATTCTTCCTCCGATGACTCTAACGCCAGGATTAGTGGTGCGTTTAGATGGTTTCTCACTCTCAATAGCCATAAGAATGAGAGTTACGGTGAAAGATTTAAACTTTAGGGAATACTAGAGAGTCAGAAGTGGTAAATCAAAGGAGAAGAAGGATTTGAGTGAAACCCAGAAGCTCAAATTGAGAGAAATGAAGAAATTTAGGAGAAAGAGTTTTGGGAATCGAGAAAACAATTTTCAGGGGTTTTCTTTTTCCCTCTTCTTTAAAATTTTTAAAAGGGTTTTTAGTAATAAAACCCCCAAGTAAAGATAAATCGTAAAAAAACCCCCCAATTAAAGATTTAACGATAAAACCCCTCAACTATAAGTCTGTTAATGAATATCCCCTCCGTCTACAGTGTCAGTTAAATTGAAACGCAGAGTTTTGAAAAAACCAAAAAACGTCATGTTGTCTGAGACTTCATATCCTTGACATAAATGTCATACCCCTTGAAAGGTTGGAACACTTCTTGCCGGTGCATATGATCTGCTGGACTTTATGGTGTGCCGTCATGTTTTTTTTTAGTCGAGAACTTTGACAGAACAAAAGATTTTCATTAAAAATCTGAGTTACTTAAACCTATTGGAACATAAAAATCCTAAAAACAATATTGCAAGACTTAGAAAAGCATAAAAATCCTAAAAACAATATTAAAATCTGAGTGCAATATCAATATCAAACATATTGCAACATAAAGATCTAGAAAAGCAAGACCTAATACTATTAGTCGAGTTCATTAGGTGGTCTTTTGTCTCTTTGAAGGTCTTCCCGGAGGTAGATTGGGTGGCTTAGGTACTGGCTCGAGTTTACATTTGCGTTTGTTGTGTCCGGTTTGTTGACAATTGCTACATCTCTGCAAAAACAAATACATGAATTACAAGACAGTCTCCAAGCAATATTTGGTATACACAAATATAGAGAATTGTAACTTTACCACAATAACTTGCGCATGATAAGAAGGAAATTCTGGAGGCGGATTAGGTGGCTTAGGCACTGACTCTATTTGGCATGTGCGTTTGTTATGTCCTGTTTGTCCGCAGTTGCTACATGTCTGCATAATTAAAGAAGTGTTATCAAATGATTTATCAGTATATAAGAAAGTGATATGTAGCTGGATTACCACAATAGCTTTTTGAGTATTCTTAGAAGACTCTTCTTCGCTTGGATCTTTGATTCTTTCATTGTTTTTTGGTCTTCCTGGCATTATCCTGTCTGGAGGAGGCATAACAACAACATCACTATGTGTTTCCCACAGTTCCATCCCATTTACAGGAAACAAAAGCGAGCTGTAACAAAGCTTCCACTTCTCGACTGAATACCATTCTGAAACTACAGTTTCTGGCAGCTTTGTCTCCTTATATTCAGCCCACATCGCAGAGATAATATGACAACAAGGAATCCCACTCACATCATATTCCCTGCAGGTGCAAGAAGTCTTATCTCGAATATGAACCACATACTTATTTTTTCCATGATCCACCTCATAAATGCCTCTTCCATGTGTAAATGGTCGACACCACTTCAAACTTTTTTTCCGCTTCTCCATAATAGCAATCGCCTTGGGTGTGACCAAGGTTGTAACGTTCTCCATCTCCTTGATTTTAACCAGGTTACTAGCCATAATATGCCGCCTTATGTCCTCTAACAATGCAACCACTGGTTTCTCTCGAGCCTCTTTCAAAACTGATGTTTTTTTTCTTCCTTTCAGATTTTTGAAAATGTATATTCACCTTTTCTTTCACAGCATACTTCTCAATTGTATCCTTACACTTCTCTTTTGAAACAAACTCTTGTCCTACATAAAACTCTATTCTAGCACCATCATCATCCGAGTCATCACTCTCAACGTAATCATCACGGTAAAAATCAAATTGCTCACCATCACTCTCATGTTCCTCTTCTTCTTCCCTTTCTCCAATAAGAACATCATCTAGATAAGGATCATCTGCTCTAACAACATATAAATTCATGCTTTCCAATTCTTGTGTACATGTAATCATCTCAGCAACATCACTTTCACCACACAAATCCTTACGATTATCATCTACTACTCCAGATGGGAAGTAAGAAAACTTACTCATATTTTCTGCATAACCAGCACTCGAAACCATATTTGTCAACATTGCTAGACTCGGGTCTTCAAAATCAAGCCTTAAACATCTTGTCTCACCACCATTGTATGAACCATCTGCTGCCCAATATCCTCCAACATGTAATCGAAAGAAACGTGTCCTGTAGAAATCCAAAAACTCAACATAGCTATTGCTATTCAAATCAACACATAAAGAAATTAAACACACTTACCTCAACATATTACACGCTCCACCCGTATCCAATCTTCACAATTTTGAGAATCGATGTCGTTGGTCACTCTGAATCCTTTTCTCGATTCAATGGCTTATCTCTCAAATTTGGATGAATCAGTAGAAACAATCACTCCAAACCTCTTTTAATCGACTTCGACATCACAAAAACTTCAGAGAATCTCACTTTGATAAATTAGGTTTCTCACTTTGGTGATTTTAAGAGTTTGGGTGAATTTGGGGATTTCTGATCGGGTATAAAAACATCTTATTGTTTTTTTTGGAGAATTCGTGTTGTTTAAAGTGTATACATGTGGTTTTTTTCTCTGAAAATTTGAATCCGTCATTTTTCACGACACTGTAGACGGAAGGGAATATTCATTAGCAGAGTTTAAGTTGGGGGTTTTTCTCATTAAATCTTTAATTGGGGGGTTTTTTCACGATTTATCTTTACTTGGGGGGTTTTATTACTAAAAACCCTTTTTAAAAAGAGTGAAAAAATATGGAAATGGTTTTTTTTTTTTTTCTTTTTTATAAAATAACTACAGATAGAACCCAACTCTAAACAAATTCAGATATCAAGTTTGGGATAGGATAATAAAAACTATTCGGATTGTATCCACGAGTATATAGATTCGGATTTGTAGAAACAGAAAAGTGATAATATAAGTTATAAAAAAAAAAATTAAAATTATAGAAAAAATTTCATTTAAAATTTATCAATTTGTTTTTGTATTGATAGGGTTACTCTTAAAAATACCACACATTTTTTATATGCAAGGATACTACAAAATAATTTAAAGAATTATATTTCTCTTACATATAATTTAAAAAATATGTAATTGGAATTAGATTCAAATTAGATTTGGATATCCTAGTTCTAAAATCAAAATATTTAGATCAAGATCTGGAAACTTTGTATATTTTATATTTCGGATTGGATCAAAGCAGATTTTAGATGATCTTTTCACCTCTAAAGGATGATTTTCTAATACCTCTTTTATTTCTAATACCTCTTTTATCATGAACCAAAACATAAACATGAAACAGTTAAAAAAAAAAAAAAGAAGATAACATTCAATAATAAAAACAACCAAAATTTTATGCAAATATTTTCAAACTTCAAATAAAATCAAATAAATGTAAAAAATCTTAAACGTTATTTTGTCTTATAGTTATATCTAATACTTTCACGAAAATTATAAACAATTATTGAGCGTAGAATTATAGTGTTAATTTTTGAGATTTGTATCACATTATTTTTCCTAGAAAAATTTACTTAATAATTATTATTTTAATCTCCAACAAAATTATTTTTTGGATTTGTCCCTATAATACACCTTGACAATTTTATCTCTGGGACATTTACCAAATAACTTATAACTTATAAGAACAATGACTAATAAATAACAAATTTGGTCATAAATCGGTAGAAACAAAATATGATGAACTAAATATAGACTATATAGTTATTATCCTCCAACTCCGGTTTCATTGCTTCACTTGATGTCCGATTTCGTTCTCCTCAGCTTTCTCTCGGGTCCCTTCACATGTTATATAGATATACATAAAGTTAAAACAAGGTTTTGAAGTTAGATGTGGCAAAACTTTCAATTGATGTACCGGTTTAGGAAATAAAGATTGGAATAAATAGATTACCGGTACGGTTTCCCTTTTGCGCATCTCTACCTGTTGTTTTAGTAGCTCTTCATATTCTTTCTTTAACTTTTCAAGTTCAAGTTCAAGCTCCATAGTTTGAGCCTAAAAAGGAATAATGAAGTTTGGTACATTTAAACACAAATCTATATACATAAGATATCAAACATTTTCTTACTTGCTTTCGAGCCCGTGATCTTGCTGCGGATTCTCGGTTCTTTATCTTTCTCCTTTGCTTTTTGTCAATGTCTTTCTTTTCCGTGGAGATGGCATTGTTAATCTTCCTACCCCTTATACTATTACTACCACTACTAATGTATGGAGATGGTGAGAGTAATGAAGACTCACCATCGATCTTTTGTATCTCATTTAATGTTGGAAATGGGGTGACCGGTGAACATGCCATGGCTCCACTAGGAATTGTTGCAACGCTTGGGACCAAGCTTCTCTTCTTTTCTTGAAGACTTTGGTCAGTAAATCCCATGAAACCATTCGAGAATCCGATTTGTTTTCCATAAGAATAACTATTTAGGTTATACATGATAGATTGTTGTGGTTGATATGTTGCTGACATAGATCCATTCACATTTTGATGCAAATTAGAATCATGACTCATTGGAACCATATTGTTCACCAAATCAGAAACCATTGCTTTCTGCTGAAACTGAACACCAAAACTTGTGTTTGGATTATTGGAAATCAATGACGATGAGTCATGAATGTAGCCACCATTAGTATTATTTCCTCTGGCTCCCGCACGGGTTAAAAACTCTTCTAGAGTAATTTCCCCTAAGGTTTGTTGCCTTTGAATCTGAGGAATGTGTGTTACTCCTCCATGTTCATTCATGTGTTCATCCTTTGTGATATATTTCCAAACTTCATCAACCGTCTTTTGGCTAAGTGTTCGAGGCAGAGTTATTGAGCCTTGCCTATGCAATCCCTCTTGTGTTTCTTCAGCAGTAGATATATTCTTAACCAACTCATCCATGTTCATTGACCCACAATCTTTCCCTAAGTTGGTCTGAAACTGATCTACAGTCCATGAGTATATTGATCCTTGTCGGCTCAAAGGATTACTAACCGGCAAATCATTCACCAAGTTTTTCAATCTCCAATAATTATCCATTTCACCTAACACAAATCAAGTGATTAGTGGTCTTAAAAAACAGTTAACCTTGACATGTAACAGTTTTTGGGGTTACAATTATCAAAAAAAAATAGAGTCCAAAAACTCTAATTCAAAAAAAAAAAAAAAAACAAGAGAGTCCAAAACCAAAAGATTCATTTTGAAACAGAGGAAGAGAGACATGAACAAGAAAAAGATTCAGTTTGTTTCTCATAAGTTTCAGTGAACCAAAGGAGAAAAGGAAGAGGAGGTGGTGCTGGTGAGATTCAGTATGCATTTATATGAAATCTAAGCAAGTAATTTACCTAACAAAAAAAAGAAAAAAAGATATCTAAGTTCAGTAAGCACATTATCCAGATGAAGTAAGAAAATCTAGACATAAATTTAAATAAAATATGACAAAAAAATTTGTATAGATAAAAAGGACTATAAAAGGAGCAAATAATTTATTTTTACCTTTTTTACTATTAGTCTATATATCTAGTAATTTAAAGTTTTAACTTTGTAAATATAAGAAAGATCTAGATGAGGTGATAATTTTTAAATTATTTTTTATTGTTGTATATATATATATACTTTTTCATATATATAAATTTTTTTAATTTTTTAAATATATCAACATTTAAGAAATGAAGGATGATTTAAAATTATAAATAAAAAATCTGAAAATAATCCAATTTTATTGTAGATAACATGCATTATGTAGATTTAAACAGAGATAATGACGCGCGGAAGATACTAATAAAAATTAAATTACTATGCTATATTCCATGAACCATGGTAGTTAATCTAATGAATAAAAAGCACTTCTAAAAATATAAATTAAATCTACATTATTTAAAAATATCATAAATTTATCCAAAATATGATTATTAAAATAGTTAGAAATTATGAATAGTTTTTTTTCGGGATAAATATCTATTCTACATGTTTTAAAATGTTTTTTTTTTGTTTTATAGATTTTTAAAAAAAATCTTTTTTGAGTTTTTGCTTTTTGATTTTTGAATTTTGGATAATGATAACAATATTTGGATTATAGTTTTTTTTTATTTATTAAAAAGAAGTTTATATATAAAGAAGTCTTGTAAAATAAAATGAAGTTTTCTTATGAAAAACCACAATTATAGAGTTTTTCATTGAAAAACTTTTTTGGGTGATAACTTTGAAAAAAAACTAGTTTTCTAAAGAAAACTATTGTCAAAAACTTTTGAATGAATTATAAGAATTTTTCAAGAACAATTTACTAGTTTGCTAGTTTGCTAGCTTTCAAGAACAATTTTCAACCAATACTAATTTGCTAGTTTCATGACTTGTTCCAAAAAATAGTCTCTTTGGATATAAATGTTGGAGAAGTTTACTAGATACTCGTTATACTTTTCTACTTCTTTGTTTTTCATACTTTGTTAGATTTTTCTTAACTTTTTTTCTTTGAACGTAGCTTCCTCTTCTGCTAGTTGCTACTGTAGGAAGACCCATCATTGACGTTTGTGAGGAAAATGCTAAGAATTAGTAAGGAAACAAACAAGAACAAAAAGCTAATCATGTGTTTTTAACTAGTAATTTCAACATATATGTTCTCTCAGTCAATGGGGTCAACGTTATTTGTATCTGCAAATAACCAACCAAAATTATATCAAAATTTATCATCTAGGAGTTGTTCAAGATAGGCTAAAGACAAGAAATATAGGATTCGTTTTCTTTATTTTTCTCTTCTTTCACGACAACACTCCACATACAACTCTCTCATTTCACACTCGATTTTGGCCATTCCAAACTCTATTACACTTGATTTCTTGTCATATATCTGATTCTAGCACTCTCCCTCTTGATATATAGGTAACATAATCTTTTCTCATCTCATCTTTAATTCTCCAAGGTTTGCATGTTCTCGTCTCTCATGTACTAAGTCGATATACATCTTTCATGCTAGTTCTAGACTTTATATATGAACCTTGAATATTGATTATTGGCGCTTAATTTGCAAGATTTGTTGAGAAAATTTGAGTTTTGATGGTCTAGGGTTCATGAGTAGAAAAAGTGACGAATTGATGAATTTTTTTAGGGAATATGGGGATTTTGATTTTCATGTCTTGCTCTTGAGATGCCGTAGGTGCTCGATTACTACATGGTTTTCATTTCCTACAATCAGATCATATTTTACAAGTTTTCACAATTGGGAATTCTAAATGTTCATGAGAATGTGAGTGTGTTGTGGAATTTGGCTATCACTTATGTATTTTTTCATATTGTGGTTGTTGTTTGGAATTGACATTGCTAGTGGTTACTCCTATGTGTCTTATTTGAGAAATTTAGTGACAACTAGGGCTAATTCCGCGCTACGCGCAGATATATTTTAAAATATATATTTTTATTAAGTTTTGTTTGGTTTTAAAAAACTGTTTATCAAAAACCGTTTGTAACTAATTTATTTTTGGATTTTTTTTCCGACATTTTGAGATTTTAATATTTGTTATTATAACAAATACATAATTAAGTGCAATAGATATTTGTCTTCCAATGGTATGATGATGTTAGAAAAAGATAATTAAGAAAAAACGATTAAGTGCAATAGATATTTGTCTCCACTAATGGTTAAGGGCCTAAATGAACCAATTTAAGCTGAGAAAGTTTGAGGATCCGATTATGAGATGAATCAAATAGCAATGAGTCTGGATATCTTCATAACAGATCGTATCTGATGAAGAAAGAGAGTGAGTTTTTTGATCGTCGAGAAAAAGAAAGGTATTTGCTTTCTCGTCTTCCACTGTCTCCGGACCAAAGAGCTCAAGTCACGGAGCAATCAATATACATTTTTTTTTCTTTTGTTTGATTACAAAATCTCATATGTTTCTTATTTGCCCAATATAAAGTCAAACAAATACATTGGTCAAACCCGCCCTACGCCGCAGAATTGTTTTTTTTATTTATTTTTATTTTATTAGAATTTTTTTCAATTTTGTTTTTTTGTTTTCTAATTTCATAATTTAATATATATTGTTTGGAATAAGTTTTTTAAGTTTTTGATAACTTTAATGGTAATTTTGTTTTGTTGTTATTATTATTTACATCATCGTGTAAATTTTGAATATTTAATTTCATAAATTTAATTTTTGAATATATTTTAAATTTTAATTTTTTTTAATAGAAAAAAAAAAAAAAAAACACTTTTTCTACCACACTTCACTGAATTTGAACTGGTAAGAAAGTGATCGCTCGGATAAACCGCACCACTTCATACGCTACAACATTTGAAAGGCAGTAATTAAGAAATGAAATGGTTATAAAGACTGTGCATCCCAACTATCTTATTTACAAGATATTATGATGATGATGATGATTATTTTATGGTTCATAATAAAACTCATGCAGACAAGCCAACATAACCATTTTTCATCTTTTTTTTTTTGTTTGGTTTGTGTAGGAGTACTTAATAAATATATGGCATCACAAAACCAAACTACGTATATATAATTGCACAAACAGTTACTTTCTAATACTGTCCCCTCTCTATTTAACCCTACTCCTCATTCATCAATTTCCACAAAACAAAGTTTCTACATTGTTACTTTCAATCCATATACTACTACTTAATTCAGAAGTCACAAGTCTTCGAAAACCATAAGTATTTGGGTCTAATAAAATATCAAAAAAGAATAAGTTGTTGATTAGAATTGGTTATTACCTGTTTGAGATCATGTCTAACTCTTTCCATCAAGGATCTCTCGCTCTCAGTAGGAATCAATGGACCAAACCCCAACACATCTAAACTCCCATCAAACAAATTAGTACAAATTTGAACTTGGTACAAATTCATGATCAATCTCATGTACAATGTTTCATTTTTGAATCCCTATATTGGATTTGAACGCTCCCTAATTCAAGTTAGAGGGTCTGAATTGAAAATTCCTTCGTGGGTTTGAATAATAGCAAAAATAATGCGAAAAGGATTCAAATTCAAATATTAAGATTTCAACATTTATGTTGAAAACAAAGAGACTCTACACAACACTCTAATGAAAACTTTAGAAACTAAACCAGATCTAATCTAAACCTAAGCTACACATTAATTTAGCTGCACTCAAAACACATTAAAGCCAAACCTCTTCACTTCCTCCATTTTCCTCATCGTTGACTTCAGACTTAAACTTATCTCCAGTTGTATTGGTTCCATTAGCCTGACCAAGAAAAAAAAAAAAACATAACATTATTTGTCAAAAGAAGAAAGATACAAAACCAAAAAGTAGTAAAATTTGATTACCAAGTTCCATGTTATACAGTTGCATAGTTATGACATATTCAGTCTTTTCGCTGTTTGCTTTTGCTATAAAAGGCTCTTTATCCTGTTTCATTGAAGAAATTGAGTACACAGATCTCTAAGATTGAACCAACACAAAAATTACAACAACAAAAACACTCACTTGTTCAGTCATCGATCTCCATTTCTTTGCAGCAGCTTTACCAACCTAGCTAATTGCAAACAACAAACTAAGATCCATATCTGAAATATGACTGTAAATTCTCAGATAAATATACTTACATTAGCTACGGATTTGTTGTTAGGGTTAGCTTCATTGAACTCCCGTCGGAAATCATCCCTTCAATCACCGGAAAGTAATTAGCAGATATTATTATTTAATCATGAAGACCAAGGGAGATTTTTTGTGAGAAATTTATTTACAGGAAGACGAAGAAAGGACTTGGAGGTCTCTTAGGCTTGTTTGGATCCTTCGTTTTCTTTCCAGCTTTCTTACCTCTGACTTTCAATCTGAGAATCGAAACCAAATCGTAACAAAAAAATCTGAGATTCGGAAATCTGAGATTCGCGCAATGCTAAAAAAGAAAGATACCTATCATCAGTGCTCGTCGCTTCAACTTCCGTTTGATTATCTTTCATCTCGAGAGGAGTGACTCGGACTTGACTCAGAATAGGCGGCGAATATAAGTAACGACGATTACGATCAGATCAAAGGGGTTTTGAGTATGCTAATGGAAGCACCTCAGAGGAAGCAGGAAAATATATTTAACTGGGCCTTTTCTTGAAAATTGGGCTTTATATAAAACTCAGAATACTGTATATTTTGTTTTAAGAAATCTAAGAGATTAAACAATTTAGCGACTACTATTATAATTAGCGACATTATATAGCGACTAATAGTGCAGTCTTTGTTTGCTTATTTTCTTGTAGTGCAAGGAGCTTGTTCATCGATTTAAAGTGTAGTGGATAATAAATCACATGAAACTTGTTATCCGAAATAAAAAAGAAAATGGTAAAGAAGGATTTAAAGTGTGGCTTTGGTATCATTAATTACGAAGTGTTCTCAATATTAGTTATGTCTAAAAGATATTTGATTGACGAAAAACACAGACCTTAAGTCTTGCATTTAACCGATGGTTTGTGATCATCTTCCGTGTAAAGTGTAAACCATTGGCGTAGCAAAGCTAGACGTTCGTGGATTCAATTAATAACGAACGGCATAGCTCTCTCAAAGGTCGAAGATTCAACATACGGTCGATGCTTAAGGGACTTTAAAAGCTCTTTGATTGATGTAACAGAAATATCAAAAACTATCGAACCTTTACAACAACGATTATATAAGCAAGTCTTAATACTTATCATAACCGGATGAGGACATAGAAATAAGATAAACTTAAATCTTATTATATAAAATTTTGTTTTAAAATTACTTATTAACATCATTGCGATATGTGTTAATTTATTGATCATATGTTAATGTATACATGCTAAAAAAGGATTAACTTCTTTTTTCTTAACAAAATAAGAAAATTAATTTTTTTAAATCATATTAAAACCTTTTTAACTTTTTTTCTTTACAGAATAAAAATAATAATAGTATTCAAACATGCTAATTTGTGTATCATTAGTCAATTAGTTTTTGACATAAATAATTAACATGGATCATATTCATAACTAATAAACAATGAGTATTGAAGTTCAAAATAACACTATAAATTATTACGTTGAGAGATTATTACATTGATGTAATTATTAGAGTAAGCTAGGAATACTTTAGATATTATCAAACTCAGCCTGATATATATATATATTTTTTTTGAGATGCGTTTATAAACTCATTTAACTGCTACAGTTAATTGTTTCGGTAAATTGCGTCTAAACGAACATAATTTATCATTTGTATCCAGATGGATCAGCCGGCTGAAAAAAAGAACAATACTTTAATATTTATTTATTTAGATAAAAGTTTTGTAACTATGGTTGATTCGTTGTATTATAGTCTTTTTATTTTTAGGTGAAAACACAAAAGAACTTTAAAAAATAAAGGTATACCTCCACTTATATGAATGAATAGAAAACGAGGAAAGTAATTTAAAAGATATTTGTATCCTTTTTTAATGTAATTATCTTTAAATATTTTATATTGGCATATCATGTAATTAAATAAGGGCATATAATGTACCAATAAAGTTTTTTTTTAAATTACATTTTTATTATATAGTAGGTAAGACGTGCACACTTATAAACAACATATATTTTAGATTAGCTAAATAATAAAAATAATATCATATACAATAATTGTTGGGAGAATTATTAAAATAGGCCAAAAATTATAGTTAAATTATTAAAATAGACCAACTCTTTCAAAATTAAATAACTGGGTTTTTTAATCAAAAAATCCGCCGAAAAAAAACATAAATATCCCCATATTTTCTATTAAAATAAAAAACAACAAAAGTAAAGTTTAAAAAAATCCTTAAAACTTTCCCCCATCTTTGTAACCGTCGTCTTCTTCATTTTTTTTTTTTTTTTTTTTTTTTTTTTTTTTGATAACCCAGGTATCCCAAGCCCAATGGGCCCAGACTAGCCCACTGCGTGCGTCCCGAAGGCGGCAAGAGTAGTTCCTGGAGGCCTCATAGCCCGATTTTAAATTGTCTGCGGTGGCCACTTAAGGTGTTTGCAGCCGCGGGGATTCGAACCCGGGATTATTGGGAATTTCACCCTCAGCCCGAAATCCTTCCTACCACTAGCCCACCTATGAGTGGTTCTTCATTTTCATTTTCACTTTTCCATTGTAATTTCTCTGTGTTCTATCTCCAATTGCAATTCACTATTGGGTCCGACTCGATTCATTTCTCTTTCCCCTCCGTCTCCCGTGAATTTGGTTGTCTCATAGTCATCTGATTCAACGCCATCAATCACAAAACCGAACTAACACCACATCATCAAAACTCCTGGTAACTTACGGTTATTTTTTATTGTGTAAGTTAGGTGATTTTTCATTTCAAGTAAATTGCAGAAGAGTTCGTGACATGTGGTGTTAAGGTTTCAAGGTCGCGTCTCTTTCAATTTCGTCATCGTCGTACGTCGTGTGTACTTTTATAAGAGCAGTTAAGGTATTTACATTGTAAATGGTGTTTGTAATTACAGTTATAGTGATATGTGTTGTTAAGATCCGCTATGAAAATGTTTCATGAGGAATTTAGGTGGTTTGTGCTCGAAACGCGTTCTTCATCAATTTTTTTCGTTAAAGGACCTTTTAGCTATATGTGGATTGTATAGGTCAGATAATGTTGCTAATGTGTCTTTTTTTTGTCTTACGTTGAAGATGAAAATTATACACGACATGTTTTTCACTTACATTAACTATACTAATTTTTAATACAGGATTTAGTTGGAGATGTCTACTACTAATGAAGATTCATTTAGTCTACCGACAAAACTCTTTGAACCAGAAACAGAGCCTACACTTGAGTCTCATATCAACTACAACTCTCGTCTCAGTCTCTTTGATGAGAAATGGGATAGGCATTTTAACGATGTGTTAGATCGGATTAACACATCTCCGTTTGGAGCTTTTTATCGGTTAGCAAAGGACAATAAATTCGTTTGGTCAGGTACCCTTGTTCATTTTCTTCTTGCAAACCAGCTAGTAACAAATCGAAAATATGAGTTGTGGTCTCTTTTTGGTGGGCAACCAATACGCTTTTCGCTAAAGGAGTTTGGCTTTATAACTGGGCTTTCATGTGAGCATTATCCCACTGATCATGTGGAAGATAATGAAGAAATTCCCAGCAGGTGGACTAGGATGTTAAAGTCAAAAAAGTATCCATCTTTACAAAATTTAGAAGAAATGGCTTTGGAATGTAGTGGATGGAGCAAAGACGATCGGATTAGACTAGCATATTTGATGATATTGGCTGGAATTTTGATGGCTCGTCATAGAGGAACTCCCTTACCTAGAGAAACCATAGAATTGGTTAGAAATATTCCTAGATTTGAGAAGTATCCATGGGGTAGAACTGCTTTTAAGATTCTTATTGATTCAGTTCATGAGGTAAAAGATGATTTGTGTCATCCATCTTACGCCATAGATGGTTTTGTCCAAGTTCTCCAAATATGGGGGTATGAGGCTGTTCCGTTGATTGCAAAAAAAGTTAAGGCTCATGCAGAAGGTGCAATTGATGCTTCGTCTATAATGTTAAAGTGGAAGGGATCTAGAGCGAGACTTGACTATTTTGGTCTTGAACAAAGTATAGACAAGGTACAATTTGAATATCAATTTTTATTGGTCTTTCGTTGCGTTTTTCGCAGTAACGTTTTGTATAATTTTTATAATTATTAATTTGTTTTATATATTGTAGGTTGATGTCAATGCTTTTCTTGTAAATGAGAATCCATTAAGTATTTTGGCACCCCAATGGAAGGATGAGATCCAAGACCCATTGGTTAGCAATCTCCTCGGTGAAATTTTTTGCACTACGAAGTTTGAAAAAAACATTTGGGTTGGTCATGGTTTGAAACATGGACCATCACGTAGGGAGATATTAACCCCAAAAAAGAGGCGAAAGAAAAGGAAGATGTCTAGAGTTCTAAACGAAGAAGAGGTGACTGAAACTGAGGAGTTAGTAACTCGACCATATATGGATTCATGCATTAAAAAGCTTCATAAAGCCATCTCTGATGGTTTTGATGGATTGAAAACACAAGTTAAGAGTGTGGACACCAAGTTAAGTGAACTAGAGAAGCAAGTGAAGGCAATGCAACAAAGTGAACCTCGTGGCGAAAAAAATCAGTCGTTGTCAACTGCTTCATCTCCGATCATAGTCCGAAAATGTACCAAGGTCGGTAAAAAGAAGAAGTAATTATGGTTTTCTGATTTTTTCTTTTTAAGTTTGTCTACGCCTAAGGTTTTTGATTATCACATGTATTTCTTAAATGTAACCTTAAACTTAATAGTTTTATATTTAAAGTTAGATGAACCGTAATATGCATATGAATGTAACTAGAGAGTAAGCGCTTGATACTGTAATGTATAATATAAGATATGTATGATATATTTCTATTAGTTATGGTAACTATGTTAAAAGTTTCTCTTGTCATTATTTTGCAGAAATATGATTATGACTTACGAGATGAGTTGGAAGAGCGTTTTCCTCAGATTTCAGTGAACGAGAATAATGTATGTTGCTCCGCTAACATGGACAGTGGTGGTAATAAACATGGTGATGAGAAAATAGATGATTATGTGGAGATTGCGTTGCCAATTCCATTTGTAGAGAGGGAGGCTGCTTTTGTTCAGACTGTGTTGGTGACTTCACCGTTGGATGAGAAGACTTATGTTGCTCAGACTTTGTCAGAGACTCCACTAATAGAGAAAAATGGTGATTCTGTTCAATTTGTGTCGATTCCATCTTTAGAAAAAAAGGATGATTTTGGTCAGACTATGTCAGCGACTGCACCATTGGAAAAGAAGATTGATTTTGTTCAGACTTTGTTGGGAACTTCACCATTAGAGAAAAAGGATGATTCTGTTCAATCTGTGTCGTCGACCCCACCTGTCGAGAATAACGATGATTTTGTTCAACTTGTGTCACCAACTCCTTCATTGGAAAAGAATTTCAAAACCAGAAAATTACGGTTGATCGATGCTAAGTTTGATGAGTTAAATGCAGTATTACGTGCTCAGGTGGACAAAGATGCAAGGGAACTTGGGTTGGCGCCATATAGAAAACCTCGCAAATGCAATAAGAAAAAGGATATCAAGTCTTTGTCATTCTATGACCCGTTTGGACCTATCGATAAGACAAAATTAGATGCACTGAATGATTGGAACAAGCTCGAAAGGTTAGTTAAAATATTGTCAATAAGTTTTGTTATTCATATTATTCTATGTATTTAATATGATTTTGTTACAGCAATGAGTTTGACCTTGGCCTTTACAAAGTTAGAAAACAGTTTTGGGAAATTCTAATCACGGAAACCAAATGGCTTCACAGCGGTGTAAGTAATAGTTATATAAAATGTTGCTTAGACCTTTCTTAGTTTCTTAAATATACTTTAATATTGTATATGCAGCACATTGATGCATGCTTAACATTTCTTCGGAGAAGATTGCTTACAAACCCCTCGCCATTTCGAAGTGAAAGAATGAATTTCTTAGACACATATTTCAGCCACTTAATTTGTAGCGGGTACAAAGAGTTTTTGAAGAACACAAAAGACTACATTTGGGGACATCAACTGATTGATTACTACCACGGTGTGTTTCCGGGAAACAGGGCCGGTCCTGGGCATAGCCAATTGAAACATTCGCCTAGGGCCCCCAATTTTTTTTGTATAAAATAGGCCCCTAATTTTATAAAATAGGCCCCCAAGTTTATATATTTTTTAAAGAGAACCTTTAAATTTAAAAATTACTTTTAAATCTCTTAAATTTGCCTTGGGCCTCCAAAATATCAGGGTCGGCCCTGCCGGGAAATGTTCAGACAAATAAAAAGTTTTGGATAGACGTGGACGACCTGTATACAGTGATAAATCTTGACAATGGTCATTGGGCTGCGTTGGCTATTTCACTTGTAAAAAGACAGATTGATATATACGATAGCCGGATATCGCACACGGAGGACAAATATATGGAGGGAAAAGTGGCTCCATATGCACACATGATTCCACATCTGATTAGGAAATTGTCAGGTAATAATAGGCTTACAGACACCAAGTATAAAGTACGAAGAGTCAAAAAGATACCGCAGAACCTTCAAAGTGGTGATTGTGGTGTATATGCAATTAAGTATATAGAGTGTTTGGCCTTGAATGCTGATATGAAGTTGGGTCTTTCTGATAAAAACATAGGTCATATTCGAAGAAAGTTAGCATCAGAGGTCTTCGATGAAGCTCGTAATAGATGATAACCAGAGTTTTTCATTTTTTTAGTTCGTACTTTTTTATGAATGTAAAAATTACTTTTAAAATTGAAAGACTTGGTTTGGCTATCTTAGAAGTTAAGGATAATTCTGTTTTTCACAATGGTTGGCGTTTCTCCATCCCGTTGAATTTGTTAGTTGTGGTGTATCCTTTACTTTTACTTGAGCTTTTGTTGTTGTTTTACACTTATAAATTCCTCGATAAACTTGTTGGTCGTCGTCAACTTTGTTTGTTTGGCTTTTTGTAGTATGGTGTATCATCTATGCGTGGAGGCAACTTTTACTCAAGTACGAACAAAATCTAAGTTTGATTTAAATAAAAAAAAAACAAAACAAAAAGAGAAAAGAAAATCAAAGTCAAGTTATCCAAATATTTATCTCTACGCTTATAAAATTCAGGTCATGCATGCCGCCATGTAGCTTTCGTAGGTTATGACACCTCACTCAATCAAATGTGGGCCGTTGATCTCAGCAAATACATGATCTTGAACGTTCATTCAGCATCGTCTCTTCGTTAATACCAAAAATAGTCTCAAACAACCATCGGAACACGAGACATAGTCTCAGAGAGACAGAAGAGACTCCATGAAAAGCCTTCTTCGCCGTTTATAATAGCAAAAAACCAAAATCTCATCGATATATAGTGATTTTAATAATCATTGAATGTGCCATAATTTCATCGTTAATAATCATAAGTTTCTTAAACAAAGATAGCAAAAAATAGGAAAAGAAATTCGTAAAAGAAAGACTAAAACAAATCCAAAATATGAGAAATACCAAGATAAACCAAGAAAACACTAATTCAAAAAAAAACAAGAAAAATATCATGGCAACGCCGTTTCACATGTTGATTTGTTATGTCCTGAAAGCTTGCATCTTGAACACTTGTGCTCTTTCCGTGGTCGCTTGTTCTCCATTGCAATTTCTAATGAAGATTGAATTCTTTTTTTCTTGGGTCGACCTGGACGGCGTCGACCTTTAGGAGGTAAACATTGACTTTTCTCAACTTCTGGTGGTATTTGGATATCATTGAGAATCCCCTGAACAGGATATATGGACTCGGAATATGCAGCAAATAGATAAGTTCTCGTGTAGCAAGGATCTGAGAGTGTGTGCTCAGGAATCTGTTTTTTTGTAGCAACTGCAATGGCATGCTTGCATGGAATCTTCATTATATCAAACGCACGACATGAACAACTCAATTTCTGTATATCAACTACAACATCTTGTGAGCCACCAGTCACATGGAATTGATTTAGATTTATAGGCTGCACTGCAAGAGTATTTGCCTCTTCACGTATTTTCTCAATTTCACGAGTAGCATATGGAACAAGTACCGTGACAAGTTTAGCAGCTTTTTGTCGACGCTCACAAAACCAACGTGTTAGAGTAGCCCGTACATGATCGAGAAAGCCTACGATGGGGTACTCTCGTGCTTCTTTTAAAAGTCCATTGATTGATTCAGCAATGTTAGTTGTTGTGATGTTATACCTGTTTCCTTGGAAATGAGCAGTAGACCATAACCGAATATCTGCATCTTCCAAGTATTTGCTCAGCTTTGGATTAAGACGACGTATCTCATCCATGACATTGGTAAAATCATCACGTCTATATGTATTTCCAGCTTTTTTAACCAAGTGAAATAATCGATTTGCTCCAAAATTGGTGGTAATGTTTTTCTCAAGGTGGAAGAAGCATATCCCACGATTTGCAGACGGGAAGACCTTTTCAATAGCTTTTTCAATAGATTCATGTCTGTCAGAGATAAACACCAAGTTAGGATGATCAGGGATAACTGATTTCAGACGAGAAAAAAACCATTCCCAAGTTGCATCATTCTCAGAATCAACAATTCCAAACGCAATAGGATATATATGATTATCTCCATCTTGAGCAGTTGCAACTATTAGAGTACCCCTAAACTTTCCTTTGAGAAACGTCCCATCCACTACAATTACTTTTCTCATAAATTCAAATCCTCTTAAACTCTGACCAAGGGCAAAAAATAGGTACTTAAACCTTTGGTTACCTTCAAGTTCTAGTTCAGCAATTGTATCAGGATTTGCTTTCTTTATCTTGTAGATGTACTTAGGGAGTTGTTCATAACCACTTTCAGGAGAACCTCTCATCAATTCACGAGCTTGCTGTAAAGCATCCCAAAGTTGGTGATAAGTTAGCGTTAAACCATAATTTTTAAGTAATGGTTTCTCCAAATCCCTTGGTTTTAATCCATTGCTAATACCACCAAATAGATCCAATATGAGTTGGCCTATAACTTTCGACGTAATTGATCCTAGTGCGAAACTTCTATTTTCAGCTGAACATGTATGCACATCAATGTATTTTGTAATCCAGAAATACTCTGTTGTTTCATCCTTTGTAGTTGCCCGGACCCTCCACGAGCACCCATTATTTTTGCACACAACAACAAGCTTTGTAGTATCTGACTTTGGTACTTTCCAACCAAATTTATATTTTACTGAAAGCATCCATAATCTTTGCTGCAATTCATACTTGCTCTTAAAGCATTCACCCAGTTTAATGTCCGCACTGTTAGAAGATAGAATGTTGTTATCACCACCGTTATCTGTATCAGCATCACCAAGATCTCCATGATTTCTAATATCACCACTAGTAGCAAATAACCCATCAACAAGCTGAACTTTACGATTCTCACCACTCGTAGCAAATAAATCATTGACGAGCGAAACTTGATGATTCTCTTCAGCTTTAGTTTTCACTGAAACGCAAAGTCGGACGGGGTTAGATTTGCAAATATCAATGTAATTTTTTACTTGTCGATCGCTTGTCAAAAACACAGGAGGCGTTTCAATTGGCATATTCCTTAGCAGTATCTCCGGTAGTACATAACTAAGTTGAATATTATGCACTGAACTATTTAACTGATATTCTTCTTCAACTATCTGAACTAATCCATCATACGACATATCATCCTCAAGAACGAGTACTTTGCTGCCTTTGGTTTGATCAACCGTAAAGTGCCATATCTTCTTCAACACCCACTCACCCAAAACAGTAATTGTATTCGCCATGTTTCTGTGAAAATGTTTTTGAAGAAAAAGGTATATTAGTTTAAACATGAAAACTCCAGCAACAAAATCAATATAATAACTTCACGAAATTACTTTACGAAGTTTACTCTATTTTTTTTATTTTTTTTTTGGTCAACCGAAGTTTACTCTACCTAACAACTTTAGTTTTAACAACTTTTCAAAATAGCTTTACCTGAATATTTTTCAAAACAACTATTCATAATATAAAATAACTTTCACGAAAAATATGGAAAACAACTCTGTAGAATAATTTTTTAAAAAAACTTTACTTAAAAACCTTTGCATTTACTTTACGTAAAAACTTTTTTAAAACAACTATAGTTGCAGTTGTCTAACCTAAATCTACGGAACAACTTTTGTTTTTTTTTTTTGTTGATAAAGAATCTACGGAACAACAACTTTACCAAACAAAAACTTCTTTAGACAACTATACATACATGGTCAAAACAAAAATTACTAAACAACTTTGCAAAATAACATTTTATAATAACTTTATCAAACAACTTTGCAAAATAACATTTTCAAATAACTTTACTAAACAAACCCATATATAGGAAGATCCATATATTATAACTTTGAAACAGAAATTACCAAACAACTTTTCAAAATAACCTTTTAAAATAAAGATTACTAAACAACTTTGCAAAATAACATTTTATAATAACTTTATCAAACAAACCCATATATAGGAAGATCCGTATTATAACTTCGAAACAGAAATTACCAAACAACTTTTCAAAATTACCTTTTAAAATAACTTTACCAAACAAAAACTTCTTTAAACTACTATACATACATGGCCGAAATAAAAATTACCAAACAACTTTGCAAAATAACATTTTAAAATAACTTTACCAAACAACTTTGCAAAATAACATTTTCAAATAACTTTACCAAACAACTTTGCAAAATAACATTTTCAAATAACTTTTCAAATAACATTTTATACACAACCATAAATTAAGATCCATAAAATAATCAAAATCTACAAATAACTTAACTTAACTATACATTAAGATTGAAATATACCTTTTTGTTTGTAGAACTAGCAATTGTTGTTTTTAGGGAGTTGAATTTGATTAACTCATATATATAAGAACCTAAATATTAGCATAGATAAGTATGTCATGATTTTTAGGTTTTATCAAAATCAATTAAATTCATAATAATCTCACGTGGGTTAGTTAGAATTGATCGTGGATTTTTTAAAAAAATAAATGTATTATCGGATAAATATAAAAGCAATTCTGTTATGTTGGTGTATATCTTTAATTCTAAAAGATATGGCGTACAATAATAATTTAAGTTTTTTTTTGGATTTTTTCCCTAATTCTCCCATAATTGTTTGCTAAAAACATAAATAACACATTAAATACAAAAAAAAAAACATCACGTCTCATGTAGTATTTAAATAACAAAAAAAAATATCATCCAAAAGCAGACATGGTTTGGTCAAATTATGCTATGTTTATAATCATTATTAATTTCATTTGCATGTGATACAATTACTCTAATAGAAAAGTGAATCCTCTCTATTAAAATATTCTCTAAAAAAAATGCCGTGTTAAAAAGTATATAATCTATAGTTTCTCATTGGATAAAGATAATGAAAAAGAAAAAAAAAGTCAGAGAAAAAATCTAAGAATAATCAAGAGAGGACGGTGGAAGATATTTTGAATATGCAAGAAAATATCTGCGATATTTTTTTTTTTATGAAATATCTTTTTTTTTTTTTGAAATATCTAAAAGTTTTCATTCCGCCAAAAATTGACCCGTGATGACGTGGAACTCTTAACCACGTGTAAAAAGCGTCGTTCTTTTGTATCTCTTTTTTAACATTTCAGATATTTTCTTCTTCTTCTTCTTCTTCTTCTCTATCGTTCTCTCTCTCCACAAGATAGCATAATGGTTGGTGATTACAGAGCTCGTTTTAGCCGTCGTAGCTCCGATGATTCTTCCGACGATGCTTCTTCCGTGGAGGGAGAGACTACTTCTGCTTCCATGGTATTATACATATCTCTGTTTCTGTTTTTGTTATTGCATGTCTGCTTATTCGTCGGAATCTCCGTTGTTGTTACTGTTCAGATCTGAATTTTACGGTGATTTTACGTTTTTGATGATTATTGTGAGGAAAATAAAGAGTTTAATTGAACAAATGTAGTTTATGATAATAGTAATTGTTAAATTTGTTATACTATCAATGAATTTTTTAACCAACACGGGTTGGCCTAGAGGTAGTTGAGGGAGAAACACCCAATACGCTCCCCGCAGGTTCGATCCGCGTTGGCCACCGGGGCTAGCGTTAAATCGCAAGAATACGTGGGTTGCCGTCGGCCTCGTGGGATTAGTCTGGGCGAAGCCTGGGACCCCACGGTTAACAAAAAAAAAAAAAAAAACAATGAATTTTGTTCATAATTTGTCATTTTTATTGTAATGAATTCATTATAGAGATCATGTTTATAGATTAGTTTCCTACAAATAATAAAATGATGATTTTGTAATAATTGAAAAAAATTGTAGTTTTATTTGATGAATTTGGTTCATATAATTTGTCATTTTAATTGTAATGATTCATTATAGAGATATTAAATGTTGATAGATTAGTTTTTCTACAAAGAAGAAAATGATGATTTTGTAATAACTATAGTTTTTTTTTTTTAATTTGTAGTTTTATTGATGAATTTGGTTCATAATTTGTCATTTTAATTGTCATGATTTATTATAGAGATATTAGATTAGTTATGTATAATGATGATTTTGTAATAACTTTTAAGTTTTTTTTTTTTGAATTTTGGTTACAGTACTCTGCAGGGAAAGAGTATATGGAAATAGAATGGACTAATGAGAAGCATAGTTTATATCTTAAATCTATGGAAGCTTCATTTGTAAATCAGCTTTATAGTTCGTTAGGTGCTCTTAATGTACCATCGACTAAACAACCTTCACAAGAACAGGTATGAGACATTTTTTTAGTACATGATGATGTTATAATGTTAGAAAGATTTTGGGATTAGTGAATTAAGTTTTGTTTGTTTTTGGTATTAGTTTAAGGTTCTTCATGATGGTTTCTGGCAGAAGATTAATGTAAAACAACCTGAACATCGGATTAATCGAAGACATGGTGGTTCTCATGAGTTTCTTAGAAGTCCATGGATTAAGCATTATAAACCTTTAGTTAAGACGCAAATTCCGGTAATGGATGAAGGTAGTTCGGAGCCTGATAATCAAGTGGTTAGTTCAAATGGGGTCATATGTAGCTCTGGGTCAGCGTCGAGTCTTAAGAAAATATGCTCTCATTCGCGTGACCGCGATCAAATCAGCACTGGAGAAGGTACTAATTTATCGAAAAATGAGTTTTATTTAGTTCCTATATGTTGTTTGTATTCTAAATTTTGTCTTGTGATGTTTTAAAGCAGAGGTATCGGATCAGAACTTTGTTAACGAAGTAACAAAAGGCGAAAATGGAAGCTCGAAGAAGATGAAGACAGTGATGAGCGGATCTTCGAGTACCGATCAGGTAAACTTCTCCTTTTACTATTAGTTTGATCATATCGATAAATGTGATGAGTTATTGATCCAAATTGTTGCTTGGCATTAGGTTGTTCCACTCAGAAAATCTCCTGCAACATGACATGAATTTGAAGTCTGTTTCTTGAGAGGTTTGTGAAGCTTTTATGAGAAGAATTTTGTATTAATGTATAGAAGAATTTGCATAACTTATATAAGTCAACTTTATTTTCCTTAGTTACAAACAAATGTTTTCATCATATATTCCTTAACTATAAATATATATTTTATGGTCATGTGAGTGGATTCATTTGTTTGTAAAACCTTAGAACAACGATAATCAAGTTTATTTTTCAAGTTCCATAATTTTCTTTTATATTTCGCATAAATAAAAATTGTTTGTCCAATAAGAAAAAAGAACCATATAATTTCCTCTCAATATAATTTGATTCCAGACTTGGCAATATAATTTGAATTCCAGACTTAGCTTGATATTTATTGATATTTCAAAAATCCATAAAGGACACACCACATACACTAAAAAACACATGATAGGCTCAAAACCCATATAACAAAAAACTAAAATCAAAGCCAGTATCTCTGGAACTATAGCCCAAACAAAAGATGCACAAAAACCCATAGAAAAAGCAAACAAAAAGCCCAAAAAACTACCATAAATGTCTTTATTAAATTGCAAATTTGTTTATTTTTTTTTCGCAAATTTTGATATCAACGAAAATTGCTAACTTTACCAAAAACTTTTGGTTTATAAAATTGAATGATATATCACTTATTCACGTTTTTACGTTTTAAAAATATGATTCCGTTATTTTTTACTATTCAAAATATTCATCAATTTTTACAATTTTACGTTTTTTTTGAAAAATGACTACACTATATATTAGTAACGTATTAAAAATATAAATAAAAAATATAAAATGTAATTAATTATTAAAATTACTTTTTTAATGTTTTATAATTATTTTACGGAAATTTGTTCCAATTCAATCTTTGTGCCTAACCACTAGCCCACTTCATCCGGTGGTGAAAGACGATTCTTTATAACCAAATTTCGCTAATGGTCCAACAAATCACACCAAATAACTGTACATATCGTATATTTGCTTTTTCATTACAAATACATCATTAATACTCTTTCCGTTTCACAAAGAGTGTCGTTTTAAGATTTTATTTTTGTTTCACAAAAAGTGTCGTTTTAGGTTTTCAATGCAAAATTTAATAATTTTTTATGTTTTATGACTATTAGTATTCTGCAGATTGTTTTACTATTGGGCAGATTATATTTAAGTATATAGGTAATGATGTTTTTGTTTAGAAAAAATAAAAAATTTAATGTTTTCTTAATCTGTGTGCAAAACTCTGAAATAAAGGGAGTAAATGGGAAAATGGTTTTAGTATAAAGAAAAAAAAACATATATTAGGACAAAATCCCACTATTCAGATAAGAAACAATTTTTTCCTCTGTTTTTTATTTTTTGTCAAAACAATTTACGCTCCCAAATCTCCCAAAATAGAAATATAGAAAAAAAAATGAAAAAAAATAGCAAATAGGGAAGCGTGCCAGTCTGTAACAAAAATCTCAAATCCTTTCCATACTTATCGATCACGTCATCTTCTTTGTCTCCATTAACCTAACTCCATCCTTAAAAAATCCAATCTTTCTTCTTCTTCTTCTTCTCCAATTTCACTCCACTGCAAAAAAAGAAGAAAATGGCGACAACCCAACTCAAATCTGACGCAATCATGGACATGATGAAGGAGCATCTCGCGTCTGACGCTGGTAAAGAAGTTACAGAGAAGATTGGTCTCGTTTATCAGATCAACATTGCTCCAAAGGTTTTGGTCCTTTCTTAAAAGTCTCCTTCATCTTTGAAATATTTGTTTTGTTTCTGTTAATTTTTGAAAGATTTGGGATTTTTCAGAAATTAGGGTTTGAAGAGGTTACTTACATCGTTGATCTGAAGAAAGGCGAAGTCACCAAAGGTTAGGCTTTTTATTGATTATGGCGAAATTGGGAATTTAAATTAGAGAATATGAAAATTTTGATTTTGGGATTATGATAATTGGGAATTTAGAAAAAGTGGATCTTAAAAATTTGATTTTTACATCAAAGTTAGCTTTTTCTTGTTGATTATGACAAAAATTGGGAATTCAAATAAGCTTTGATTTTACACAAAAGTGGGAATTATGGCAATTGGGTATTCAGAAAAAGATAATCTTTAAATTTGATTTTACACCAAAGGTTGCAATTGGGAATTTTCAAATGAAGAGAATCTGAAAAATTTGATTTTAGACGAAAGTGAAAAAGTAATTGAATTTTTCGATTTTTGTTTATTGTTGATGTTGAAAATTAGGGAAATATGAAGGAGGGAAAGTGGATGCTACGTTTTCATTCAAGGATGATGATTTTGTCAAAGTTGCTACTGGGAAGATGAATCCTCAGATTGCTTTCATTAGGTTTGTCTCATTTCATTCATTCCTCTGAATCCTTCAGTATCTCTCATTTGCTGTCTGCGTTAGACTAGTATGTTTAGTTGTTTTGTCTTGTGTCTGAACCAACAAAATCCATCATTACTGACAACATAACTCAGGTTTCCTACAAAGTTTTATCTTGTGTCTGAACCACAATCTACCATTACAAGCTTTTGTGTGACTTGGATTTGGTCTAAGAAATTGATCTCTGACTCCTGAAGTATGTCATTACAAGTGTGTTTAGCATTTTTATCTTCTGTCTGAACTAGAAAATCCACCATGACTGTCAACATTAGGTTTGTTCATTCCTTTGAATCCTTCAGTATCTGTCATTTTGCTCTGGCATTACACAAGTATGTTTAGCGGTTTTAACTCGTGTCTGAACCACAAAATCCATCATTACTAACAATAAACTCAAGCTTCTGCCAAAGTTTTCTTTGCTCCAAACAATTTCATGTTGATGGAAACTCTGATTTCTTGATTGTCTTACTTTGAATCCTACAACTACAAGTTTTTGTGTGAGTTTGATTTGGTCCATGAAATTGATCTCTGAATCTTTTTATATGTCATTTGCTCAGCATTACAAGTATGTTTAGCTCTTTTATCTTGTCTCTCAACACAGTCCACCGTTACCAACAACAAACTCAAACTTTTGTGTGACTTTAATTTGGTCCAAGAAGTTGATCTCTGAACCCTGTGAATGTTGTTAAATGATGATGCAGGGGTGCGATGAAGATCAAGGGTAGTCTCAGTGCTGCGCAGAAATTCACCCCCGACATCTTCCCAAAGCCATCAAAGTTGTGAACACAAAAAGAATGGTATTGCAGCAAACCCTCAAACTCAGGCTCAATTTATGTCTTCAAAGGGTTGGCTTGTTAGTAGAGAGAGGTGGAATTTTTAAAAGCAATAAAGTTCTCTTTAAGTATCTTTGTATTCTCTTTTTAATCTTTGGAACATAAAATTGCTATTGGGTTTTAATAATATGAATCTTTTTCTTTTCAAGATCTTTCTATACTGTTGACAAGTGTGTATCAATTTATCTTTATTTCCTATAAGTAAAATCATACATGAAAGTACTTGCCAGACTCATCTCAAGGAGTCTTGTATTGTTTGCTGGTGTAAGAAGCAAATAGAACAAACCAAATAATTTGAAGAAAAAAAAAAAAAAAAAAGGTATACAACATTTTTCACTTGTGACTGTGAGACTTCTTTCTTGACAAGAACATGAAAACCTTTGGAAACAAAGAAAGCTTCTTCTTCTTCTTCTTTGTTTCAGGTGTCAGATTATTATTATTAGTAGTGGTATTAGTAGTTGTTGTACCTCCTGCAATGTAGTTGCTGCTGCTTCCTTGTTCGCCAAATGCGAATGATTTCGACTGTCCGAATCCATTCCCCTCCGTGCTTGACCTCGTTGGGCTTTTCTCAGCCTCCCTGCCTTCATCTGTTCTCCTTTTCCCATTTTCTGATCTCCATTTTCTCAACTCTTGCTCCATACCTAACTTCCCATCTCTAGCTTTTTCGGCTTTTCCCATAGCCTCTTTTAGCTCTTCTTTTCTTGCTTCCATCTCTCTATTCACTTCCTCTAGTTTCTCCAAGATTCTTGACTCTTCCTCTTTAGCCACCTCTATTTGTGAGACAATCTCTGATAGCTTTGTGTTTGCCTCCTCCTCGGACTCGTGTGCCTGCTTGCTTAGCTCGTAGTATTCCTCTACAGAGATTATGATGCTTCTTGGTGACTCATTAATCTCCTCGAATCTCTGAGAAGATTCAGTTTCTTGCAGAGCTTTTATAGCAGCCAAGGCTAACTTCTCTGAAGCTCTAGCAGCCTCCATTTCCTTTTTCGCGTCGATTAACTTGCTCTCAATCGTAGACATTCCTTGTTTCGCTTGTTCAGACAATTCTTTCGCCATTCTAAGCTCGTCTCGAGCAGCTGTAGCAAATGACTTTGCATCCTCTGCCTCTTTCGTCGCCTGCTCCAACTTCTTGGCTGTTTCCACTAACTCATCTCTTGTTTCTTTATCAGTTTTCCGAACCAAACCCGCACTTTCTCGCTGCTTAGTTTCTGCTAGATCCTGTCTCTCTCTTCCAAGCTCGGACTGTAATGATCCAGCGATTATCTTCAATGTTTTCACCTCGGAAGCTGCTTTCTCAATGTTGGATTTGACTTCTTCGAGCTCTCTCTTCGCAGAATTAACCGCCGCATGTATGTCATTATTACTGTTATCCACCAACAGATTGCAGCTTGAATACTCCATGAGAGCCGCTAATTCAGCTTTCAAATCGTTCTGATGAGCAGATGCAGTCTCTAGCTTATGTTTCACATCATCAGCAGCATGAACCTCTTGGTTAAGCCTCTCGATATCAGCTTCCACCATCTTCAGTTCCTTTTCCCAATTGTAAACATCTTGGTCCCGAGCCATTGCTGCACTGAATCTCTTCTCTTCCGCTTCGAGATGAGCCGTGTGCACAGATTCCAACTCCTCCTTGGTTGCAATCAGCTCTATACTCAAACCATCCATTGTTCTCTCAATCTCTTTAGCTTCCATAACAGCAATATCAGCTCTTTCCGCAGCTAAGTCTTTCTCCCGCAACATATCTTCGTATTCATTACTAACCATTTCAATCTCTTCTCTCACGGACCGTAACTCACAAGTAGCTGAGACTTGCCTCGCTTTAGCTACCTCAAGCTGTGCTTTGACAGCAACACTCGCCTCATTAGCTACACCTTGCTCCATCTCCTCAACACGCATCTGCGCAAGCTCCGAGTCCTGTTTCGCTTGTTCCTCTTCCTTTTGCGCTTTCTCCAACTCGAGTTTTAGCTCCTCAATAAGCCCCTTTGTGTTCTCTAACTCCTTCAACGCATCGTGTTTTGCTTCTTCAGCTAACTCAGCTTCTCTCTTGTACTCAGGCATTGCTTCTTGTATCTTCTCAAGCTCTTCATCAACCATCTTCCGTCTCTAAAACACAAATCAAGAACACAACATTTGTCAAAATCAAGATCTCATGTAAACAACAAAATCAAAGTAAACAAACATTAACCTCTATTGTCTGAATCTTATGAGCTTTCCAATCTGTAATCCCACCAAACTTAGAAACCGCTTCTTTAACCGATTCGAAAGGCGAAGCTGTATCGATAACACCAACCGGAGAACCGAAACGAGGTGATTCGACAGATCTCGGATACACAAAAGCTCGAGGAGAAGCAGGAACTCTAAGACGAGGTGAATTAGGAAATATCCTTGCATCTTCAATTACATCGATTCTTGAATCTTCTGAAAACGAATCTTGATGACTTATCATTACCCTTGGTGCAACATAAACCTTAGGAGGACTTGAATCACAATCTTGAAATGGATTATGTGAATATTCATCGTCAAAGGTCAAGAAGTCTATATCATTGAAAGATGTAGAGATTCTTGTTGGAGCTTCATCTCCATTTTCACCAATGGCGTTTAGAAATACATTAAGGTCTTCTGAATCTTTATCATCTCCCAACATTGTAACGATTCTGAATCAATATCAAACATGGTCAAAACTAACAAGATTCAATTCGTGTTCATCAAGAACTTCTTGTTCTTGTGGATAATGTCAAAACAATAATGCGATGGAGATGAGAGTTTAATGACATACCTTAATGATCAGACAAATGTGAGATGAACCTAAATGATCCTTAATCTCTGAGGTTAGATGAGATAATTACATAATTTAGAATTGAAAGATTTCTGAAGGAAAAACAAACAGAAGAAACAAGAAGAAGCTTTCGATGTGACCAGAGAGCATTGGAAAAATAGAAAGAGATATGAACGGCCAATAACGAGGAGCGTGAAACCCACGCGCCTCTTTCTGTCTTTTTTTATTTATTTATTTATTTATTTTTTTGTTTCGTGGGACATGAAATCATAATGAGAAATTGTTATGATTAATATCTTAAAAAAACATTTCACTAAAAAGAAAAATTTAAAGTCCTATACATATCATATTTTTCTTTCATTATTTGGTTTTCACTTTTCATTAAAAGAATTCAACTTGAAATACAAAAAGTTAGCAAATATTTTGCAAACCTTTTAGAAATATAACCAATAAATACATAAAATAAAGAGATATTTTTTAATAAAACATTTCACTAAAAAGAAATTTTTTTAAGTCCATGAGAAATATTCTACACATATCATTTTTTTAATTATGGAACAAATCAATGTGATGACCATCTCATAGAACATGTAGATGTCGAATATGAGCCAAAAAGAACATTACCAGAATATGAGCCAAACTTACTTATGCCTTGAACATTACCAGATGTGACTGTAAGTCAGAGCCGTCTCTAAGTCTAAAACCTAAAACCACTGGACTAACGAAAACTTTCTGTAAAATAAGATCGAAATAGACTTATAATATCTAAGGCCGCAAGCTGATGCTTCATGTGTCTGATCTTTGGTCCGGCTCTGACTGTAAATCCGAACTAAAGTTTAAACCGATCACAACCATTAACAAAGCTGGCGGAAACGAACGCATAATCGGTAAATAACAAATGAATAGCAATAACACCAACACAACCATTCCATGAAGACGTTGCAAGCTAGAAAAACTAGGCTTAAGGAGGGAAAACTTTGAGTTCTAACTAGGGAAAATGGCCAAAGAGGATGATCACAAGCTCTTACATGAGGACATTCGCAAAGAACATCCTCAGTCACCTATAGAAAACCGACCACAACCTCGCAAGATAAGAACCAATTATCGAATCCATTCCAACGCTTTGAACCCATCACAAAAACCTCAAAAATGCCTAAAAGAAGAGCTAGCAGATGCCACTAAAACGAGAAATTTTGGAATGATGCACTCAACAAGATAAACATATGATCTCTAATATCTTAAATCGCAAATTAATACAATTCAATAAAACCAATACATATATTAACCATTCAAAGCCTAATAGTATTTACTCGGGTAAATTAAAATTTGATAGTAAATTATACATTCAAACACCCATATCCAATCTTTTAAATTACAATTAAATACATCCAAATTATCCGTATCCAATACCCATTCTTTTAGGCATGGTGAAATGTATGAACACAAAACAAAGATAATTCACATAATCTCAACATTAATTAAATTACTAATTGACAAAATTTTTTTTTTTTTTATGAAATTGACTAACAAATTGGATCACTACGAAACGAACCCCACCGAAACAAATAATGTCCGGCGGCAAGAATTAATGAATCCCATCTTCATCTCTGTCTCCTCTCTTAATCTTTCTTAACAGAATATACCATTTTGATTCTTCTCCGTTCTTGGGTTATTCAAAGTTTCGATTTTTACAAAACATGATTGATCGATCCGTATCATAAAGTTTCCAAATTTGGATTCAAGATCGTGAAATTCGTTGACTTTCGATCTGGGTTTTTGTCAGAAAGATGAATGCCGTCGGTAGGATCGGAAGTTATATTTACAGAGGCGTAGGTACGGTTTCAGGTCCGTTTCATCCATTTGGTGGTGCGATTGACATTATCGTTGTTGAACAACCTGATGGAACTTTTAAATCGTCTCCTTGGTATGTTAGATTTGGGAAATTTCAAGGGGTTTTGAAGAATAGAAGGAATTTGATCGAGATTGATGTTAATGGTGTTGATTCAGGTTTCAATATGTATTTAGCTCATACAGGACAAGCTTATTTCCTTAGAGAGGTTGAAGATGTTGTTGGTGAATCTGAGAGTGGTGAAGTTTATACTTTGTCTTCTGGTGATGAAGCTGAGATGTTAACAAGGGGTAGAGATGTTGATGATGATGTTGATAAGGTTAAGATTCCTTTGAAGTCTAAGAGTTGTAACTATGATTCTCCTAGTCCTCGTAGTGGTAATGGGAAGATTGTTGGTAAGCCTGGGATTTTAGGGTATGTGTTTGGTGGGAGATCGGCTAGGGAGAGTAAAGATTGTGGTGTTAGTCCTATGGAGAGAGCTGAGATGGCTGCTGATCTTTTGGACGTTAAGTGGTCTACTAATATCGATACGCGTAAGTCTTTTAAAGGTAAAAATTGTGAGTCTTTGGATGGTGGTGATAGGGTGAGGAATGATAAAGATTATGGTGAGACTAATACTAGTGGCGTCTCTTATGTTGTGGATGGAACAAACGAGGGTAGCTCGAAAGTGTTAGTTGATAGCGAGTCGATATTGGAGACTCCTCTTGTTGCGTCTCCTACATTGCGATTTCTCGATGAGAAAGAACAGGATTTTCGTGAAAGCACTAATGTGGAAGATTATTGTGAAGAGAATGCTGCATCGAGTGGAGTTCTTGTTGAAAATGGAGAATCGAGTATGGTGTCCTCCATTACTAGTGAAGGGAGTGGAAACGTAGACACCTGTGTCGAATCTACAATCGAGCCGCTAGCACAGGTTAGTCATTTAATCAATCTTATTTTCTCGGCAATGGTAGGCTAGGAATTAAACCAATAAGCTTAACGAATGTATGGGACTGATGTCTTGTTTAAATTGTATCTCCACTAGGATTTTGTTACTAGATGCGATCTGGATTCTAAGCAAGAACTGTTGAGTGGTCCTGAATCTGTGGAAAATGTTAAATTGTGTTCTGCTGACCAAGCGGATTTGGTGAGCACGGGCACTTCTCCAGAAGGAAGCAGCACTAGCTCTCCAGTTCAAGATGAAAATAAAAGCACCATAAAGGATAAGGACTTTTCTATTGGAAATTTTGAAATGTCGCAGAGCATCCTGCAACCAGAGGTAGAAGAGGAACAATTTTCCTTTAGCGATGATCTTGATGAATGTAAACCTGGTGGGAGTAGTTCTGGAGTGTCAAGTTTTCCTGAGACTGTAAAAGTTGATGGGAAAGAGACTCATGATGAAAATGAAATTAGTCCTGAAAACAGCGTGGAGAACTCAAATGTCTTGTCAGAGCCGATTGACATAGAGAGAAAAAAGGATATCTCTACAGAAGAGATGGAGCTGTTGGTAGGATCATTACCAATTATACGGCATCAGGACAGAGATGATATGGCTGCCAGTCCTTCCCAGCCTTTGAGCCAGTCATTTGGCCCATCTTCCAAAACTTTAAAGTGGGATTCGAGAGAAGATGAGTTGAGCTCTGGGGGTTTAGATGCAGAGAAAGTTGCTGAGGGTAGCCCAAACATAAAGGCATTCAAACATGTTATCGCTAATCCAGAAGTGGGTAAGAAATTATAACATATAAGGATTTTTCTCTATGTAGATATGATGAGAGATCAGATTTTGCTGAAATTGTTTGGTTGTTATGAATTATGATGCTTTAGTCTAATTTTGCTATCTCCATTCTCAGTCGAGCTTTCCCTCTGCAAGCACTTATTACGTGAAGGAATGGGAGCAGAAGCGGCTTCTCAGGCCTTCAATTCCGAAAAACTTGATATGGAAAAGTTTTCTTCTATGGGCCCTTCAATCCTGGAGAATGATAAGCTTATCGTGAAGATTGGTGGGTGCTATTTTCCATGGGCTGCAGCAGCTCCTATTATCTTAGGAGTGGTTTCATTCGGGACTGCCCAAGTATTTGAACCCAAGGGCATGATAGCTGTTGACCGGAATGAGAAACCTGGTGATGTATTAGCTCAGGGAAGTGGAAGCTGGAAGCTTTGGCCTTTCTCTCTCAGAAGATCAAGGAACGATACCGAAGTTTCTTCTTCTGGAGATGCAGGTGCAGCTGAACCTGAGGAGAAACAAGAGAAGTCATCGCCGAAACCAGTGAAAAAGACGGTCAGAGCACTTACTCCAACTTCTGAACAATTGGCTTCGCTAGATCTGAAAGAAGGAATGAATTCCGTGACTTTTACGTTCTCCACCAATATTGTGGGTACACAACAGGTCATTTATTTCCTTTAGTACGGCATGTTTGTCATATAACTGTCAAGAGTTTCCACTTCGTGTTCACAAACTCATTAATTGAACAGGTAGACGCAAGGATTTACTTATGGAAATGGAATGCTCGCATTGTTGTGTCTGATGTAGATGGTACCATCACAAGGTAAAGCACAGTATTTTTATTATCTTTGCTTATTTTCAGCGAGATCCAGGACCTTGTTTCTGTTTCTGATTCCCTTTCCTTCTCTGGCTTTTCTTTTGTAATAGATCGGATGTCCTAGGCCAGTTTATGCCATTGGTTGGTATAGATTGGTCACAAACAGGTGTTACGCATTTATTCTCGGCTGTAAAGGTTTGTTATGTAACTTATATATGCTTTGCTTGTTTTATCTTTGTAAATGATAATAGCATGGAAGCAATGGGACAAAAGCAAAGATTCATTTTCTCTGCCTAACATTTCTTCAGGAAAACGGATATCAGTTGATATTTTTAAGTGCACGCGCGATTTCTCAAGCCTCAGTCACAAGACAATTTCTAGTCAATCTCAAGCAGGTAATTACCCATTTCAAATTTTCAGAAGTCGAAAAATCTATAGTACTTTGTTAATCTTAGCTAGCAAATATCAGGATGGAAAAGCATTGCCGGATGGGCCTGTTGTTATCTCTCCTGATGGTCTCTTTCCTTCATTGTTTCGGGAAGGTAATAATAATCTGTTTCCTCTGCAACATGTCAAATAGATCTCATGGTTTGTTAAATAATATGCTTCTTATTTTAATTTTTTTTTCTCTCCAGTAATTAGAAGAGCACCTCATGAATTCAAGATTGCTTGCTTAGAGGTTAGTTTTATGCGGTTTCTTTATCTGTTGAACTCTCATGTCCTCTGAAATACGTTTAACTCGTTTCTATCTCCAAAATTTCCAGGAAATACGGGCCTTGTTTCCTCCCGAACACAACCCATTCTATGCTGGCTTTGGAAACAGAGACACAGACGAGATAAGCTACCTTAAAGTGGGCATCCCGCGGGGAAAGATCTTCATTATTAACCCAAAGGTACTCAATTCTTAAAATGAGAAACGCATTAGCAACATTTTGTGGAACAAACTATATGCCATAGGCTTCAAGAACTTTGATTGTTTGTTCGCATTTGACTTTGTCTGAAAATGTTTTGCTTATCCTAAATGCAAATGTGTGCCTTTTAAGCAATTGTAAACTTGCTTGTGAGAATTGCAGGGAGAAGTAGCTGTGAATCGTAGGATTGATACAAGATCATACACAAATCTTCATGCTCTTGTCAATGGAATGTTCCCAGCTACAACATCTGCAGAACCGGTATATATATATATCGAAATTTTATCTGTTTATTTCATCAAAAGATGTTTATGTTACAGATTCTGATGAAGTTTTTATAAAACAGGAGGCCTTTAACACATGGAACTTCTGGAAATTGCCTCCTCCAACGTTTATGTGATGATGATGATGATGATTAATTTGTCTTCAAGAAAATGCAGATTAGATGATAGAGATAACAAATTGGTGGTCTGTTTTTAACCAAAGAAAGAAAAAAAGTTGGTGGTCTTGTGTAGTTTTTTTTTTTTGGACACAAAGTAATTTTGTTCTTTGTTTGTTTTTTTGTTAGACTGGTTTCATATCACAGGTTGCTATGTATGCGCAGTTATACTTGTATATATATAAATATAGTAGATATAAATGTTGGACACTGTTCATTTAAACATTTTGAGGTTTAAGAGAATCATAATTATATTTAAATACATAGTTAATTGTATTTTCCTTTGTCATTATCTCAATGGCACTTGAAATATTGCAAGCTAATATTTAAGCTCAGACAAGCCGGTGGTTGGTAAGTTTGTAGAGATGCTTAGCTTTTGGCGACCTGCCGAAACCAATGAAGTTGTTTTACTCAGAAGTCAGAAGTAGATTAGCTTAGGCAAGGAAATCCAAAACTCCTAAGACCAAACGCAATGGAGCACTCAAGCCTAGGGTGTAAGTAATAAACAAATGCTAAATAATGTAGATTTCGGCTAAGACACAAAACTCGGTTGCAAGTTTACACCCGAGTGTAGAAGCCATGTGTACGAGTTTGGTTGGTTTTTTTTTTATAATAAAATCAACCCTATTTTAATAATAAAATCTCACTATTTTAATAAAAAAAATCCCACTAACACACCCACTCTTACATTATTTTAATAATAAAATTCCACTAACACACACCCACCCTATTTTACCATTGTGGATGCTCTAAGCATTAAGAGTTTTTTTTAAGCATAAAAGTTTAGTCACAATTATTTTTTTTTGTTTTAAAATCAAATTTAATACAAGTACAATATGCAATGAATGAATACATGTAAAAACTAGTGCACAGCTGGTAAAAACTGTTGGTTATAAATTTCAACTATTAGGAATTGATTTATCACAATTCGACTCGTAGTGTTTAGATATCATATGCATAAGATAGTTAGTGACAATCTTAGCAAAAAAAAAAAAAAAGATAGTTAGTGACAAAACAAGACAGGTACATTTCATAATAAAAGAGTACGAGAAGCATTATTATGCCAACCAACCCCCACGACAGACCAAGGTGACTCAAATGTAAATGTAAGAGCAAATGTAATAAATCCCAAAACTCCTAAGCATAAGATTCTTAACTTTCAACCACTCGTTTTATTTAATGTCACCAACTAAATCTTTAACTGAGTTTTGGATCAATATTTTCACTGCATAAATGTAATCACCTTTTGGAAGAATCTCTAAAAGACAAAATCGTCCAAACTTATTTCTCTTAATTCAAAAAAACATTAGAAATAAATAGAAAAACAAGTTTTAGAAACACTAATCTCCTACAAAACGTTTTTGCCTACATCAAAACTTTTATTTACTAGCTAAAGTCTTGTGGTTTAGTGGCGAATTTAGGTTCCATCCAAAGCATTATGTGACATAGACTCCTTAGTTCAATACATTACATTGGTGAGGAAACTAATTTACTCGCTCAAGTCCCTAGTCAAAAGAGATGTACATGCTTTGGTCCCGAACTTTAAGGATAATTTTTACTAAATTACTCAAAATTTTACCAATAAGATTAAAAAAAGAAAAAAAAAAAAAAAAAAAGCGAACATGGTGGTATAAGGCGTTACACTAAATTTACAAACCAATGGGTCAATGCCCCCTCGAATCCACTCATTGACTAATAAATCAATACATAAATACACACATCACATTACATCCTTCTCAATCGTTCTCTTCATCTTCCATTTCAATCTCAATCTCAAGATGCACACAAAAACCGACTCAGAGGTAACAAGCCTCTCAGCTTCATCACCAACTAGATCTCCTCGTCGTCCGGCCTACTTCGTCCAATCTCCATCACGTGACTCTCACGATGGAGAGAAGACAGCCACATCATTCCACTCAACACCGGTACTCACCAGCCCGATGGGATCTCCACCACATTCTCACTCTTCCTCAAGCCGCTTCTCCAAGATCAACGGCTCAAAACGCAAGGGCCATGGAGGAGAAAAACATTTCGCTATGATTGAAGAAGAAGGTCTTCTTGATGATGGAGATAGAGATGATGAAGCTTTACCTCGTCGATGTTATGTTTTAGCTTTCATTGTTGGATTCTCTTTGCTCTTTGCTTTCTTCTCTTTGATTCTTTATGCAGCTGCTAAACCTCAGAAACCAAAGATCTCAGTTAAGGTTAGTGAAAGATCTAAGAGTTGACTTATTATATCGAGATCAGATCTTTAGATCCAGAGTCATGGTTAAGTTTGTTAAATTGAATTTTTGTAGAGTATAACGTTCGAGCAACTTAAGGTTCAAGCTGGACAAGATGCAGGAGGTATAGGAACTGATATGATCACTATGAATGCGACATTGAGAATGTTGTACCGTAACACTGGCACTTTCTTTGGTGTTCATGTTACTTCTTCTCCGATTGATCTTAGTTTCTCTCAGATCACAATTGGTTCTGGAACTGTAAGTACTTCACAATCTAAAACTCATTTAAAATGTGTCTAATTCATGTTCATATCAATGTTGTCTGTTGCTATCACCAGATGACTTCTGATGTGTACATTGGTTTTTTTTTGTTTTTTTTTCGGTTTAGTTTTGGAAAAGTTTCGGTTCGGTTTAGTTTGGTTTGTCTTTCATCAATGTTGTCGGTGGCTAATGGCTATCATCATCACATGGGGGTTGATCAGAAGTGCACATTGAGTGTTTAGTTTATTTTGTTTTCATATGTTTAAAATATTTATTACCGACAAAAATCGAATTTTGTTTTGGATCAGTTTGGTTTGGCTTTTGATAAAAGAAATTTTAAAAAGTCTTTGTCGGTATATATTTAAAATTATTAAAAGTTTGATCTATTGTGGTTGTACTAAATTCATTTTTGATTTATTTGACACAAACATGTTCTTACAATATAGTTTTACAATATAGTTTTGATGACCCACATGAACCTCCAATTTTGACCTTAATGTTTTCTTTTTTACTTTTGTAGATTAAGAAATTTTATCAGTCAAGAAAAAGTCAAAGAACAGTGGTGGTGAATGTGATTGGAGACAAGACTCCTCTCTATGGAAGTGGCTCAACCTTAGTCCCACCACCACCTCCTGCACCAATTCCAAAACCCAAGAAGAAGAAAGGACCAATCGTGATCGTTGAACCACCAGCACCCCCTGCTCCAGTGCCAATGAGGCTAAACTTCACTGTTAGATCTCGAGCTTACGTGTTGGGGAAGTTAGTTCAACCTAAGTTTTACAAGAGAATCGTGTGTTTGATTAATTTCGAACACAAGAAACTCAGTAAACATATTCCCATCACAAATAACTGCACCGTTACATCTATTTGAAAGAAAGAAAAACATAGGCTCAAGAGTGCGGACAATGCCGTGTTGTGTTGGGTAGTGTGCCTATACATGTGTGGTGCGTGTGGCCTACCTTAAAGCAGAAGAATCATTATCAGTGGGGGTTTAATAATTTAATTTATGTAAGTGTTTTTGAGAGATTTTTGTTAATGATACAGTAGAGAAGAAGAATCACATTTTGTTCTTTTTGTTCTTTAATGCGAAGAAGTATCAACTTTTTTTTTATAAAAAAAATTCATATTTATAACTAGATGTTGTTTACAGGGTAGTGCTTCAAAATTTTTAATTTTGTTTTGGTTGGAAAAAGAAACATATTTTATTATTTATAAGCATTCAAAGGAAGGGATCAATAATATCCGAACTCAAAATTTGGAGAAATTTTAAATTTTTAAACTTTTACTTTTATTTCAATTTACCAAACATTAATATCTAAATTAAATCAAATATTATTTTTAGAGTGTTTGAAAAATTACTTATGCTAATATTTAAATCTATGTTATCAAACTTCAACACAAATTTTAAAAAATTTCCCGTATAAAACATCATCTTATAATAAGTCTATGCAATTATATATTACCATTAAAAGTAATTATTACTAGTCAAAGTAAATGCGATTATTTTGACATTATTCACGTAAATTAAGAAAAACTTAAAATTCTCTTATATTTAAATAAATAAATTGACTATCGAGTTTCCATTATACATTATATCCTTTTTATTAATCCTAATATGGAAAAATGAGATATTCTCTAGTCAAAATTTTACATTCAAAATGTATAAAAACAATATTAGTAAACAAATATAGAACACATTTATTGTGAAACGAATGGAATATAATTATTTTAAATTTTGCGTACACTATATAACATATGCTTTATATGAGTAAACATTAATGAAATAATAAAAGTTAGCTAAAGACTCAAATTCAATATTCAATTAAGTTTGGTCCATGAAAATAACAACACTAGGTACCCCTTCTTAACTATAAATACACACACACACACAGAGAGAGAGAGGAAGAAACAAAAACACTAGTCTCGTCAAGAGTAGGAAGAAGTATAGCTTACTACCTCTCCAATTATTCAACGAGTGAAGAACTTTCAAGAATTGAAGAAAGGGTTGATGATGAAAGTCAATATTTAGTAGACTTTCTTTATCAATCCTTTCTTTCTTTTTTTGGAAGTCATCTATCTCGCGATTATAAGCTTATGCCATCGTGTATAGTCCATATACTTTGAGGTAGAAATGAATACTGACATTTATCTTTCAATTGTTATCCAATTTATATCCATTTCGAAAAAATATCTGTAAATTTTGAATATGCGGGTAAGTATTGGATAGGGTATCAAAAAAATTTCAACTATTTGTCTTATGTCGTATTGTTATTAGACTCGTGAATACCGATTTTAAGTTATTTATATGAATTTTGCGTAATCTAAACATGTATTCTTTGATAATTTATTTTGCTATGTTCTTTGGTATGTGTGGCTAGTTATGTTGTTAGATTTTAGGGTTCAAGAGAAACTTATTGAATAATCGAGTAAATATATTGAATTTTGGATAATTCTTTGGAATTTTTATCTAGGTTATTTTTTTAATGCTAAATTTGGATTGATCACATAAATCTAAATACTAGGGGTAAAAACACACAAATATATTTAACGACATACTAGTAAGAAGTAAGAACCTTAAATGAGCAATACTTCTTTTAACAATGAAAGTTAAAAGTTAGAGGGTATCACGAATCACTGCACCGTGTGACCTCTATTTGAAAGAAAAAAAAGTATACATGAGAGTGCGAACGATGCCGTATTGCGTAGTGATCAGTGTGCTACATGTTACAGGGTAGTGTGTGTGGCCTACTCCAAAGCAGGAAGAATCATCATCAGTGGGGCTTTATAATTTAGTTTATGTTAATCTATATAAGTAATTGGGAAGTACATCTTTGAAACTCGGTCAAAAATGCCCATGGCTATATGAAAATATCATTGAGTTATTGACTAAAACGTTTTTATTATTGAGGGCAAAATTGTCAGAAAATTTCACTCATAGTCGGATAAAGACGCGGATCCTATGCGACCCGTTTAAAAAAGCACACGGATCCTCATATTGGATGATCTAGGCCGTCCATTTCATCTGTAAAAAAATCATGAGTTTACCCTAATTATTTTTTTCCTTCGCTTTCTGCCTTTCTCTCTCTTCAGCCTCTTTTTCTCTCTTACGATTCTTGGTCTCTCGCCTCTCTTTTGTTTTCGAGTAGATTGAAGCATGAATCAATTCAAGTTTTTGTGATCTCTTTTTATTTTTCATGTTGATTAAGATTAGTACAAGTTCCAGGATTTTATTGATGGGATAAAATTCAAAAACATGATAGTGAAGCGAAATAGAGAGAGAGCCGCACAAAATCAATAAAGATAGATTCAGATCGGAAACGAAAGAAATATTCGCTCTCATCCACAGATCGAACTGCGAAGGAGAAGAAAGACGATCATCATCATCACAGTGATACAAACAAGTCACAATCGCAAATCAAAACCCAAATAACTCAAATCAAAGCTTTATTTCTCCAAATATCCAACGAAACCCGAATCGATGTTCAAGGTAAACACCCAAACGGCTTACCGGCTCTCAAGGCGAGAGTACCCAGCAAGAAAAGTCTAAAACATTCAGAGAATTACAATGATTCGATAATGAAAATGAAAGACAAACGCGAACAGAAAGAAATGGGTGCCTAACGGCATTGTCGGCTTCTCTTGCCACCGCCTGCCACGCGTCGGCTCAGGATTGGACATTATTATTTGATTTTCTTTGCATTCACACGTGACAACTCCTCACACGTGCGACCTGCATCACAACTCCCCTCCTCCAAAGAACCTTGACCTCAAGGTTCAAGCAACAAACCCAGGGTATTTCTGCTGAAGATCAAAGAGAAACTCCCACGTTGCCTCCTCTGCTGGTTCATCAAGCCACTTGACCAAAACTTTTGTCACTGCCCTGCCTTGACGTTTAACCATTTGGCGCTCTAGAATCTGCTCAGGCTCCTTCTCAAAAACGTTTTGCATCACAGAAGGCAATTGAGAAGAGGTGGGAACATTACCAACCAGAACTCTCAGCTGTGAGACATGGAAAACAGGGTGAATCTGAGAGGTAGCCGGCAATTGCAGTTTATAAGCTGCTGCTCCACACTTGTCTATGATTTTATAGGGACCATAGAACTTAGGTGCCAGTTTCTGATTAGCACGCATGACCACAGAGTTTTGGCGATAAGGTTGGAGTTTCACATAGACAAAGTCACCAATAGCAAAGGTACGTTCAGTGCGATGCTGGTCAGCCATCTGTTTCATACGATGCTGAGTCCTCAACAAGTGAAACTTCAACAACTTCAGCATATTCTCCCTTTCCTGCAAGGATCTAGCCACCACAGCTACCTTAGACTCTCCTGGCAGATAAGGAAGATGGATTGGAGGTGCTTGCCCATACACCACTTCAAATGGAGTCATCCGGCTAGAAGTATGATAATTGGTGTTGTACCAATACTCAGCTAAAGCCAACCACTTACTCCACATCTCAGGCTGAGCATGACACATACATCTTAGATAAGTTTCTAGCCCTCTATTAACCACCTCTGTTTGGCCATCACTCTGAGGGTGATAAGCACTTGACATTTTCAGAGTTACTCCCTGAAGAGAGAAGAACTCTTGCCAAAACTCGCTTGTGAAGATCTTGTCTCTGTCACTCACTATTGAATTTGGGCATCCATGGAGTTTAAAAACATTGTCTAAGTAAGCTTGTGCAACTGTGAATGCAGTATAGGGATGGGCCAGCGCAATGAAGTGAGCAGCTTTACTGAGACGATCCACCACTACCATGATCACAGATTTCCCATATGAAGTCGGCAACCCTTCAATAAAGTCCATAGAAACGTCACACCAGATCTTGTCAGGAATAGGTAAAGGTTGGAGAAGACCACGTGATGCAGCATTATCACTTTTACACTGCTGACAGACACTGCAATTCCTGATAAAAGTGTGGATGTCCTTCACCATACCCTTCCAATAAAAGATACCACGCACCCTCTGATATGTCACCTCCCTTCCTGAATGGCCTCCAACACCCGAACAATGTAGCCATTGCAAAATGGTCTCTCGTAAGGAGATAACAGAAGGCACTACAATCTTATCCTTTCTGCGTAATATGCCCTGAACCCATGAATAATGTTTCTTGGAACCCGGTTTCAGTACAAGTGCATCAATTATCTCTTTTAAAACCATGTCGCTGGAGTACCCTTCCTGAACCTCCTTCAACAGATCGCATTCAGCCACTGACATTGCCATATGTAGCACTTCAGCTCCTTCTACTCTTGACAAGGCGTCTGCAGCTAAATTCTCCTTGCCTTGCCGATACTGGATTTCATAATCAAACTCCAATAGCTTAGGTAACCATTGTTGTTGAATGGGCGTGTTCAAACGCTGTTCCAGCAAATATTTCAGGCTTCTCTGGTCAGTCTTGATTACAAAATGGCTTGGCAGTAGATAATGCCTCCACTTAGTTACTGCAAAAATAACTGCCAAAAGCTCCTTCTCATAGATTGACAAATGTAATTGTTTTCCCTTTAACTGCCTACTAATGTAGGCCAATGGATGGCCTTCTTGCATCAGAACAGCGCCAATTCCATTGCTGCAAGCATCAGTCTCTACAACAAAAAGCTTGTCAAATAAAGGAAGAGCTAAAACAGGAGCATTGCATAAGGCAACTTTTAACTCATCGAATGCCTTTTTAGCCTTCTCAGACCATTGAAATGCATCAGTTTTAGTCAAGGCGTGCAATGGAGCAGCAATGACTCCAAAACCTTTGACAAACCTCCTATAATAGCCTGCCAGTCCAAGGAACCCCCTCAACTGCTTCAGGTTACTTGGTATTGGCCAATCTTGTACTGCCTGAACTTTGGCTGGGTCAGTTGCTATGCCCAGAGCACTGATGAAATGGCCCAAATACTCAACCTTAGGGACAGCAAAAGCGCATTTGCTCAGTTTAGCAAATAGGTTGTTTTGTCTCATCACTTCCAACACGCTCCTAAGATGTTGTTCATGCTCCTGCAGTGATGAACTATAGACCAAGATATCGTCGAAGAACACCAGGACAAACTTACGCAGATAAGCTTTAAAGACAGAGTTCATAAGCCCTTGGAAGGTCGCTGGTGCGTTTGTAAGACCGAAAGGCATTACCAAGTATTCGTAATGGCCGCTGTGAGTCTTGAAAGCCGTTTTGTGAATATATGTCGGATCCATCCTCACTTGGTGATAACCTGCCCGTAAATCAATCTTGGAATATACCAATGAATTCCCTAATTCATCCATTATATCTTCAATCAAGGGAATTGGAAAGCGATCCTTCACCGTCATCCCATTAAGTTCTCTATAATCAACACAAAGTCTCCAACTGCCATCTTTTTTTTTCACCAACACCACTGGGGATGCATACGGACTGGAGCTAGCTTGTATGGTGCCTCCCTTCAGCATATCTTCCACAATATTATCTATCTCATTCTTCTGGTGTAAAGAGTACCTGTATGGCCTCTGATTTACAGGATTGGAACCCTCTAACAGCTTGATCTTATGATCATGATGGTTTCTAAACGGTGGCAGTTCTTTAGGTTCCTCAAATACATCCGGAAACTCCTCAACCAACTTCTCAGCTAAAGAACCACCATTATTGCCCACTGACAAGGCATTGACGGTGCACAACTCCCCACTTTCATCAGTATCTGACACTTCCTGCACATGCAGCATAGCTAGTTGTATCTGGTTATCTTGCCATTTCTGCAACTTCTGAGCTTTAACTTCCCTGACTGAACCATTTTTAATTCCATTAAGCAGCACCTTCTGATCTTTATATTTAAAACGCATCTCTAACGCCTTAAAATTCCACGTGATATTACCCAACGTTTCTAGCCATTGCACCCCTAAAACCATGTCAACTCCCTGTAATGGAATCAATAAAATGTCTGAGTCAAAAGTTGTATGCTGAAATCCCCACTCAAAACCTTTAACCTTGCCATCCACTTTCAATCTTCTCCCATCAGCCACACATACTTGAGTTAAACCAGCCTTATCCACTTTACAACCTAGCTTCACTGCCACTTCAGTATCCAAGAAATTATGAGTCGATCCTGAATCAATCAACACAAAGATCACCTTCTTGTCATAAGTACCCTTGACCCTCATGGTGCAATAATCTGAGATTCCAGAAACTGCATTAACTGATATCCTAGGCATTGGTTCATTCACAGGACACACTGATTCCTCCTCTTCACTCAATTCTTCCTCAGCATCCTCAAATTCTTCATCCACATCCATCCGGAACAAGGTTTTCTTATGAGCTTCTTCATAATGTTCTGGAGTGTATTTCTCATCACATAAGTAACAAAGCCCTTTTGATCTCCTATCATTCATCTCTTGCTGTGACAACCTTTTGGTGGGATGCATACTGGCCTTAGGATTAGCCTTGACTGGGTCTGCCACTTTCTCCTTCAGAGTACCAGTAAATCCCAGCGACTTCACACCTTTTGAACCCCAATTTGTAGCCACAGACTGTTTAGGATGTGCCTTTTCATATGTTTTTGCCAATAAGTAAGCATGTCTAACCGTTTGTGGTTGAAACATCTTGACATGCATATGCGTATCAGTCTTCAACCCTACCAAATAAACACTCACCAAGTAATCCTCAGGGAGCTTTAACCTTGTTCTGAGAGTCTCAAATTTTTGGTGGTAATCCCGAATTCCTTCTGTTTCTTGAAGCTTCTTCAACTCAGCCATCGGATCATCATCATCATCCTCAAACATCTCTTTTAAGAACTGCACATAACTCTTCCAATCATGCAATACACTCAAACCAACATCATATTCAATGAAGTTCTGGTGCCACTTAGATGCGAATCCATCAAAATGAATCGATGCCATCTTAACCTTTACGTCAGGGTGTGTATAGTCCACTCCAAAGAACTGCTCAGCCTTAAACAACCAACTCTTAAGATCTGTTCCATCAAACCTGGGAAACTCAACCTTCCCCATCCGAGTCATAAGACCTTGACCCTGACGACCTTCGGCACGATACTGACCATCTTCGGACCTCCGATCACTTCTCGATCTTTCCAAACCCTCGGATCCGCTTCCCTTCACCTTCTGTGAATCCGGCGAGTAACGATCTATGGTAGATCGATCATCGCACAACTTATCATCCTTCGATCTGTTCATAACCGCCATAAGCTCAGAAAACTGCTTCGCCGTGGCTTTTTGCGCTTCAAGGGTTGATTTCTGCAAATCCTCCATCATCTCTTCCATTCGCGTCATCCTCTGTTCCATGGGTTCATCTCCATCGATTCCCTTACCCTTCAAATCACCATCTTGTGCTCTGGTTTTCGTCACCATTTTCGTCCAATGAAAGACTCGGCTCTGATACCTTTGATACAAACAAGTCACAATCGCAAATCAAAACCCAAATAACTCAAATCAAAGCTTTATTTCTCCAAATATCCAACGAAACCCGAATCGATGTTCAAGGTAAACACCCAAACGGCTTACCGGCTCTCAAGGCGAGAGTACCCAGCAAGAAAAGTCTAAAACATTCAGAGAATTACAATGATTCGATAATGAAAATGAAAGACAAACGCGAACAGAAAGAAATGGGTGCCTAACGGCATTGTCGGCTTCTCTTGCCACCGCCTGCCACGCGTCGGCTCAGGATTGGACATTATTATTTGATTTTCTTTGCATTCACACGTGACAACTTCTCACACGTGCGACCTGCATCACACAGCAACAAGCGTGGGAAGAGGAGCAAGAGGAGCAAGATGGCGTCCAGAGACCAAAATAAGGCGTCGCACATTCTGATTTTTTTTTCAACAGGTTCTTCTTAGATATCATCAAAATTTCACGTTTGTAAAACAGGTTAGTCGTCAATCCGATCATCAACAGGTTTTTAGTCAAATTTTCCGTTTGCTTAAATCAATTTTAAGCGTTTTATTGTTCTTCTCAGAGACTCGCAGGGTTTCTTCGTTTTCTCATCTTCAATCTTCGTTTTCTCATAAGATTGGATACAGATTGCCAGAGATCACTTCTCTAATTCAAGTGGAGATCAGAATTTTTAGGTAAAGATGATGTTTGTTAGCCATGAATTGTTGCATAGTTCATTTGAAAACTCGCGTCGTCATTTATGCAGTGAAAGAAGAATTGGGAGCACTAAATAAGATGCGTGAAGCGCTTCAAGATGAGGTATGAGGTCGTTTATGTGTCCATATAGGTTGTTTGGTAGATATTACATATTCATAAGTGATCGAAAGAATTTATGGGGTAGTTTTAATGTTAAGGTGCTGGTGGTGGAAGAGAGATAGGAAGAAAAAGAAGTAGTGTGCTCAGAGCTACAAAAAAGTCTAAGGTATGTGTTTTCTATATCTTTTAAATCCGAAAAGTTTTTATTATGGATTGGTTCTCATTCGAAGTGGTTAAGCCAGAGATTAGAAGATATGTTGATCAATGAAAAGAAACTGGTTTCACAACGCTGAAAAGAATAGGCAAAGGTAAGCATCGGTCGGCTCCAATTTTCAAAGTTAGATTGTTAGGTAATTTTTGTTTGACATGTGGTCTATGTTTGTGGTAGCTATATAAATCATTTTCAAGGGTTAGAGAGTGCACGGACAACCTGAAAGACTGTGAACATGAACTTCAGGTTAGTTTCTAAAATTTCACACTCTCGCTACCATTTTGAATATGCCGGTTTAGAGTCATCACTATAGTGGTCTACGAGTTGAATTTGGAGAATGGTTATTGATATTGACACCCTGGTTAGGTAACTATTTATATTTTATTTGCTTTACCACATAAAAGTATCGTAGACAGCTTTGCAGCTAAGGAAATCGCAACAAGGTTGGCATATTCACTCAAGTTCATGGGTCTGATTAAAAGTTTTGATTTTTGTGAATTTTGCAGAGAAGACACACCGTTTTGTAGTGAAGAGTTCTGACAAGAACATATAAAGCAAAAGAGAAGAAATATAATCTGTGTTATTCTATGAAATCAGCTATGAGAAGGAAAGAACAAAGAAGCTCTTCTTCTTCTCCAACAAAACGAAGAACTCTATGAAGATTCAAACTCTAATGGAGGAGATACGTTTGGAGTCAAACAACGTTTTAAAGATCGATCAAAGGTACAAGATGATTCAATTACACCATTTTGATTTGTGTTTTTGTTCTTTTTGTTCCAATTTTGGATTTTGACTTCTGTGCCAATTTATGTTACAGAAAGTTTTTCAGACAAGAGAGTTATTGTCTAAACAAGCTGTACAAACGCGTGAGATCTTATCGAAACAAGCCGTTAAGATCGCTAAACAAGCTGAAGAACATGAGAGATTCATCAATAAGGTATCTTTTTCTTTTTTTTGGGCTAAAGGTTTTTTTTTTATTCAATATTTTAGCAATGAATATGTTTAATTTTCATTCTTTGGTTTTGAAAATTTTTTTAATGTAATGTTTTAAGCTGACTTACATCTTTTCGGTCCGGGATAGAGACATGTTCATGGGTCTAATTAAAAGTTTTGATTTTTATGAATTTTGCAGAGAAGACACACCGTTTTGCTCTGAAGAGTTCAGACACGGACTGATTGGAAACAAAACAACAAATTCATCTTTTGGAGGGTCACAGTCATCATTAAGTGGTTATAACAACAGTAATCGTAACTCAAATTCTTGGGATGATTGGGGAGAAGAGAAGGATACCAAAAAAGAAGCAGCACCAAACGTGTCGACTTCTAATGATGATAACGATGATGATTGGGCTGGTTGGGATGATAATGATGCCAAAGATGATGATACAACACTTTACTATCATACAATCGCAATAACACTATTCTCTAATCACAGGTTTGCCAGCATAATGATGAATGAAGTTGTACAATTAAGGAAAAGCAGAGCCTCTGGTCTTCGCTGCTCCGTCACAAGAGAGAGCAGAGTGGTTATCTCAACCATTAAGCCATCATAGGTCCTTCTTTCCACATATCAATTGCTTTGGCGTTCAATCAATCGATCGCCATTATTTGTTCTTCTACAATATAGTTTCATTTATATTTGTACAAGCTTCATAGAGGACTGCTTACTAAACTACTCGGGTTAGTCTTCAGCTCTTTTTTTGAGATTCACATGTTTTTTTTTGTTCGGTTACTATGATACGCAATTTATGTCGGAAAATGGTGTTGCTATGCGGAGATGAACAGTTTTAAATATTATCACGTCTTTCTCATTAAATATTGTTATACCAAGCAATGTCTCAAAGTTTGAAACTTAAGGTTGGCTAAAGTTTGCTTAACGATTACGATGCAGCTGAGTTTATGAGTTCATGTCATATTTTCATTTTACGTCTCATTTCATGTTTGTATTTTAATTATATAAGTTAAGGAAGGTAAGTTTGTTTGTATTTCATGTCATTGGTTTCGACGGAAAATTTACGGGTTCACGTTTTTTACCGGAAATTTGTGGAATCACGTTTTCGGCAAATATTTTATGGATACAATTTTTTTTTGGGCAGAAAATTTACGGATTCATATTTTTATGGAGAACATAGCGGATTGACATATTAAACACGAAAAATATAGATTCACGTTTTTCACGAATAACTTAGGAATTCAAATTTTTAACGGGAAATTTGTGGATTCACGTTTTTAGAGGGAATATGTTCATACTTTTTTTGGAAATATGCAGGTTCATCTTTTTAGCTGGAAATCTGCGAGCTTATGTTTTTTGGCGTCAACTTTAGGGATTTTAGTGGCGAAATCACGTCATCGAACATAAATTTACAAAATTGAACTTTTGGCAAAAAAATTTGAAGAAATTTAAATAAAGGATCTTAGTTTGACGAAATTTGCAGATTCGTAGTTTAAGAGAAAAATTGTTGGATCTTTAGTTTTGGCGGAAAATATACGAATTATCGATTTGTCGAAAAAATTAGTGATTTACTTTTTTGACGGAAAACTTGCGGAAAATTGCTACCACATATTTGCCAACCGAAACATCAGCCCGTGCTGTAAGACGGGTTATATATACAAATTAATTGTAAACAAAAAAATACAACACGCATGTAGCGAAAACCAATCTATGAAAAACAAAACAATAAATATAAAAACATAACGACCATATACAAAAAAACATCAGCCCGTGCTGTAGCACGGGTTATTAACTAGTGATACAGTAAATGAGAAGATTCACATTTTGTTATTTTTGTTCTCTTTTTTTTTTAATAATTTTTATTTTTGTTCTCTAGCGCAAAGTATCAACCTCTTTTTCCTTATTCGTATTTATAATTATAATCGTAAATATTATCTGTCGTATATGCATGATTAAATTTTATTGAAAAAACTTATAATATATATATATATATATATATATATCTAATGTATATATTGTTTATATTTTTCAATAATAATTTTTTTTTCAATCACATATTAATCAAAAAATGACTGATTGGTAACTAAATTTAGAGGATAAAAGTTTACGTAAAAGATCTATCATGATAACATTTTTTATTAATGTAAATTTTAACTTTTTAAAATTTTTAAATATACATATAAAATTGGTATCGTAATAATAGCCACCGTAGAAGTGTCTCGCCTCTTCATTAAGAATTACAAGATCTCTCTTGGGCACTTGAATACCTACGGGAGCCAAAGAATAGTATATATGCAACCTTCAGAATGAAATGGTCCAATCTTTTGAGTATGACTACTTCACCACTCCCCATTGGACTCTTTGTTGCTTTAAAATCTCATTTCCCCTATTTTATTTAATATTGTGTTAATTTTTTAATCTCTCAAGTCATGTAAGATTGATTTACTGGCCCAAAAAAAAAAAAAAATCATGGAGACAAATTTTCTCTATTGTAGGTTTCATCCCAAAGGTGGCTCAAAATTTTAACTTTTGAATTTGTTTTGGTTGAAAAGAAAGCAAACCTATTTCAATCTCTATAAAAGACATATCAGAATTTATGTTAGCTCCTAGTAGCTAGTTGACACTTTTTTAAGCATTCGAAGGAAGAGATCATCAATACCCGAACTCACAATTTGGAGAAAAGTTAAATTTTGTAATTTTTACTTTAATAATAAATTACAAAACAATATCTAAAATTGAAATCAAATATTATTTAAAAGAGTTTTTGAAAAATTACTGATGCTAATATTTGAAACTATATAATCAAACTTAAAAAAAAATTTCGCCCAAAGCATCATCATGTAATAAGTATATGCAATTAGTACTATTCAAAGTAAATATTACTAGTCAAAGTAAATGCCATTGTTTGGACATTATTTACGTGAATTAAGAAAAACTTAAAAAAAATTTATATGATAAAAAATAACGAATTGACTACCAGGATTGCGCCATATTTTATACTTTTTTATTAATTCTAATATGGAAAAATGAGTTATTTTCTAGTCAAAATTTTACATTCAAAATTTAAAACAACAATATTGGTAAAAAAGTAAAACACATTTATTGTTAAACAAATAGAATATAATTATTTTTATGTTGGCATAGACTATATACCATAATCAAATTCAATATTCAATAAAGTTGGTCCATTAAAGTAACAACACTATTGGCATCCCTTCATAACTATATATATATATATACACACAAATAGAGAGAAGGAGAAACAAAAACACTATTCTCATAAAAAATAAGAAGAACCTATAGCTTACTTACCTCTCCAACTATCAAACGAGGAAACGACTTTCAAGAATTGAAGAAAGGGTTAATGATAAAAGTCAGTCTTTGTGACTTTAGTTATTAAACCTTTCTTTCTTTTCTTGTAAGTCATCGATCTCGCAAGTTTAAGTCTGTCATCATGCATACTCTATATAATTCGAGTTTGAGATGAACACTGATTTTTATCTTTGATTTGTAATCCGTTTATATCTATTTTAAAAAAAAAAATTGTAATTTTTGAATATGCAGATAAATATTAAATAGGGTTAAATTTTTTTCAACTATCTGTCTCAAGTGGTATCATTATTCGATTTGTAGATATCGATTTTAAGTTATTTATATTAATTTGTATAGTTTATATATATATATATATATATATTTTTTTTTTTTATAATTTCTTTTACTACGTCTTTTGGTATGTGTGGCTAGTTATATTGTTGGATTTTAGGATTCAAGGGAAAAGTATGGGATGATTGAGTAAGGATATTGAACTACACAAATATTTTTTTGGAATTTATATTTTAAAGCTAGAATTAGATTGATCACCTAATCAGTTTTTTGGTTTAATTGATCACCTAAACTTAAATCCTAGGGATTAATGCGCACCAATATGTTTAACGACATACTAGCTAGGAATTAAGAACCTTAGATATTGAGCAATACTTCTTTTAACAATGAAAATGAAAATTTATGACTGTTTAACTTTTTTAAGTTCAAACAAAAGTTTAGGAGTTATATAATTTCGGCATAAGGATTAATGAATTTGAATTTTTTTTATTAATGTTCTAAGTTTTAAGGCGGTTCTTAATGTTTCCCTTATAAATTGTTTTGCTTATGCATTGTTACCGAATGCTTTAATCGGGCTTTGCGAGGCTATTTCGACCTGACACAAGCTCCGTCCAAGAGACTGTTTTCTTAAAAAATTAGCAACTCGTTCATTAGAACTAAAGACCGTCGACGGCTACAAAGCGGTCAACATCGCTATTAGGGAAAACGCAATAGAGACGAGTCATGACCGTGCGGCGGCGGAGACGAATGGCGACCAGCAACAAAGACGAGTGTCGTCGACTAACAGCGAAGATAGAGACGAGTGGTGAGTCTGGTGACTAGCGACGACAGCTATAGTTCTTGTTCCTGTTTTATTATATTGGAGTTTTATTACTTGCTTTTAAAGTTTATTTTTATCTCTAATATTAAATTAAAATGGCATTATTTAATAAGATAAATTATTTTATACAAGGGTTACATGTTTTTCTTCTTAGGATTTCTGCTATTCTAATTATCAATGTTCTAAAATACCTCTAATTATCAATGTTCTAAAAACTAGTAGATCATGCTGTCATTTAATTACGCGATTTGAAAACAGAGAAATCACCTTTTTCATAACCTCCAATTCATTTAACGACATAGACAAGGAAATCATCAACACCATCAACGTGAGAAGACACCGGAAAGAATTCAAAAGTCTTATGAGTTATTGGCTCATTTGAAGATCTTTTCATATGAAAAATGTATTTTATTTTTTGTTTTTTAATCTTTTTTTTATAAAGAACTAAATGTATTGATGATCAAAATGTAATTTCAAATTCTTTTCATTTATATGATACTTACCTTTTATCCAAAAAAAAACCTCTTAACGTAATAATATGTCAAAAATTAGCCCAAAAAAAAAAAACGTATTATGTCAAAACATCGTATCACTATACACATAAAAATGCAAAAATATTGGATGAATATTTTTTTTGGTATACTGTTAATTTAAGTCACTTTCGTAGGTGTTACTGTTAATTAATAATGAAATGAATAATTTGTCATTTTAAGTAATTTTCCAAATAATATAGTAGAGAGTTGGGACTTAATTTGAGTAGAGCCGAAAAATCAGAATCGTCGTCAGAGGTTGAAGAAAAAGAAGAAGATGATATTGAAGACGCTATTATTTATACAGTATGTAAGTATGTTGTATACAACCGATCATATATCTTTTCACCAATAATAAGTGTGGAAAAGCACCAAATAAGTAAATAATTAATGCCAACATAGTGATCTGTCTTCGTAACGTATTTAGAAGACATCAAAGAAAGTAAAGATGTCTTTTCATCGTTTTCTTTAACATTAGCTTTTTGCAATGCCAACAAAAAAATAGATAAGTTATCACGAACTGTCCGTGTGTATCCGCATATTATTCGATATGTAAAAAATGTACTATTTTGGCTCATATAACCTTTCTATTAATATAAATTGTTGTTAACAAAAAAAAAAAAGTAAATAATTAATGCCAAATATAAACATTATACTCGAGCACAGCATTTCCACTAGTAGTATTGAACGTAAAAGTCTTGGCTTGTGCATATCCTCTTCCGAACCTGAAAGCTCCCGTACCTCCAAAGATCGGCATCTCTCTTACCTTCGAGATTACCAGATTCCGACCAGACATCGAGAAACTGCTGCCGGAAAATTCACCCTTTGTGAAAACAAAGTTAATAGCCATAAGAAGACCTAACTTGTTCTGGTCAGCCGATGCGAATAGTCCCTGCGCTCTCCCAACTTCCTCTGAGGTTATTTCAGTCCCCACCGTCAATACATCGTCAACAACTGCAACCAAACCGAAACCCGTTGCAGAGGAGTTTGTGATGGGACCTGTAGCGACTACGACGGAGGTTGGTTTGTCTCCGGAGACAATGTCGTGCATGTAAAAGTGGAAGTGGGTTAGCTTCTCCAGTTTATGTCCTGGATATGGTTCCTTCACTGTTGTTGAGAAAGCTTCAGATTCTGTAATGGTAGTGGCGAGAAGAAGAGATAAGAACAGAGGAAGAAGAAGGCTAGCCATTGTAAAGATGGTTGTTGCTCTACAAAGTCAACTGATGTTTGAGGCTATGTGTGAAAAATGTGATGCGAATGAATAGTTGATTGCATAATTTATACACAAAACACAATTATTGATTGGAAGTACGAATGTATAAAATAACAGATTAGTTAACCACACAGCTAGCGATAGATGCGACATGCTAACAAAAATCCCATTACCTTATAAGAAATTTTCACAAAAAGCACTTATGTTGACCAATCTTTCACATTTTGGCAAACATGAGTTTGCCTCTCACCAAATAACCACAAGAAAATTTTTAGACAAAAATGCCCTTATAACTTAACTGTATCTGTTTTGTTTCTTTGTCCAACTGTTGACTTTGGAAAACTGCATATTATATTAGTTATAAAAGAAAGAGAATAAAGTTTTTGTTTCTGTTCTTCTTCTTCACGAGAAAGAAGAACTTAAATTTGGGAAAAATCTTCATTGCAAAATTTCACTCCTTTTCGATAATAATAAGGGTAGATAATATGATTTCGTATTTATAAGTCTGGGTATTTGGGGAATAGACCCACGAGAAGAATAAAAAGAGAGGCAAAGTTACAAAATACAAATCTCGGATTTTGTTCAATTCAAGATCTCCGGCAAACAATAGATAAGGTATTGGTGAAATTTATCTTTCAATTGACGTTGGTACTTGAAACCCAAATCTTGGAAAACATTTTTTGAAGATCTATGATTAATGAAATTTTTTTTCGGATTTCCCATTTGGAAACCAACTTTTCGTGTAAAATTAAAGAAATTCAAGATATGTGTAAGGATGTGTACGTATTTGCGGCTGGTGGAAAAAAATTGTGTTTATCTAGTTGTGTACATAGTCACTGGAAAAACGATTTTTCGAGATCTACTTTTTATGAATTTTTGTCGGATTTCCCAATTAAAAACCAAATTTCCACCACAAAATATTGAAATTCGATATAGGTGTAAGGTTATGTACGTATTTGCGGCTGGTGGAATTTTTTTTGAAAACCTTAGTTATGGTGTATGTTTGTATCACTTGTCCATTGTTGCGGTGTACGTTTGTTAGAATATCAATAATCCACAATCTGCGAATTCATAAACTCTCTACATTAGATACTTTATTGGTTGTGAATCTGATATAGTTTTGCAGAACATATTTTGCAGGGGTTTGGAGCATGGAGGATGTTAATCCAACATACAACTTCTCACTTGTCATGCTAATTTCTACTTCCGTCGCATGAGCTCGGACATTGTCTAAATCATCGAACATTGGAGCATCATCATTATCTAATATATTTACCTCAACACTTAACATTGTAGTGAAAGAATTATAAACTACGTAAGACTCTTCCAACGTGACAATCTCATTCTCCACCCCATTCACGTCACCTCTATTATGCCATTCTGTATCAGTGTACGTCGAACATCCGGCTGTGTACGTACATCGTTTGCGGCTGGACAAAAAACATTAGAAACCCTAATTGTAAATTTGAATTTGTTTCGTGTACCAATAATATATTGAATTGCAGTGTACGTACATATGTTGTATTGTATACTTCAAAAACTTTGTTGGTGGATGTGAAATAGTTTTGCATAACATATTTTGCAGGAATTAGAGGTATAAATCCGATAGTAGATGTTAATGCTAAAGACTATAAGAATGCAATTCTTATTTTCGAACTATATATTATTTTAACGACTCTTGTATTATATTTAATATTTATGTTATTTATATTTGGACTTTTTTTAACTTACATTTACAAAATTTAAATGGTCACGGTCATATATGAACTTTGTGAAATTACAAATGTATATATGTACATAGCTATGATAATTTTATTGTGTACGTACTTGGAAATATCAAAGCATACATGTAGGCTTAGTCATTTTACTTTTTGTCCATATTTACCAACTCTAACCAACCATCCTACATGAACAGATAAGACATCCATTACAATGAGTTGACACTAATTATGTACTTACTGCATAGATATTTACTTCAAAGAGCATTAAACCTAACCACAAATATGCTTCTAGTAATTTAAAAGTACATAATTACTACTAATATTTCTTACATCATACTAAACATTTTCTGGTACATCTTTATGGATTGGATTAGTTGGAGCCGGGCTTTCCTTTCGCACTCTATTTCAGGTCTCTCTAATGAATTGCTAGCGAAATTGCTAAAAAAATGGCAGACAAATGTTAGTGGTGTGTACGACATCTCTAACAAGGAGAAAAACAAGGGAAATATATCATCTATTGGTCTGACGTCTCGGAAGATGCAAATATCTACAGCTTTTGTAGATATCCCGACGACATCCATATATCAAATCGTGATCCTATTACCATCAACTGAGATCGTTGTTGTCGACTAAATTTAAGAAATAATTTTTTTTTTAATTTGGTTATTGATGAATTTTATTTATTCTAACATGTTATTAATATTTTGCATATAGTTTGTAAACTCTCTAAACCCTATGCAAATATTTACAACATAATAATAACTTAAATGTACACGATAATAATAACTTAAACGTATACCAATGCACCCATCAATTACCTTTATGAACATCATTATCAGGAATACAATCCATAAACCCTAAACTCATATACGTACACGATAATAATGATAAAACGTACACGTTCAAACGAACATATAGATACACAACAAAACGGAAGAGGTTTCCAAGTAACGAGTTAAATAAGAGATTATTGGCATTCAATTATTTATCTATTAAATAGGATGCATATTACGTGAGAATATAACAAGTATTAAGCTTATACGATCAACCAACTATTCGCTACTATACTATGCCTTTTAGTATTCTTGTACGTCAAACATTCACCTTCACATACTTTCTCTTGTACACAGTTAGTGGTGTACGTACATTTATCAGATGGTTGAATGTCACAGTTCTTCTCCAAATCATTGTTGTTTGGTCCATCACGTACACAAACATTAGTGTACATACACATTTCAAATAGACGCATGAACTCTTATAGGTTCCACATACAGTTGAATGTCACCTATTTTAATGGGGTATTTATTATTTTTCTCTAAATTTAGGAAGATGTCTTAGATTAGAAATATTATAAAAGTTTTCTTTTTTATAAATCACATGTTATTCAACGAATGATTTCAAAATTTCTTTCAAAATTATTTACAATCCTATGTTATTAAAAATAGAATGTCTGTCAAATCATTCAACATCATTTACAATCCTTTATTATTCAATAAATGATTTATAATTAATTTATATCAAATCCAATGTTACTTGAAAAATTAGTTAAATCAAAAATTAATCATCTTTTAACAAAAGGATTTTAAGAAAGATTAATATAAGAGATTTTGGATACACTTTTAGTTGAGAATAGAGGCAACAAAGTTTCACTTCTAGGGATGTGATTTGGAGAGATTCCACCAAAATTTAGAAATATCGTCTACCGTTTTGACGTCATGAAAAATACTAATATCTATAGACTTTGTAGCGATCCCGGCAACATCCATGTAGCCGGTCATGATCCTATTAAGTGTTTAATTTGCACGTTTGTAAAAGGATGCAGTATCTCTACCATTATATTTATCCGTATACGATTTAATTGGAAGACTAGATGCATCACAAAATCCACCAATATCAAACCCAAAATCTCACAAATATACAAGATGTAAAATAGAGATTTTGTACGTACATATACAAATTATCTAGAATCATCTTCAATAATATGATTCAATGTAAAAAAATAATTATAAATTAAAATACAATATTAAAAAATAAGAAAATGGATCTTAAAAGATAGAAAAAATTAATCTTAATATAAAGTATGAAAAATAAAAAATAATTATAAAAGTGAAAAGAAACCAAATATGTAAACAAAAGGAAATGTAAATCATTAAACTCCCTCTGACAATCTCTTTTTTTATTAATATTTTTATCTCCTTGCTTTTTCTTGTAGCAAATAGAAATTCGTGTACAGTAGCCGAATTGTGCATTGCACCAATTACTTCACAACCAAATCGTACACAGTAGCATTTTTCATTACATTTCGTTCAGGGGTATTTTTGTCCAAAAAAATGCAAGTGGCTAAACCGTGAAAGACAAACTTGACTTTGTCAAAATCTGATTAAAATTGTGGGCCCGTGGCCATTTCATGAAAATTGCCCATATCTTATCTAAAAAAATAAATAAATTATAGTATTTAAGAAGAAAAAATTAACATAACGTTTTTGGTATAAGAACTTATATGTATGTTTATATTTATCTATTACATACCTAACTTATATATAATTATATTTATAAGAAATTATATGTACTGTATATATATTTATGTCACTTTAGTAGGTGTTCCTGGTAATTAATGAAATAAAAAATTTGTGTCATAAAGTAAATTCCTAAATAATATGGCACAGAGCGGATATCCTTAATTTTGGTGATATATGTGATCCACTCTACTTCGCCCGGATAATCACTTTTACGATCCAAATTCGTTTCGTAAATAACCGGATATTCGGATAGCCGGATTTTCGTTAAAATCTGAATGATTTTCCGAATATTCGATCCGCTTCGTAAATGTTTTAATATAATTATAAAAATAAAATAAAAATTAAAAAGAGTCAAAAATTTTACCCAAAATTATTAATACTTTAACTAAAAAAAAGTTTCTTTATTTGTTAAATTTTAATATTTAAAATTTTATTTTGATAAATAGAAATTTATAAAATTTACATATATATATATATATCAATATGTATATGTATTTTGGTTCGGAGCGGAGCGGATATTCATCTTTTAAAATTTTAATATTTGTGATTTAATTCGATTTCGACGAATATTAATTTTTAGTATTTAATATGCTTCGTAAAGTTATGGATATTCAGATTTCTCGAATTGAATCTAACAAGATATTTTGCCCCGTCTAAAAATATACAGTAGAGAGTTGGGCCTTAAATTGAGTAAAGCGGCCCAATAAACAAAAGGTGAAGAAAATACTAAAAATTGCTAACGAAAATCAGAATCGTCGTCACTCGTCAGAGGTTGAAGAAGAAGAAGATGACACTGAAGAAGCTTGACGCGAATCCATCAACCTTAGAATCAGTGTTAGACGAATTGAAATCGAACGAAGCTAATCGTAGCAAAATCAATTTCATCCTCTTCCTCGCCGACAACGAACCCACCACCGGAAAAAGCTGGTGTCCAGGTCTCTCTCTATCTCTTAGGGTTTTCTTCATCCAATTTCAATCGATTTCATCATCTTGATCAAATCTATGGTTTCGTTTGGTGAATCAGACTGTGTTAGAGCTGAACCTGTGATTAACAAAACTCTAGAGGAATCTCCAGAGGATGTGAATCTTATTCGTGCTTACGCCGGAGATAGACCGACGTGGCGAACTCCGGCGCATCCGTGGAGAGTTGATCCACGGTTTAAGCTAACCGGAGTACCAACGCTTGTTCGTTGGGATGGTGATTCTGTTAAAGGACGGCTTGAGGATCATCAAGCTCATCTTCCTCACTTGATTGTCCCACTTCTTAAGCCAACGACATGATTTGATCGATTTCGCGGTAAGTGTTTGTTCTTTTGGTTTAGGTTCAATGAATCTTTGAATCTTGTTAGAATTCTGATTGATGATTGTTGTATGTTTCAGGGACTATTGTGGGATTGGGGATCAAGTATCTTATATATATAGTTTTCGTTGTGTTGTTTTCGAATAAACCCTTTACAATGTGAAGGAGAATGTGATTGAAGTGTGTTTCTTCGATGATCTGTATGATTTCGTGCTCAGTGTACTGGTACTTTTCGAATAAATTATCGTTGATATTAGCTGAATTTCGGATTCTAGACTCCAGATTTCTACTTGTTTGGGTGTGAGTTTATGATTGTATAGGTTTTATCAGCAAATCAAAGCTCATTGTGGGAGATTGACTAAGTAATAAGAGCACGGAGTTGAAGACTTGTGTACTTCTCGAAACTGGCTTCGTTTGGTTTTGTTCTTTGCGGTTAGTCCAGGAATGAGAAAGGTAATGCTACCTTCAGTTCATGTGGCTAATTGTGGAAGCAGATGGCTCTCATTTCCAGTAGAGGAACAATACTTTTCACATAACATTTCAGAAATATCTTCTATTGATTTTATGCAACTCTGTTCTGTATCTTAGAGGACTGTCTTCCACTAGACAATGCTCGCATTGATTCCTCTGATACTTCGATAATATTGACCAGGAGTTGCAGAGGCAAGGTACCGAAATAGATTTCGAGAGATTTAGGTGATTTTGCATGACACCCTACAAATTTTCCATATTTAGTATTTAGAACATGATCAGTTAAAGTACCGTATTGTTTGACTTCTATACATATTCGTCGAGTTATATCTCCGAAGCAACGAGGATTTTTGCGCGTTCTGTTTGAGCAGGATGTATGCTACCTTCTTATTGGGTTATCTTAATAAAGTTATGTTTGTGGAGATTAAGTCGAGCCGAGTAAGAGAATGGAGGAACACGAACAAGCTTACAATAAGTTAAGTTGTACTCTTTTCAAGAAGCTTGTCTTTGGCCATTGTGGAGCACGTTTATTGATCCTAATTCAAAGTAAGATATGCCATGTTCGTTTACTAGTCTACGGGACAGAGGCAGAGTAAACTAACTAATTAAGCTAAAAAGAAAGAATTTACTATATAGTCTCTTTTACTGGCGAAATGATTGAAAAATCGATCCAAATCGTCTAAGCGATGCCACTATTTCTTTTAGAAGATGGAAGGTACCTCTTCAACTTAGGTGTTGTATCTCTGTTCTTCTCGTGTTGCAGTAATGGCTTCCTTGGATGAAATCCCTTAGATAGTTCGCCAACGGCGATCAGAAGATTTCTTACCTGAAATTTCATCCTATTGATGATTCGAGATTGCGTCGAAAGTTAGGATTCATCCCTTTATGTGAAAGAGATCGAGACATATGGCTACTTTATATATGTTATTTGTAGCTTCAAGGCTTTTCATTTTATGCTTAATGTAAAATATGAGATTTGAACAATTATTGTTAAATTCGTGGACGTAGTGGTGTAGTACCGGTATAGTGAGATCTCGAGAGGTTCTTTTTATAGTATCAACAAGCTTTTGTATCATGTTCTAGAGAATATTGTTTTAACATTTTGTGGGGGTTTGTAATATCCTTCTCGTGCGATCTCAATCTCATGTACCACTTGTTGGCATTTTTATTTGAATAATGAATCATAATTGGCTACAACAAAAATTCATGACTAAGCAAAGGGTACTATAATCAATAATATCGAATTTTTTTTTTTTGATAAAAAAAAAAAAAAAAAAAAAAAAAAAAATAATAATATCGAATTTATGTTCCTAAATCCTATATAATTAGTACTGAGAGTAAAGCTCAAAAAGACAAAACATCATTCTGAAATCTAATTTTCTTATTGTTGTTAACATATTAAAAAAAAAGGTAACTTTACAGAAGACGTGTTTGTGGATAAGATTATTATGAAAGGTGAAAAGATTATTCAAGTCCGAAAAAGCGGTTTAGGCAGTCATTTAGATCCCAATTAGACAGTAGGCGTTCAAATAACGTCTAAACGATCGTTTATACCGTATAATTATATATTTTTGTTATTTATATTGATTTTAAGCGATCCTAAATACTTTTAAATGGATCTAGATGGTTTGAGACAGTCTTACAAAATTATTAATTATTATGTAACTAAGATTTGTTTTTAATGTATTTTTTCAAATTTTAACTATATAAATTTAAATTTATAAGTTTTAACATTATATACATGGTTATAAATATTCATATATTGTTTGTCCAAAAAAAAAAAAAAAATTCATATATTGTTTGGTATGAATGTTTTTGTCTAAATTTTGTTTACAAAGTATTTTTTTAATAATAAGAAATTATTTACTTAAAACACAAATAACCGAGTTTCTCTCTCAAAAAGGGCGATTCACTAGACGACTTTTCCCCTCGTAACTCCCTCGTTCATCACTTCGATCCCGGCCGGCGCTGGCTTCTCCGGCGTCGGTCGGTCCCTCTTCTTCTTATTCCGTTTTCCTATGCTTTGTTTCTCTAAATCGATAATCAATAATCTAGCAAATTCTCAAGTCTCATAGATCGATGTGGAGTATACAATGGTTCATCGTCCTCCTCTCTAGTCGAGTGAGTTATTTTCCGGCCACGATCCGGCGATGGTATCGGAACAGTGTCGGCGTCATTCCGCTGAAGAATCTTTCAAGCGGCTTCCATGGTTTCAAGTCTGGAACTGAGCGATTGCGCTATAATAGTGTGATTGTCTCTGAAATTAATGTCTCCAAATTGAAACGGATTTCTCAAACCCAGATCTGGGATCCGGGATTAGCGAAATTCCAGATTGGAGACGGTGGAGTGAAACTACGGTTGGATCTTATTACCAAGAGTCGCTTCATACTCTACTCGACGTTTATAGACTCGCATCCTTTTGTCCGGAAGCGGTTAACAATTGTTGGTGAGATCGTTGCTTACTTCTTCTCGGCGAAGGTGTTGGGGAACGATGCTATTCATTCTAATGATATTTCTGAAAAGGATATAGGTTCGTTACTTTATGGAGTTTCTGTTCATGGTAGGAAAGGATTTCATCATCTTCCTTTTGGTCGTTTCATGAGTCATATTGATACCATTAAAACCAAGACGTTGGATTGCATCAGAGAGACAAATATTCATGATGCAACAATTCGCTTAGGGGAAGCCATCCATACGAGAACCAAGGACTCCAAAGCAGATGCAAATATTAGAGTAACAAAGCCACAATTCTTACAAGAACCACTATGGCAACAACTATGGGAAAGACGAAAACATCTACTCCACTATCAACACAGAGAGTCTTTGCTACAATCATCAAATATGTTGATTTCATCAAGGTGTCTAGATTCAGAATCATCTTCGACGACATTAAATTCAAATCTACCAAAAAAAGTAATGCCGAGAGCATTTTGGAGTCTCAGCGCTAAGCTGTTAGCCAATCAAAAGTATGTGAAGGAGAGACATAACAGATTATATCTGTTAGCCTATAAGTCTAAAGATAGCATGGTTACTCTCCACTCCTTCATCGAAATTGTTATAATTTCCTGTATTTGCGTAAACAGTCGTTTTGAAATGCTTATGTATCTTGTAAACACTTTCTGATATCAATATATTTGATTTGTCGAAAAAAAAAAAAAAAAAAGTATTTTTTTAATTTTTTGAATGGATGTTTTGTATATTTTATATCTATAATATAATATTTATAATATATTATGTTGTAAACGTCTAAACCATCTAAAATTGTCTAGGCTCCGTTTAAGCGTTCTAAATACTAAATGCTAGGTCATCTGTCATCGTCCATATAGCGCCTAACATTTTTTTAAACACAAAATTAAAGAATAAATTGTAAAAAAATTGTTACGAAAGTAGCTATAACTAACACGATTTAGACAACGAAGAAGTTTGTTTCCTTCATTTACATTAGGCTCAATTTTGAAATTGTGTAACTCAGATGCTGATGAGGTCTACAGTCTACAGTCTGATTTGAAACCACGATAACATATGTTGGTGGACCGTGGACACAGGCCACTGCCTAAAGTAAGCTCTCTATCTTAACATGCAAGTATGATGAAATGATTTAGCCTTAGCGATTTCTTTATTTTACTAAGGATTCGAATAAAACTAGTCAATCATTTACAGAGATTATAATGACTAAACTATAAAATTTCAATAGATCCTTATTCGATTGCTGATCATACCTAACACTACATATACTATTTATGGCTTTGTATGAGAGTTAATAATGGAAATGCATGGAATGATTGAGAATATGATCATGGTGGAACCTACATATCATATACATGTGTGAATTATGATATTGTTTTTTCACTACTCATTATTTCATAGAATCCCTTGGATTGAGGATATTTTATCCTATAGCAGCCTTAAATCTTGGGACCTTATATTTTATTAATTTCGTTATATTTCTTCGCTTTTTATTTTTTTTTCCTACTTTCATTAAGTCACCATATTATCAAAAGCAGTGAAGAGTAGCTTTTTAAAACTGTGAAACCAAATATACGAGAATATTGTGATGTGCATGTGATCCAACAGCCTTTATGTTGCCTTTTTAGGCATATACTTTGTATAATCCCCTACTTTTGTATACTCTCTAGATTACAAAATGTAATCGTAGTTAATAATAGGTTAGTTCTTCTAAAATTTGATTAAAGGCCATACTTTCATGTAATATGTTAAAAAACATATAAATAATACATCACATTCTTATGTATTGAATGTGGTAACATTTCTCGTTTAGGGACAAAAAAAAAAAAAAAGAATTGATACTTTTGAGACTACGGTTTTTTTATTTTATTTGGTTAAGTGAATTAACAGGGAGTAAGAGATATTCAAATCTCATTCCTCAATTTATGGTTGAATCTGTCCCATAAAGTTCAACCATGTTTTATTAGTATTGCAATGATTTGAAGTTGAAGGACAATCGTTTGTGTAGTTAACAATTTGTTTTTTAGATAAATCAATTAAAAAACAGAGAATGTAATTTATATTTTCTTTTGAAAAATCGATCTATATTCGAATTCTACTTTTAGTTTTTATTTGAGGGAAATTTATTTATATTAATTACTTTTGAGAGTGTTATTAGGAAAAGTATGCTTAGTGTAAGAAAAGAAAGAGAAAGAGGAGAGTCACGGGTTTGTCTTGGATAGCCATATTTTATTTACACTAAGACAAATATTCCCTTTGGTCTCTATAACCAAGACTGCTCATGCTCTAATTACATACATCTATTTTACAAGTTTATATTATATTTGTGTGATTCTCTGTGAATTTACGTGACCATTAGTTGCTTTATATGCTATTTTATTATTTAGGATATATAGATTTGTGTACGACCAAAAGAATGAAGTGTTTTTATCAGACTATTGGTAGTATATATTCGGAAAAAATAATCTTACAATATATAATGGTCTCACATTTTATATAAAAGAAAACATAAGTTTTGATAAATGTAAAAATTGACAAATATGTAAGTTTCCACAAGCTTAGACACTAAATAGAAAAAATACTAATTTATTATTACTTTTTAAATGGCGTTTAAAATCCATCAATTCGTCCGCCTAGACGGCGTAATATCCGTTTGGACGCTATTAAGCATCTGAATTTCGTTTATGAATTCTTATGGAAATAGTAAACAGCTTATGAATTCGATTTGATTCACATCACTCAATAATCCTCTTACTATTTTCTAAGTATAACATATGTGGAAATACTAAAAAAAAAACACACTCACACATTTCGTTTGTCTTGTTATGGTAAATCCAAAAGTTGCATGCAAGCAGAAGGAACAAGATACACCGTGTTTCTTTTTTCTATTTATAGACAAAAAAAAAAGATACATTTTACGTCTTTTATAAACGTAATCAATTCCCCCTCAAAAAAGCCTCTAATAGCTACTATTTACAAGTGACAAAAAAAGAAGCTACCATGTGCATACGTACAATATAAAACCTCCAAAAAATAAAAAAGAAGAGATAGTACTAAGTCACCACTACAAACAGTATTATCCCAACCCAAAGTTTTCATCAAACCCACCAATACAAATTAACGTTATCTCTCTCTCTCTCTCTCTCTCTCTCTCTCTCTCTCTCTCTCTCTCTCTCTCTCTCTCTCTCTCTCTCTCTCTTCTTCTCAAAAATGGCGATGATTGTGGATGCTGAATGTAAGGCAGTGCCTGCACCGTTTCTAACAAAGACGTACCAGCTCGTTGAAGACCCTTCAACGAATCACATTGTCTCTTGGGGACAAGACGATGATTCCACCTTCGTTGTTTGGCGTCCGCCTGAGTTTGCTCGCGACCTTCTTCCTAAGTTCTTTAAACACAATAACTTCTCTAGCTTCGTTCGTCAGCTCAACACCTACGTACACGCTCTCTCTTTACATTTACTTACATTTCTTTTTTTCTACATCATATGGTCAGCAAAAAGAAAAAAACAAGGCAAACTTTGAGTTTTCTTATGGTGGATCTAATTTATTTATGTGTTGAAGTTTTTATAAATAGTTAACTCAGATTAATCTAGATAGATGTTTAAAATGCCAAGATTTTAAAGGTTTTTTGTCTATATGAAAAAGTTTGGACCATTTCTCGATTTGTCCATATCGCGTTTTTTAGAGGTTGTAATAATCTTCTATGTATCAATACAATTTTTGTAGGGTTTTAGAAAGATTGTTCCGGACAGATGGGAGTTCGCTAACGAATTCTTCAAAAGAGGAGAAAAGCATTTGCTTTGCCATATCCATCGGAGAAAAACATCTCAACCACTTCAACAACCGCCGCCGCCATTCGCCGGTCCCAACTTTTTCTCTTTACCACCACATCTAACTTTCTCTCCTCCTTCACCACCAAGATACACCGTTGATTACGCAATGTTGATGGAGGATAACAAGAGATTACGGAGGAGAAATATGGTTCTTATGTCCGAGCTTTCTCACATGAAGAAACTTTACAATGATATAATCTACTTAGTCCAAAACCATGTTAAGCCCGTTGCACCGTCCTCGCTCATCAACCACACATTGTCGCACCAAAAGCATCTACTTGGTAGTCCTGTCTTTGACTCTTCTTCATCTCAGAGTTCCATCACTAACGATGTTTTTATCAACCGTGAGAGTAACATGAAGAAACCAAAGCTCTTTGGGGTCTCATTGTCATCTTCGTTGTCAACGAAGAAGAGATTTCATGAGTCCTCTCAAACTACAAAAACTCGATTAGCTTTGGATCTTATGACACGTTGAGTTTTTTCATCACTCCATTCCTTTTTTTTTCTTTTTAATATCATCATTAGTATCAATATTCGAGAAGAATCTTAGATTTATTTCGATATAATAATTAATCATCATATTTTTTGCCTTTTTATTGCATTGCTTTTAAAAGTTGTTTTTGTTTGTTTTAATGTTTTTCTTTTGTGGGAATCTTTGTTCAGGAGGATGAGAATGTCAGTGGTGTCTTATGTACGCTTTTTAGGTTACTTTCTGTATTTCACATGCGTATCGGACAGATCCTGTGATTAATATTTTACTTATTTTGGACTTTTCTTGTATTATTCGCTTTGTATATATATAACATATCTATGGCTTTAACTTCGTCGAATGACGAAATTCTGAAAAATGAAAATATTTATGCGGAATAGAATAAGTCCAAAGTAGTTATTGAAAATTAGCGGAATGGTAGAATTCTTCTTATATGTTGTCATTGATTTTACTCAATCATGGAAGTATGGAACACTCTAATGTAATATATGGTTCACTAGGAACTGTTATTGATAAATATCCAGCATCAGGTAATCATAGTAGGTGTGCTCAAGCATCGGTCATGTCTTTGTGGCAAATGTGATAGGCTGATAGCCCTATGGTCCGTGCACTCCTGGCTCCTGCTCTACAGACTCCTGGCAAATGTGATAGCCCTAAGACGTTATAACAAGTTTTTTCTTTTTCTTTTCGGCTTATTTTTTTACAAGATTTTAATTTGGGTAAATCGGCCTAACTATATCCGAATCGATCGAATTGAAAAAAATAATACCAATTTGGATATCAAACAAAGATATAAAGGAAATTACTTCTTGCATTTATGTTTATGTTTACGTAAACTAAAGTATAAAGGCGATTTTAGACGATGACTCTCGAGGGTCGGGGTTTCCGCGACGAGTTCTCGTGTAGTATGTTTTCTACGGTTAATAAATTGAGGGAGACATTGTCTCCTCTCTCCTACAAAAAATAAAAAAAAACTAAAGTATAACGGAAATTGGAAAGTTATGCAATATAATCGTATATGAAAGAAAAAACAAAGATATACATCAACTAATTAATACTAAACTAAAGCTATATTTATTCACTTTTTTTTAATATATATCTGATTAGTAAAAGAAAAATAAAAAAGAAAATATGGTACAATAATCAATAAACAAAAATGGAAATCATATTCACTATTGACTATTGACTATTGAATTGAGACAAAGTAATGGAAATTGTTGTTTCCTATCCAAATCAGGAACCGACTCACAAGTCTCACCTAGTCTCTATATAAATACAAAACCTCCAAACTCTAAAGAGCTCACAAAAGCTAAAGAAAAAAAAGAGAAAGCAATCAATTTAACAAAGAAAAAGATCAAGAAGAAACGATGGGTCTATCTGGAGCACGCAGGCTTCTCGTAGTCTTTATGGTTACTGCGTTCGTTTTCTCCGGGAGTGCTGAAGCGTGGAGCTGGAGTTGGGGTTCTGGCCAGTCCGGTTCAAACGGAGGTTGGGGATGGAGCTCCGGCAACTCTGGTGGTTCGGGTTCAAGTGGTTCAGACTCAAACTCGGGTGGTTCAAGCTGGGGTTGGGGATGGAGCTCGGACGGAACAGATACAAACTGGGGTTGGGGAAGCAGCTCTGGCTCAAACCACTCTAGCGGCACTGGCTCTACACACAAGAATCACAACTCGGGCTCGAACCACTCAAGCATCGTTGGCTCTACACATAACAATCACAACTCGGGTTCAAACCACTCAAGCATCATAATTGGTTCTACACATAACAATCACAACTCGGGTTCAAACCACTCAAGCATCATTGGTTCTACACATAACAATCACAGCTCGGGTTCAAACCACTCAAGCAACGTTGGTTCTACACACAACCACACGGCTCCAATATCGGTTAGAAGAAAGATTGCGGTTACTGTGTGGGAAAAGGGATACGATTACACAGTGTGGACTTCAGAGCATGCCCCTTTCTACGTCAACGATGTTCTTGTTTTCACGTACAATAACAAGAAGAACAACGACGTCTACTTGCTCCCAGACATGAGAAGCTACAAGAGATGTGATGTGGCCAGAGGCAAGAAGCTAGTGGCACGAGGAGGTTCACCATCAGGAGGCTTCAAGTTGCTTCTCCGCAAGGTTCAGACTTACTACTTTGCCAGTGGAGATCACAACGACTGCAACCACAACATGAAGTTCTCTGTCCGCCCAATTCACCATCCTTCTTCACAATAACTCTTTCCTTTTCCTTAAACTTTTAGTTTACTTCTACACTAGTTACGTTGGGTATGTATTTTTATTTAATTTACAAGTTACGAATACATTTTCATAGTTAAGATGTGTAGTCATGTTTACGAATTAATCTACCTTACAAGGATTTTTCTTTATTATAAGTAATTGTTTTATGTGTAATCACATAAGTTAAATCACTCCTAAGTAGCTTTAAACTAATTAAGGAGGCTATAGACTTCTGAAACTTTTGGAGGGCCTGACGACCAAGAGTTTACTTGGTAGGCAAGATAATTACATTCGAGATTACAAAGAGCAAAACGCATGATTGCCAATTATTGCGCCGCAACCTCTACAATTTATTGGTGAACAAAAAATAGGACTTAAGCTATAATATTGAAAATATTGATAAGCAATTTGAGGAGAAAAGCATTTGATAGACAAATTGAGAAGAATAGCATTCCATAGACAAATTGAAAATGTTTACCAACTTGGAAGAATTTGGCAGTTTTCTCAAAGAGAAACAAGAGACATGAACTCTTCATCTGATTCTAGAGCTTCCATAAACTCTGGAACAAGACATACCTCCAAATCTATACTTCCACCTCCTTCTCTTCCAGGGTAAGCTGATACCTTCCCATCAAACTTATGAGCGTAGCCACTTCTAAGCGTCACTGCTTTTCCCATCCCAAATTCACAACCGTACTTGTTAAACCTCGGTGAGCCTGCCATCATAATGCTCATCAGTTCAAAAAGTCGATCACTACGGTAAATGAAAGGAGACTTTAACCATTGATCAATCAATTGAGATACTTTTTCACTAGTATGTTCAGCTACTGCATGATGCAATTTCAAAGCAGCCCATCCAAGATCATTCTCCAACAGCTCACCGGCTTTTGCAGCCGTTCTCAAAGCAGAGGCACAGTTTCCAAAGTATTCCTTGTGAAGCGGTGGATACATTCTTGCTCTGTTGTCAGCTGCAAGTCTACAACTTGTTTCTTGATCGAGGGGTAATCTCCGTGCCCTAGTTATACATCTCCATATAACCGCAGTAAGCGATTGGAAAGATGAGATGGAGGTTGTCCCACATATTTGGTTGACCTTTGTTTTGAGCAATCTTATTGTCTTTGATGAGAAACAGAACATTCTTTCCTTGAGAAGTGGAGATTCATAGGGTCTGATAAATTCATCAGGATGGATATAGGGAAGGCTAAAGATAGGACCATATCCTTCAGGGATGTAACGCTTTAAGCTTGGAGGATTCTTTAGACACAATTCATCGTCCTTGTTGCTCTCTTGTCTTTGGAAGATTTCGGACCAAGCGGTAAAGAAATTCGAGAACGAAGTACCGTCTCCTATCGCGTGGTTCATTGACAATCCAGGAATCCAGGAATAAAGAAATTCCATCTACCAATTCTGTCACCTACACAAGTGTTCTTGAAATTGTATTTAGTTGAGCTGTACCAGGAATTATAGTGTCTAATCTGGTTTAGCCGATCCAAATCGACCAAAATCATGAAAAGGTTAAGCGATTCAAACCGAACCAAACTATATATATATTTTACATATATATATGGTGAATCTAAGAAAATCAAGAAACCTAAAAATCAATCCTAAAAGGGATAAAGAACAAACCTTGACTGATAAGAGGCTCATAGTGTGTCCATCATGATTCACAGCTTTATGGTGGTCAAAGAAAGACTGAACAATGGAAGGAACATACTTGGAGTTCACAATATCTGCTACACATAGATTCGAGGTTGCGTAGATGAACCCAGCACCAGGGCTATCATTACAATCCACAAACATAGAGTAAGATTTCAGGTTTTCCGTTGTTAGCGACGAGAAGCGACCCGCGAGAGGGTAGAAATGGACGAGTGTGACCGCCAGAGAGTCTCTCAGCTTCTCAAGCAAAGTGTCAATGGAGTCAAGTGATGGCTTGTGAAAGAGGAGACCGCTTTGCATGTAATGAAAAGAGAGCATTGCGTAGTCCCATGGAGATAAATAGTATGGTTGCTTTGATTCTTTTGGGATGGTTTTGGGTTTCACAAAGCATTTTGAAACGATTTTTACTGAAGAAGAAGAATCCATTATTGAAGTATAAGGTCATGTGGCCTTACATGAATGACTATATATAGACAAGTGACAAAAGTTTTGGTTGGAACCTGGAAATTTTCGTGACTGATTATTTTTTATTTTATTTTTTGTCACGTTTCCGTGACTAACTCTTAGTGGTACACATTAAGACCAAAACAAGAGTTGGTCAATGAACAAAAAAAAAAAAAAGGAGTTGGTCAATGAATTAGTGGATGTCTCGATGAAAGACCTTTCTAATTCGAAAGACATCTCTACTATATATACCTTTATTATAAATACGATAAGTATTGGATTTGAGATCCAAATTTGATTAGCTGGATTTGTGAAACATCGGGATTGGTAATTCAATGAAGACTCGAGCACAAAATGAGGTTAAAACTACTATGTGGTCAGAATTAGCTAGGTTCAAAGGAAAAAAAGGAAAATCATCTAAATCTTAACCTCAAAAGAAAAACGAAGATGAATTGTGTTAAGATGAAGATAAGGATAATAGACGAACTCCTCCGAATTCTATGGTAAACAAACAATAAAATGCAACCAATCTAGCTCTAGGGTGTGTCATGCATTGATAATTTGGGGTTTGAAGATGTATATTCTTTGAAAGTGACTCGAGGACCCTCATTTCGGTGATCAAAGACTCTACATCTTGGTCGAAATATAAGAGCTACAAAAGTATATTAAAATCTTCAGAGGCTAAATTTTTTTTTCATTTTTAATGTATTTAATCTGGTTTAGCGAATCCAAATCGGATCAAAACCATGAAAAGATACCGATTTAAACATCATTTATTTAGTTTTCAAAGATATGGTCCTGATCTCTTCCTAAACGGATGAACAAATAAAAACCTATCATACACTATACCGGATCAAAACGGTAATCATAGTAGTACTTTAGGGTCGAATCCACAGAGACCAAATATACACTTTAAATCAATAGATTAAATTAAGCTAAGACAAACTAAGTAAGAGTCTTTCTAACAACCTAACGATAAAAATAAATAAGCAAACAATAATAAAAGAAGTATTAGGCATAGGGAGACCATCCAGGATGTGACAAAACAATTAAGTCAATTAACATGAAATATTAAGATACGTTCTAGAACTCAATTCACAATGGTAAGGTACATCGATTCTCACGCCAATACCTACTTAGCAATATTTAGAGAACGCTTTACGCTAGGCTTCCCTAATTAAAACTAGCATTAATAACAAGATCGATATGTTCACAAGATATCAACCGAGAGCTTTGCGCTTGCCAAGTTATGAAATCTTGCTCCCCTAGTGTTGATTCCAGCGACTAAACATCACCTAAGATCTTAGAACAAGTTAGCTAGTCAAGCCCTAAGCATTAAGAACAACAATAGGAAAAGAACTATAAATTAAATTCCCAAACTAACAACCTAATAATCGATCACATCCCTTCAGAGAAACCCTAGCCTAATAAGGAAACTACTCAAGCATAAAAATAGAAACAAAGATGGAACTAAAAAGGAACATCTTTAAAATAAAACTAAGAGTGTATTGAGATGTAAATCTCTTACAAACTCTAAAAGGGAGAGAATGAATTGTGTATTATTACAAGAGGCGAGCCCCTCTTTATATAGTAAAGGGAGAGAGGCCGCAAAAGGAAAACAAGAGAGAAAATGGAAAAAATGAAAAATGGAAAAACTTGGAGAAGAGGGAAGCTGGGATCGATCGATCCTCGGTGTGGATCGGTCGATCCCACCGTCTTTTCGTCTTGGGCCAAGGCCTTTGATTGGATCGAACGGTCCATGGGCCTGGTTGGTTGGTTCTGCCGCCTTTTCAACCGTGGGTCGCAATTCTTCACCGGATCGATCGATCCTTGGTGTGGATCGGTCGATCCTCCTTCATTTCTTCACGATTGGTCGACTTCTTCATGCTTAGCCCATTTGCACTCTTATTTGATCCAAAATCCTTTCTTTTCCAATATTCTCCTTGTAGACCTGTAAATCACTAATCAAAGCAAATAGTCCTAATATCTATCTAATATAGGTTAGTTGACTCAAAATACAATCCTAAAACATAGACTAAAAACGATAAAAATAAGACTCATCAATTCCCCCAGACTTGAATCTTTGCTTGTCCTCAAGCAAGAACAATCTGAAATCTTAAAGGGAAAGGTTTGTAAACGGGAACTTACAACTTCTCGAGAATCTCTGTACATCTTCCATGAATCCATCACTCAAAGGTTTGAGCTTACAACATGTACTAACCATTGGCTTAGCAACTCTCCGTACTAGTGTCCCGAGATCTCAAGGAAGCTCCAAAATCTCCATTGTTGACTCCCTACGTTCATTCTTTACAAGCGTGCGGTCTCAACGAGGGAGTATCGATCAAAGATCGCGTAGACGCTTACCTTCTTCTAGCTTCCAAGACATTCTTCTTATGGTTCCTTTCCTTCTCTTCTCTTCTACTCTTTTGAGATCGATTCCTCCCTACTTTTCTAGGGTATTTTATTTTTTCTATCGATCTCCTTTTCTTTTAGCCCGGGGTTGGTTTTCATGAGTCCGAAGTATGCAAGGGGGTAACCACACATCCCTCGGCCCACTTCTTTGTTTACCACATCCCTTTTCTTTTCTTTTTCTCTTTTTCTTCTTTTTCTTTTTCTTTTTTCAGGAGAAGAGAGGGGAATCCATACTTTTTCGAAGTTATGCGCGTCTTGGAGAGCTTGAATCAGAGGTCGCGTTCGATGTATACCAAGCCCCAAGTTGAGAAGATTAAGTCCAATTAACGTCTTATCAAGGGTGGAGTTAACGCCGGGTCAATCGGATTTCCAAGAGATAGGGACTTCTGGTGAGTTGTTCGGCTAATAGCGTTCCAATCTTCGGCTCTTCAAAAAGATAGTCATGACGGATAGTAGAAGATATCAGTACGAACACACGATTCACAAAAGAAGTTCCAAGTTCCAAACCATTTTGACTCAATAAAACGACACAAAAAATAAAAAATAAAAATGTTAGCACAATAGTCACAATATCCCCCCAGACTTACTTCACACCGTCCCGGTGTGTAAGAAAAATCAAAGAAAGAAAAATGCAACTCATAAGAAAAACAATGTCAGAAAACATGAACGGATCGATCGATCCCGAAGGGAGATCGGCCGATCCTACCGTTAGTAACACAAATCCAAATACATAAGTTTAAAAAGAAACTAAAAATATAGTACAGAGGATAGAACCAGTGAAGAGGGATCTAATGAGACGGTGGAGTGTCTCGAACGCCTGCCTTCCGCCTGGTGCGGATACGGAAGTCATCCTGCACGCTAGTCTCTGAATCATCATGGCTAGAGGATGAGTGCCATGTAAGGGAGCGGCCATGAGGGTCTGAAGAGTACTCCTCATCATCATTGCGGACAGCAGAAATGCGAGCAAAGGCATCGACCTCAGGATCAGCCTCGTGTACAGGATTAGGCTCGCGTGGAGGCGGCGGTGGTGGCGGTGCAACGCAGCAAAGCCAAGAAGCAATCTTCGTCAGCAGGGTGTTGTTCTTCTTGGTCGTCTCGCAAACCCAACGCTCCACCTCTGTAGTCGGCTCCGGTGGATCCGTAGCGATGTAAGCGCTCACGTCAAGCTCAAATGGAGGTATCTGGCCGGAGAATGGCTGTAATGGCGGTGGCTGAGATGCAGAAGGCTCAGAAGGGCCAGCCTCATCAGTGCGTCGGGTGCGTGCTGCTCTCCGGACACCACTAGTCTTCGGCGGGATAGGTCTCTCGCAAAGCGCCCCAGCAGGCGGATCAAAGGCAATGTTGCCTGGAATAGCAAGAGATGTCAAATCAATGCGGGGCAGGCGAATGTACCTGTAGACCCCGTCAGAACCCTGGAAGCGGTAGACTAGCGAGTGGCGGATGAGAATCTCGCTGGCATAGAGGTGCTCCCGATCAATGAATCGCGCCTTGTTTTCCGGTAAGGGGCGCGTGATACCAAAACCGCAGAAAGCCATAATGGGGGTCACCATACTACCAATGGTGATGACCTTCTTTGAGGATCTAAGGGCGTTGTTGCGCACCTGGATGAACTCCTGGCCGAGCAAAGCGGCGAAGTTGACGCGATGCGTCTTGTTATAGTTTGCCGAGGCAGGATCGGTGATGAACGGGTGGAGCCCATAGAAGCACATGGCGAGCTCTAGTAGCTTCAGAGTACTCATCTCCGCGCGGGCGAAAATGGTACTACTCATGAATCGAACAGCGAGGCGGAGCACCGGACTGCGGATCAGTGCCTGCTTGGCACCCCGCGAGACATAGTCACCAGACCCAAAGGTCTGCCAGAAATCAGAAGCATCGGTGACTCCATCAAACTTGGCCTTCTCCCTCCTCGGAAAACCATAAAGATCGCAGAGCTGGCTAAGCGTGATGGTAAAGGGTTTCTTGGCGAGGAAGAAGGAGATAAACCCGTCGGTAGCATCAAGTGGATCCGTCGGGAAATGGAGCTCCACTGTGGCTAGGAACTCAGCTGCAGCATCAGGGAATTGGGGCCATTGCTTCTCATGGAAGCTGTCAAAACCGGCGTTGCGCATAAATGCCAAAACATCATCAAGGATGCCCAGCGCACTCAGGACATCGGTCTCCAGGAACCGTGTGGGCTCAAACTTGCAAGCTCGGAGCGCGGTGGTGTCTTTGTGGTTCTTGGTGGTCCACTCTCTTTCTCCGGTGATAGGTTCTTTGCCGCTGCGTCTTTGTCTAGGAGCCATTTCTTGCAAACAGAAAACACTCAAATACAAATTAGAACAATTCACAAAGTTTAACAAAAATCAAAATGATTTTAGAAACTCGTATGAACAAGCAGCGCAACAATAACGTCCAATTAAACATAAAATCGAAAATTCTATCGCACTCGCAAAATGCAAAACAGAAAAATCGATACATGTAATGGCATTAAACTCAAACAACCAGCAAAAAATTTTCTCCCAAGCTCCATCGATCATATCTAAGTATCAACCATCGATTTTTTACATGCATATCAACAAAAAATCGGAAATTTTCAACATGTAAAGCAAAATCGACCAAGTGTAACCGTTCTAGCAGCTTTATAACCAGTCTAGCAACCTAATGTGATCAAATTCCATAACAAATGATGAAGAACTAAGGTTTTCCTAAAGGGAAAGAGAAAACCCGAAATCCTCCATGCACCATAAATCTTCGAAATTTTTACCTTGATCAATCGAGGCTGGGTATAGGTGGATCAGATAGAGCACAAAAAACTAGACAAACCACACCAAAGAATGGCCAAAATCGATGGAGAATTGAGAGAGAAAATGAAGCTCAAAGATGGAGAGGGAGTGTAACAATGGTGGCGAGAATGGGGAAGAAGAAGGAGGGGTCGATCCCTAAATCGACATTGGCCTTCAAAAACCGGTTTAAACCGGTTTGAATTGAGTTGCAAACCGATTCAAACCGGAAAACCTAATTTTTTTTCGAAATACCTGAGTCGGGATCGATCGATCCCTGGTGCAGATCGGTCGATCCCGAGGCTTCTGTCCCTCGGTTCGTTTTCCAGGCCAGACCGATCGATCTCCACAGCGGATCGATCGGTCCTAAGTGTCTGATCGCCAAAAATTCGCATCTTAATGCGTCTAGAACCTATTCCTGAAACACTTAGGAATTCATTGATCCACTGATTAAATATCCTCAAATATAAATAGTCTTAAACTTAAAAATCAAAAGAAACAAAAACCAAAAGCTCAAAACATAATAGTTAGTACAAAAGCATCGGGTTGCCTCCCGGAAGCGCTTGTTTTAAGTCTATAGCTTGACTTTCCTTCTGCTAGGCTTGTGTTTGGGAGCGAGTAATTGGACCTAGCTCTCCTGAGATGCGTACGCTGCGTTCTTCCTCTTGGATACGAATGGGCCTAAACGCATTTTCTCTTGGTGTGATGTGATAGAAAACCCTTCTATCGATGTTGGTGAAGCATACTCGCTGATTTGGAGAATCGATGACAGCTCCGACTGTGTTCAAGAAAGCTCTTCCGAAGATGACTTGTCGACGCTTCCCGGGCACATCTACAACCTTGAAGTCCGTGGGGACGTACACATCTCCAATGCGCACCATCTCGTTGCGGAGCTCTCCTCTTGGCACCACTATGGACTCGTCAGCCATGTAAAGATTTGAAGTGGATGGATAGCAATCGGTGATTCCACATCGAGAAGCGATGGCGGTGGGGATCACACTTGTTCCGGCTCCGGAGTCGCAAAGGCAATTGTAAACCGAAGTACCATTGATAGCACATGGGATTACAAAGCATCCGGGATCTTCCATCTTAGGAAGGCATCTCCTCTCCGCGTTTCTTTCTCGTGCCCTATAGAAGTGTGCTTCGATGGAATAGAATGGTTCTCTACTTCTCCAAAAGCACTTTTGCAAACAAGGATACTTGAACCAAGCTTCGTCAAAACTATAATATCCCGGCACCATCTTTACTCGCATCTCGAACATGTTGAGATCATGTGGATGAATCTCATCTCTCATCTCTTCTTGATTCTCGTCGGCGGGAAAACATGGAGGATTGCAAGTACAATTCCTCTTGACTTTTGGATAAGGCCATTGGCGATTTACATGCTTGCGAGGCGTCCTCTTCATCACAACGAACACATTGGCAAAGTTAGATCCCAAACGATTTGCTTCAAGCACCGGATAATAGGCCACATCCTTGTCGATCTTAGTGAAGGTCATCTTGGGTTCTTCGAGGTCAAACACGGCTCCAACCGTGGTCAAGAAAGCGCGTCCCAAGATTAGAGGAGTTTCGGATCCTCCACTCATTTCCACGACATGGAAATCGGTGGGCACTATGTGGTTGCCAATGCGCACTTCCACGTCTCCTATGAAGCCTTGAGGGGTTGTTGTGGACGCATTCGCAAACTTCAATGAGCACTTAGAGGTCTCCATTCCTTGGAGATCAAGCCTACGGACGGTTGCCATTGACATGACATTCACGCTTGATCCCGAATCACACAGGGAATTAGTAAAGATTTCTCCATCAATCGAACATGGCACCACAAACTTGCCCGGATCTTCAAGTTTCTTCACTTTGACAAGCATTGGATTTCTAGCCTCCTTCCTCTTTGCTAGGTAAGCGTCAACTTCTGCAGCATCTTCAGTGCCATCAATGACATCCTTGCAGATCTTTTTCAAGAACGGGAGATCCCCTAAAGCTTCGGAGAACGTAGCTTCTTTAGTCAACTCACCAATGATGCTCTTGAATCGGTTATACTTTGTCTCGTCAATCTTGGTCTTAGGCACCACTGGATAAGGGCTCTGAGGCTTGTAGAGAAGTACATCAGTCTTAGCTACGAAGTTTGCATCGCCCTCATTCAAAAACGAGCTGGAAGCGCTTGAAATTGCAGAACGGATCGATCGATCCAAGGGAGGATCGGTCGATCTGACCTCTCGGGTCAGCAGAGTGAAACCAACAGGAGGATCGGTCGATCTGGGCAGGAGATCGGTCGGTCCTGGCTTCTGAAAACTCGAGATACCACCAAATGCACCGGTCTTGAAGCTCGCATTGACTCCAGAATGAGCCATGACAGCATTGCAAGCTTCTTTTCCTTTGGAGCTAGAGGCTATGGATGAAATCCTTTTGTCTAATGAATCAACCCTTGTCGCCAAAGAGGTGAACTTCCCATTTAGATCACCATACATCCCATCGATCTTAGCATTAATCTCAGATGCACTCTTTTGGTGACTCTCAATTAGAGAGTGCATCATCGTCTCCAGCTTGTTGTCCAGAGGAGCTGCCGGTTTGGGCGGGTAGTTAGTGAATCCCGACGGCTTCGCTTGTTGGCGTGGGGGATACACCATATCTTGGGGATTCTCCACGTTGTTGCTGCGATAGGACAGATTGGGATGGTTCCGGTAGTTAGGATTGAAACCACCACGATAACCTCCAACGTAGTTAAGCTCTTCCAAGACTTCATCTTCTTCTCCTCCACAAACTTGCACCGGTTGTTGTTCACGCTCAAGAAGAAGGTTCACCTTCTGCGTGAGGTCCTTAAGCGCATCAGTCTCAATTGTTTTCACCTTAACCGACCGGTCGTACTCTGGAGCGTGGTCACTATTGCTCCGTGCCAAATTCTCGATAAGTGCCGTCGCTTGTGCCACCGTGTTGGTTGAAAAGTCTCCCTTGCTTGCCGTGTCAAGAGCCATTTGGTATTGGGTGTCAATACCGCCATAGAAAGTGGTCATGAGGCTTTCTTGAGTGTAACCGTGATGGGGGCAGTCCTTCACGTATTCTTTGAATCGTTCCCAAGCTTCATTGAAAGTCTCAGTAGCCCTTTGCTTAAAGGCAACAATTTGGTTCCTCATACGTGCTGATCGGGCCTTCGTGTAGAAGTGGTTGAGGAACTTAGCTCGACACTCTTCCCAAGTGGTTATGGAACCGGGCTCCAACATCTTAAGCCATCGCAACGCCTTATCCGCAAGTGAGAATTTGAACAACGTCAGTCTCAGATAATCGTAGGGTACTCCATTGGCTTTCGTGGTATTGCACAATGCTTCAAAAGCCTCGATGTGGTCCATCGGGTTCTCCGTGGGCAAGCCGTTAAAGCAACGGTTTTGGACGAGGTTGATCAAGCTATACTTGATCTCATAGTCCTGATGAGTGGGATTCGGAGGACGAAGCGCAGACCTATTAGCATAGAATCGGTCCGGTGTATCTTGCTCGCCAAGTGTACGAGCAGGACGTGCAGCAGCAAGAGGATCGATCGGTCCAGGTGGTAGATCGATCGGTCTGGCAACACGAGGATCGTTCGGTCCAAGAATTAGACCGACCGGTCCGGCAGCAGTAGGTTGGACATGTGGAGGATTGTTCCCTCCTTCAGCAGCGGGAAGAACAGGTGGATTAGCTCCTTCTGGTTGCACATCTTGTGGATTCATCTCAACTGATTCGGAGTTGGCTTTTCTTCTTCGTTCCAAACGTCCAAGTTCTTCGTTAGAGAGTGCAACTAAATCGGTAGCCTTGTGGCTTCTCAATTGCATGCACCTGAAGTCAAAAACAGAAAAATAATTAATATAATGCAGAAAATAAAAATCTTAGACTAAATTCAATTCTAAATCTCTAAAGGTATCTATTGGTCCCCGGCAACGGCGCCAATTTGATCTCTTTCTAAACGGATGAACAAATAAAAACCTATCATACACTATACCGGATCAAAACGGTAATCATAGTAGTACTTTAGCGTCGAATCCACAGAGACCAAATATACACTTTAAATTAATAGATTAAATTAAGCTAAGACAAACTAAGTAAGAGTCTTTCTAACAACCTAACGATAAAAATAAATAAGCAAACAATAATAAAAGAAGTATTAGGCATAGGGAGACCATTCAGGATGTGACAAAACAATTAAGTCAATTAACATGAAATATTAAGATACGTTCTAGAACTTAATTCACAATGGTAAGGTACATCGATTCTCACGCCAATACCTACTTAGCAATATTTAGAGAACGCTTTACGCTAGGCTTCCCTAATTAAAACTAGCATTAATAACAAGATCGATATGTTCACAAGATATCAAACGAGAGCTTTGCGCTTGCCAAGTTATGAAATCTTGCTCCCCTAGTGTTGATTCCAGCAACTAAACATCACCTAAGATCTTAGAACAAGTTAGCTAGTCAAGCCCTAAGCATTAAGAACAACAATAGGAAAAGAACTATAAATTAAATTCCCAAACTAACAACCTAATAATCGATCACATCCCTTCAGAGAAACCCTAGCCTAATAAGGAAACTACTCAAGCATAAAAATAGAAACAAAGATGGAACTAAAAAGGAACATCTTTAAAATAAAACTAAGAGTGTATTGAGATGTAAATCTCTTACAAACTCTAAAAGGGAGAGAATGAATTGTGTATTATTACAAGAGGCGAGCCCCTCTTTATATAGTAAAGGGAGAGAGGCCGCAAAAGGAAAACAAGAGAGAAAATGGAAAAAATGAAAAATGGAAAAACTTGGAGAAGAGGGAAGCAGGGATCGATCGATCCTCGGTGTGGATCGGTCGATCCCACCGTCTTTTCGTCTTGGGCCAAGGCCTTTGATTGGATCGAACGGTCCATGGGCCTGGTTGGTTGGTTCTGCCGCCTCTTTAACCGTGGGTCGCAATTCTTCACCGGATCGATCGATCCTTGGTGTGGATCGGTCGATCCTCCTTCATTTCTTCACGATTGGTCGACTTCTTCGTGCTTAGCCCATTTGCACTCTTATTTGATCCAAAATCCTTTCTTTTCCAATATTCTCCTTGTAGACCTGTAAATCACTAATCAAAGCAAATAGTCCTAATATCTATCTAATATAGGTTAGTTGACTCAAAATACAATCCTAAAACATAGACTAAAAACGATAAAAATAAGACTCATCAGGTCCACCTATGATTTTAATCTGAGATACTCCTCAGATTCAAAATTTAGTCTCAAATACTCCTTAATTGTAAAAAGACAAAAATACCCTTAATGAGGGTTGATTCCAGGTGATAAGTGTTAAATATAATTAAATGGGTAAGTGTTCAACGAAAAACACAGTAGCTCAGTGGTTGCGAGCTTCATGCGCGTGCGCGCCCAGGGTTCGAATCCCCCATGCGGGATTTAATGGGTATAACTAGGGTATATTTTGGTACAACTAGGTGGTGGTACAACTCGGCTGGTACAACTAGAGTGTTCATTTCAAAATTCGTAGAGGGGCTCATAGTGTGTCCATCATGACAGGTCAAAGAAAGACTGAAAAATGGAAGGAAATCAGGGGTAGGATGTCGATGCAGCACGTCCATGCGTTTACTTCTTCTTCTTATGCACTTCTTTGGCTCACAATCACCACTTCTCACCTCAATCTCCAAGTCTCCACTCCAATCACCTAGAGAAAACAAAATGATATGCAAATGCAAACCTAAATGACCCTAGATGCAATGATTATGCACAAAAACAAGTGAAAACACAAAGTAAAAACCGATAAAATCATGACACATCACTTTGCCAGTGGAGATCACAACGACTGCAACCACAACATGAAGTTCTCTGTCCGCCCAATTCACCACCTTTCTTCACACTAACTCTATATCCACTTGCTCTTCCCTTTTCCTTAAACTTTGAGTTTGTTTCATTTACAAGTTATAAATACATTTAACGTAGATGATGTTAGATTTATAGTTTTATTTACAAGTTACAAATATATTTTCATAGTTAAGATGTGTAGTTATGTAACGAATCTACCTTACAAAGATTTTTCTCTATTATAAGTAATTGTTTTATGTGTAATCACATAAGTTTAGGCATTAACGTAATAACATATGTGTAATCACATAGCTTTAAACTAAGGAGGCTATAGACTTCTGAAAAGTTTACTTGGTAGGCAAGAAAATTACATATTACAAAGAGCAAAACGCATGATATGAACACAAAAAAAAGGACTTATATAAGCTATAATGAAAATGTTGATAAGCAAATTGAGGAGAAAAGCATTTGATAGACAAATTGAGGAGAATATCATATAGAGGCTGAATAATCTTATTATTAGTGAGTTTACACATATATATACTAGACTACAAGAGAGTGATTAGGGTAGCTAATTACACCAATATAAATTTACATATATATCCCTTATACGCCCCCTCAAGATGGAGGCACTCTAGTGACACCAATCTTGCAACAAGCTGTTTGAAAACGTGACTTCGGAAGAGGTTTCGTGAACGTATCGGCTAACTGATCCTACGTGGAGACGTATGAAACTCGTAGCATCCCGGCTTGGATTTGGTTCCGTATAAAGTGATAGTCAAGCGCAATGTGTTTCATACGTGAGTGAAAGACCGGATTCGCACAAAGATAAGTAGCCCCAATGTTGTCACAATATATGACTGGTGCTGTTGGGAGTGGAATTTGTAGTTCTGTCAAAAGCGAGCAAACCCAACGTACCTCTGATGCCGTGTGTGCGACGGCTCTGTATTCTGCTTCGGTGGAGGATCGCGCAACTCCTTTTTGTTTCTTGGATGACCATGAAACAGGATTTCGACCAATGTACACAACAAACCCGTTTGTAGAAACATAATCATCGGTATCTCCGGCCCAGTCAGCATCCGAATAAGCGTGTAGCGTGAGAGGAGTGTTCGCATGTATTGTGATGCCGTGTGTTAGCGTACCAGCGAGATACCGTAGAGTCCGTTTTGCGGCTTGCCAATGGAGATCCGTAGGTTTGTGCATGAATTGAGAGAGGCGATTAACAGCATACGTTATGTCAGGCCGTGTGAAGGAGAGGTATTGTAAGCTACCGACTACTGACCTATACTGAGCCGGATCATCATGAGGAGAGCCACCATGAAGTGTAAGTTTCGGCGAGGATGGTAGCGGAGTGGACACCGGTTTAGCATCCAGCATGTTATGTTTTTGAAGAAGATCAAGAATGTATTTCCGTTGCATCATGTGTAGACCAGTCTTGGTTCGAGTGACTTCAATGCCCAAGAAGTAGTGGAGATCGGTAGGCTCCTTAATCGAAAATCTTTTGGCAAATGAGTCCAGGACACTTTGAACGATTGTGGTATTGCTTCCAGTAACAATAACATCATCGACGTAGACAAGAACATAGGTGAGATGACCGTTGGAGCTGTGAACAAACAACGAAGCATCGGCGAGAGAGTTTTTGAAGCCTGCGTAAGGAGAAATTGTTTGAGGGACAGGTACCACACACGTGGTGCTTGTTTCAGCCCATAAATCGGTTTCTTCAGACGACACACAAAGTTAGGATTATCTCTGTCCACAAAACCCACTGGTTGCTTCATATACACTTCTTCAGTTAGTTCCCCTTGGAGAAAAGCATTATTGACATCTAGTTGCTTGATTGGCCAAAACTTTGTAACAGCAACCTCAAGCACAACCCGTATAGTGGTGGATTTGATTACCGGACTAAACGTTTCTGCGTAGTCAACTCCATGTTGTTGGTGAAATCCTTTTGCAACTAAACGAGCTTTATATCGTTCAATGACACCATTCGGAAGAAATTTGGTGGTGAATACCCATCTGCACCCAACGATGTTTTGATGTGCCATTGGTGGAACCAAGTCCCACGTTTGGTTAGCCATTTGAGCATCATACTCAGAGGTGCACGCACGTCGCCAGTTTTCGTCTTTAAGGGCCTCTGTTATTGTTTTTGGCTCAGGTGAAAACCGTGGTGGACCTGCAACATGAAGATTAAACTTGGTTTTTGGTTTGGTGATATGATTTTTGGATCGTGTTTGCATTTTGTGGACATTTTGTGGTTGACTGGACATTTGTGACTGCGGATTGGTGGGTAAATTTGTCTGTGGATTTTGGTTCGTTGTTGTGGTTTCAGGCACGGTTTGGTGTGGATTTGTGGTTATCGTTTGTGACTGTTGCTGAGTTGTGGGTGGCAACTCATTATGTGGTGGAGCAGTGGGCTCGTTAGAAGAGTGGGTTGGCTGGGCCTGGGAATTAGGCCCATTTTGTATTGGAGCAGTGGGCTCAGAATTGGGTTGAGAAGAGAAATTAGGAGATAAGGAAGAAGGCGATACCTGAGACTGTGAACTAGTCGGCGGAGGAGGTGGTGACGGGGGACGCCGGTGAAGGTCTGGGGGTTCCATTTGTCGTTGCCAGAATCGTCGACTGGATCGGAATCACTGTGACTTGCGGATTTGGCAAAGGCATTACATCGGTACTCTCTGCTTCATGGTCGCGATTTAGGTCCAATTTGTGAAACGGGAAGCTTGTTTCGACAAATTGAACATGTCGCGAAGTGTATATGCGACTTGTTGGGACATGAAGACAGTAGTAGGCACTCTGCGAAGTGGAATAGCCAAGGAAGACACACGGCTGGGATCTGTCATCGAGCTTGTTCTGTGTGTATGGCCGCAACCAGGGAAAACAGAGACATCCAAAGACTCTGAGTTTCTCGTAGTTAGGAGCTTGGTGAAACAGCAATTCAAATGGTGATGCTTGAGACAAGACTGGAGTTGGCATTCGATTGATTAGATAAACAGCGCTGGCAAACGCATAAGTCCAATACTGTTTTGGAACCGATGCTGTTGACATTAGAGCGAGTCCTGTTTCGACGATATGTCGATGTTTCCTCTCAGATAAACCATTATGTTCCGGTGTGTGTGGTGGAGACGTCAGGTGTGATATCCCTTTGGAAGAGAGAAACGGTCGTAGTGCTAGATATTCACCACCATTGTCTGAAAATAGAGTGCCAAGACGTGTTTGAAATCTGTTCTCAACCAAGGCGGTGAATGTCTGAAAGGTATGGTTTACATCGGATTTTCGTTTAAGAGGATATAACCAAGTGTATCGAGTATAATGATCGATGAGAACAAGATAATATTTGTAGTTGTCTGTGGATAGAATCGGAGAAGTCCAGACATCAGAGAACACATATTCAAGGGGTCGAGTTGAGACAATGGAGGATTGAGAAAAGGGAAGCTTGTGGCTTTTATTAATCAAACAATCCGAACAAGAGAAAGGTTTTTGAGTACTTGAAGTAACAGGAAGAGAGAATCTAGAAATAAGAATGCTTAAAGTTGAAGAAGAAGGATGACCCAATCTTGAATGCCACGACATTAGACTTGTTTTTGGACCAACAGATGAAGAGAGAGCCAGAACTTGTTGATTTGTCACTGGCCATTCATAGAGCTCGTCCTTAGTCCGACCTTGGAGCAATGGAACCCCCGTACTGAGATCCTTCACCTGAAAAGACGCCGGGAAGAATTCGACAGAGACTTTGTTAGCATTACACAAGCGATATACAGAGATGAGATTTTTCTGTATATTGGGAACACACAAAATCTTGTCTAAAAGTAAAGAGCGAGTTGGATTAGGGAGAAGTGTTGAACCCGTGTGTGAGATTGGCATGCTGGAGCCACTAGCAGTGATAACATCGTCACCACCGTTGTATGGTTGGTGGAGAGAGAGGTTATTCAGATCAGCCGTGAGGTGATGAGTGGCACCGGAGTCAAGTAGCCAATTGCTTGCAGTGTATGGCGCACTAACAGCAAGGTTTGCACGTGGTTGCCATGGTCGAAAAGGGCTGGTTTGTGTAGGCTGCATCGGCGACATCATGGCTTGGAATTGAGGGCAGCGCTTCACGCTATGTCCCTGGGTGTTGCAGAGTTGACATTTGCCCAAGTATGGTTTGTAAGGTCGATTGTCTGAGCGTGGCTGGTACTGTTGTGATTGGGATGGTGTTGTGGCACCATAGTTGTTGTTGTTTGTGCGCCTGTTGTTGTTGCGAGTGGTGTTGTCACGTTGAACGGCATTGGCAGTGATCGGAATTGACGACGGAGACGTAACAGCAGCAGCAAGAAGTTTGCCTTCTTGATTGAGAAGCCTTTCATGAATTTCTGTCAGAGATGGCGGTGTATCCTTCGCTTGAATTTGATCAACAACAGGTTTATACTCATCGGGTAGGCCATCAAGAATCTGCTCGACTTGATCCTCATGATCCATTGGTTTCTCAAGGAGAGCAAGTTGATCAAATCTAGTGGTAAGCCCTTGTATATATTCATCAATTGTGCTGTTACCTTTGGTAAAGGTCTTGAGTTGTGTTTTGAGTTGGCGAACGTGCCCACGGCTTGGTTTGGCATACGTCGCCGCAAGTTTTGTCCAGATCTCAGCAGCAGTGGTGGCGCGAGAGACAACAGATTGTAGAGGCATGGAAATCGTTCCGATCAACGCGCTGAAGATGAGCTGGTCCTGACGGCTCCATTTGGTGAAAGCAGGATTGACTCCTATGGTTTCTCCAGTTGGGACAGTAGCAGAGGGAATCTCCAGAGATCCATCAAGGTGTCCCGCAAGGCCATAACCAGCGAGATGGGAACGAATCTGGAGACTCCACATCACGTAATTGGTGCTAGTGAGTTTTGTGACATGAGACATGTTGACATTAAGAACAGTGTTGGCGTTGGCGTTGATGTTGATCGGAATAGCTTCGGTAGCTGGAGGCATGGTTGTCATGGCGGCTTAAAGAAAAATTTGAAAAGAGAAGAAAGTTTCTAGGTTATTTTAGGTCTTAGGAGCGATTATTGCTCTGATACCATAGAGGCTGAATAATCTTATTATTAGTGAGTTTACACATATATATACTAGACTACAAGAGTGATTAGGGTAGCTAATTACACCAATATAAATTTACATATATATCCCTTATATATCATTCGGTCGATAGACAAAATGAAAATGTTGAGAAACTTGGAAGAATATGGCAATTTTCTCAAAGGGAAACAAGAGACATGAACTCTTCATCTGATTCTAGAGCTTCCATAAACTCTGGAACAAGACATACCTCCAAATCTATACTTCCCCCTCCATCTCTTCCTGGGTAAGTAGTTACCAGCCCATTAAACTTAAGCCCGTAGCCTCTTCTAACTGTCACTGCTTTTCCCATGCCAAATTCACAACCGTACGTGTTAAACCTCGGTGAGTTTACCATCGTAACGCTCATCTGTTTAGAAAACTCATCAATATTGTAAATGAAAGGAGACTTTAACCATTGCTCAATCATTTGAGATACTTTTTCACTAGTGTGTTCAGCTACCGATTGATGCAATTTCAAAGCAGCCCATCCAAGATCATTCTCCAACAGCTCACCCGCTTTTGCAACCGTTCTCAAAGTAGAGATGCAGTTTCCAAAGTATTCCTTGTGAAGTGGTGGATACATTCTTGCTCTGTTGTCAGCTGCAAGTTTACAACTTGTTTCTTGATCGAGAGGTAATCTCCGTGCCCTAGTTATACATCTCCATACAACCGCAGTTAGCGATTGGAAAGATGAGATGGAAGTTGTCCCGCATATTTGGTTGACCTTTGTTTTGAGCAATCTTATTGTCTCTGATGAGAAACAGAACCTTCTCTTCCTGTGAACTAGAGATTCATAGGGCTTGATAAACTCATCAGGATGGCTATAGGGAAGGCTAAAGAGGGGACCATATCCTTCTGGGATGTAACACTTTAAGACCGGTGGATTCTTAAGACACAAGAAGTCATTGTCTTTGTTGCTCTCTTGTCCTTGGAACATTTCAGACCAAGCGGTAAAGAACTTCCAAAACGAAGAACCGTCTCCTATCGCGTGGTTCATTGACATTCCTATAAAAATTCCATCTACCAATTCTGTCACCTACACAAGTGTACAACACACATAAATTGGTAATCAAGTGTTCTTGAATATTGTATTTAGTTGAGTTGTACCAGGAATTATAGTGTCTAATCTGGTTTAGCAGACCCAAATTGGACCAAAACCATGAAAAGGTTAACCGATTCAAACCGAAACAAACTTTATATTTATCTTACATAGATATGGTAAATCTAAGAAAATCAAGAAACCTAAAAATCCTTCCTAAAAAAGAATAAAGAACAAACCTTGACAGATAAGAGGCTCATGGTGTGTCCATCATGATTCACAGCTTTATGGTGGTCAAAGAAAGACTGAACAATCGAAGGAACATACTTGGAGCTCACGATATCTGCTATACATAGATCCGAGGTTGCGTAGATAAACCCAGCACCAGGGCTATCATTACAATCCACAAACACAGAGTACGACTTCGGGTTTTCCGTTGTCAGCGACGAGAAGCGACCCGCAAGAGGGTAGAAATGGACGAGTGTGACCGACAGAGAGTCTCTCAGCTTCTCAAGCAAAGTGTCCATGGAGTCAAATGATGGCTTGTGAAAGAGGAGACCGCTTTGCATATAATGATAAGAGAGCATTTCGCAGTCCCATGAAGATAAATAGTATGGTTGCTTTGATTCTTTTGGGATGGTTTTGGGTTTCACAAAGCATTTAGAAACCATTTTTACTGAAGAAGAAGAATCCATTATTGAAGTATACGGTCATGTGGCCTTACGTGAATGACTATATATGGACAAGTGACAAAAGTTATATTTATCTTTTGGTCAAGTTTCCGTGACTAACTCTTAGTGGCATACATTAAGACCAAACACAAGAGTTGGTCAATAATTTAGTGGATTTTGCACATAATAGCGAGAGAACCACAAAATAATCAGATTAACTAGATTTTGCAAATATCTTTTATTATTAATACGATAAGTATTGCAAGGTTGGTTTGAGATCCAAATTTGATTAGCTGGATTTGTGAAACATTAGGATTGACCGGAATAATAAACTAAGAATTGGTTTGAGATCCAAAATCTGATTAGGTGGATTTGTGAAACATTGAGATTGACCGGTATTTAAAATGAATAATGGACTAATAAACTGATTGAATAGATGAACACAATAGCTGTTCAAATCAATGTATAAAATTGATGAACAAACTAGAAAATTGATGTTTAAATCGGTTAACTTTTCATGGTTTTGGTCCGATTTGGGTCGGCTAAACCAAATTTGATACATTAAAAATGAAAACAATTTAGCTTTTGAAAAAATTAATATCTCACTTTTGTAACTCTTATATTTCGACCAAGATGTAGAGTCTTTGATCACCAAAATGAGGGTCCTCGAGTCACTTTCAAAGAATACATCCTCGAGACACAGAGGTTTGTTTATTGTTTCTTTCGAGGTTTAAGATTTAGATGATTTTCCTTTTTTGTTTCTTTGAGCCTAATTCTGACCACATAGTAGTTTTAACCTCATTTTGTGCTCGAGTCTTCATTGAAATTGTCTTCCACCATTTTTTTTCCATCTATTATACATCTATTGTGTTCATCTATTCAATCATTTATTCATTTTATTAGTCCAATATTCATTTTAAATACCGGTCAATTCCCATGTTTCACAAATCCAGCTAATCAAATCTGGATCTCAAACCAATTATTAGTCAGTTATTCATGTTAAATACCTGTCAATCCTAATATAATACAAATCCAGCTAATCAAATTTGGATCTCAAATCCAATACTTATCGTATTAATAATAAAGGTCTTTCATCGAGACATCCACTAATTCATTGACCAACTCTTGTTTTGGTCTTAATGTGTACCACTAAGAGTTAGTCACAAAAACTTGACCAAAAAATATAAAAAAACTTTTGTCACTTGTCCATATATAGTCATTCATGTAAGGCCACATGAACTTATACTTCAATAATATGGATTCTTCCTTTTCAGTAAAAATCGTTTCTAAATGCTTTGTGAAACTCAAAACCATCCCAAAAGAATCAAAGCAACCATACTATTTATCTCCATGGGACTACGCAATGCTCTCTTCTCATTACATCCAAAAGGGTCTCCTCTTTCACAAGCCATCACTTGATTCCATTGACACTTTGCTTGAGAAGCTGAGAGACTCTCTGGCGGTCACACTCGTCCATTTCTACCCTCTTGCGGGTCGCTTCTCGTCGCTGACAACGGAAAACCCGAAGTCGTACTCTGTGTTTGTGGATTGTAATGATAGCCCTGGTGCTGGGTTCATCTACGCAACCTCGAATCTATGTGTAGCAGATATTGTGAACTCCAAGTATGTTCCTTCCATTGTTCAGTCTTTCTTTGACCACCATAAAGCTGTGAATCATGATGGACACACCATGAGCCTCTTATCTGTCAAGGTTTGTTCTTTATTCTTTTTAGGAAGGATTTTTAGGTTTCTTGATTTTCTTAGATTCACCATATCTATGTAAAATAAATATAGTTTGGTTCGGTTTGAATCGATTATCCTTTTCATGGTTCTGGTCCGGTTTAGGTCAGCTAAACCAGATTAGACACCATAATTCCTGGTACATCTCAACTAAGTACAATTTCGAGAACACTTGATTACGAATTTATGGGTTTGTACACTTGTGTAGGTGACAGAATTGGTAGATGGAATTTTCATAGGAATGTCAATGAACCACGCGATGGGAGACGGTGCTTCGTTCTGGGAGTTCTTTACCGCTTGGTCCGAAATCTTCCAAGGACAAGAGAGCAACAAAGACGATGACTTGTGTCTTAAGAATCCACCGGTGTTACAGCGTTACATCCCTGAAGGATATGGTCCCCTCTTTAGCCTTCCCTATAGCCATCCTGATAAGTTTATCAGACCCTATGAATCGCCAGTTCTCAAGGAGAGAATGTTCTGTTTCTCATCAGAGACAATTAGATTGCTCAAAACAAAGGTCAACCAAATATGCGGGACAACCTCCATCTCATCTTTCCAATCGCTAACTGCGGTTGTATGGAGATGTATAACTAGGGCACGGAGATTACCTCTGGATCAAGAAACAAGTTGCAAACTTGCAGCTGACAACAGAGCAAGAATGTATCCACAGCTTCACAAGGAATACTTTGGAAACTGCATCTCTGCTTTGGGAACGGCTGCAAAAGCCGGTGAGCTGTTGGAGAATGATCTTGGATGGGCTGCTTTGAAATTGCATCAAGCGGTAGCTGAACAAACTAGTGAAAAAGTATCTCAAATGATTGAGTATTGGTTAAACTCTCCTTTCGTTTACCAAATTGGTCAGCTTTTAGAACCGATGGGCGTTATGATGGGAAGCTCACCGAGGTTTAACAAGTACGGTTGTGAATTTGGGATGGGAAAAGCAGTGACACTTAGAAGTGGCTACGCACATAAGTTTGATGGGAATGTAAGTGCTTACCCTGGAAGAGAAGGAGGGGGAAGTATAGATTTGGAGGTATGTCTTGTTCCAGAGTTTATGGAAGCTCTAGAATCAGATGAAGAGTTCATGTCTCTTGTTTCTCTTTGAGAAAATTGCCAAATTCTTCCAAGTTTCTCAACATTTTCATTTTGTCTATCGACCGAATGCTATTCTCCTCAATTTGTTTATCATCAAGATTTTCATTCTGGCTTAAGTCTTTTTTTTTTGTTTTCTTTTGTTCACCAATAAGTTCTAGAGGTTGCGGCCCAATAATGACAATCATGCGTCTTTGCTCTTTGTAATCTCAAATGTATTTTTTTTTGCTTAGAGATCTGCAAAATGTAGATAATGTAACGCAAAACCTACCAAGTTTAAAGACCCTCCAAAAGTTTACGAAGTCTACCTAAGAGTCATTTAATCCCGAGCTCGTCGGTCTCACTTTAACCGTAAAACAATTACTTATAATAAAGAAAAGTCTTTGTAAGGTAGATTCGTAACATGACTACACATCTTAACTATGAAAATGTATTTGTAACTTGTAAATGAAACAAACTCAAAGTTTAAGGAAGACGATAGAGCAAGTGGATTTAGAGTTAGCTAGTGTGAAGAAGGGTGGGGAATTGGGCGGACAGAGAACTTCATGTTGTTGTTGCAGTCGTTGTGGTCTCCACTGGCAAAGTAGTAAGTCTGAACCTTGCGGAGAAGCAACTTGAAGCCTCCTGATGGTGAACCTCCTCGTGCGACTAGCTTCTTGCCTCTGGCCACATCACATCTCTTGTAGCTTCTCATGTCCGGGAGCAAGTAGACGTCGTTGTTCTTCTTGTTATGGTGCTTTGTCTTGGATTGTTTTTGATCATTGTTGTTGTACGTGAAAACAAGAACATCGTTGACGTAGAAAGGGGCATGCTTGGAAGCCCATTCTGTGTAACCGTATCCGTTTTCCCACACAGTAACCGCAATCTTTCTTCCAACCAATATTGGAGCCGTGTGGTTGTGTGTAGAGCCAGTGCCGCTTGAGTGGTTCGAGCCAGAGCTGTGATTGTTGTGTGTAGAGCCAACGATGCTTGAGTGGTTTGAGCCAGAACTATGATTGTTGTGTGTAGAACCAACGATGCTTGAATGGTTCGAGCCCGAGTTGTGATTCTTGTGTGTAGAGCCAGTGCTGCTTGAGTGGTTTGAGCCAGAGCTGTGACCGTTGTGTGTAGAGCCAGTGCCGCTTGAGTGGTTCGAGCCAGAGCTGTGATTGTTGTGTGTAGAGCCAACGATGCTTGAATGGTTTGAGCCAGAACTATGATTGTTGTGTGTAGAACCAACGATGCTTGAATGGTTCGAGCCCGAGTTGTGATCCTTGTGTGTAGAGCCAGTGCTGCTTGAGTGGTTTGAGCCAGAGCTGTGACCGTTGTGTGTAGAGCCAGTGCCGCTTGAGTGGTTTGAGCTAGAGCTGTGATTGTTGTGTGTAGAACCAACGATGCTTGAATGGTTCGAGCCCGAGCTGTGATTCTTGTGTGTAGAGCCAGTGCCGCTTGAGTGGTTTGAGCCAGAGCTGCTTCCCCAACCCCAGTTTGTATCTGTTCCGTCCGAACTCCATCCCCAACCCCAGCTTGAACCACCCGAGTTTGAGTTTGAACCACCTGAACCAGAGCCAGAAGAACCGCCAGAGTTGCCGGAGCTCCATCCCCAACCTCCGTTTGAACCAGACTGGCCAGAACCCCAACTCCAGCTCCACGCTTCAGCACTCCCAGAGAAAACGAACGCAGTAACCAGAAAGACTACGAGAAGCTTGCGTGCTCCAGATAGACCCATCGCTTCTTCTTGATCTTCTTCTTTGATAAAATTTATTGCTTTCTCTTCTTTTTCTTTTTAGCTTTTGTGAGCTCTTTAGAGTTTGGAGGTTCTGTATTTATAGAGACTAGGCATGGGTGAGACTTGAGAGGAAACAACAATCTTCATTACTTCGTCTCAAAATCAATAGTGAATAGGATTTCCATTTTTTTGTTTATAATTATTGTAACATATTCTCTCATATTTCCTTTTTTTATTTTTTTCTTAACAAATCAGATATAGAAAGTGGATAAATGTAGTTTTAGTTAGTTAGTATTGATGAATATCTTTGTGTTTTTCATATACGATTATAATTTCTTAACTTTATTCCAATTTCCTTTATACATTTAAGTTTACGTAAACAAAAATAAGAGTGTGACCACGTGCTAAGAAAGCGAGGAAAGAAGAATATGGTCGTTGATATCATCGTAAACGTAAATGCAAGAAGTGAGTGACATTTAGCAAGGAGAAAAAACAAGTTTTGTTTGATATCCAAATTTGGTATTAGTTTTTCGATTCGATTCGGATATATATAGTTAGGTCGATTTACCCAAACTAAAATCTTGTAAGAGAATAAGCCAAAAAAAAAAAAAAAAATACATACCCAACACCATCTCTAACAAACATGTAGAATATAATTCATTGTAAAATTGAATCAACTCCTCACTCGATTTCGTTTGTCAAGTTAAAATTTTAAAGATTAAATTTGGATTAATTCACTCCGACTGAGTTTATCGATAATTTGTGGATATATATAAACACGCAAACCTTTGCTTAAGTTGGTAGCGCAGGAGTGCACGGACCATAGGGCTATATCACATTTGCCACAAAGATATGACTGATGCTTGAGCAAACTTAATAGAGAAAGAAGAGAAAAGGCTTCTGAAGCGAGAAAACTCATGTAGTTCCGTTGAAAAGTTAGGCCACACTCCCCCGGGTGTTCGAGTATCTTGATGACATCCTGGCAATCCGTCCCAAAAGCTTGGTGTGAAGATCGAGTCACTAAACAGCTCATCGCCCATGTCAGTGCTTCAAACTCCGCGTGTAAAGAGGAGATCCTCCTTGGGAGATTGCGTGCCCCCATCAGTTTAGTTCTCCCCTCCAAATCAAACCAAACCCATCCCAAGCCACTGTTTAACGAGTCTTGGTGCCAAGACCCATCCAAATCATTGTGGTTTAAATGTTGAATCCGATACAAGGTTTTTTCAAGCGCTAAGGTTAGAGTTGCAATGTTTAATATATATAGATTTATGAATGAACCGTTGTGACTTCTATCTCGGTTTGATTTCGATTTAGTTTTGATGTAATTCAAACTTTTCCAAGTGCACATGTAGAGAGAACTTGTTTGACAAGTTCCTCCTATGACCGAAGGAGTCAAATAGAGTCAACAAAATCAACGTTGTCTAGCTCGTACACGCGGCATTCTGAATACTACTACACTTCCGTTTACTTTCCTTACATACCACAAATTAAACAATGACCACTTTAAACCTTTTGTGGTCGTTCGCAATGCTATTGAGATTTAATAATGCAAAAAGTTTTGCTTGTGGGGCATGTATTAAATGCAATATAATAATACTCGAAATTCCGATGCAACTTCTATTTAAACAGAGATTCGTTGGACTTGCTATTGTCATCAAGAAGCTTCGATATCTTAGAACATCTCTCCTCTCTCTGAAGTCTCTCTCTCTCTCTTAAAAATATTGGAAACTTCTGAAGCTTTTCTATAGTTTTCTCGAGCCATGCCTAATATGGTAAGCCCTTTATTTCCTTTTATCTCTCTTATAATATTTATGCATTGATTAATCGCTTATATATATTCTCCAACTCTTATGTTAATTAGATTGAAAATATGCAATTAGCCATACTGATCTTTGGTTTGAAATTACAGAAAGCTGTGTTGCAATTGAGTATTCACGAGGAAAGAATCAGGAAGAAAGCATTTGTGACTGTTTCTAGATCTCCAGGTATGTAAATTACAGTTCGAAATTTTATAATATGATATTATTGTGGAAATAAACATTTATTCATGAATTTTTCTTTTTAATATACAGGTGTTACATCGATAACAATAGATAAAACCGGGAAAGCGACCGTAGTTGGAGAAGTTGATGTACCGGTTATCATGATGAAGCTAAGGAAGATATGTAACGCAGAGATTGTTTCGGTTGAAGTTGTTAAACCATCTGAGAAAAAGCCTGAACCGGAGAAACCGGCTGCAGCTAAACCGGCTGCAGCTAAACCAGAAATTGTTGCCTGGCCGGTTCAGATGAACAACCCTTACCAATACAATTATCCGGTCCCGGCAAATGGTTACTATCAACCATATGGGAATTCTAGAGTTGTTGTAGAAGAACAAAATTGTGTGATTATGTGATTTTTCTAGAATTATTTCAAATACTGTAATGTCAAATTATTTGACACTTAGTTATGATGGAACGAGTGTAATTTTTTGGGCTACTTGTGAGTAAAATATTAATCACCGGATCTGTCCGATACGCATGTGAAATACAGAAAGTAACCTAAAAAGCGTACATAACGACCAAGAGTTTACTTGGTAGGTTTTGCGTTACATTCTCTACATTTTACAGATCTCTAAGCAAAAAAATTACATTTGAAATAACAAAGAGCAAAGATGCATGATTGTCATTATTGCGCCGCAACCTCTAGAATTTATTGGTGAACAAAAGAAGAAAAAAAAAAAAGACTTAAGCTATAATGAAAATTATGATGATAAACAAAATGAGGAGAATAGCATTCGATAGACAAATTGAAAATGTTGAGCAACTTGGTAATTTTCTCAAAGAGAAACAAGAGACATGAACTCTTCATCTGATTCTAGAGCTTCCATAAACTCTGGAACAAGACATACCTCCAAATCTATACTTCCCCCTCCTTCTCTTCCAGGGTAAGCTGATACCTTCCCATCAAACTTATGCGCGTAGCCACTTCTAAGCGTCACTGCTTTTCCCATCCCAAATTCACAACCGTACTTGTTAAACCTCGGTGAGCTTCCCATCATAATGCTCATGGGTTCAAAAAGCCGATCAATATGGTAAATGAAAGGAGACTTTAACCATTGATCAATCATTTGAGATACTTTTTCACTAGTATGTTCAGCTACTGCTTGATGCAGTTTCAAAGCAGCCCATCCAAGATCATTCTCCAACAGCTCACCGACTTTCGCAGTTGTTCTCAAAGAAGAGATGCAGTTTCCAAAGTATTCCTTGTGAAGCGGTGGATACATTCTTGCTCTGTTGTCAGCAGCAAATCTACAACTTGTTTCTCGATCGAGAGGTAATCTACGTGCCCTAGTTATACATCTCCATATAACCGCGGTTAGCGATTGGAAAGATGAGATGGAAGTTGTTCCACATATTTGGTTGACCTTTGTTTTGAGCAATCTCACTGTCTCTGATGAGAAACAGAACATTCTCTCCTTTAGAACTGGAGATTCATAGGGTCTGATAAACTCATCAGGATGGCTATAGGGAAGGGTAAAGAGGGGACCATATCCTTCAGGGATGTAACGCTTTAAGACCGGAGGATTCTTAAGACACAAGTCTTTGTTGCTCTCTTGTCCTTGGAAGATTTCGGACCAAGCGGTAAAGAACTTCCAGAACGAAGTACCGTCTCCCATCGCGTGGTTCATTGACATTCCTATGAAAATTCCATCTACCAATTCTGTCACCTACACAAGTGTACAATCTGGTTTAGCCGACCCAAATCGGACCAAAACCATGAAAAGGTTAACCGATTCAAACCAAACCAAACTATATATATATATATATATATTTTACATAGATATATATGGTGAACCTAAAATCAAGAAACCTCCTAAAAGGGATAAAGAACAAACCTTGACAGATAAGAGGCTCATAGTGTGTCCATCATGATTCACAGCTTTATGGTGGTCAAAGAAAGACTGAACAATGGAAGGAACATACTTGGAGCTCACAATATCTGCTACACATAAATCCGAGGTTGCGTAGATGAACCCAGCACCAGGGCTATCATTACAATCCACAAACACCGAGTAAGACTTCGGGTTTTCTGTTGTCAGCGACGAGAGACGACCCGCGAGAGGGTAGAAATGGACGAGTGTCACGGCCAGAGACTCTCTCAGCTTCTCAAGCAAAGTGTTAATGGAGTCAAGTGGTGGCTTGTGAAAGAGGAGACCCTTTTGGATGTATTGAAGAGAGAGCATTGCGTAGTCCCATGGAGATAAATAGTATGGTTGCTTTGATTCTTTTGGGATGGTTTTGGGTTTCACAAAGCATTTCGAAACGACTTTTACTGAAGAAGAAGAATCCATTATTGAAGTATGAGGTCATGTGGCCTTACCCGACTGACTATATATGGACAAGTGACAAAAAGTTTTTGTTGGAACCTCGAAATTTCCAAATTGTCATTGACTGACTTGTTGGTGGTTCTCTTTTTTTCTTTATGGTTATCCGAAAGGCATATCTCTACTATATCTTTATTATAAATACATTATAACATCTATAAATTAATACTTAAAATCTAGATAAATCAATATATTTTTTCGGTTCCAAATTAGTTTTTCGGTTCAATTAGTATATCGATAAATTAATAATTTAGATAAATTAATAAAATATGATAAAATTCTATTGTCCCAACATTATTAGTTTATAGAGGTTTGACTCTAGTATAAATCTATAAGTATTGGAAGGTTAGTCTGAGATCCAAATTTGATTAGGTGAATTTGTGAAACATTGGGATTGACTCGAATATTACATGAATAACGGACTTATAATGCAAGCGCTAGATATGGATCTTCATAGAGGCCAGACGGTAGATTTATCCGTCGTAAGAGTAGCCGATGTAATATTTATCATGATTTGCAATTGAATAATAATAATTCAGTGTTAAAAAAAACGGACTTATAAAATGATTGAATAGATGGACACAATAGTTGTGTACATTTTTACAAATACTAACGAAATTAAATTTAGTGGATCTATGACACTTTTAAAAAAAAAAAAATTTCAACACATTAATTGTAGGATTATATAACTACTCAAATAGCACGTTTGAGCAAAATAATCATATATATGAAAGTACAATAACTCTCTCCAGAAAAGTAACACATCAGCGTATGAGGTAATGATGTACTGTATATGTCAAACAATTTTTTTTTTAACACTGATTTTATTATTTTATTGCAAATTGAGAGAATTATTAGATATCCTGCCTCTATGAAGATCACCATGCTGAATATGTCATATAAACTTGACTCCTTTTTTAAAATCCATAAATCACCGATAAGATACGGTCTCCGGGAATTGAAACTCAGACTTCCAAGTGGAACTTCTACTAATAAATCGCAATATCTGGGACTCGAACCACATGCCTCCTGGTGTAGAAGCATTAATCAACATTGGTCAACAACTGGACCAAGAGGGTTTCCACAATATGTCAAACAATTAATGAATATATTTAATTGTGAGTAAAATAAAAATGATTAGTAATATAATAATAATATTTTCTTTGCTTAGCTCTTTTGTTTCTTTGTTTTTACTTTTATTAATTGTTTTGTTAGCTTAATGTTACGGGCAATGGAACACTAGCTGCGTTATATCACTCATGTCTTCTATTTCATAAGAAATATTTAACCTATGCGAAAATAATTAATCAAATCTTTCTTCCTTTGATAAGTTGCATATTGTTGTTCGAATGATTTTTCTTCCACAATAGAGATGTTGTAACCGTGACTGTGAATATTAGAAAACAAAATATTTAATTATAGCATACATTACTTTAGTTTATGATATTAGTCTGTTTTGGCCTTTTGTTCGACTGAACAATATTATGGTTTTAATGTTTACTAGTTTCAAACCCGCGCTACGCGGGGTTGGTTTTTTTTATACTTTTTTTTTATATTTTTTTTCTGTTTTATTTTTTTTTCCATTCCATAATTTTATATATGATGTTTGGAATAAATTTCATAAAAATTTTATTAACTTCGTATGATTTTTTAGTATTTCATTTCATAAAATTAGTTTTTGAATAAATTTGTTCGTTGAGTTTCTAATTCAGTTACAATGACCTGATGTCAAAGAAAAAAAAAAGTCAGTTACAGTGACAAGAGTTGTTATATCCAACCAATAACCATTATCCAGCAATACATGTGATTAATATAATGAATGGTAATTGACTACTGAAACAGAGTTTATGGAGCAAAAAGACTGTACAAACTGGAAAAGTTATTTAGCAAACCAATTTCTCAAATCCTGCTTCGTATCGACCAAACATTAAGAAATTCATTTACTCATGAAACAATACAAGTTTTTAAAAAAAAAACTTACAAACAATCAACTATCTACAATTTTTTTTTTTTTTTTTTGTAGTCGTATGTAAAAGAATTCAAGTTGTACAAAAATACAATGGTTCCTGTTTTACTTCCTCTGCTTTTGTTTGTCACAGCTACGTTAGTTAGAGGTTCTTGATGCTTCTTCTTCATGTTCCTGCTACAATTCATGTGCTTGCTTCCGTTTTCTATGCAGTCATAGACTCGCTACAATGGCTCTTGCCCTCCTTGTTCATTTTGCAAACCACGTGGTAGCTGCTGGTCTTTCTCCTTCTCGCCCTGTCAAACCTAGACAATATCTGCCAGAGCAGGCCTAAGATCCTCCTCCACTAACTTCTGATACTCCATTGTATCTCCATTACATTGGTGTCACTTTGAATATTTCTGCATCCATCATCAAAATCCCTTTTCTTCCTTCCTTTAACCGTTCCAGTTTAAACAAGCCAGCGTCTTGCTTCTTATCTTCAGCTTCAGGCATTTGGCAACCTCCTCTAGCTTAGTAATAATCTCTGTAGCAGGTTTTTGAGATGCGAATCTGTGATTCTAGTCTCATGGTTAGGGTCCAATATTTTAGACAATAGTCTCTTTACTTCAGGGGCAAACCAGCTCGGGCACTTGAAGTCTGCTTTGTCTATCTTCCTATACATCTCCATTAGATTAGAGTCATGGAAAGGGAGATAACCAGCCAAAAAGAACAAACAAGAAAACCCCACAAGACAAATATCCGCTTTCATGCCATCATATCCTTTTCAGTTAATAACTTCAGGCGCAACATAAGCAGTGTGGTACCACAAGTAGTGTGGAGGAGACCATCTTGGCGCTTGCAAGCTTAACCTAAAATCAGATATCTTGAGATTTGTCATTATCATCCAGCAACAAATTCTCAATGTCGCGGTTATACACTCGGCGGCTGTGACAAAAATCAACCGCACTAATAAGCTGATAAAAAATAGTTCCAAGCAACATCCTCTCTAACCCTTTTGCAACCTTGGTAAAAAGCTTTCCACCTTTACAATACTCTATAAGAAAGTAAATCCTTGACTTCGTAGCAATAACCTTGTATAGTTCCACGACTTTAGGGATTTGTAAAACCAAAAAGCACACTTGGATCAGGACTCAAAACTCTTAACTCTTTTAAACCAATAACTTGGTAATTTTCTCAAAGAGAAACAAGAGACATGAACTCTTCATCTGATTCTAGAGCTTCCATATACTCTGGAACAAGACATACCTCCAAATCTATACTTCCCCCTCCTTCTCTTCCAGGGTAAGCTGATACCTTCCCATCAAACTTATGCGCGTAGCCACTTCTAAGCGTCACTGCTTTTCCCATCCCAAATTCACAACCGTACTTGTTAAACCTCGGTGAGCTTCCCATCATAACGCTCATGGGTTCAAAAAGCCGATCAATATGGTAAATGAAAGGAGACTTTAACCATTGATCAATCATTTGAGTTACTTTTTCACTAGTATGTTCAGCTACTGCATGATGCAATTTCAAAGCAGCCCATCCAAGATCATTCTCCAACAGCTCACCGGCTTTTGCAGCCGTTCTCAAAGCAGAGAGGGAGTTTCCAAAGTATTCCTTGTGAAGCGGTGGATACATTCTTGCTCTGTTGTCAGCTGCAAGTCTACAACTTGTTTCTCGATCGAGAGGTAATCTTCGTGCCCTAGTTATACATCTCCATACAACCGCAGTTAGCGATTGGAAAGATGAGATGGAGGTTGTCCGACATATTTTGTTGACCTTTGTTTTGAGCAATCTTATTGTCTCTGATGAGAAACAGAACATTCTCTCCTTGAGAACTGGAGATTCATAGGGTCTGATAAACTCATCAGGATGGCTAAAGGGAAGGGTAAAGAGGGGACCATATCCTTCAGGGATGTAACGCTTTAAGACCGGAGGATTCTTAAGACACAAGTCACCGTGTTTGTTGCTCTCTTGTCCTTGGAAGATTTCGGACCAAGCGGTAAAGAACTTCCAGAACGAAGTACCGTCTCCCATGGCGTGGTTCATTGACAATCCTATGAAAATTCCATCTACCAATTCTGTCACCTACACAAGTGTACAAACCCATAAATTCATAATCAAGTGTTCTCGAAATTGTATTTAGTTGATCTGTACCAAGACTTATAGTGTCTCATCTGGTTAAGCCGACCCAAATCGGACCAAAACCATGAAAAGGTTAACCGATTTAAACCAAACCAAACTATATACTTTCTCTGTTCTTTTAAAATGAATGTTTTAGAATTTTCACACATATTAAAAAAATAATTAATATGTAATCATACATAATATTAACTTTATATCGAAAACACTTTCTCATAAATACTAATCAATAAAAAAATTTTAAAAAATTAAATATTTTTAGTAACTACTTGTTGAAGTTTGTAAGTTCTTAACATTAATTAACAAAAAGTATATTGAAAACCTAAAAATATTTATTTTTAAAACAAATAGAAAATCTAAAACATTCACTTTTAAAGAACGGAGGAAGTATTTATTTTACATAGTTATGGTGAATCTAAGAAAATCAAGAAACCTAAAAACCGTTCCTAAAAGGATATAAAGAACAAACCTTGACAGATAAGAGGCTCATGGTGTGTCCATCATGATTCACAGCTTTATGGTGGTCAAAGAAAGACTGAACAATCGAAGGAACATACTTGGAGCTCATAATATCTTCTACACAAAGATCCGAGGTTGCGTAGATAAATCCAGCACCAGGGCTATCATTACAATCCACAAACACAGAGTAAGATTTCGGGTTTTCCGTTGTCAGCGACGAGAGGCGACCCGCGAGAGGGTAGAAATGGACGAGTGTGACCGCCAGAGAGTCTCTCAGCTTTCCAAGCAAAGTGTCAATGGAGTCAAGTGGTGGCTTGTGAAAGAGGAGACCCTTTTGGATGTATTGAACAGAGAGCATTGCGTAGTCCCATGGAGATAAATAGTATGGTTGCTTTGATTCTTTTGGGATGGTTTTGGGTTTCACAAAGCATTTAGAAACGATTTTTACTGAAGAAGAATCCATTATTGAAGTATAAGGTCATGTGGCCTTACATGTATGACTATATATGGACAAGTGACAAAAGTTTTGCTTGGAACCTGGAAATTCCCACGACTGACTTATTATTTATTATTATTTATTTTAACATAATATCCGTGACATACTTAAGAGTTGGTGGTTCACATTAAGACCAAAAAAAGAGTTGGTGGTTCACATTAGGACCAAAAAAAGAGTTGGTGGTTTTTTTTTTTTTTTTTTTTTTATTTAAATGGTATTGGACTCTTGGTCAATGAATTAGTGGATGAAAGATCTTTCTTATCCGAAAGGCATATCTGTACTACACCTTTCTTATAAATACTATTTAAGTATTGGAAGGTTGGTTTGAGATCCAAATGTTTGCACAAAAAAAAAAAAAAAAAAGAGATCCAAATTTGATTAGGTGGATTTGTGAAAGATTGGGATTGACCGGTATTTAATATATATAATCGACTAATAAAATGGTTGAATAAGATGGACACAATAGTTGTATACATTTTTACAAAATAATTATAAAATACTAACCAAATTAAATTTAGTAGATTTATGACTTTTTTTTTGTTCTTCTTGTAATTATATTTTCAACACATTCATTATATATTGTGAAATCTCTATCTTTCTTTTGATCAACAACATTTATAATTAAACGGTTCAGAATAGTGAAATTTCTATCAAAACGTAAAAAATTTAGTCCAGCATTGATCACATTTAAATATGAAGGATACAAAACATTTATTTCAAACATCATGAATCAATCTCAACGTCATCTTTAATCTAACTTATCCAAATCCAACAAAGAAGCCCACTCACTCATAATGCAAGACATAACCCCTAAGAGACTATGGAATAGACTGATAAGACATCTTGATAAGAGACTATGGAACAGATTGAAAAGAGATCTTCACTAAATAGCATGAGTACACATATTTATAAATAAAGTGCTTGAAAACTTAGAGATAAAATTAGATTAAAAACTAAAATCCAAACTTAAAACTTAGGCCTAAAATCTCATAACAAGGTTTAGATAGTGAAACAACTCCTGACTGATTCGACCCGAAACTAATCAGGTCAAAATGATCTGGTTTCATACATAATGTTTCTGAACTCCAAAGACTTCATTAACTTTTACCAAACAATGAGAAAGTTTTCTACCTTGAAGACATCATTCTGCAGGCCACTTCTTATACAACTCAGTGCAGACCAGGAAGTGGACATCACAACTAAAGAGCTTGTCGTAGAGCGTGAATATCTGACTAACAAGTTTAAGCATTCCAGGGACTTCAAATTCTGTAGGATCATTCTCTTCCGCATATATCTTCATCTCCTTCAAACACGGGAAAGACTCTAAGAAATGCTTAATCATCTTCATCTCTCTAGGTGTTCCACTAAACCTTGTAATCTTTATATTCTTCACTGGAGAAGATGAGAGTGAACAACCTTTGTCCACCCGGAAAATGCAGTCACAAGCATCCCCACATTTATCGGTCACATAGTGTAAGAGATCCTGAAAGTAGAAAATCGACTATAAGAATGAATTACAGTTTTGTAAAATCTTTGACAAATGAGTTGTGTTTACACCTCAAGAACTAGAGTTTCTAAATGTGGGCAGTTCTTTAAGAGAACCGGCATTGCTTGCCATCCCAGTTCCTTATCACTCTTGATATGTAAAAATTTGAGTTTGTTGAACACCGGTATTGTATCACAGCATAGAGAAAGCACCTGAAACAAGAAAAATCCCAACTCAGTGTTATCCAGCTGCAACATATGTTTCCAAATATTTGCAGCAAACTTAGCTTAGATATAGCAAACTCACCTCGAGAGTATCTGCAGTAAATAAAAGTTTTTCAACATTTCTTATGCCATTTATGAGCTTCCACACATTTCTAAGACGCAGAAAACCATCGTCTTCATCATTTGGCTCTCGTATAAGCTTGACTTGGTCTTTAGTAACCATAAGATTGAGTTGAGCCTCGACTAAATTTGTCAAGTTAACTTTTGGATAGTCCGCCGCAACAAAATCAGAATACTCAAGGTAAAGCAGACTTGGAGTATTGAAAGAAAAGCTCTTTGGATTATAGAAGTCATCAAAACCACTTGCATAGATAGTTAGCTTCTTAAGGCTTTCACTTGACGCGGTTTCATCCCAATCATACCACTTTATATTAGCCAAGTATAATTCCTCAAGTACAGGGAAAGCAGAACAGAACATGGCGAGTTTATCACATAATATAATCCACTCCGAGTCAATGTCTAAAGTTTTAAGCATTGGTAAGAAAGTGTATTGACTTCCATACCACCAATCAACACCCCATTCACTTCTTAATTTCAGCTCCACTAGTGTCTTGCTCTGAAACAACTCTACCGGAAGAAAATACATATAATCGGAATCAGAATCATAATCATCTCTCGGAAAATCCAGGAAAAGCTCAAGATGTGAAACACCACGCTGCAACACATTACATATCCAACCATTAACACGATCTGTATCAATACCAGTTTTACACTTTAAGGAGAATCTCTCTATTGGAGAATCACCCTGCAAAGCCAAAACCTTATCCACAAAATCCATGAAACATTGCAGAATCCCATCCCTTTCTCTCTTACCCTCTTCAGGATAAAGAAAGACAGAGTCATCAATGTCAAGATTAAGAACAAGTGTCCATAAATTGAGCCATCTTTTTGAAAGAACTGATGTTAAAGCAGCTTGCTTTGTTGTAAGGAAAGACAAGATGTGACAAAGAACCTCGTCTGGTAGATTACCGAACCCATCCATTTGTCGCTGATATAAAGTTCGCATTGGAATTGATTCAGACATGAATTTGAAACCCAAAGCAAATTAAAAATTGAAACTTTAAACGAAAAACAGAAGAAGTGAGCAAAATTTGGCGCATACCTGTCTGTGTTACAGATGAGAATCGCTCTAACAAGTGTGAAGACAAGAAGACATGCAAATGGGCTTCTGAGATTGCTTGGCGCTTCACATTTTGTTTTAGTTGGCACACAAAAGTCGAACTAGAAGAAGAAGAGAAACTTGGTTAGGGTTGGTTTTGTTTTTAATTTATTGGCATGTATCGGTTTGGTTTGTACCGGGTGAATTTCTAAAAGAAGTCATATTTGGTTGAAACCGGACATTTTGAATTTTTTTTTTGACTCAATTTAGTTTGGTTAATTCTGATTTAATAAAATTTTAGCTGAACTAAAAGCAATTTCGTTCGAGTTACTTTGGTTTGGTTTTCTATCTTTTTTTTTGTTAATGTTTCTAGATTGTCAAGATCCGACCTATATAATCTATTTTCTACACGAATTATCAGAATCAAACTATATTAATTTTTAATATTATATTAATCTAGATATTATCTAGTATAATATCTATAATTTAATAACCGACACTCGTAGGGGTAGGCATAAACCTAGACAATCAAATCGAAACCGATCCGAAAAATTCAGTTTCGAAACCGAACTAAATAGTCATAAAATCCGAATGGGTTCTAAATATTTGTTTTATCCGAATTACCCAAACTGAATCCGAACCGAATCAAAAACCGAACAATATATCCGAAAAACCGAAATAAAACTATATATTCAAAAATATTAGTTATATTCACTTATAATTTTATATTTACTTATAATTTTATATCAAAATATCAAATAACAACAATATGTGAAATAGCATAATTTTAAAAAAAATCAGTTATTTCCAAATCCGATACTTACCCAAACTGAACCGAATAGACGCAAATGAATAAACTCTCATAACCGAATTATCCAAATCCGATCAAAAAACACGAATGCCCATATCCCTAATTAGCACCATCCACGAACACTCCTTCGCAATTAGCAAAGGACCAATCTTGCAAATTATTATCATTTATTTATTATTCCACCCTCGAGAAACGTTTGTTTACAAATCAACCCATATTAATATCTCATTCTCTTTTTTGACCACTCTCTCTCTCTCTCTCCGACTCACGCGACTACTCAAAATAAACCTAAACCCTAGATCGTGATCGGAAACGGCTCCTCCTCGTCGGCGACACCTTTCACGGAAAACAGCTACACCTCTTCGGTACTCTTCATCTTCTGATTAATCTCTCTCTCTCCCTTTCCGATTCTCATATCTGCTAGTAATTTCTTAGTTTAGATGATTTGAATCTAGTCATGATTCTGATTCGTTTCATTGATTTGATTGTTTTCGCTATTTCGTTGTCTCTATCGTTTATTCTAGATTATAAGCTTTATATCTTCGATTCAGAGTCTCGTATCTGATTCTGATTATCCGAGAAAAAATTTTGTATTCTAGATTGAATCTGTTTCTATTATCGTTCAAGTAATGAATTTTTGTATATATTTTGATTTACAAACAATTTGTGTTTGAATTAATTTGATTTTGCTTATATTAGGTGAAAATGGCAGAGCACTTAGCTTCAATCTTTGGTACTGAAAAGGATAGAGTGAATTGTCCATTTTACTTTAAGATTGGTGCTTGTCGTCACGGTGACCGGTGTTCGCGGCTTCATAACCGTCCCACCATTTCGCCGACGCTCCTCCTTTCGAACATGTATCAGAGACCGGATATGATAACTCCCGGTGTGGATCCTCAGGGGCAGGCATTAGACCCGAGTAAGATCCAAGACCATTTTGAGGATTTCTACGAAGACATTTTCGAAGAGCTTAACAAGTTTGGTGAAGTGGAGAGTCTCAATGTTTGTGATAACCTTGCTGATCATATGATTGGGAATGTGTATGTTCTGTTTAAGGAAGAGGATCACGCGGCTGCTGCGTTGCAGGCTTTGCAAGGGAGATTTTATTCTGGCCGTCCTATTATCGCTGATTTCTCTCCTGTGACGGATTTTAGGGAAGCTACTTGTAGGCAGTATGAAGAGAACAGTTGTAACCGTGGTGGGTATTGTAATTTCATGCATGTGAAGCAGATTTCGAGGGAGCTTAGGAGGAAATTGTTTGGGAGGTATCGTCGGTCATATCGCCGGGGAAGCAGAAGCAGAAGCCGAAGTAGGAGTATAAGCCCACGACACAAGAGAGAGCGTTCACGTGAGCGTGAGAGAGGAGATTTTAGGGAGCGTGACCGCCATGGAAATGGGAAACGAAGCAGTGATAGATCAGAGAGGCATGACCGGGATGGTGGTAGAAGGAGGAGACATGGAAGCCCGAAACGAAGCAGAAGCCCAGTCGTGAGAGAAGGAAGCGAGGAAAGGAGAGCAAGAATTGAGCAATGGAACCGAGAGCGTGATGAGGGAGTTTAAAGGGTTATTGTTTCGGCTGATTGCTTCATAAAATCGGTAAAATCTTGTAACGGATTATTCAATTTGGTGTTCTTTTTTGGAACTTGAAAGATGATGCGTGGCATGAGTTCTTTAGATGATATAAGATGTTTACTGTATCGTGTAGAATTTTGTTTAGAAACTAGTTCGTGACCCAAATGTTGGGTTCAGTTTTTTCTAAGTTAATGTGGTAATGATCCTTTGGTTATGATTGTCCCTTGAAATGTTTCTTTTAAGACATCGTCTTGTTCAAGGGGAGAGAGGGATGTTGTCTGGTGGATTAGATAAAGAGACAGTTTCTGGTCAATTTTGATGTCCACTTTTAATGTTTGATTCACTTGCATTGCGGCCGAACAGCAAGATGTTTCAGGTAACACAGAGTGTCACAATTTGTAAAGAAGAAGAGGCAAAGGAGCCGGAAATATAAAACAATAGTAACAAACAACATAAACAACTAGTGGTATTGAGATGATCCATGACTTAGCTATTGGAAGGTTTTGGATCCTCGACTTGTTCTTCTCTGTTTTGAACCTTGTGTTTCCGATTGTAGAAGCTAATTATCTTCTTATCCAGTTTGTAGTATGCCTCCATTCTCTTTAATGGTTTCAGGCTTAGATCAATGAAGTGTGCCTACAATTCCCAATCCAAATAAGTATATTATGGTTCTTGAAACTCAATTGCGTTCTGACGAATCCATTTTCGCAAGAGAGACTGTGTGAGTCCGAAATTTCACTTGTAATGACTTGAACCAATGATTTTATCAGATCTTTCTAATTCTTTATATCACCGTAGAAGATAAGAATATGTTTAAATGGATCATACCTTGTAATCAAACGTTTGATTGGTCGGTTTTAGACAGACAGCATCACAAGAAGGTGCTGAATCCCAGGTGTTCCTCGCTCGAAAACCGATCATAAGACTACAGTCTTTGGCAGTTGCAGCTATTAAATAGTTCTTCACGATCTTCAAGCTTTCATCTAAAGGTAAAGCATGTAGAGACGAGTACGCCTCCAATGGCCCACTTTCTTTACATATAGCGCAAGGCTGGTTGATTATATCGTAATAAGAATGAATTGCTCCTTCAATGTCTAATTTATCTAGCTTCTGAATTTCGAGAAGCCTATCGAGCACTCCTGAGCTATAGACAGTGTCAGATACTAGCTGTAGAAAGCACTTTGTCCTACAACCGTCTTCTGATTGAATGAAGCCTTTGAGAGCCTCCTCAAAGGCATATCCAATTTCGGGGCAGGTTTTCCCGGTGCTTTCACCCGAACCCCCTAATATGAGAGAGCCATTCAAGAATACGCGGAAATTGTTATGGGGAGTCAAATATAAGGCTTCTATAGCTTTTGTAACTCTCTCTTTGGATCCAGAGAACAGATCAAGAGGATCATACTCGCTTTCTTCCAATATCTGCAGAACAGTGACATACTTATAAGACTTCTCAGCAAATCTCAATCTATAGACCTCGTAACAAGTGAAGATATATTTGGCCAAAAGAAAGCTCCATTGTGATAGTGAGCAGCTTTGCGTTTACCTCGTTATATTCCAACTTTAGGAGTTGGTGCATTTTGAAACGGCTTACGCTTCTTTTGAGGATGTTTTCTTCATTTATGCACCTTGAAGTTGGAAGAAATCCACATTTGGGCTACTTCAAGGAATTACAGACAGCGAGTCTAGGTCAGGGATGAGAACTACGCGGACTGTAATGAAAAGAAGAAAACCAAAAATAGAGGATTTAACAAACCTTTATTTCAACACTAATGCAGTCACCACTGCTAGTCCCTGGCACAGACAAAAATTTATAAGAGAAAACAACAGATAGTTATGACTAATTTATGATCATAAATAAACTCAAACACAAGTATAATTCCCTTAAGAGATATCTGACTTCTGATGATCATGGTTACCTTGAGAGAAAAGTGAATGATCATTCAAAATAAGAGCAGAATCATGACTAATATCAACATTTGCTGCATTAACACGCCATAACGGACGCTGCTTAGTTACTTTCTTATCAACAGATACAAGAAACTCCTTGGACACAGAAATACGCACCTGCAAAAAGAAGAGCATATGTATTGAAACTTAACCAACAAAGCATCGTAGACATTGAAGGATTACAAGACCATATGAATAACACAACGTACTCCTGCATCGACATGTTTAGGACCCAAGAGTGGTATGATAACATGCTTAACATATCTTTGTTCAAGAACTTCCTTATTCGGAGATGAAATAAGCTCCTTGTTTTCCCTCCACAGAAGTTGCTCATCGCTTGTCAAAACAGCGGAAACAACGCCATTCGCACTCTTATTTGCTTTATCATTCCTCCAAGCCTTCTGTATACGAATCACTTTCCCCACCTAATACAAAGTTCATAGATAAAATAAAAGATCAGTCCAAAACAATCTAAAACCAAAATAACACAATCATCATAATCAAACTAAAACAAACCAAATCAAATCATGTACAAGGTTATGTAATTCTCTGATCAATCAAAAGTATACCAATACAAGATTTACTCAAATTCAACAGCTCAAAACATTTCTATCGCTTAACGAATTTATAAATCTGATTCTGATTCTAATTCTAATTCTGATTCATCGTCATCATCATACGAATCAGTTTCTCCACCTAATCAAAGTTCATAGATAAGATAAAAGATCAGTCCAAAACAATCTAAAACCAAAATAACACAATCATCATAATCAAACTAAAACAAACCAAATCAAATCATGTACAAAGGTTATGTAATTCTCTGATCAATCAAAAGTATACCAAGAATTTACTCAATTCAACATCTCATTTTTAAATCTGATTCTGATTCTAATTCTGATTCATCATCATCAACAAGAGGACCACTAAAATAGAATCTATATCTAACTAGAGAATCTAAAACAGAACTCATAAAGCGAAAAAGGTCAATGACGGCGAGAATCTGAACTACTTTACGAAATCAAAATTCACTAAGCTTGCTTTATAATTCAAAAACGAAGAGAGATCAAAGATCGAAGAAGAAGAAGGAACTAACAAAAAGTGGAGATGATCCAGCGTAAGCAAGAACGAGATTAGCACCACCTTCACCTCTATAAATCCAATCAGAAGCATCTTTCTCCTCCAAAATCATCTCCATCTGATTAAAAACCTTACAAAATCCTTCGATTTTTCAAAACCGAATCAAGTAAGATCGGATCTATTTCGGTTACGCAATGCAAATGGATCGAGAAACGAAAGCTTCTAGAGAAGATTGAGAATCGAGTAAGATGAAGAAGATGAAGGAGAGCTTTGAAGGTTTCTTCTTCTTCTTCTTCTTCTTCTTCTTCTTCTTCTTCTTCTTCTATGTGGACTACATCAAAGAGGCTTCTCTTTGTTGCTTTGATGAGTCAAAATTGAAGCTGACCTCTGAGATACAAAATGAAAGAGAAGCGTATTCTCTGTCTATAATATCCACGTGGATGGAGTAAGCTCCACGTGTTATTTCTTACTTTATGAGATTCACTGTACCTCTTAAATTTTCTAAAACTTGAAGTACAACATTATTCTACATAAATATTCGTTTAATTTTTATATCATAGGTTAGGTTCATCTGATAAGATTTTTTTTTATATAAATTTTTAAAAATATAATGGTACTTTTTGAAACTATGTTTGGGAAAAAAAAAAGTTAACTCTGATTATCTTTTTGGACAATTCTTAATTTTTTGTTCTAAAAATGTTATTATTAAGTTTTTTTTGGTAAAATATCACTAATATATATATTTTTTTCTAAAAATAACATAAAACTAAAAGTAAAATTGAAACATTCAAAATTTAATTTTAAACCCTAAAAATAAATTCTAAACTTTAAAAATTAAACTCTAAACCCAAAATACTAAATTCAAACTTAAATTTTTAAAAAAGTTTGTAGTTGTATTTTTTAAAATTAAAATTAATGATAATATTTGTAAAACAAAAACTTAATTTATTAGCATTTTAGTTTATTACTCTTGTTTTTTAGATATTGTTTGTTTCTGACATTTTTTTTTTTGTCAACATTTGGGCCACAACTGGCCGGCCCATTAGCTTAATTCCTACAAATTTATAGGGTCGGGGACTCGATCCCTGGTGTGATGGTGTCTGTCTTCTGTGGACTTGCCACTAGACCAAGATCACTTCACTTCTGACATTTTTTTTTTTCGCTTAATTATTTATGACATAATTTAAGAGAGTTCAGATTGGTACTATTTTGTCGACTTTTTTGTATGAGCCACGTAACTAGTAGTTCGGTATAGCCAGTGCCCATATTACACGCCATTAGAGAAAATGTGGCTGGTGCTGTCTCCGGCAAATAAGTATAACGTACATGTTTGTTTCATTCTAAATCAATACAATAAAACTTTTTAGTTTTTCTCTACGTAATGATATATCAACTTTTTGGAATTGAAACAAACACTGATACATAAATTAAAATACATAACTTTTGCCAAATCATTAAAAATAAATTTTCAAAGCCTCATATTTTGCCAAAGTGAAGTCGATCATTGAGTGAAGAAGCTTCTGTCAAAACAGGAGGAGAAAAGCCAATTGAGACAGGGAGAGAGAGAGAGAGAAATGTAAACTCTCTCATAAATATATATATATATATATGTTTGAGAATTGGATTTGGCTTTGGTTGACGCCAAGAGTATAATCGGAATCGCAAGGCCAGAAATGAAAACAGACCCCACGCCTTGTTTTATAGAAGAAGATAAACAACAAATCCTTCCATCTTCTTCTATTGGCTTAGAAAGATTTCACCGTACAACAAAGCCAATCAAAAACCGAATAACTCGACATAATGGAACCATAACAAACCCAAACTAGAAACCCTATCTCCACGTGTGTTTCCATATATTGATTTTATAATTTGCTAAAGTACAATATAATATTTGAAAGTGTATACTTTCTTTTGGTCATAAAGTGTTAATAAATAAAAATTTGAAAACAATAATAAAGATGCTAGTAGTCGTAGACAACAACTCTTGTCTCTCTCTCTCTCTCTCTCACCAAACAAACCCAAGTCAACGTAATTCACCCACCGGTACAACTAAAAGTCTAAAACTATACCCTAAGAAAAATAATAAAATCAACTTACCAAAATGTCACGTACCACACATCTCTTTGTAACCCTTCGCCAACCAACGTTCCCCACGTGCTCCTCCGGTTGGTACTCACGTGACAGGCAGCTTCTCGATCCTATATTTTCTTTAATAACGATCTATATAAAGTCTTCTTCATAGCACAAAGATTTGTATCGAAGCTACATACATAGTAAAATCTTTCCCAAAGCACAATCTATCTTTGTAAGCACAAAAAAATGGTTAGTCAGAGAGAGACCGTGTGTGTAACCGGCGCTTCGGGATTCATCGGTTCATGGCTAGTGATGCGATTACTTGAACGTGGTTACTTTGTTCGTGCCACTGTTCGCGACCCCGGTACATATCTATATGTTACGTTCTTACAAACTCGTTTATCCTAAGATTATATAAATATAACTTTAATTTACGGGTTGTATTAAATTATAAAGGGAATTTAAAGAAAGTGCAACATCTTCTTGATTTGCCAAACGCCAAGACGCATCTCACTTTATGGAAGGCTGATTTATCTGACGAAGGAAGCTACAATGACGCCATTAATGGTTGCGACGGCGTGTTCCACGTGGCAACTCCCATGGATTTTGAATCAAAAGATCCTGAGGTGAGTTATAAATTATATCAACCTCTTTTGGTTTTTATATCAACCCTATATTGAGTTTTGTTTTGTCTTTTTGCGAATCAGAACGAAGTGATAAAGCCGACAGTGAATGGAATGTTGGGGATAATGAAAGCATGTGTTAAGGCAAAGACCGTAAGAAGATTCATATTTACTTCATCTGCCGGAACAGTTAATGTCGAAGAACATAAGAAGAGTGTCTATGATGAAAACGATTGGAGTGATCTTGATTTTATCATGTCCAAGAAGATGACAGGATGGGTAATAATTATACATATTTTAATTAAACTCAATTTAGGGTTTCAAGATCTTCTTCAAATTAAGTAATTAAAAGTTGATATATATATGTTTTTGGCAGATGTATTTCATGTCGAAAACGTTAGCGGAGAAAGCAGCGTGGGATTACGCTAAGGAGAAAGGAATAGATTTCATTAGTATTATTCCAACATTGGTGGTTGGTCCATTCATAACAACATCTATGCCGCCTAGCCTCATTACCGCGCTCTCTCCTATCACTCGTACGTGCGCGCTTTTTCCTTTTGTTGTAATGCGAAATGTTAAATCTAAAACGAAGAATATATAATGTTTTAGGGAACGAGGCACATTACTCGATCATAAGACAAGGCCAATATGTGCATTTGGACGACTTATGTAATGCTCATATCTTCTTGTACGAAGAAGCTTCAGCCAAAGGACGTTATGTTTGTTCCTCTCACGAAGCTACAATTCTTACTATCTCCAAAATGATCAGGCAAAAATACCCTGAATATAACGTGCCTTCATCGTAAGCTATACCGGTTTAAACATAATTTTTTTTTGTTCAACCAATATGTTTTGGACCTAGGCACATAATTTCGAGCTGAAAAAACTCTATGAAACAGGTATAACGGTGTGGATGAGAATCTAAAGAACATTGTGTTCAGTTCGAAGAAGCTTACCGACATGGGGTTTAACTTCAAGTATAGTCTCGAGGAGATGATCATTGAATCTATTGAGACATGTCGTCAAAAGGGTTTTCTCCCGGTTTCTTTACCGTACCAATCCGAATCCGAGAACAAAGTTTTAACTAAGGAAGACAATAGTGAGCTGATCAAAACCGGAGCTGGATTAACCGATGGTATGATGCCATGTAACAAGACCGAACCGGGGGTAACCAGCGAGAGAACCGATGCTCCCATTCCGGCTCAGCAGATGTGTGCTTAGAGAAATTCAACATATCTATTAATTGCCCTATCAGTATTGGAGGTGTGATTTGGGTTTGTCTTTATTTTATTAATCATAAATTATTATTGGAGAGTGGTGTGAACTGATCATTTATAGTATCTGATTGTGTCGTGTGTGACAGTGAGTGTAACGCTATTTACATATTTAAAGAATGTTATCTATTATGTAATGTTATACTTGAATGGTACATATATTTGTTACTCCGTAACTAGAAATTTCAACATCTCGATCTTAAGCCCTAACAATTAGAGTTAGAGGTGTAAGATTTAGTCAGTCGACTTATGAAAAAGAAAAAAATAATAATAATTCTAAGTAATCCTCATGTAATTTTACTTTTTTTCGTTCAATATTTTGGATTAAATTGATATGTCAGATAAATATCGTAATAACATAATTAATAACTGAATATATATATTATATATATTTGTAGAATGAGGTATAAAACGCTGAAAAGTTAATTTTAATAAATTAATGACGTTTTTAATTATATTTTTTAATAAACTTGTAGTATATAGCATAATCACTTTTTGAAAACATGAAAACTTGATAAAATATTTAAAATGGTAAAAAATAGCAAAATCACATTTTTAAAACATGAACAAGTGGTATACCATTCATCGCCTCATATAATTAATCAATTAAAAGTATACAGATCTAGGATACAAAATGTATGATAAAAATGTATGATAAAAATTCAGATTCTACTATTGTAAATTTTTAAAATATCTAAAATATGTTTCGTTTACAGATATCTAAAAATTGTACAAGTTTGATTAGGTGTAAAAATTTCCTAATAATTCGGCCCGAGAGAAATAAGCCCATTAACGTGATAAAAAGCCCATTTATTCAGTTGAATCAAAGAGAAAGCATCCATGGCTTGAAGAAAAAGAAAACTTCTCTCTAAGCTTCCGTTTCTACAAAACCCTTTCTTCAACGAAAACAAAGAGAGTGAAGAAGAAAGCCACACAAAGCAAGCAAAAATGTTCAGAAACCAATACGACACAGACGTAACCACATGGAGTCCAACAGGTCGATTATTCCAAGTAGAATACGCCATGGAAGCAGTGAAACAAGGATCTGCAGCAATTGGACTCAGATCTCGTTCTCATGTTGTTCTCGCTTGTGTTAACAAAGCTCAATCGGAGCTTTCTTCTCATCAGAGAAAGATCTTTAAAGTTGATGATCATATTGGTGTTGCAATCGCTGGTCTTACTGCTGATGGTCGAGTTCTTTCTCGTTATATGAGATCGGAATCGATTAATCATTCGTTTACTTATGAATCTCCTCTTCCGGTTGGTCGTCTCGTTGTTCATCTCGCTGATAAGGCTCAGGTTAGTGTTGATTGTGATTTGGGGAATTTTGGAATCAATCTCACTGAGCTAATCGTTAATTGAGATTTTGGGGAAATTTGGAATTAATTTACATTTAGATTTTGTGAGTCACTGAGATAAGATTTAGTCATTAGCTTGTTGAATTTAAGGTTAGGGTTTACATGATTTTGCTAAGCTATGATGATATATAGAAATTGTGTGTTTGTCTTCTTTAAGTACTGATTAAGTTTCTGATGATTTGGAATTAAAGCTTTAGGAGCTTAAGAGCAAGTGTAGTAGTGATGATCTGAGCTGATTAAGAGTCTAAATTGCATTAAACAAGAGTTTCTTTGGTTTATCATACCAGAAACTGAATTCTTGTTTGGTAAAATTGTTTGCATGTTACTGTCATAGCTGCATAATTTTGTATTACAAAGGTTTAACTTTACCAATAGCATGTCGTATTAAACATTCACCTTAGCAATAGGACTCTAGAAGAATGAGTTTTGCTTTACTTCTGCTACTTTCACTTGTTTCTGCAGTTCATTAAGAGAATTGGTTGTCATTTTGTTTGATAACACATTCACCTTAGCAATAAGACTCTAGAAGAATGAGTTTTGCTTTACTTCTGGTACTTTTTACTTGTTTCTGCAGTTTATTAAGAGAATCGGTTATCATTTTGTTTGATAAATGGATTTTGGTCTTTAGTTTGCATCTAGTATCCCATTTGTTGGCGTTATTCGTAGTTCGTTCTCACATCTCCTCACTTGTCTCACCAGTCAATCACTCCTGCTAGATGTTATTCTACAGCTTCCCTATAATTATGTGCTACATTTCTCTTCTGTTTTGCGTCTAACTAATTGTTTTATTAAGTTAGCTGATGTATCCACAACTGCATAAATGCTTTTCTACTACATCTTACTTCTTTTGATGTATGAAACACATTCATTGATGTATTCCCATTTTCAATTGTTGGTTTGCTACATAGCCATTTATCATGTCTTTTTAAAGAGAATGGTCTTTTATTTTCCTCATTCTCATAGTATCAGAGATTTCGCTAGACAAGACCAACTGAAGCATTAATATCAATATTTTCCTTCAATACCAATGTTTTTATGTGATACTTCTTGATCTAAAAAGGGATTGTTTGTGTGTTTGTTCGTCTTTTGAACAGGTCTGTACCCAGAGATCATGGAAACGGCCCTATGGTGTTGGCTTGCTGGTAGGTGGATTGGATGAGTCTGGTGCCCATCTTTACTACAACTGTCCAAGTGGAAACTACTTCGAGTATCAAGCTTTTGCTATCGGATCCCGCTCACAAGCAGCAAAGACCTATCTGGAACGCAGGTTTGAGAGCTTTGGAGATTCTTCAAGAGAAGATCTGATCAAAGATGCAATTTTGGCTGTTAGGGAGACATTGCAAGGGGAAACACTGAAGAGTTCTCTCTGCACAGTCTCTATTCTAGGAGTCGATGAACCGTTCCACTTCTTGGACCAGGAAGAGATACAGAAAGTGATTGACACATTTGAGAAAGTGCCAGAGGAAGAGGAAGGCGAAGGTGAGGCTGAGGCCGAACCTGCTGCTGCGGCACCAGCAGAACAGGGTGGTGGTGCAGCTGACCAAGACGTGGCTCCAATGGAAATTTAAGGCTTTGTGTGTAACGCTGGAACTATTTTTATTTTGATGTTAGTTGGATTTGGCTGCGGGTTTTAGATTATATGCTTGAGAACCTCGTGAAGTTGAAATCATTTGGTCATATAAACTCATTAGCTGCCATTAAGACTTTTCTCATATGTTGGTCTGTTTACAATTTCCTATTTCATTGGTTCTGCGATTCCTTGGTGTCGAGCTAAAAAATGTCTAGTCCCATCTAACTAGGGCAGGCGAAGCCAGCCTTTCCAAACCCGCCCTGAATTGACCTGCAAAGCCTTGACCCGCTAAACCTGCATTCTTTCCTCAATTACCGAGACTTGTACATACAAGTTCTAGGCAGCTCATCTTCTTCTCGCGAAGTCCAATCTTTTCCCATACCATAGTGTAGTATATAGAATCGATTTTCTTTCTTGATCACAAGCCTATAGGTTGTCCCCGCAATCAAACTGAAAAATGAATTAGTCTCGCATACATCCGATATCGATAAAACACACATTTTAATCTCAAGTTTCCTTCGTTGGTTGCACATAACTCCACAATTTACGACAAGCTCGAATAGATAGGTAATCTAAAGTTTTACTATTAAAGATTAAAAGAGAACAAACCAAACCTTGATGTTAATCTCGAATTATGATGAAATCATTTGTTTGATGTGTCATTTAGTCAAATTAAAAATATAAGTGGCCCCCTACATGGTGACAACTACGAACAAACTTTGGATAATGGTAACCATGTAAACCAGACCCATTGACTTTGCCGTCTCCCTCAATCATTTGCTTATCCACCATTCGTTTTTGAATATACCATTTAACCATCAAAGGAAGAACAACTGATCATAGTTTTTAATTGTATCTTAGAACTAGTTGATCATATAAAATTAAATTAACAAAGAACAACCATGTTTTAGGTGTATGAAGACATTGTGAATTTTTAACATACGAACACAACAGTCCCTATCCATCCTCGTATCTCACTTCTTACGCATCTTGGTTTTGGTCTAGAATAAACCAATCAGTTGATGAAATTCGAGAAACTTAGCTTTGTTGGTTCAATGCTTGTGTTTACGGGTTTGACCGTTCGAGTATGGTTTGTATCTTAGAGATTTTGTTCGAGCAAATTCATCATGGAGAAGTTGTTTTGTTTTTGAACATCATTTTGTGGTTTTTGCGCCATTCCATAATTTTGCTTCAAAGCATTTCACTGAAGTGCTACAAATTGAACTTTTTTCCGAAGGACCATCACAATGTCTAACTCTAGTTTAGAATGTTTTCCGGTCTAGTCATAGTTGCTATCCAAAGTACCAAATATGGATTTAAAAATAATCAGTTGGACCAATGATCGCAAAACAAGAAATTAGGAGTAGATTAAACCGGACCGAAAATGATACCAAAACAACCACCAACCTAACCACCATACATATGTTAATCTAACAATTTGGTGAAACGCTTGACTTCATGCGAGATTATTAAAACCCTACAAATAAAATAAAATAAACAAGAAAGTGTTGAGAATGTTATGCAAACATGGCCAGCTCGACGTTTATTTGTTGGAAGAAGTTGTCTTTTTCTCAAACCATTTTTGTATTTTCTGGTTGATTATTAAGGATGAAACAAACATTAATCCTTGGTCATAAGAAAAACAAAAGTTATTGTTGAGAAATGAAAGGAAGGGCCTATGTAATGATCTTCTTCTTCTGGGCTCTTCTCACCATTATCACCCCAATTCTTGTTAGCTGGTCTCAATCTCTCAAAAATCTTCCACCACTTTCTGATGATCAAGGTATTCCTCTTAACAATCTTCTTACATCCTACTTCTTAGTCAAGAAAATGATCGTTGACTCGGTCCTTCATCGCCAATTCAATCCGCTTGGAAGTATAATTTATGACCAATAATGGTATTATCAAATGCTTGTCCCGGCCTAAGGAGGCTACAAGCTAAGCATGGAACGTTTTGGTTGATAAAATGGACGTTTTAGTACTTTCTTCTATAGTGACCTTTGTGTTTTTTTATATGGATTTCAGAACAAAAAATCAAGGACTCGGGTCCAAGGCGAATGATGGGATATTCAGAAGAAATGCATTTGGCACAAGAGTTTTTTAGTCGCGTAGAAGAAGAGAAGTTGGTGATGGAGCCGTCGATGGCTCCTACGCTTGAAGATAACCCTGTTATGCCTTCACTATCTTTCGAGCGGATAAAACAACAAGGATTAGTCGCTAAACATACACATCCCATGAGATTGCGATAACTTTGAAGGAATTCTTTCTTTCATTTGTTTAGTTCGGCGATTATCTAAATTATCTTGTTTGATCAAGTAAGTATTTCGGCGATTTTCTTTTTGATTATACGAAACATAATGATGGCATGATCAGTTCTTGTACATATATAAAATTTGTATCCTTTTGGCAAAAGCCAATGGTAAGAAACTTTTTCTTAGTTATGATTTCTATTTTTGTGGTTAGGGAGATATATAAGAATAATTATTGTGTAACTAATTCAACATTAACATACAATCAGAAGTTGGTGAAGAAAACAAAAAACAAAATCGGAAAATCAACTCTAACAAATATATCATTATATGAGATTGTTTGGCATACAACTTTGTTATCAAAATATGAGGGATATCTACATAGGTGGAAAATGAAGTAAGATCAATAAAACCGTAAAGCATAAAAGTGTTGCCTACACTAACCATGCTAACCTTGTTATGCCGAAGACAAATCTATGAAGCCTTCACTATCTTTTAATACTAAGCAGGGCCGGCTCATAGGGGGGGACAATGGGTGCGACCGCCCTGGGCCCCGTCCCGTGCCCTAAAAATTAAGGGCCCATTTTTTAAATTTTTTTTGTTTTTTTGTAAAAAAAATATATAGTAAACTAAATATAAGATTAGAAAGAGACCCAAAAAAAAAAATTGTGTGTATATTTTTATTTTTATAACAAATTTATTTAATACAAAATACATTAAAAAATAAATTTATAAGAAAACAAATTTATAGAAAAATGTTTAGGGTCCAAAAATTTTTTTTTGGCCGGGGGCCCCTAAAAATTTTGAGCCGGCACTGATACTAAGATTGTCACACACCAAAGAACTTAGGAATGAACTAAGTTAAGGGAATCGTTTAGAATCGTTTATGTTGGTTTTCTCAAGACTAAATATGAATTGACACTTAAACATAATTGTAACAAAAACAAAGGAACGTGTAATTTGCGAATCGAACATGCTAGTTAAAATAGTAAGTGAATTAAGAAATTAAACAACTAAGCAAATCTAAAGTAGAAATTAATTCAAAGTAAAAATCTACATTTATTTATATTTGGCTTTTCTTTTCATAACTCCTACAAACTTCGAAACACTAAATCACTAACAAAGGGAACCGTGAAGCATAAAACCACTTTCTTATTTGCAATTTTGAAAACTAAAAGAAAGAGTTATTAGTCTCTTTGACTTAGTTATGAGTACCGTTTACTAATCTCATCAAACTCTAATCCAATAGTTTAAAGAGATGCAAAATGCTTTAAGTAAACAAAATTCTTTCAATGCAAATGTGCTTAAAAGAAATGGTTTTACATAAAACTCTTAATAAAATTCGAACCTAATGATATAATCAAAAGAGAGAATAAAATGTTTTCAAATTATTTGGTTGGGCTTAAGCTATGGGCCGACTCTGTTGTATCGGACCTTTTTACTTCAGCAATTAATAAATGTGGTGGTGAATAAAATGTTAAACTTAATTATTCAAAGTCAAAATAGTTTTTAGTTAATTGTAGTCTAGTTACTTAAGTTATTACGTTTACGAGAAAATCGCTATCAATTTACATGAAAAATAGAGACAACATTGGTAATCACATTTCATTACATGCAAGTTTGACCATTATTTTGTGTATAAATACACAATGCCTCGTCTAACTCTCGATAGTCTACTTCACTATTACGACAATAATCAAAACCATCAACTTTCTTTATCTTTTACAATCCAAGATCAACAATGGACGCCAAGAACTCCAAAGCTGATGCAGCCAAGAATGTGTTGGGAATGTCCTGAAATCATTTGTACTTTACTCTAGTTAAAGTTGTAATGTCGAGGTTTGACATTCGTATGATATTAGGTGGTTATAATGTTTTGCTATAGACCGCTTATAATCTATGGGTCTAAAAACCTATTGCTAATATCATATGATCCTATAGACACACCTAAGCAAATTGGTTAACTATATTATTGAGTTTAATTTGGATTAAACCAATATTGGGTTAAGTGATTTATTTTATATATATGATATATAAATTAAATTAGAGTATATATATAATATATGTAATATATTAATATACATATATGTTTACGTGGGCTTAAGAAATCAATTTGGAATTGGTTTTGTTATTGGCCCATATAAAGTCAACGTGCATTAAACTTAGTGGGACTTGGTTTTAGTATGAGCGTGTATATATGTGATATACAGCCGCATCACAATAAAAAACTCAAATAATTCTTCTTTACGAAAGAAGCATTGACGAGAGAAACAAAAACCCTAAGAGAAAGACAAGCTCGTGTGACGAGAATTTTGAGATTAGATCTCAACGGAACTAGCATCCCGTGTCTGAACCAATTTGTGTGCGTGTGGATACCGATAGAGGCACAACACTTGGGGTGCTAAAATAACCTCGAAAATATGGTTTATCATTCCGCTGCAAAATATCCAGGTATATCTAAAACCATGTAGTATAGATTTAATTCTTTATTTGCACGAATCCTGGCAATTTGAATTCGTAATTTGTATTTATAAACCGGTACGAATTCCTTCAGAATGCGGGTACGAGCGGTGGTTCCGGAGGCGTTTCCGATGTTGGCAAAACAATGGTTGCACCTGGTGCGAGTGGAGATGTACACATCTCGAGAGATGGTTTTGAGAATAATCCTAAGAAGTACTTTGATGATCTTCACGCTAAAGAGAAGAAGTAACGTCTAAGCGAAGAATAGAATAAGAAGTTACTTATTTTCTTCTTGTTATTGATCTTTCTCTAGTTGAAGTACAATAATAATGAATAAGATCCACAATTTATGAACTTTTTGTGCTCTTTGTTTTAAGTTCTTTCTCCTATTCATTAGTATTATTTATCTTTTACTTAAATTATGAACTACGCATGAAAATGGTTAACGATATCGCTATTTTCTTCATATATATCCAAATGAAATCGTTATTTATACATTAAGTACTAACATTACTAATGCCACTTATAATGATAATAAAGCAAATAAAGAAGTAGCAGCTAGAACTTGATCATGGATGGAGAATAGATGGGATAAAACCAAAAAAACAGATCAAGATTAATCAAACGGTTCTTGGATGATTTCGGTTCGATTAGTCGTGGTCACCGTCAACACTACGAAATGTTTGTCATCACGGTCAAGATCAATTAGCTCTTTCTGATCTATGTTCATTTCTCATGTTTTCAAGTTATTTTTATTTTCTTTGCGTCAAAGTACTTTTGCTTATAACTGTATAACATACTCAAACATGTTCAGAATGAGAACCCAAAATAAACTTAGCTCTTAATGGTTGTGTAGTCCACTCCAAATCGGATCACATTCGGACATGTCCGCTTTTTTTTTTCACCATTCACATACTTGTCCGATATAATTCCGGACCAACTTTAGACCAACTCCGAACTAATAAAATATATGTTAGCATGCCGAGAACAGTAACTACATGTCAAAATATTACTATCTGTTTGTTTTCTTTTGATCTGCTTTAAAATTGAAGTACATTCCAATATGGAGTTTGGCATACCAAAACATTAGATTGACTTGTCTAATCCGGAGGAGCATACTACGCAACCATTCAAAGCCTTAGAGTCATCTATGACAAGATTAATCCGCCCCATCCGTTTCCAAACATTTTAAGCCAACATTTAGAATGCAAAAAAGTTCATGTTAGTCGTTTGCATTTCAACCATATATTCACATATTGTCCAAAGACAACAACATAGAGAAGAGATACTACATTATTGTAAATTTAAGATAAATCCAAATGAAATCGTTATTTATACATTACATTACACTACATAGTTACACAGTTACACTTACTAAAATGAAGAAAAAAATTAGAAAAAAAAAGAAAAAAGAAACAAAGCAACACCATTATAGAATTTGTTAATCATCATCATCATCATCATCATCACCATCATCATCACCATCATCATCATCATTATTATCATCATTAATCAGTTTTTATCTTTATGATTATTCATCCAAATCCTAAAATTCTTCCGATTAACTCCAATCTCTACACAAAACTCTTCAACCTCTTCTCTCCTCTCAGCTCTCACCTTCCACTGTAGCTCCTCCGCATAACTCCTCATTTTCTCCGTTTGCTCCGCCGTAAACTTCGTCTTCAACCTCTTCACTCTCCCCACTAAATCTCCACCGTCCAATCGATCTTTAACAACCCGATCTCCTCCATAAGTCTTCTCCTTCTTCTTCTTCTTCTTGCCTTCACCATTTCCATAAGGTGAACAGAAGATCTGACGAAACTGAAACGATGAAATCTTGAGAACTTCAAGAACCGTTTCTTCAGTAACACCATTCTCCCGGATCAACACTTCACGGTGAAAGTTACGGTGACAACCACATGCGGCGCAAGATAAAGAACCTTCTTCTTCTTCTTCTTCTCCGGTGGTGGAGCTAACAAACTCACCGCAACCGTCGTAAGCGGTTGTGCCGAAACTAGCAGCGTGATTCTTTCTGCATTCGGTGTAATGTGGTTTTGTAGTGACTTGGAAGATTGATTCTAGGATTTGTGGTTGTGGTGGCGCGTGATGAGCACGCGTGGGTTTGGATTTGGTTTTTCGTGGTGGAGGATAATGGATGTGATCTCCTGTTTCACGGCAAATGGGTGTGACGTTACGGCGACGTTTTGGTTTCTCTTCTTTCTTTGGTTTTGAATCATCCATTGAAGAAGAAGAAGAAGAAGAAGAAGAAGAAGAAGAAGAAGAAGAGAGAGAAAATGGGAACAGTGGAGAGAGAGAGAGAGTTAGTTTGTGGGGCAGAGTCGATACTTTTTAGGCTGGTAGATATTTTTTAACCGGACCTGTGTTAAACCGGAAGGTTTGGTTTGGAATTTTAGGTGGGATAGTTCGGTTTGGAACTGAATTAGGTCAGATTTAAAGTTTTGTTCGGTTTAGAACTTTGTACATACTGTATGTAGAGATTAGTTTAGGTTAAATGGTGAAATTTAACCGTTCGGTTCCAGTGTTTCGGAATATCAAACGTCGGTTGAGATTAGTATCCTGATTTTTCGGTTCGGATAAGTTCGGTTGTTTGTTCGGTTACGATTTTTTTGCCCAGGCAGAACTGAGACCAGAGAAAATGATAAGTAAGCAAGCAAAAACGTATATCAAACCGACTGTTTAAGGTCTACCAAACCAAATTGAGAGCCTTGTAAACTTCAATTCAGCCGGTTCGGTTTCCTTCGGTTCGGATTTTATGTCTAGTTTGTATTCTCCTTTTCTTATGATTGTGACTGCGTTTGAATGGTAACTCTAAAGAATCTAATGCAATCGTCCATTAATCAATGTGGTTGTGAAACTACCAATTCCAATAAAAAGTTTAGTCAGAGTCTGAGAGACAAGAGTAAGTAAAACAACTAAATAAACTAGTTTGACAATAACATTTGGTTCATACATCATCATGAGTACACCAACACTCAGAGACGAGGAATGTACCTATATGCTTGCCAATACTTCCTTTATCAGTTTTTCAGTCAATTCTTTAGGCAAACCCATCACACTGTCTGTTGTCCCAACCTGATCCAACAATACAACCTAGTTTAACATTCATGCTCCGAAACGGTATAAAAGAAGAAGAGAAATGAAACAATATGACCAACTTGTTATCCTCTATGATGATGAATGAATAAGACTCGAGCCAAGTAAAATCATGTTAGAAATGCACAAGGCAAGGCAAGGAATCTAACCACTTCCTTAACGCATGGCAATATTAAAGGATGCTCAATTAGGAGTGCACCAGCCACCTTAAGCACTGTACCTTCCTCAATCTGGTCATCAAGACAGCCTTAACTTAGTATAAGCAATACTGATATGGTGAAATATATATATCTTAAACTTGCACCAACCAACACTCACTAGTTTCTCGATGGTCTCCTCCGGTATTTCATTGAAGTAGATCTGTTAGGAAGTTTCATCAACAGCTGGTGCTATATATAAAAATCCCAGCTCTAATGAAATACACAATTATAATGTTACCTCCACTCTATCGACGCCTCCTTTTCTGACTCCTGTTTTGAGATTTGTCACAACCACAGAACTCACTGTTGCTGTGTGTCCCTTGGAATATCCTGTGTGTTGAATTTAAGATATTTGACCTTAAGCCTATAGTTGTATAAAACAAAGAAGATCATGTGAGCTACCTCTTATGTACTCCCTTGCTTCTTCCACACTTGAGGGTTTTTCTCTCACGGCATCTTCATAGACGACCACCTTCATACAATTCAAAACATTAAATCCAAGCCTCTTAAAGACTATTCAATATCACCAAGTACCACTTATGTCCTGAGAATGCCCCATCTTTCATATATCAACTCCAATAAACTACCGAACAAACTAACAATTTATACAATCTTAGCTCTTCTAACTTCTTTTAATCACTATCCTAACTTAAAATGGCTGTCCATTACAGCTAGCTAGTTGAGAATATCAAAGTAAAGTTTCCACAAACTCAGAAAACTCAAATACAGATCAGTACTTGGTCACAAGTAATAAGCAAGGTCGACTTAATCTCTTGGACGCTGTCATCATCAGGGATCCGCTGCTTGATTGCTTCCGCCTGGGAAAACGGTATATTACAGTGTGATAAAGAAGAAATGTTATTTGATAGGTGAAATAGAGCTTAAAGAAAAAGACAGATAAGAAAACCTTTTGGTTATATGTGTAAGATATATGCATAAAAGAGGTTAACGCAGGAAGAGCATATAATATATAACTTGCATTTCTAAAAGATGCTACGCGGAAGATAAAAAAGGAAAACCAAGAAAATCGAATCAAAACCTAGATAATTCACACATATAGAGGACCCTAGAGAAATAAAATTCTTATGGCTACTTCTGGTACCGGACTAAGTAAAGCTACTAAGAGTGCAATTTGACAAGAAGATGATGCATCCCCAGGAACATAAAATGGAACTTGGTGACAATAGATGAAGGAATATCTAGTAATTAGCTAAACCAAAAACTACATACAGTATCTGATGCAATCAAAACTGTCGGTTGTTCCTCATCCTCACATTCAGTAGTTTGTAGTTTCGAAACAATAGCATCAGCCTGTGATCCAGTTTATAAATAAACAATACGAAACAAGAAACAAACATAAATTCTTTTCTTCGTTTGACAAAACAAAAATCAACAGATTAACACAGCGAAATCAAAGAAACATGAACTATACAAAGAACCATTCTATATATTGGTTCAGAAGAAACAAATAAAATAGTTCATTTACCATTACATGACATTAGATAAGAAAATTCTTAGCCTATTCACAATTATATATTGCAGATAACAAAGATTTGCTTCCAAGTGACTAATGAAGTTACCTTTGCTTCAGCTAAAGCCAAAACCAACTCTTCAGGTTTTTCCTTACGGATGCTTTTCTCATCAATATCAGCACTCTATACACAAACATTTACTTGAATTGTATAAACCCAAAAACAAAGATTCAGTCTTTGAATAATTCAAAGGAACAAGAGAATTAGAAATTACCATTAGAGTGAATTGGTATCCCATCTCTGTTAATATCTGACGTCTAGCAATCGAAGAAGATCCCAAAATTAGCTGCAAAAAATATTCAATAGTGAAGAATAATAATCAGCAACCTAAAGATTCCAAATTTCCCAAGAGATGGTTTTGAAAAGCACAACAAGATTATAACTTTAGCAAATACATTCAACAAATCACAAGTAAAAACATCAAATTTTCAACATTCTTGAAGATTAACAGTTCGAAACAGTTCAATTGCAGAGAACGGGTAAATTACAAACTTAACCGGACCTTGAAGTGAGGAAGATTCGATTCCATTTTCGTCTGCAACTTGAATACTCGTTATCAATCAGAAACCTTCAAACACTCAAAATCAGAAGTGCTTGTAGTTGCAGGCACTCGAGCAAAGCAATGAAGAAACTTTTTAGAAAAGTTTGTTTAGAAACCCCTTTAACTAATACTAAATTGTATAATGAGCCCTTTTAGTCTCAGACTTTTACAATTTGTTCTTTTAGTCCTTCAAATATTTGTCTTCCAAATTTCAATGACATTTTATGTAATATACTATATATTTTTTTTTTGTCAAATACTTTCTTGGTTTGCTCAAATAATAGAATACATATTTATTTGACAGTTTTTTTAAAAACTTTTTTTTTTGAGAAATTTAGCATCAACGCCATATTTCGAAACTCATCTTTCCGTCAATGCCATATTGCATTGTTCCTTTTGCAGAGTGCCACACCCCTCATTCAAAAAGACCATAATACCCCTCAGTTTTGAAACCCAAAGTCTGACAAAAAAATCTCCTCTCGCCTCCTTCTCATTTCTCCTTTCCGAAATCCTCCATTGTTGCTTAGTTTTTCTCAAATCTCTGTATAAATTGGTGGTTCTCGCCGGAGGAGAGCTTGGGTTATGGCATCTGCTAGCGACGCCATTGATTTTGAAACGGCAGACAACTCGCCGGAGGAGAGCTTGGGTCATCACGGTGGTGCTAGCGACGCCGTTGATTTTGAAACGGCAGACAACTCGCCGCTTCACGGTGGTTCGAATTCGTCGGCTGACTCACCAATTGGGTATGTTCTCTTTTCTGGCATTGACGGAAAGAAGATGGAAACGAGTTCAGATCTGAGAAAGAAAAAAGACGTGTGGACAATATTTTGTGGACAACTTTTATCGTCTTTTTATCAAATTTTTGTCCACCAATTTTTTTTTTGTAGTCTGTTGTGTCAAATGTGGACAAGATTTTTTGTCCACCAACTGATTTCAAAGTCAATTATTTCGTTTTATTGTCCACCATCCTTGATGTGGACAAGTTTAACTCACTACTATGTGTGGACAAGTTGTCCACACTACTATTTGTGGACAAGTTTGATTATATGTATAAGTAAACATCTAACCAAAGTTGAGTAGTCTATTGGACACGTAAGTGGACAAAGTTTTTTTGTCTACCATATTTTTTTTAACTGAGTTGTTTCAATTTATTGTCCACCCAAATAATCTTGTGGACAAGTTACGAAAATATTATTCGTAGACAAGTTCATTGTCCATCCCAATATATGGTCCATCAAATCTCGTCTACCGCTTGAATGTCACATCAGTTACCTTTTTAACAATCTCGTTTTTAGGAGGGTAATTTTGTCATTTCTCTATATGCCAAAAGTGAAGAAATGGCATTTTGAGAAAGGAAAATGCAAATATGGCATTGTAGAAAAGGTTTTTATGAAATATGGCATTTTCAAAAAGATTCCCTTTTTTTTTGTCAAACAAAAAATTATTTGATTTTGTTTGTTTTTGCTTCCAATCACAAATTTTTTTTTTGTCAAACAATTAACTTTCGTTAAGTTAAAAAGCCTCAACCTCTAAGGAAAAAGGAGGGGTTGCATCTAAATTCAAAAAAATAAATGAAATACAAGATAGCAAGACAACAAGTGCCACGAAGTCCACAACAAAAATGATAAAGTAAAAAATAGATTGAAGGTACAAATAAAACAAAAAAAAAAACTCAAGAGATTGAAACACAAGAATGATCTAAGATCTTCTTGATTGACAGCATTTGTAACAACTAGAAGGGTTATAAACTCTGCAACAAAGGCATAAAATACGATGAGCCGAGAGGAGAAACTTTGCAAAACCAACGAGTTTTGAACATCCAAACCACTCCAAATAAGAGGGAATATTACAAAGAAACATTGTTCCATAATAGCAGCACAAGCATCTAGAAATGATTTCTTGAAAACCAAACAGTTTGCTAAAAAGGCACGAGGCTGGAAGGCGAGAACAGTGAAGGACAACGGAGGAGCTGCTGCCAAGAGAAAATGATTGTGCGGCAGTGGAGAGGCGAAATGGAAGAGCAGACTAGGATTTTTGTCTAGATAATCGTGTCCGAAAGCGTTTCTTTTATTTTTCTCTGTTTTTACTTTATCTATAAACCTTTTTAAATTACTTTTCTAAATCTTAATGATATTGTGATAATGCATTATTATTTCAAGGTCTTTCTTTATTTATATTTTTTTTTATTAAAAGATTTTCTTAAGTTCATAGAAAAGTTTGTTTAGAAACCCCTTTAACTTCTACTAGATTGTATAATGCGTCCTTTTATTCTCAGTCTTTTACAATTTGTTCTTTTAGTCTTTAAATTTCCTCCAAATTTCAGTGGCATTTTATATAATATAACACATCACTCTTTTAGTTAAAGACTTTCGAGATTTACTCAAATATAGAATAGAGACCGGAAAATTTGCAGAATAACTACAAAAAAAAATTATAATTGGGTAAGTAACCAAAAAATTGATGTGTATTTCTATATGTACAATAAAATATATAGGCTAGATATATGTCTTTTTTGACCAGCTTCCATAGTTTCTTCTTAAAATTAGAAAAAAAATGTTCTATAATAATAGAAATAGAACGAGTCTAAAGCTTTTACTATAGTAGATGAGAATAAAACCTGGAATGTGTGTAAAATTAACTTGATCCTTTTAACTAGGAAATTAAGTAGGTATAGATAAACTTAAAATAGATATGTCTAAATGTGAGATGATCTTACTTCATATATATAAGTACACTTTGTTCTTTTTTTTATCAAACAAAATCAACTCACTTCTGGTTGACAAAAAAAATAAAATAAACTAAAATCAACTCACTTCTATCATTTAAGATGAAAAAATCATTTCAAATCTTGTCCACCTTTCTGTCTTTCTGCATCATTCTTGTGCTAGGTATGTAATTAGATATAACATTGTCTTGCTATGTTATAGATAACTGTTATACGGAAATTGATTACAAATACAATGCCATTTCTTTAAAATATCACATTATATGTCCTAATATTATTATTTTAGCTATGTTTGTAAAATATATATGTCAAAAATATTATTTACTAAGCATTTTCGTAATATCAGGTTTACGTCTTTTATGTCTATTTCATACAACACCTACAAAATTGAGTTAATCTTTTTTTGCGGTAGGTTTAAAAAATCCATCACCAAAGTATTTCTAGATTCTTTTCTATTGTTAATTCTCTTATTTATAATATTATACGATTTAATATATTATCAAAATGTATTACTATAATATAAGATCATGTTTCAATTTTTTTGTTTCTTTCATCATCTTTTCTATTCATATTGCATAATATTAAAATTCTTTAAACATAAAATTTTATATTATGTTTAAAGATCATGATGAACATAAAATTCTTTCATCATCTTTTCATATAGATTTATATTATGTAATTTTATATAAAATTCTCTACAATATTTTCAAAACTACCTTTATATAATTTTTACTTTTAGTTATAATTTTATGTTTCCTTGGAACCATAAATGCTAAATTTGATATTTGAATTTTTTATTAATGTATCCGAAACTCCTACTGAAAATATATTTTTCATATAGAAAATACTACTTTTCAGATCATTATAAATACCAAAAACTAATTTCCTTTTTTTGTTTTCAATATTACAGTAACAAGAGTACAAGCGAATGTACAGCAAATGCAAAATACTTGTGTTGACAATTTTCCAACTAAAAATGGTAAGTGTGATGAAATGCTTTGTAACTATGTGTGCATGAAGAAACGGAAGCGTACTACTAGTACGTGCCTAGATACAGGTGGAGGACATTTAGTTTGCACATGTTATTATTCATGTTAATTTCCTTTTATTTACAATAAAACTTAATTTGTATTATAACAAGAGCAATATAATCAAATAATAAGACATGAACTAAGATTATATATATAGTCTCTAGTGATTTGTACTAATGTTCTTGTTATTTTAGTCATCCGAGTTTAAATCCATTTAGCATGTATGTTGGACAAGAAAATATATAATAAAATAGTTTTATTTAATGGCATAGTAGCTTATACTAGTATTGATACTAAAATATTCATATAAGAAATAATAAAGGAAAAAATGTCAGAAAAGAATTCTCAACTCCGCATTTTCGTTGAAAAAAAGTTCGAATTTTCCGGATTATGAAATAAATATCGAACTTATTTTGATTTATCGAATAAATTGCATATTGTTGTTGACATCGCTAATAGAAGCACAACATTAAATCGATTAACGGACTAAACAAACGGGGTTACGTCTACCGATAGAGAAAATTAAGAATTTAAATTCTAAACTTTTTTTTGGAGATTTTGGGGATAAAATCGGTTTGGGAATTTTGGAAATGAAATCGATTCGAAGTTTTGGATTAGACCGAATACGACGTCATTTTGATTGACGTTAGCTTACGAAAACGGAAACGTAACCTGTTCTAAAAAAATAACGATGATATTTCTTATCGTAGTTAAGTTTTTATCTAAAAAAAAAATTACGATAATAAATTATTAGAATTATTAGATTAAAAAATAATATTAAATTTTTTTTATCTATTACTATTCTCAATGCTTAATCAACTAGATTCTAATCCCTCAAATATGTTTATTCTTCTTTGTATCAAGAAAAATCTAATTTTTGTTTACAAAATGAGACCTTAATTAATCCTCACAAAGTCACAATTAACAAAAAAAAAAAAAATTTAATCAAATTTTGGCATTCATATAAATACCACATAGGCGGGTACAAAGCTTGTTAATCCTTTAGCCATGGCTCGTCTTATCCCAATCTTCTCTTCAATCACTAAACCTCAACCACCACCAATCACCGCCTCCGATCTCCCACCACCGCCGCGTATTCTCTCTCGTAGAACCACCGTTCTTCTCTCCTCCTCCGCCGCCGCTTCTTCTCTTCTCCTCTCTCTCACTCCCTCCGATCCTGCTTCTGCTTTCTCCCTCGGAATCTGTACACACACAACTTCTTACTTAACTCTTCGTTTTTTTCAATCTTTATCTCCAATTTCGATTTTGAATAACCTCAATTTTTACGCAGCAGGACCTAAAGAGTGGTTGAAAGATCAGAAGAAGAAGTCATCGAGATTCTTACTTGCTCCCATTGATGCTTCTCGTGAAGCTCTTCGATCTGCTTATCTTTCGGTTACTAGTGGAAAATCTGATTATACGGATAAAGATTTGGAGAATCTTCAGAATTTGTTTAAGTCTTCTGCTAGAGATTGTGTTCCGAAAGAGCGGAGTTCTATTGTTGATTTTCAGTCTAAAACCGGAGTCGAGGTTATTAATTTATCGATATGCTAATTGAACCGAAAAACTAATTTGGGACCAAAAAGATACTGTATTTGGTTTTTATGAAGATGTTGTTGTTGTTAGGTTTGCACATTTAAGCTTGTTGTGAAGAATGCTGCTTCATTACTTGATGATAAGGATCCTCTCAAATTAGAAGCAGAGAATATACTCAATGATCTTGTTAGGTATGTGGTAGTGTGATTCTATTGAATGCTGCAATAGAATTGGTTAATGCAAATTATGTGATTATGGTTCTTGCTCTTTGCCATGGTTTGTAAATTGGGTACATTTTCGATATTGCAGGTCTTTCGGTTCCCTTATCGTGTTGACGAATGGGATTGATATGAATCTTCCTTCTGATAGGTTAGTGTACTCATTAAGGGATCATATATCGTCATCACATAATGCTCTGATTATCGCGCGGGCTAATGTCACTAAAGCAGTACAATTGTGTTAACTTGTTTTCAGAAAAAAGATTGCAGATGCAGTTATGGAGGCTATATCTTATCTTGACAAATTTGAAAAAGGTGTCAAGGACTGTCTTGAGATCTAAGATGAAGTCTAGTTCTCTCTTCTTCCTCTGTTTTTTTGTGAACTCATCATGGCTGTATAGGTGTACCAACATCTGTTACAAGTCTCTTAGTGAAAGACATCGTGTTTTAATAAAGCCTTCTTTCTTCTTTGTAGTTTTTAAGCAGATGAAATATGGAACTTTATAGTTTAGAATATAGTGTTTATATCAATGGTTTATACATCAAATTACCAAGCATCTCCTACACAATTTCTCTAGTGTGAAAGACTCATATATATATGTTCTGCAAAAGTTTGCAGTGCCAAATGCACATTCTGGAATGAGCTTACAAGCTCACATGGTTATTATCTTGAGGTGGTGAACCAGAAGCTTCGACCAAATACAAGCGGCAACATGGTGTTCCATCATCTGGATGGATTTGGGCAGTTCTTGGCACGCGAAGCAGTTTGTTGAAGAGATTGAGTGGATCTTGCAGGAGACCGAAATTCGCGTCTGGATCACCAATCTGTGAAAGCTTGACATGAGAGAATCCCAAAGTTGGTAAGAGCTGATCAGGCCAGTCGCTGTAAAAGTCGAACACCGAGTTTGGGAGTGTAGCAGACGGTTTGTTCATGAAATCCGCCAAGAGAACCGAGCTGGTTACCGCACACTTCTCAGCTATGATATTCAGTACTTGCATTGCCTCTGTGTGAGACAGGTAATAAAGAATGCCTTCAAGAACCCATACAGTGTTAATATCTGGCGAAAAACCCGATTTCTTAAGCTGTTCAAACCAATCTTTGTCTCTGATATCAATTGCTACTCTGACTAGTGATTTCGCCGTCATCTTAAGCTCATTGTTTGATTTTACTGCAGCTTCAACTAAGCTTGTTTTGGCTTCCAAGACATCTTGAAAATCTACTTCGAATACGTCACTTTTGTTCAAACAGTTTAATCTGTATGATCTCGCATCCATTCCTGAAATTCAATTAACACCATTCTATGTTGGCTACTTTATCCTAAACTCATATAATCTCACAAAATATACTTAAAATGTCTAAATCAAGAAAACCAAACCTGCACCGAGTAGAACAACCTGTGCTGCATCACCATGGAAAGAATCCAAAGCAGCTTGAATCCTTGTGTCAAACCAGAGAGTTCGAACAGCTAGAATCACACCGGAAACCTCTCGAGCATTGTTGAGCCGGTCCTTCTGAATCTTTGTGTGTAAGTTTCTCAAATGTGTCTCTCCAGCAAACAAATGAGCAAGTGGATCATGAATGACATGTTTCCACAAAGCTCTTCCTGCAGCTGTTTGACAAGCAGACTTCTGAAGATAATCCCACTCACTTTGAATGCTCATATGAAGTTTCTTCACACCTTCGCTATGTAAAACCTCGGGAATCATAAGTTCTTCTTCTATATCCGGCCATGTTGTCGTCGTTGATGATTCTTTTTCTTCTTCTGGCGTTTGGTTTTCTATTTCAGACATGGTTTCTTGTCCTGAGCAAATAATGTTTTGTCTGATGATATATAATGAAGGAATGTGAGAACACATTTGTGTTGTGTGATCATAGCTAGAGATAAGAAAAGAGAACCACACATAAAAACAAAGGCTTAGAAACAAAAGCATACGTTCTTCTTTGCGTAACCACTGGCTTTTCTTTTCTCTTAAAAGAGCAACGAGTGGCTCCACACTCAAGTTGAGTTCTTTTAACCCCTTCCACTATTCTTCTTTACTTAATGATTTTGACCAACTAAATCTAAAAGCTTGAGTGTCCACTAGTTTTTTTTTTTTTTTTTTAATGTTTCTTTATCAAATCCGGATTCCAAAAAAAGCTCTAAGCATTTATGGACAAGTAGATTCTAATCGTACGATTATTTTGTACAAGATAAAGAAAATGGTGAGAAGCTATTGATGTTGTTTTCTATTGTCATGATTCTCATGAACATGATGTTCAATTTGTGTTCTTTAAACTAGTTATCAAAAAAAAAAAAAAAAAATTCCTTAAACTTTAAGGGAAACTAATTAGAATTTTTATGTGATACTTATGTGTTGCCAAAAAAATAAAATAATAATGTATTATAATAGACTTATGTGTTGTCAAAAATATAATAATAATAATAAACATATGTATAACAAAAGTGAAGTAAAATACTTCTTCAGTCCGAAATAATTTTCAAGAATGAAGTAGATGAATTATTAGTTTGAATTCCATACGAAAAATAAACTGATTCATAAGCATTGCTTTTTTTTTTTTCGTTTTTTTTTCCTGTATACATTGATTTTTGAGATAATTGGTGAAAAGACAAAATTCCTGAACCATATCTCATATTAATGTTGGACTTATTTTACCAAACTTTCCAGATATTTATCTCATTTGTAATTGGGCTATTACCAAGATTTGCATAATAATTTTTTTTTTTTAAAAAAAGATTTGCTTAATTTTATTTTATCTTACATGTCCTTTTTTTGGAATACGTCTCATATACACGGCTCTATCAAATTATTTGTAGGCCTTTTCAAAATTTCGTTAAAGGTATATTTAATGTGGTCAAATATTTTTATAAAATATTATAGGCCCTAATATTAAAAATATTTAAAAAAAAAATCTTAAAAAATCCTCTATATATTAATAGAGAAGCATTTTTGCCAAAAATGCTAATGTGTCGTCGCTAGAGAGCTCGACATTAATTATAAAAATAAACTAGCATGCTCACACTCTCCTCTCATCTATTGAATTTATTTAAACAAATATTGAATTTTCTATTTCCTCTAATTTTCTTAACAAAGTTATTTTCCTTTAATTTAGAAATATTTAAAAAAATTTATTAAAAATTTATCTCTCATCTTTTTATGATCATATTTTTTTTAAAAATTGGATCAATACATAGTCTATATAATAAATAAAATCTAGATTTTATTTTTCATATATGTTGTGATTTGAATTTTTAAAAACGGACATAATTTACTTAATTAGTAAAAAAAAAAGAGTGAATTTTAATATTTTAATATTTGATTTAACACACATCCAAAAAATATTTAATATTTTGAATAAAAAGTAAAGAAACTTTGACAAAAATAAAAATAAAGAACAAAACTATTCAATCAAAAACAATAAATAATCACTTAAAAATGTGAAAAAATTGCATTGTATCATAAAGATCAGCGGGTTACTGAAATTTGAAATCAGAATATATAAACAAGCTTTTGTATCATAAAGATCAACGAGTCATTATGTCTTTGATTCGTTTAATATCTTTTATAGATCAATTAGAGTTTATATTTACGTTACAAGAAAACTTTCAAATCATGAATTTTAAAATGTATAAATTTAATGTTTGTCCCGCGGTGTACCGCGGGTTAAGACCTAGTTATACTAGTATTCGAGTCAAATATATGTTCGATAATTCCACTATGTGCTAAAAGTTAAAACATTATTGTTGGATTATTCTTACCGGTCTTTTCAAATAATTCTACAGGCCGATCTATTTGAGCTTTGATTTGTAAATTTCCTTCAAGTTGCCTACATGATTTGCTAAAGTTATTCGTCTTTTAATTCGAGAAAGTGTATATTTACCTTTTATAAGCTTGTTCTATTTGTAAATGAATCTTGTTTTTCTTATTTTATTTTACTACCATATCTCTTATTTTATATAATAAAATTTAGAAAAAGATTTTACCTACTTTCTAATTAAGAAACTTTTAGCCGTGGAAACGCAGTTCCACGCGCATCGTCTGCTACAATCGAATCAACAATAACAGGTACAACAAGAAAAGAATGAAAACCTAAAAGAAGAGAAAACGCATGGTTGGCTAATCCGTCAGCTAGACGATTCGCCTCCCTGTAAACATGAGAAACACGGACATTCCAGTCCCTTGAGATAAAGCCATGGCACAATCGCACCAGGAAAGACAGCGGATGAGCATCGCTTATCCCTGAATTAAGAAATCCCACCACCATCTCGGAATCCACCTCGACTTCCAACCGAGTCACCCTCTTTTCCCAAGCTATATAGAGCCCATAATAGACACCCCACAATTCTGCCAACGGAGCTGAACAGATGCCGATGTTCAAAGAGAAACCACCTTTCCAGTTTCCTACTTCATCCCTCAATACGCCGCCTGCCGTAGCACTTCCCGGATTCCCATGAGAAGCGCCATCAGTATTAAGTTTCATCCAACCGGAGCGCGGTGGTCTCCAAGCAATCATGTGATCTGTTCGCGCCCTCCCTCCATGTGTATCTTGGTGAAGTGCGTTCGCCGTCAACACCTCTTTGGAGATATCTCTGAGAAATTGCACCCGATCCCGACATTTCCCATTCGAGTCAAAAACGTTACCACATCTCCATTTCCAACCCCACCAAATCGCCATACTAAACAGTGTTGACCAATTTGATGATTCCCCACCGAGATTATCATAGACCCATTCTAGCAAAGATTTTGCAAAGAATCGATTGTGTTTCCCTGCTGGTACCAATCGCCGCCACACACCAGCCATCGCCGGACAATCACGTAGAATGTGGAGGATAGTTTCTTCGCCACTTTTACAAACCGTGCACAGAGGTGAAACACATATATGCCGCCGATACCTCTCTGCATTTGACATGAGAGCTAGGTTTCCCACCAGCCACAAGAAAGCCTTAACTCTTTCTGGTGTCACGAGAGACCATATACGGGACCAGAATTTATCCATGCACTGGCTCGGGGTAGTACTTTGTGTCAAAAGCGAATACGCGGACGTGACAGTAAATTCTCCATCCGGTGTTCCCCCCCATGACAATCGGTCCTGAGATCCAGTAATGTTGTCCACCACCACAGCTCTTAGAGATAAGCAAAGAATCTGTGATACATACGGTTCAATTCTTCCCCATAGCCAACCTATCCCATCAGCCCACAATTCACTTATCTTCTCATCTTCTCTATCAATAGGCACTGGTAACTCCACCACTTCCTTTAGAGGTTTATTTATCAACCATGCATCCTTCCAAAACCGGATATCTCTTCCATTTCCTACCACCCATTTCTGCCCTTTTAATACAACTTCCCTTATTCCCATACACACACTTCTCCATGTAGAAGACCAACCACTCTTAGGGACAGTCCAAGCAATCGATTGTGAATCCCCTACCTTGTACTTACTCCTTAAGACCCGAGCCCAAAGGCTAGACTTGTTCTGTAATAAGCGCCATCCCACTTTAGCTAATAAAGCTTTGTTCATGTATGTTGCCTTGCGAATACCTACACCTCCCTCACGCTTTGGAACACAAACCCGTTTCCAAGAAATTAAGTGTTGCTTCCGCTTCTCCCTTGTACTGCCCCACAAAAAAGAACGTGCAATCCTGTCAAGAGCATCCAATGTTGCTTGAGGTAATGAGATTACACTCATAGTATGTATCGGAATGGAGGTAAGAACCGCTTTGGTCAAGGTCAATCTTCCGGCGAGGCTCATACATCGGCTCTTCCATCCCGCTAGTCGAGAAGATAACCGCTCCAATATATCACTGAAAGTCTCTTTATTTACCCGCTTTTGAAGAACCGGCATACCAAGATACTTCCCTAGGTCAGTCGTTGTTTTAATTCCACTTTCAGTACTTATCTGAGCTTGCAACTCTCGGGAAACATTCTTGGAAAAATAAATTTTCGACTTATCCAAGCTAACTTTCTGGCAAGATGCTCCACAAAATCTTACCAAGATCCGTCGAATAATCCTTATTTGAGCAACAGAGGCTTCCGCAAACAAGATTAGATCATCCGCGAAGCATATATGGGATAAGAGAGGACCGCCGCGTGATAATCTAATCGGTTTCCACTCCTTTTCTGTGACTGAGTTATCAATTAAGTGACACAACCGTTCTATGCACATGACAAACATATAGGGAGATAGCGGATCACCTTGTCGCAGTCCCCTCTCAGGTTTAAATGGTTCGGTCCTCTCTCCGTTCCACAAAACCGTTATCTCAGGACCAGACACACAACGCATAATCCAGTTAACCCAGAGATCCGAGAAACCAGCCGCAATAAGAGTATCCTCCAAGAAATCCCATCTTATGCGATCATACGCCTTCTCCAAGTCTAATTTTAACAACATCCAGCCTTTACGACCTTGCTTGCGCTTCATTGAGTGGACTGCCTCCTGGACTACTACAATATTGTCCGTGCTAAGTCGTCCCGGAATGAAACTGGACTGCGCAGGGCCAATCAGATTACACATCACTTTCTTCAGTCTCAACACCATAACTTTTGTCACCACTTTAAATAACACGTTACAAAGACTGATGGGGCGGAATTGAGTAATTTGTTCTGGTTTTCCCACCTTTGGGATAAGCACAAGTAAAGCATCATTCATTCTCGCTGGTAACTCCCCTGTCTCAAAGAAGTCAAGAACAAACCTTATCACTGATTCTCCAACGATCTCCCAATTATGTTGATAAAAAATTGGTTGATATCCATCCGGACCAGGCGCTTTGAATTTTCCCATGCTCTGGATAGCCAACTTAACCTCAGCAGCTGTGAAAACCTTGCTAAGGTCCCTTTTCTCATCCCAAGTTAACCGATAAAATCCCTCTCTAGACAGCTTTTCTACCACAGGTTCCACATCCTCCAGCGAATACAACCTCTTGTAGTATGATACTGCTAGAAGTTCCAACTCCTTAGGATTAGTTAACCAGCGACCCTCATTGTCCTTCAATGATTCAATTCGGTGAATTTGTGTTTGAGTTTTATTTATAAATGATGGGAGATATTTTCTCCCATCCCCCCTACCAAAAAAAACTAAGAAACTTTTAGCTGTCGTCATCCAATCGTACTCTTCACTTCCAAACTTCTTGCAGAAGATGGTGGATTTCTGGTTAAGGGAAAGCTAAAGGTTGTTGTTGGGGTAGTTAGTCATCATTATCAAGCTACTGAAACATTAGGTGAGTCAGATAATTCGAGAAGAGTCAGATAAGGCTCGGTTGAAACAAATTGAGGAAGACATGCAGCAACTTAATCAGAAATGGTTAGACCTAAAAAATCTTATGGATAAAGGAGAATACAGATGTGTCGGCTGCCAAGGTTCCTTTCTCGTTTGATGATGTTAATTGATGTTCTGAAGTTATTAGAAACTTTGAGTTTGATTCTCTACTTTATGAGTTGGTGTTTTGTTTGTGTCTTGGCTTAGATATGATGATGACTCTTTAAAGTTTGGAAAATAATGTAACGTATGTCTAATTTTGTAACGGAGTCCTTTGGTTTTGGTGAACAAATGGTTTAAATATCGATTACTTGATTACAACGTAAATTGATCTACATTTTGTAATGTCTTTAATATATGTTTTTTTTTTGTCAACTGCATGTATTTATTAGCTTAGAAAAGCCAATTTGGCGGAATGTGGTTTACAAGAGTAACACTTTGCGATAGGACACGAACATTTCGTGCCAACTTGTCCGCCCATACATTCTCGCTTCGTTTGACATAGGATAAAGAAAAAGATGAAAATTCTTCCCTATCAATGGCGATGTCTTCTAGGTAAACTGCGAATGACGGCCATTCTGTTGGGGAAGACACCATCTTCACCAGGTCAGAGCAGTCAGTCAGAAACGCTACGTGTAGATTCCCAGCGCCAATCATGCACCTCATCGCCCATATCAAAGCCTCCAACTCTGCATGTAAGGGTGACAAACTTCGCCGTCGGTTGGCCGCTCCCATTGTTGTTGCTGAATCAGAGTCAATGCAGTACCATCCATAACCTGCAAAGTTATCCGTGTCCTTCCATGATCCATCCACATAACACCGATGTCCAGTAAAAGTATCTTGCAAAGGATTTGAGCGTAGGAGGGTCCTGTGCTGTTGCACCTGGATATTAGGGGTAATATCCTCCTCCTCCACCTGTGCCTTTTGCCAAGCCAAAAATTCCGAATTTGCCAAACGAACTACGTCGGGAGGCTTCTCATCTAAGTTTTCAAAAATTTTTGCATTTCTAGCCTTCCAAATATACCATAATATCCAGGGATAAGAATCACTGTAATCCTGTTTTGCTTGTCGCCAGAATAAATAATCCATGTTTGTAAACAGAGATCCCGAAGGAAATTGGGATCCTGATGGTACTTGGGATAGAGCCCAAACCTGTCGTGCAGGGGGACATTCGAAAAGAACGTGATTTATCGTTTCTTCTCCACATCCACATCTGGCACAAATTACATCACAGCTAATTCCCCTATTATTGAGATTAACTGAGACCGAGATACAACCAGTGAGTGCCTGCCACATAAAGTGTTGAATTTTTGGAGGGCATTTGATCTTCCAGACATGTGCCTGCAAAGGGATACAGTCAGGACCGTATGCCGGAGATGAGACCACTGTAAGGTTCGGGAGGCGAACTGTATGATACCCTGATTTAACCGTATATTTGCCATTCTTTGTAAAAAGCCAACCAATAGTATCCTGAATCAAATTATATCCTAAAGGTATCGCTGAAATCAAAGCCACATCTGTTGGAACAAATGTAGTTGACAGCTTATCCAGGTCCCATGACCTTGTCTGATGGTCAATTAGATGATGAATTTGTAGAGAGGGGTCCATAAAGGATCCGTTACTTTTGGCTGGTCTCGGGAATTGAGCTGGTATCCAGGGGTCCTTCCATACTGAGATGGAATCACCTGTACCAACTCTTTTGATAAGTCCTTTTTGAACCAGAGAGCGCGCCGAGATCATACTTCTCCATCCATAAGAAGGGGAGTATGATTTTATTTGTTCCATTGGATTGGAATTCCTATAGTATCGTCCTTTAAAAACTTTAGCAAAGAGAGAATCTAGGACCTCCATAAGTCGCCAAAGTTGTTTCGCCAGAAGAGCCGTGTTAAAGTCGTCCACATTACGAAAACCAAGTCCTCCCAATTGTTTACTTGAACATAGTTTGTCCCAAGCTTTCCAGTGCATTCCTTTAGAATCCCCACTTGTGCTCCACCAAAAATCTGCTACCGCACTTGTAAGTTTTGAGGTAACAGTTTTTGGAAGCCTGAAGCAAGACATGACATAGGTTGGGAGTGCCGCCGCAACCGATTTAATCATGACCTCTTTCCCTCCCTTAGATAAAAATTTTGCCGTCCAACCGTTGATCCTGCTTTGTAGTCTGTCCTTGACAAACGAAAATATTTGTGTTTTTGAACCCCCCATACTTTCTGGAAGTCCCAGATAAGATCCCATGCCTCCGATCTTTGAGATCCCTAACACTCTTTTGATCTCTGATTTGATTGTTTCATCCACTTTATGCCCAAATTGGATCGAAGATTTTGCAAAGTTAATCTGTTGACCCGATACCTCCTCATATTGTTTCAAAATTCCTAGGATAGCATCACATTGCTCTTTATTTGCCTTACAGAAAAATAAACTATCATCCGCAAATAAAAGATGTGATATTGGTGGACTTTTATTGGCCACTTTAATTCCGGTGATTAATTTGTCCCTCTCCGCTTTCCGAATATTTGCTATCAATACTTTCGTACATAAAATAAATAGATATGGGGATAAAGGGTCCCCCTGCCGTAGACCACGCTCTGGCAAAATAGCCCCTCTTGGTTGTCCATTAAGAAGAACCTTATATTCCACCGTAGTTACACAACTCATAATCCAAGACGTCCACTTATCACAAAAACCCAGCTTTCGCAGTAGTTTGTCAATGAAGATCCACTCCACCCTATCATATGCTTTACTCATATCCGTCTTAATCGCCAGAAATTTTGACTTGCACGATTGATTGGTGCGAAGTCCGTGGAACATCTCTTGAGCAATTAAAATGTTGTCCGAGATCAATCGTCCTTGTACAAAGGCAGATTGAGTTTCGGAGACAATCCTTGGTAACACCGTTTTAAGCCGCTGACAAAGAACCTTAGAGATTACTTTGTATCCCACGTTACATAAGCTAATGGGTCTTAGCTCTGTCATACGGGTTGGCTTCTCAACCTTGGGAATGAGACAAATGTTTGTCATGTTTAACCGGGGATCAAAAGTGCCATTCTCGAAAAAAGAGTTTACCAATATGACCAAATCTTCTTTGATAGAAGTCCAAGCCTTCTGGTAGAATAAGGCTGTCATTCCATCGGGACCCGGAGATTTATCCGGGTGCATCATAAAAAGTGCTGCCTTGATCTCCTGCTCTGTAGCAGGAGCCGTAAGAAGATCATTTGCGTCTCCTGTTATAACCGTATTGACTTCCGCCAAAGCCTCCTCAAAGCCGTTAGGCTCCGAGGTGGTAAACAGCTCATCGAAATATGATACTGCTATTTTTTGGATATCCTTCTCTTCCGTATACCAATTATTGCTTTTATCAAAGAGGCCAACTATTCTGTTTCGAGCCCATCTTTGTTTTGCCTGGGCATGAAAGAATTTAGTGTTCTTGTCCCCGCAATGCATCCACTTAGTTCTACTCTTTTGATGCCAGTAAGATTCCTCATCACGATACGCAACACGTAGTTGTGACGTTAATTCCGCAATTACCTCTGGTGGACATGAGTCGTCCGCTTGAGCCTTGACCAGGGCCGACTTAAGTTTCTCGATTGTATCCCGCCCATGCGGTACCACAACAGCCCGCCACTTTGAAATTTCCCTTCTACAAAGGATGATTTTATCCACAAAACCCGTAGTACTACCATTAGGTGCCGCTTCCCATCCTTTGGCTATTGCCTCCGATAAACCTTCCTTCCCGATCCACCTCTTGTCAAACATAAAATTCCTTCGCCCGCGAGGCGTTTTCCCCGCCATGTTTGTGATAATCGGTTTATGATCCGATCCCACCATAGGTAAATACTCCACGGTTGTATCCGGAAAGAGTTCGTGCCAGTCCTCGTTACCCAGGGCCCTGTCTAAACGACACCTAATTGGTTTCTTGTTTTTCCATCCTCGCCAAGATAACCAATTACCCAAATGCGGAAAGTGAAGGAAACCACAATTCCGGATCATTAAATTAAATGAAACAAAAGTGGTTGCGTGCCTTAATTTCCCTCCTCTTTTCTCGTGGTTTCCGGTTAATTCATTAAAATCCCCGATCGCGAACCACGGATTATTTCTAGATAAACGTATCCTTGTTAACCTCTCCCATACTTGGTCTCGTTTTTTCGGGACCGGATCGCCATACACAAATGTTAAATTAATCGTATTGCCTTTGTAAACCGTTTCTATATCGATAATTCGATTAGATTGAAATAAGATAGTAACCGGAAACATATTATTATTGAAAAATAAGGCCAAGCCTCCACTACATCCAATTGGATCAACCGAAATTAAATTAGAAAAACCAAAATGACCAAGAAATTGTTCCATAAAAGGCCTTGATTGTTTTGTTTCCGAAAGGAACAAAAAATCAGGTCTATGTTTACCCCATAAATCCCTAAGATACCCAATTGTCGCTTTATTCCCTAAACCTTGACAATTCCAACTTAAAACATTCATAAATTAAACCAATTTATTTTGAAGGTTTTGGGCCTCCTGGTCCACCTTTCTCTTTTCCGGGGTTCGGTGGCTGTTTCTCTTCACCCTGAGAGTTGCCAGCTTTTGGAGCCTGCCTCTTACGAGGCGTGGCCAGAGCCTGCACGTTGCGCTTCCTAGAAGTCGCTCCTGGGATAACAACTCCTCTTCCCATTTTCTTCTTTGCCACGTGACCCTCTTTGCCTTTGTCATTGCCAATGAATTCTCCCTCTTCCGTATCCTGATCTGCAATAAGCTCCAGATTACCATCTTCAGGTACCTCCTCTGAATTTTCCACACCTAAACTCTCCTTTACAGCCCCTGCCAGCTCCTCCAACTACTCGGATGTCTCAGTACCACTGCCCGAAACAGCCTGCTTCAAAGGAGACGTCATCTCTGCATCAGAAACCACATCAGAGACAGACTTCATATCGATATCTGTCCCGGCTATGAGATCTTCCACTTTCTGATCCAACTCCACCTCGGGAAGTGCAGAAGCTTCTGTAGTGGTCAAGAGAGCCTCTCCCACATCAGAAACAGCTTGGGGAGGCAGCTGAGTTGATTCTCCTTCCCTTTCCACCGCATCCACTTGTTGCTCCAGAGCTTCTTTACCCGTTTGATCCAAAACTTGCTTAGACGACTCAGCAGCCTCAGCTTCAAAGACCAATGATTTACGCACAAGTTTCTTTGGCTTAACAGCCTCAGAATGCACCGCTTTCAGCTCAGAAATAGCTGCCTCCTTAGATTTTACAGCCTCCTTCATCTTAGCCTTCCTCATCCTATGCTCATTGTATTGAACATAGTTAGTGAACCGCCTGTACTTGGAAGAACCTTCCCCCTGTCCTGCCCAAGGTTGCTTCCCATTCCCAAGCTCGCTGTCCTGAGTGTTGGTAGGCACCGGCCTCTCCTCTTCCCTGTCCTTCCCTATGGCAATGCCTTTGCCTTTCCCCTCTTTGACATGTTTGTGATTTCTGTTTTGAATCACAGCTCCTTTATAGCTTGAAAGGTGAGCAGCCCCACCTTCTTCATTTATCACTCGATGGAAAGATGGTTTCTTGACTCCATGTTTCTTTTCACAGTGATCCTCATCATGACAAAGACTAAAGCAGAACTTGCAATAGCCATACAACCTTTCATACCTAATAGAAATCGGTGTTTCTTCCCCATTGTCAAACTCAATAGTAGTTTCAAAGACAATAGGCTTGAAACCATCGAGAGTGACCTGCACACGACCACCAGAAAGATCCACAGCTTCCACTTTACCAAGGGCGTCACCAATAGATCTAAAAGACGGATCTGCCCAATACTCAATTGGCATTCCCAAGATCCTTATCCAGAAAGTTAAAGCGGATGGATAAGCAGGGTTGACTGATGGCTTCCACCTCACAAGCGATACCATCCATCAATCGAAATGAAATGGCTCCATTTTCAACACACCGATGATGTCCTCCTCTTCATCAAAATCAAACTGGAATCTTCCCAGTCCCAAATCAGCCACAGCAACCCTCCCTTCAACCTGCAGAATGCGAGGAAACATGTAGAGCAGAGCCTTCATGTCTTGAGCCCTCGGGTTCATGCATCGGCCAATCATAGTTTTGGCATATCCTTTGATCAAAGCTGAGTTATCGAAGCTTGGAATTTTGATCCTCATCTTTGAAACAACAGCTCCCAGCGACTTCTCCACTGAATCTTTACCCAACAAGGAGCTTTGAGACATTATCACCCAAAAAGAAAACAAAGAAGCAATCAACAAAAATTCCCCACAAGAACCAGAAAAAGCAGAAACCAAGCGATAAAATAAAGAGAAGGTAAGCACAACCAGTAAGCGTGGTTGTGACAATGCTCTCTCCCTCCCTTTATGTACCAGAAATTGCCCAATCACGAAATTAAGGAGATATCCGAATCCCTTGAGACAGAGAAGCAAATCGAATCTCAATATTGGGTCCAATAAATGGAATTTGCGTCCAGATTGATGGAGAAGGAAAGGAGTAAACATACCCCGATCCCGTTTCCAGAATAAAGCTTTTGATAGACCCGCAAAAGCTGATCCCGAATCTCTCCGTATCACCATAATTTCCAAAAGCAGGATCTGATTGATATCTAGAGCCATAAATATGCTTTTGAATCGCATCCCACCCAAGGTTCTTCCACTTTCCTTCGCTGCCTGATAGAGAATCGAAGGAATCCCATCACAAACGGCTTCGAAAGGTAAATCCCATTCAAAGTCGAAATCGGATTCGAAATTAAAACCCAGATCCGACCGCAACCCATTTACTTTGACCCAAGGCCAACATCTGATATCCAAATCTCCCCCGGTTGTAATCATTAACCCAAGGGACCAAAACTTTTCTCCATCAAATAGATGGGCGAAAATTCCAAATTTGTTCAGATCCGAGATCTGACATCCAAAGTAAACCAAAAAATCCAATTGAAACCAACGAGAAAGCACAACCCGATCTGTTCTCCTCATGAAACCCTAATCGCCATCGCCGTCGTACAGAGAGCTTTTTTTAAAAAACTTGTAGATGGTTGTTATTGATGTCTTTAATATATGTTTATCAATGTAAAATTTACATTTTGGCTTTTATAAGTTAATCAATATATTTTGTTGAAAAAAAAAAAAGTAAAATTTACAAGGAAATGTATTTATATCATTATATAATTTAAGAAAATGTATTATATGTGGCCTACGGCACCCGCACCCGATTATATAAAATTAATTTTGGGGACATGTTTCTAACATTGATATAATTAACTATAGTGATAACTGATAAATAAACATCAATTAAACTATTGTACATGGAGTCATGGACTCATGGCTTGATCGGTTCGGTTGCTAGTATTTAATAATAACGATAAATAAACATCAATTAAACCGCACCTAAAACATTTCTTTGGTCAGCGTTTGTGATAGCATGTGATAAGAAAAGTAAATTTTAATTTTTTTTTAATCTACAATTATAACAAAAATCCATCAACAAAAAAAAAACAAATTTAAACAAAAAATTTGTATTTTCTCTTATCAAAAATTATCATATCAAATTTTATGATGTATGCTTGGCTTTGTTGGACTAGTAATTGTTGTGTTTTATTTTTTACTTTGGAATCTGAATTCTGAGCGAAAAGAAAAGCAGAATTATTTTTTTTTTTTTTTGGTTTAAAAATATAATTAACTTGTTTTACCTACATTACAATTTTAATCATTACCTAGTGCATCGTGACGTATTAGCTAGCATGCACACCAATAATTACTATAGCTTTCAATTCCATGTTCCCTAGACGATATAACAACGATTCGCTTTCTCCCTCGACGTAATAAAAACGATTTGCATTCCTTTTTCACTCTCTTCTCCATGTACTAAAACTTGCAGTGTAAGAGTTTAACAGTTTGTCTCTATTTCTACAGGTAATGTCTTAGAAGTTCGAACCATATATCTGTTCATTTTCTCTTTCGTACGGTAGCTAGTTTAAGTTGTTTGAAGTGTTTTGGTGCGAACTTAATATAGCGGCTATAGAGTTTATAGTTCTAGACTTCTAGGGTTTAATTTTCTTCTTGCTTTTGTAGTTTCGTTTCGAGTAGTCTTCACTCTTCACTGAGAGACTTTGAGAAAGAAGAACCTTTAAGCTTTATTACTCAAAATACTCAATACCGAAAAGAGGGTTTTTACAAAGGGTTAAATAGCTACAAGAAGAACTATCTAGAATCCTTAGGCATCCTTATCTTGACTAGACAGCTGTGAATTTGACTAGCCGTTGCTCACACTTTCAAGGGGGTAGAACGGATTGGCATGGAGGATTGTTGTCTTCTTCTTCACAGCTCCAACGTCTTTCTCAGAGACAGATGCTTCTGTCGTCTTGTGTAATAGGCGAGTGGGCTTGGAACTTGGGCCTGTCTTCACTTGGGCTTGCTTCTGTTGGATTGGCTTCTGCTCTTGGTGGCCCATATGTGATTCGTCACTTACATTCCCCCTCAATCTTGCGGTGGGTGCTTCGCCGACACCAAGTCTGCACCGGAGATGCTCAAACGGCCGCCGTGGTAGAGATTTCGTAAAGATATCGGCGAGCTGAAGCGTTCCCGGAATGTGTTGAGTCTCGATTAATCCCAGAGCCACTTGTTCACGAATGTAGTGGTAGTTGGTGTCAGAGCTTTTGGAACGCTGATGGAGAGCTGGATTGGCGCTGAGATAAACTGCCGCAAGATTGTCGCATTGAAGCAGTGTAGGATGCCATTGAGATATCCCAAGGTCTCGGAGTAGGAATGAAAGCCAAGTAATTTCTTGGGCAGCTGCTGTTAAGGCTCTGTACTCCGCTTCACAGGAAGAGTTTGATACTGATTCTTGTCTCTTAGCTGACCAAGAAACAAGATTCGGACCCAATAGCGTACAGAAACCGGTGGTGGAGCGCCGTGTTTCATGGCAGCCAGCATAATCACTATCGCAAAAGGCAGAGAGAGACAGGTTTGAATCCTTACGAATATGGAGTCCCATGTTGATGGTCCCTTTGATGTATCTGAGGATGCGTTTTAGCAGCCCAAAATCGTAGATAGTAGGGGCGTGCATTCTTTGGCAGACGAAGTTGACAGCAAATTGGATGTCTGGCCTGGTTATAGTCAGATACTGTAGTTTCCCGGCAAGGCTTCTAAAATAGGTTGGCTCGGAGAACAATTCAGATTCACCATATTCAAGCTGTTGTGGGAGTGGAGTTGGCATGGAATTGCACTCTGACATTGAGGCTTGATGAAGGATGTCAGTAGCATACGCCGTTTGATGCAGGAACAAACCATGTGTAAGTGTTTCAATCTCTACTCCAAGGAAGTATTTTGGTTGGCCTAAATCTTTCATGGAAAATCTCTTGTTTAGAGCATCAAGTAGTTGAGTTAGGAGCTGCTGATCACTCCCTGTAAGAAGCATATCGTCAACATATAGAAGTAGAACAAGAGACTTGCCATTTCTGTGATGGGTGAAGAGAGACGGATCTGATTTGCAACAGCTGAACCCAAAATCAATCAAGAAGTTGCTGAATGTGTCAAACCAGGCTCTAGGGGCTTGTTTAAGGCCATAGAGTGTTTTAGCAAGACGACAAACATAGTGAGGCTTCTCTGGGTCAGTAAAGCCTGCTGGTTGAGACATGAAGACAGGTTCATGAAGTTCACCATGGAGAAATGCATTTGACACATCCAGTTGTTTGAGTGTCCATCCTTTTGCTGTTGCAACATCCAATACCATCCTTATGGTGGATGTTCTTACAACAGGACTGAATGTCTCTAAGTAGTCCAATCCTTCTTCTTGGTTGAAACTTTTAGCTACTAGTCTGGCTTTGAGCTTTTCCACTGATCCATCTGGCTTGAGCTTGGTTTTGAAGACCCATCTTGAGTCTAAAATGTTCATCTCTTCACTTGGAGGGACTAATGACCAGGTATGTAACATGTGAATTCTCCCCATCTCATCCATGACTGCTTTATTCCATCCTGGGTGCTTCATTGCTGCTTCAAGATTCTTAGGTTCTTCAGTAGAGAATTTTGATGTAAGAAGTGCATATCTTGTATTCGATTTGTAGATTCCTGCTTTTGCTCTTGTTGTCATTGAGTGTGTGTTGGGTTGTTGCTGTTCTTCCACTATAGGAGCTGCATTTGATGATTGTTGTTCTTCCTGGTTGATTTCTTGTTGGTCTCCTTGGTTGAGTTGTTGCTGGTTGATTTCTTGTTGATTTCTTGAGTCTCCTTGTGAATTTTCTTCTACAGGATTATTGTTGAAGTGCTCAGGGACAGCTTCATGAATGATAGAATCTTCTGGTTCCTCTCCATTAGGCGCATCTCCATCCGGTATGGTTTCTTGAGTTGTTTCTGGTTCAGCGCCTGGTGAAGTGGTAGTCATCATAGGTGATAAAACTGTTTTTGGCGAAACTGTTGTGTCTTGTGATTGTACCTGAGATGCAGAAATATGAGTATTAGTTTGCCAAGCCTTTAGAAGAGTAGTTGTATACCTGGGAACTAGAGATTTATACTGATGTTGGAATGGAAAGTTAGTTTCATCAAAAACCACATGTCTAGATATATAGACTCGGCCAGTAGGTGGATACAGGCACCTATAGCCTTTGTATTGAGAATTATAACCAAGGAAGACGCATTGTAGGGATCTTGGATCAAATTTATGCTGGGCTATGGGTCTGAGACAAGGATAGCAAGCTGAGCCAAACACCCTGAGCATGGAATAGTTGGGTTTTTGCTGAAACAGGACCTCATGTGGGCTTTTGTTGTCTAGAACCTTGGATGGAAGCAGATTGCTGATGAAGGCTGCACTAAAAAAAGCTTCAACCCAATGATGAAGAGGGGTTTGACTGTGAAAAAGCATGGATAATCCGAGCTCCACCAAATGCCTATGCCTTCTTTCTGCAATACCATTTTGTTCAGGAGTATAGGGACAAGAAATTTTGTGTTGTATCCCATTTTGTACTAAATATTGTTGAAGTTTGTGATTTGTAAATTCACCACCACCATCACTGTGAAAAATCTTTATCTTTGAATCAAATTGATTTTCTACTTGTTTTTGAAAGGCTAGGAAAACAGTGTAAAAATCTGACTTTGCTTTTAAAGGAAAGAACCAAGTATATCTTGAGAAATCATCAACAAAGACAGCATAAAACTTAAAACCTTGATTAGAAATAACTGGGGAAGGACCCCAAAGATCACAATGAACACAATCTAAGGGTTTTAACATTCTAGAATCTGAAACAAAAAACTGTAACTTAGTGCTTTTTCCCATCTGGCAAGGCTCACACATGGGAAGAGTTCTGCTCTTATTAACTTCAATTTCCTTGCTGTTTCTTAGCTGTTGAAGAACCTGGAAATTTGAGTGACCTAATCGATGATGCCAAGTCTCTTCTGAGGCAGAGCATTGACGATTAGAGTATAAAGCAGCAAATTCCTGGTTCTTCAACATGTAAAGTCCACTATTTCGTGGTCCCTTTGCCACCACTTTCTGAGTATTTAAATCAATAACACACACCTTGTTAGAGTCAAACCAGACACCACAAGGATAAACATCACATAGTTTAGACACAGATAGTAGAGATTTAGCAATTGTAGGACAGACCAAGACTTCATTTAGAGGGATATTACCTGAAACAGAAGTGATGGTTGTGGAGCCTACATGTGTGATTGGTATATAGGTTCCATCACCTACTAGAACAGTGTCATTACCTTCATAGGTTGTGGCTTGTTGCAGGTTTGCGGTTGTGGATGTGACATGAGCAGAGGCTCCAGAGTCTGGGTACCATTCTTTGCCAGATTCATCACTCACACGTAGGGATTGGAAAGCTTGAGCGATATCTCCTCCTTGGTAGTTGTTATCGAACCTATTGTAGCACTTAGCGGCAGTGTGGCCTATCCTACCACAAATTTGACAAGTTGGACGCTCACTAGTATTTGGAGATGAAGATTGGTGTTGTGAGAAGCCTCTTCCTCTGGTGGAGTAGCCAAATCTTCCTCCTCTGGTTTGTCCTCTGCCACGACCTCTGTAGCCTCCTCGATTGCCATAGCCTGATTGTTGAACTTGAAAGGCAAGGTGTGGGGTGACTGCATCAGTGGTTTCATAAGACTGGAGCTTGGAGTCATAGCCTTCTATTTCCGAGATAACGTCATTGAATGTTGGTGGAGACTTCTTGCTGAGAGAACTCTGAATAACAGTGGTAATCGGGTCATATTCACGTCCTAACCCGTTGAGAAAACCAAAAATCTTGAGAGGCTCATCGATGGGCTTCCCAATGGAGCTGAGTGAGTCACAAATAGTGATGAACTCTCGGCAATAGACAGAAAAGGTCTTGTCTTTCTTGGTTAGGAGTTGTAGAGACCGACGAAGAGCAAACTCCCTGGCAGTGCTGTTCTTGTTGAAGTTTTCTGCCAAGGCCATCCAGATTTCTCGAGATGTTTGAAGATTGTGAACATAACCGAGTATTTCAACAGAGAGAGTGCCAAACAACCAGGAACGAACAAGTTGGTCCGAGCAAAACCAGGCTTCATACTGTGGGTTGGGAGCTTCTGTTGTGGCGTCGCCTGATGTGGTTGTCTTCGTCTTCTGAGGAGCTGTTACGGCACCATTGACGAAACCGATCAGTTTGTGATAAGAGAGGAGAGATTCGACTTGAGTTTTCAATAAGAGATAATTGGAATCAGTGAGTTTGATGGTGACAGAGTTAGAAACATTTATTTTGTCAGGAAAGGGATAGGAATCCGCCATTGATAACCTGTTAAGGTTTATAATGGCTCTGATACCATGAGAGACTTTGAGAAAGAAGAACCTTTAAGCTTTATTACTCAAAATACTCAATACCGAAAAGAGGGTTTTTACAAAGGGTTAAATAGCTACAAGAAGAACTATCTAGAATCCTTAGGCATCCTTATCTTGACTAGACAGCTGTGAATTTGACTAGCCGTTGCTCACACTTTCAAGGGGGTAGAACGGATTGGCATGGAGGATTGTTGTCTTCTTCTTCACAGCTCCAACGTCTTTCTCAGAGACAGATGCTTCTGTCGTCTTGTGTAATAGGCGAGTGGGCTTGGAACTTGGGCCTGTCTTCACTTGGGCTTGCTTCTGTTGGATTGGCTTCTGCTCTTGGTGGCCCATATGTGATTCGTCACTTACATTCACCACATCAATGGAGGAACTACTTGGAAAAGAATTCGTCTGGAAAATAAAGAATCTCTCACAACAACAACCTAAGGACTCTTGTTCTGATCCATTTCTAATTGGTGGCTGCAAATGGTAAAAATAGTATCATTTTTCTTCTAACCTCTTTTTTCATTTGTTGCTACAACCTAAGGTCATTTTTTTTTCTTTTTCTTTTGTTTTCTTGAAGGCGTATTCTTGCCACACACAAGGGAAATAACCTTGAATTCTCGTATCTTTATTTGGGAGTTGTCAATCCTAAATCATGTAACTCTAGATGGAGAAGCAATGTATCTCTTCGCTTCACTATAGTAAATAAACTCGTTAAAAAATTCACCATTGTAAAAGGTAATTCTATGATTCTATCTACTCGTTGCTTCATTTTGTTGCTACTGAATAATTATTTGTTCATACTAATGTTATCTTGAGATGTTATACAGACTCAGCTCTTTGCAGCAAAGGGAGGCTTTAAAGTGGATTGGTTGGAGAAGAAGTTGGAGGAAGTCAAGGAAAAGAAGAAGAAAGTGGACACTGGTGAGGCTCGGTTGCAACAAATTGAGGAAGAGATGCTTCAACAATTTGAGAAAGAGATGTTTCGCCTGAAAAATCTTATGGACAAGGAGAATGCAGAAGTGTCGGCTGCCAAGGTTCCTTTCTCGTTTGATGATGTTGTTTGATGTTCTTAAGTTGTTAGAAAGTTTGAGTTTGACTCTCTACTTGGTGAGTTTGTGTTTTGGTTGTGTCTTGGCTTTGAAATGATGACTCTTCTTTGAACTTTGGAAATTAATGTATCGTATGTCTATTTTTTCTGTTGTATTTTGTTATGGAGTCCTTTGGTTTTGTTGAACAAATGTTTTAAATCTAGATTACTTGATGACAAAGTCTTTGCTCTGAACAAGTGTTAGCTAATTTAGGTGATACTTACTGAACATGGCTTAGGACACCTAATAGCACATGTGCACCTCATCATAGAGGTTATAATCATTGAGTAAATAAAATTATTAGGGTACCACAAAACTTTCTTTATTAATTTACCTATGGGAGTTTTGGATATTTCGCCCATAATCTCTTCTACTATAATAAGGCATACGTGTTAAGTTATGAATTTCCAACTCAAAATCAATTTGCGATAATTAGAAAGATCCGTGAACCTTATATACTAGTGTAGAAATATTCCAATTTTCGATATGAGATTCTAACAAGCCTGCTTAAGATGATTGCTTTTATCAGCCCGACCGAAATCCAATATAGGAGAATTAATAAACCCTTTTTGGGTCGCCCTACTTAAATCTACGGACGAGTCTTTGATACCATGTTAAATTATATAAACCTTCAATTCAAAATTAATTGACAATAAATGGAGATGCATATAAAATACCTTATATAACAGTGTAGAAATATCTCAACTTTGAATGTGGGATATTTCACAAAAAGATTTCAGTGTAGGATTTTGTATTATTGACAAATAGTTGAGGTTTACCGATGGGTACTGATAAGGGGAAGGGGGCTCATAATCTTTGTGGTAGTAAAGCCGTAGGTCGGCTAGAGTGATAAGCACAATTGTTGACTCACGAGGAGGAGAACTGAAGACGAAGTTGAGTTAGTTTAAGCTAGGACTTGAGAGTATGAAGGATTATATAGTCTTTCAAGTCATGTACTGATGTATAGAATTGATTCTGATAATGATTTCGTGGCAAAAATAGTACTATTATTTTACATTAAAACTTTAACGTACCTAAGTATAAGACCATCTCCAATAGTTTTCCCTATTTTTGCCTCTAAAATAGAGGAACTCTATAATAGAGGTGAGTTTTACTCCAACCCACTTTATTCTCACCTCTAAAATAGAGATCTCTATTTTTTCCTCTATAGGAACTCTATTTTTTCCTCTATAAATAGAGGCAAATATAGCAATCTCTATTTTAGAGGCAAATATAGAGGTGGGTTGGAGCATATTTACCTTTAAAATAGAGATTGATATATTTGCCTCTATTTATAGAGGCAAATATATATGACTCTTTCTCTAATTTATGAAAAGCCAATGGTGGGAATTAGAGTATGACACTTATCTTTTGTTCTCTTAGTTTCTTTTGGAAACTCGTTAACCACAATGCACTTTGATGTTGTAAGAGATTGGAGACTTTTTTTTTTTTTTTTTGACTAATGTAGATGTAAAAAAAAAAATTCTTACAATAAATGTGTTTCATAATGACAAAATTAGTTCGGGCAATGTTTTAGATTTTATCCATATGAATTATCAGTGGTATAGAAATGCTGATAAAAATTATAGGGATAAATTGGGATGTTACATAAGTTATATATGATGTGTTCGTATTAATATAAAAAGAATAATAAAGAATAAAAATTAATGAATTAAAAGAAAGTTATCGCAAAGTGCTTTAAATCACAAAAACTACAAAAATAGATCTAGGGTTACACATATTTAGAAAAAAATAACTATGCATTTGTTGAGTATCTTCTAAACTACTTTTGAATATTTGTATAAAAAATAAATATATGTGTGCCGACGGTAAAACAAATTTACTTTGGCTGCTGTTTAAGCCCACTAATGAAAAGCTTTTTAGCCCAAAAAAAAAATGTGTGCCGACGGTAAAACAAATTTCTAGATCCGCGACATGTTACATCTAAGGGTATGTAACACTAGACACGGAGTATACAAAGATGAAAGAGTTTGAGTGTTCTTTAGCAAAAAAAGAAAATAAAAAGAGTTTGAGCTTCGAAATTAGATAGATCTTCAATTAAATATCTATTTTGTACTACTATATTTTGTAAGCTTGGAGAAAGAAAGCAAAGTGGGACTAACAAAATCCAGCTTTAAATTACGTTGAGTTCATTTACTCATTTGAGAGGAAGAGAAAGAAGTATCTATCCATGTTATTGTTGTGAGATATATTATTGGCTTTTGGACAGAACAGAAGTCGTTTCATGTACGAATGAATGACAAAACGACATAATGTTCTTCTCACTCAATTCCCCATAACGAATCTTATCGAATTAATAGTTCCACGAAATATTTGGTAACTTTCTATTTGTCCTTTGTAACAAAATGAATCTTATAAAAGTTTTATACAAAAATAAAAAATAAATAAAGAATCGTTCTCTCGCACATACATTCCATCCACGTGATATAAAATTAGATTTTGGTTCATTCGAGGAACAAATTAACACACACCATAACAAATATAAAAGAATTAACACACACCCCATCTAAGTGAGATTAGTAACCGGAATTCAAAATCTATTTCATTCCGTTTTGTAAATTTGGATATACTAGAAATATGGACCTGAATCCGGATCATATCTAGATAATAAAATTTTGATGCGTATAATAATATATTAAAATACTATATTCGGTTGCTGCATTATTTCTTCCGGTATATATCATTTTTTCTATATTTCCAAATGAATTTTTGCCTTTCTATTTAGCACCATAAAAAAGTTTGTTCTTTAAGTTTTGAGTTCATAAAGATTGTGTTAAATTATGCATTGAGGATGAGATAAAAACTTAAACAAGATAGGTGGAAAAAAGCACAAACTTAACTTTAGGTATGCTCATAAGAAGGATTGTTATCGAAGCAACTGTGGGTTTTAATTGAAAATTAAATGCACTGATTATATTTGCACTCCTAATGAGAAATGGAAGCTGCTGAAAAGCCTAGTGATCGGAAGGTTGTTCATGGACAAACTAAGGCTGAAGCCTAATTAATTACATGCTTCTTGATATTCAAGGGTTAATTAAGGAATAATGGAAATTAGTGAGTACTATTGGACAATGTCAGAGAGGAAGACTTCTACCTCTGAAGTGGCTGAAAGAATAATATATTAAACAATTTGCTCACTTCCGAGGTTATGTTGTTGAACTCAAAACTTCAAACAAAGCATCAACTGCAATTGTAGATACAATTTCTATTGATGTTGGAAAAGATGTATTCAACCGTATCTATGTATGACATTCACAAAAGAAAGGACCAGTTCCCACCGGTTTTCCCGTAAAGGAGGTGTATCCACGTTTTTTGCGAGCATTGAAAGAAGCAAATTTTACCGGCCGAGTCAAAGTAATTGGGGTTGTTGGCTATCTGGACTCGTATGTTTTAGACGGTTTTGGCCCAAATATTAATCTTGAGTATGCGTGACTATATAAGAGTGAGTTTTTTTTGTCGTTTAATTATTTTTTCCTTTTTTTCTGATGCTGAGGCTTAAAATGACATTAGTTTTTCTTTCTTTCAAGGACCGACCCATTCACACTTCAACCAAGTTGATGATGGACGCATCATACAACTCAATAGCAGTGTAATCTGCATTCTAGTAGTTTAATCAGGTACTTCAAATTTCATGCTACACTGCTGTTAGGTTCTTAAAATTACAAAACTTTCAATTGTGAAAACCTAAAAAGATTAGTTTGAAATATAGGAAACTAAGGATATTGAAAACATCTCAAAAAAATAACCTTTAGATCGATTATGAGCATGAAATGTAAAAGTTATAGGAATTGTGATCTTGGATAACACATCCCATCTATAAGCACTGCCGACATAAGCCACTTTAACGACTACTTATGACCCGTTTTTGAAAAATTTATTGGTCTAGTGAGTACATTTCGTATATTTTATATATAATCATTTTAATGCAAATATTTTTCTAATATGTATGTTTTTCATATATTTTATGTTTTTTAACATGTATTCTTATGTGAAATCACATAAAGTTACAATGTTCTATAGATTATAAAATACTTTAAGCAAAAAAAACTTACAAATGTTAGTTTATCTTAAAAAATAATATAAATTTATTTATCTATTAAATATAAATCTATTAAAATGAACTCAATAAGAATGCATTCTACTATTGTATGCCAATCATTTTGATTGATGGATCCTTCTTGAAGCATGCTATTAGGGGTTGCCTATTGAATTCTATTGGTCATGATGTAAACAACTAGATATACCCAGTTGTTTGGGCAACTGTTCAATCTGAGAATGCAAGCAATTGACTATGTTTTATGAATCAACTCAGAGTTGTCTTAAATCTAAAAGATGAGAGTGACTAAGTAGTCTTATTAGATCGTTACAAGGTAAGTTTTTTTGTTACTTTCATTATGGGAGTGATTATGTAGTGATTAGGAAGTGACTTTTAAGTACCAATAAAACTAAACTTTTAAAATTTTGGAAAATTTAAAGTGTGAAAATGACTTCTATATGCAATTGTTAATTTTCCAATATTTGACAATGCTCAACGTTAATTAAATATATATATATATATATATATATATATATAAGAAGCAACAAAAATAATTAGGGAATTAACACTAATCCATAATTTTAAAATCTTAAATCATTTCCTTGTTTCTTCTTAATTTAAAGAACGATGTAGTATTTGGAGAGATAATTTTTTTTAAAAGGTTAACCCGATATTAAACCGAATGATTTGGCTGATTTAACCGATTTTAACCGAAATAGAACGTTTGGACCGAATAACCCATTTGTTTTACCGATTTGACATAAATCGTAGCGCCTATGTACTATTGAATACTTAGCCGGACGCATAGTCATCACCTAGACCGATTTTTTTAAACATAATTTACACACAAAACCAAAGTGATGATATTACCCAAACATTAATTTGCATTCTCTCCACCTCTCCTAACCGTAACCGCAATGCATCTAACAATCTGCACCACATGAACCAGTTCCTCTAAATAATTAAAAATTAAAAAACTAATCGAATTGGATATCAAACCGAACCAAAGACTAGATATATATATAGTATCCCACCTCGAACCAATGTGCTTTCACATATATCCATACTAACATGTTTTTTTGGCATTACATTCTTTTTTTCCACTACACAATTCGTCTACTATATTTGTATTTGACCATTCTAAATTCGTTGGTCGTCCGTCTCTCTCCACGGCTTCCTTATCTTCTCCTCAAAATCTGATTTTGTCATATTCTTCTACCTTTACATAAAAACCGGAAAAAATACAAATAAATCATAAATAAATAAAGTGATAAAAAAAAAAAAAACATAGAACCCCACTTTAATGAAAGTTTCAAGACTGAACCTAATAATAATATTATTATACCATCATATCCTTTGATCAACACAAAAATCCCTTTTTGATTTTTCTTCTTTTTTTCTTCCTCAATCATCATGGAAACTAATCTACAGCAGCAAGTGAAGAAGAACAGTTCTCAAACTTTTTCTGAAAAGCAAAACCCTAAACAAGAAGCTTTACAATCATCACCTTCACCAATATCATCCACTAACTCTTCTCCTTCTCATGACTTCTCTTTCACTATATCTCTTCAACCTCTCTCTTCTTCCTCAAAACATATCAGCCCTACTCTTAGAGGTCCATCCAAAAATCAACAAACCGATCCTTTCGCCGTCGACTTGTCCCCGGCCGATGAGATCTTCTTTCACGGCCATCTTCTTCCTCTCCACCTCCTCTCTCACCTCCCTGTCTCTCCTCGAACTTCCACTGGTTCTTATAATGACGGTTTTACCCTCCCCGTCAAAGATATATCACCTCACCAGCCCACCACAAGCAACAACACTGAAAACGCTATCACCAACATCACTATAGAGTCCAAGAACAACAACACAAGCGATAAACCAGAAGGTGAGAATCGGTTAAAAACCAAACCGGTTAAGTCATTTTCTCTATTTGGTTTATCAAAATGGAGAAAGGGTTTTGAAAGCAACGACCGAGAACAAGAACAACAGCAACAAAAGATCAAGAAACCTATGAGCTTAGACCTAAGTCACGCAGTCAAGAAGTACATAAGGATGTTGTTTCAAAGAAGAGAAAACGGCACGCAGTTTAGGAACACAAGACAGACTTCTTCATATTCATTCTCTTCCTCTCTAATGGGTCCAAACGGAAGAAACAACAAAACAATGATCAATGGATCATACAACAAAAGAGATCTGATTAGAGCAAGAAGAGGTGAGTTATTCTCAGCTCCGGCGTCGATGAGAACATCTCCGACTAATAGTGGTCATCTCCGTGTATCCACGGCGGGACTATCGTCAAGCTCAGCCTCCACGTCATCATCATCTAGTGATAGTACTATGGAAGAGTTACAAGCTGCGATTCAAGCAGCCATTGCTCATTGCAAGAACTCAAGCGCCGTTGATCGTTGATGATAAGGTTAAGGATTCTTGATTTGGTTTTTTCTTTTGTCCTTAATATGTTGTGTTTTTTTTTTCTTGTCAGAAGAAAAAAAAAAGGTGGTAGTGTGTGACGTGGAATTTAAAAATTCACAGTAGAGGGTCATTATTTTATTATGTGTATAGACAATGAGTTACTGTTCCTATACTATTCTCCATAATTCATTTATGATAATAATAATAAGATTAATAATAAAGGTATTTTTTAAAGAAAAGTGTGACAACTTTGTTAGAATAATAGAAAGATAACTACAAGTCCAGGCTGGGTTTTATTGTTTGTTTCCACAAATTGGGGATGACTAAAAAACTGAGAAAGTGAAGGGAGTTTTATTTTGAAAAGCAAAAGAAGAGATGTGGTTTGAGATTGGCCCTTTTCGTTTACTTGTCTATCCTACAAACCCAACGTAACGTAAGAGCAAAACAATTTGTGGTGGAGATTAGCATAAAATTAAAAATGATAGAGAGATTAATCAGATAAGTATATATCTGACCACAAATTCTTAATTGGCATGCAAAAAATAAGTATTGCATTTTAAAAGTATAACGAGCAAGTAAAGTGTTTTATCTATATTAAAACCTCTATAAATTAATATTGTTATGATTATAATATTTTATTAATTTATCAAGTTATTAATTTATTGGTATGTTAATTGAACCAAAAAAATTAATTTAGAACCGAAAAATATATTAATTTATTGAGGTATTAATTTATCGAGTTTTAATTTATCAAATATTAATTTATAGAAGTTATACTAAAATAGGTGAAAAAACCTTTTCTTAGTAATGATATTTTTACTGTCCAGCTCTAGGATGTAATTTTAAGCTACGAAAAATGACCTTCTAAAATTGGTCAATGCATCATCCAATGAGTGAAATACAATCATAATGTCGCAATAATATTAATTAAATTTTTGATGTCGATATAACTGTAAGAAGTACTCCATGATCAAGTAAGCTTGGTCTCGGGGTCATGTCCTTCCCTTATTTGAAACACAAAGGACATCGTACTCCTTATTTCATTGTGCGTTTGATTCACTAATCATGGTTCTCTTATCATTTTTAGCTAGCCTCTCTTTCATCTTTTTCCTAGACAAAATATAAAAAAAGTAAAAAATATTGATTTAAGGGATATGTTTTATTTAACCCCAATTTTTAAAAAAGAATTAAGGATATATTTTACTAAAACTCGAATCCAAACCGAAATCAAAACCATACCAATCATCTAGTAAAACCAAAAATCCAAAAATATCAAAAATACCAAAAAAAATCTAACTGAAACCCGAATTACACCTCTAATTGATTTGATTTTTTCCACGAAGCTATAACTTTTTGACTTTAAAAAGTAAACGATATATAACATAAAAATAAAAGTGACACATGAGAATTAACAAGGTATTGGTCCATTTTACACCAACCACTAATCCTCGGCCTACGAAAGAAGTATTTGCCTATCGAGCACAGAAAGTGTTAAAACTAACTTCAACAGTACCACCTGATAAGTTAATGAGAACATTTATAGATTCGGGAAGGCAACTCCACCTTAAGTTTTGCTCTACTACGTCCTTGCAAAGTCCTTGCTTTGTGCTCCTTACATAATGAACTTCCTATGACAAAAATTCTTTGTTTAAACATAGCAATTGAGAGACCTTTCTTAGTAACACATCTTTCACGGTTCAACTCTAAATCTGCTTGTATCCTCTAGTCCTCTACAACTCTGGTTTGCTCATTAACCTGACTTTTTTTTTTTTCTTTTTTTTTGAGAATGATAGTTCACGACAATGAATGTCGGCGCATGACCCCATTGTCATGTGCACGAGTTGTGGACAGTTAGGTCAATGATGTGATCGTGTGACCATGCTTTTCGTGTCAGCAGTCATTTACTTTGTTGGGAAAACGCCTCTAAAATTGCGGTAGACGCTCATATGAAGTCGTCATAATGCTACCACTTGTAATCCACGTAAGCAAACTAATGCTAGTGTAACGTTTCAATTAACTTTTAATTGGTTTGTTCTGCCTTTCCAAGACTAGGCTAATATCAAAAGATGTTGGAAATACAATCCAAGTCTCACATCGGAAGTTTGAAGGGACTAATACTAATATATAAAGGGTTAGGGTCAATCCACTAATTGTCAATTGGTTTTTAGTTGGAAGTCCAGTATTAGCCCAAATTTAACATGGTATCAGAGCCAGGTTTAGAGTCTGGTGGACCTTGAAAAAATGGATACGGACATACCTCAACCCGAGTAATGGGGGCCCGAGAAATGGGCTTATCGAGGAGGCGTGTTAAGATCCATGTGGTCCTTGGATTGAAGGGGAGATTGTTGGAAATACAATCCAAGTCCCACATCGGAAGTTTGAAGGGACTAATACTAATATATAAAGGATTAGGGTCAATCCACTAATTGCCAATTGGTTTTTAGTTGGAAGCCCAGTATTAGCCCAAATTTAACGTTTACATTGGGCGCGACAAGGGACCTCGCCCGTGTGCAAATCAACTGAAATTCTTTCTCCTAACTGGTAGAGTTTGGCAAAGTTTCTTACATTGACTTTGTGCAGAAAAAAAAAGATGAAAAGATTGCTGTCCGAGTTTATAAAAAGATAGTGTTTATTGAAATATCGACATCTAATATTGAATCAATATTATTGTGGCGTTAATGATTGTGTTCCTCGCACCAAAACTCATCAACTCATATTATTTCCATGCACTGGAGTGCACGGTTTAGTTCCGAACCACTAATCGGTAAAAAGTGTTGAGTTGGGGTACGTAAGGACTTGCGCAAATTTTTGCAATCACACTTTCCATGAGTGGAATCACCGAGATCATAAAAAAGTTATGAACTTGTAGGGCTTCAAACTCTACTGCTAGTGTAGATCTTAAGAGTTTGATTAATTGGTTGTCCCACAACCATCTGTAACGTTTGCAGGTGGTAGCGGTTGCTAACGTTTGAAATCAATCACGTAAATCGTTGTATTCCGTTATGAATTGTTCAAAATCGATAAATTTCAAAAATTTCCTAGAATATACATTAATTCTCAAACATTAATTAATTATTTTTTAACTGTTTCCAACTGTTTTTATATTTTATCATAGTATAGTTTTTGATATTTTTATACATTTTATAATTATATATTACATTTATTTTGAGAAATTTTGGTTTAATTGCGATCGCACTTGCTGGTCAACCAATCATAAAAACTCGGCAAACACACCGGTTTTCAATCACTAAACGAATTTTTCAAAATACTAATAACACTTAAAATTAAGAATGCAACTGTCAGCTTTTACAAAATTTTGCACTCGCAACCGCAACCAAACCTGCTACGTTTAAACCACTCAACCCTAAGTCATATCCACACTTTTTGTGTTCATAAACCTTGAAAACGGTGCCCTCATCCATCACCATCATAAACCTTTTCAACATGTGTTTCAGTATTTATCTAATCATTTTATATATTTTGAATAATACTGAAAAATACAATAGTTTTGCTAAAACTTAATACATAGTATTATTTTCTTTTTTATTTTACGAAAAATATAAAATTATATTCCAACAAAAATATAAAATTATATTCCAACGAAATGGAAAATTCAAAGCGATATCAAAGGAACTTTGACTTTTTGGTGAATCTAAACCAATACTATCAAAAGTTTGGTCGTCCGAGTAATTACGGCGGCGGTTTATCACATATTACCGGAGACTGAGTAGCTTCACCAAATCTGTTTCATCTTCACCAAATAATGTTGATTTTACTTTTTCGTCGAGTATCTCTTACAAAGAGAGAATCATGTCTCTTAAACCGAAAACAAAATGGAAAAAACCCAAAAACACTAATACTTTTGATAAATAACTTATAAATAAAAATTAATTTTCTCAGAATCATATGTATTACATTGAAAGTTGTTAAAGATTAATTGGACTTCCATTTAATAATTCAATTCAATGAGAAATTCAAAGCACAATCAAAGGAACTTTGACTTTTTTGTGACTCTAAACCTCTACTATAAAAAAGTTTGGTCGTCCGAGTAATTACGGCGGCAGTTTATCACAGATTACCAGAGACTGAGTAGTTTCACCAAATCTGTTTCATCTTCACCAAATCTGTTTCATCTTCACCAAATAATGTTGGCTTTATTTTTTCTGTTGAATATCTCTTACAAAGAGAGAAATATATCTCTTAAACCGAAAACAAAATGGAAAATACACAAAAACACGAATATGTTTCGTAAATAACTTATAAATAAAAACTGATTTTCTGAGAATCATGTCTCTTACATTGAAAGTTGTTAAATATTAATTGGACTTCCATTTAATAATTCAAGTCACCAGTACTTGTGTACAAAATGGGAAATTCAAAGCGAAATCAAAGGAATTTTGACTTTTTTTATTACTCTAAACCTCTACTATCAAAAAGTTTGGTCGTCTGAGTAACTACGGCGACGATTTATCACATATTACCAGAGACTGAGTAGCTTCACCAAATTTGTTTCATCCTCACCAAATCTGTTTCATCTTCACCAAATAATGTTGGTTTTATTTTTCCGTTGAATATCTTTTACAAAGAGAGAACCATGTCTCTTAAACCGAAAACAAAATGGAAAAAACACCAAAACACGAATACTTTTCGTAAATTTTATATAATAAAGTAAGATTTTTTTCTAAACTGCATGAGAAGCTGACACGTGACACTGAGAAGGTTATTTATTTTATATATTCAATGATATTCAAAACTATTATATTGTAAAATTACTTTAAAATTCTTTTATAGGTCTAATGATATTATATTAAAAAAATATGTTTATTTCACACGCTTAAAAATATTTTATGAAAAAACAATTTAAAGATGTATTAGATGATTTTATATTTACTTCACTTTATATTAGTATATTTACATCACATTATTATTAATTGTTTTATAATAAATTATTATAATAACTATCATAGTATCATATATCAAACTATATTTTTTGGTCATATATCAATAATAACTTTCAATAGTATCATATATCAATACTATATTTTTAATAGTATCATATATTAATAACTATCATACGTTGAGATTATCTTCTAATAATGTTTAATATATCAATACTATATATTTTATGTTTTTTCTAAAACTTTATTTAACTGTTGAAAGAAAAGAACAAACATATATATATATATATTTTTAAATATATTTAATGACATTAATATATACACATAATGGTGGAATAAACATGAGATTAAACATTATGCAATTAAACCTTATTTTTGTGCATTAAATATTTGGTTGTTTCAACTATCCCTTGAAACTTTTAATGGTCAACTAATTCAATACTCCCTCCGTTTCTTTTTATTTGTTGTTTTGGAGAGTATTTTTTGTTTCAAAATATTTGTTGTTTTGATTAACTTTAACTTTATTGAAATATGTGTAACCAATAGTATTGTATACTTCTTTTTTGTAATTGGTTGAATTATTTTTAATTAATATTTTAAATTGATACTTTTTAGAAAAGTTAATTGTCTAAATTATTGTGCACAAACCTAAAACAACAAATAAAAAGAAACGGAGGGAGTATTAATTTAGTGGTTGATCATGTCATGTAACTTATGCATTTAACATAGGATCAAAAGTCAAGAACCTAATAATTTACTCTTTAATTATATATAAGATGTATATTTCATTTGTTCTTTTGTCATACACTACACCTCACACATATTTTTCGGAATCTCAAGTTTATGTTTATTGTATATATTTGAGAAGTTTGAAAGGAAATATAAGATATAACAAAATATGTTATAGATGAAAATTTTCATCTTATAATATATGTACCAATTGAAAAACTGAATTACAATTCACAAAAATCTCAACCTTATACTTTATAGATATTCTTAAGAAGTTATGTATAGCAAGAATATTTTACAAATTTTTATCATGTCTCTTACATTGAAAGTTTTGAAAAGATTAATTGGACTTCCATTTAATAATTCTGACTTCTGAGTAATACAACTTCATTGGTTTAACAAAAGCTAAGCATCTCTACAAACTTACCACCCACCGACCTGTCTGTGCTTAAATATTAGTAGCTTGCAACATTTCAAGTGCCATTGAGATGGTGACAAAGGCAAATACAATTAATTATGTGTTTAAATATATATATTTGTGATTCTCTTGAATTTCAAAATGTTTTAATGAACAGTGTCCAACATTTATATCTACTATATTTATATATATACAAGTATAATTGCGCATACATGGTAGGTAACCTGTGATATGAAACCAGTCTGACGAAACAAGAACAAAAAACAAAATTAAGAGATCCAAAGCGTCAATGTAAAGATTAAAATCAAGCTTTTGGAATACCTCGAGAGCTCCATTAAGTGTTTATACATGTCTTTTTTCACTCAAATGTAATTTTGTCATCATAATTTTGTATTCAATCTGTAGTATGCTAAAGTGTCTAGGCCGTCTTCTTTCTGGTTAACCATGTCAAGCACATCTTAGCACACGTTAGGTCCATACGGAGTACCAGCTGGTGTGATCTTGAAGCGATTGTGTTCTCATCCTCGTGGTGACTATATTTCACAATCACAGATTCACAGGATACGAAAAGGCTGTGAAATATTCTTAAATCTTTTAATGAGCATATAAATTAGAAAAAAAAAAACTCATCTGATATTATGCTCCCAATTTTGATTTTATGGGGTTTGATGGATTATTCGTACCCATTTTTAGATGATAAAATAAGTGGTAATCAAGCATATTGATTAGGAACAGTATAAAAAAGGAAGAACAAGACTGAAAAAAACCGCCAGAACGGTTTGGGTTTGATGGAAGGAGAAGGCTTGTTCATCATATCTTCGGCTCAGAACTTGTCTGGGAAAAAGTATTTGTGAGATGTTTTGATCAGAACCATGAATGAAAATTGAAAATGTGAAAGTCGTTACATAAATCATACCTCGAGATATCGTTTCAAAAGTGTGGTGGTACTGTAATTGAATCCCTCGAGAGCGGTTCCTTGAGTGCGTGATGAATGAAGTTGCTTCCTTACTTGAGTAGCCAGAACTTTTCCTAACTCAACTCCCCACTGGTCAAACGAATTGATACCCCAAACAAACCCTTGAACCGCAACTCTGTGTTCATAGATTGCCAACAACTGAAAACAAAACATATACAAAAAAAATTCGGTTTTTAAAGCTTTGATCCTCTCATCTCAATCTTAAGACTACTGATAAAGTGAGATAAAGGCAGACCTGGCCAACACTGTAAGCAGTCAATTCTGGAAGTAGAAGGCTAAGAGAAGGTCGATTGCCAGAGAATGTCTGTGGAAAGATACCAAGAGTTTACCCAAACTTGTTACTATACTGAAAAATATGAGAAGTATATTTTTAACATCGATCCAAAACCATTTTTTACCTTGTGGGGGATGAGATTTTCTGAAACATTCTCTTTCTGCAACTGTTCAGGTGTCTACAAAAAGCAAGAAACCAAAGAGTTTGTTTTAAAACGGAACCTTAGTCATGCATCAGTCTCTCTTTATCGTCATGACCAAATGTAATGTCTTACTTTTCCATATGCAAGAGCATCAGGCTGGGCAAAAAAGTTGGACATGAGCTCGTCATGGTTACTAACCACCTCTCCTGTGAATCCAATTCAGAACTGATCTTAAGTTTTTCAAAAGGGAATGCATAAAAGAGCTCAAGTCAAATTCATGGTAAGAACGGAAATGCCTACCCTTCAGGTACACAGGTTGCTGACTCTTCACAATGCCAATGAAATCACAAGGGATTACACGTCCCTAAAACATCATTAAGAAAGATTTAGTGCATTCCTCATTAGCTTATCATGCGATGAGAACTTGCTAAAACCCAGATCCAAATTTCCAGTAAAATCAAATCAACCTGGTGAATTAGTTGGTAAAAGCTGTGTTGACCATTTGTTCCAGGTTCACCAAAATCAATCTCACCCGTCTCGAACGGGAGAGGAAGACCATCAATTGAGACTCCCTTTCCATTACTCTCCATACTAACCTAAAACCAAACGATTTCAATATTTTCATTTCAAGAAACAAATTATATGAAGTAGCAAGGATTAAGGAGACAAAAGGGAAACCCAGTTCACATGCCTGTTGAATGTGTGGAGCAAATTTCTCAAGGGCTTGGGAATACGGTAATATGGCCTGAGAAAACAAAAAGATTTTGTTGATGGAGGCTGAACATCTTAAGCTGAGAAGAAAACTTCAATTTGCTGTGAAAGGAGTCAGTTCTTACCCTGGCAGGATATCCAAGAAATGATACATTCCATACACTCAACAACCCTAAAAGCACCTGAAATCGTCAAAAGTCACCAAATAAATCTCTCACTCTGTCTTGACTACACTAATTTATACTAAAGGGAATCTTCATTGAAAGTTGAAGGACATGCTTTCAACTGAGATAAAGCAACTTCATGGGAGAGTGATACTAGAGGAGCTCACACACCCAAATGCACTCATGCATATTGTTAAAGGACTACCTCAAGTTACTCTAAACGATTATCAAAATTAAGCACTCACGGGTATATTCTTCTCAAACGGTGTGGATTGGAAATGCTGATCAATGCTTGAAGCTCCCTTCAAAAACCTGCAAGCCAAAAAAATAAACTGAATATCAACTGCGTCTTTCTTCTGGATTTAGAAACATAGAACATTCCAACAAAACGGGAATACAAGATAAAGAAGAAATCATTCAGATAAAGAAAAACAAAGTTCAACATCAATTTCTTTCCCTGACGTTTTATAATTAGAACCAGTACATCTGCAAACTTAAGTAAATAAATATCTAAAGACAGACATGCATTACTTCCTATGCCTAAGACATTTTATGAGAAGGATAATAAATAGAAGCTACCGTACTTCTCAACGACAGAGAAGCCATACTGCAGAGACAAAGGTAAGACTCCAACAGCACTGCAAACTGCAACAGAATTTCGGATATACAGTAAGTAAATGGATATGGGTGATAAATAAATCCAACCAAACAGACAAGAACTTACCACTGTACCTTCCACCAACCCAGTCCCAAAATGCAAATGCATTGTTTGGGTCAATACCGAACTTCTCCACTAACTGTTAAACAAAACATCCATAGTTTAAACATTTTTCTTTACTGTCTAATACGAAACATGTAGAAGGAAGTAGAAATAAGTCATAAATTTCAAGGACATGGAGACTACCATTTTCCATTAAACCTGGTAGAAAATTCAGTTCCTAAAAAGTCTAGATTAACATGTCCATCCATTTTACATAACCAGAAAGACTCAAGAGTATATGTGCTTCTCGGTTTTAACTGTCCTATGATGGACAATAAGGAAATAAAGTCCCCAAAAGAAACTATGGCAAATGCTTACCGCAAGATTAGTGCTGACAGCAACCATGTGTTTTGCAACAGCCGAAGCCCTGTTAAGTTATCACATGTTAAATAAATGTTGTTCATTCACGATACTCAAAACATGGATAGATTTAGAGAAGCTATATTTTGAACAAAATTGCTTGTAAAAGTACAAGCATATAAGCTTTCCTCTAGCGATACTGTATATTGTCTACAATAGGGTGTCACAGATACTTGCTCTAGACATGTACACACAGGAAAAACAAAGTGCACGTAGTCAAATTATGTTTGCATGACAACAAGATTGAGGGCAGCCAAAAAGGAGTGAAAGAAAAAGGCACATCTCTGATCATGACAGTTGTAATTTTCTACCAAAACAAGAATAGGATGCCAGAAGTACTAACCCAAGAGCAGCTGTTATCCATTCCCTCAATGTCCTAGCGTTCAGCATTGTTTCAGCAGTTGTAAATGTTTTTGAGACCACCACAACTGGAGTTACAAGTATCCTGAGGATTAGTTAGAGTAAAATTCTACAAATGGAAATTATCAAGGTACATTTATTGATAGGGTTGAGTATGAACCTAGAGTAGTTTCCGGATTTAGTCCATTGATATTTCTAGCAACATCAACAGGATCAATATTGGCAAGGCTGCAAAAAAGGTAACACATATTAAATTGAGGTATTTACATAGATAGCCACAAGACAAGAAAATATAACCAAGAATGGAATCCAAAATGAATAACTCGAAGATAACAAGTTCAATACAGCCTCCTCTTACTAAGTTAACCAAAATTTAGATAAACAAGGAGTATGTGACACTGATAACAAAAAGATAACATAATTAGAAATTTCCATGGACCTTCATGAGAAACTTTAAACCGTGGTGACAAGCATATGACATATCAATCAAGATAAGCATTCGTTAAACTACCAATGCCTTGCAGAAAGAAAACACAGAAAATAATATATATGGAACTATATAACTAGAGGTATGTAGTGTAGTGCTTACAATCGCAGCTGGCGTCCTTTAGCGCCCTCTACAGATTCAGGATCTGAAAGTGAATGCATATAAAAACAGAAATTATAATTAATACAAGCTAGAAAGAACACCAGTAAGAGGCTAGGTACCAAGACTAGATGCAGTCACCTGTTTGGAGAGCAGTGTGCACAAACAGTGGACCTAAGAAGCTACCACCAATACCAATTGCAACAACATCTTTCAACGGTTTGCCAGTGGCTCCAACCTGTCAATTAGTGCAGAAAACTTAACACATGGAGATGAAAACATTACAGGTAAGTTTTAAGATGGCATCTACAAATTACCCATGAACCAGAGCGAATTTTCTCAGAAAATTCCTTGATCTTATCTAGAACGTTCCACACTTCAGGAACCACATTCTTTCCATCAGCCTTAATAACTGCATCCTTTGGAGCACGGAGCGCAACATGAAGAACTGACCTGTTCTCCGTACTGTTAATCTGAGGAAGCCGTTCAGAGAGTTATGCAAAAGATAGTCAGACATCAGAGAATGATAGAATGGAGATAAGAAAAAAAGTCCGTCACTGTACCCAAGGAAATAGAAAATATATCATATACTCTGACTTGTCTAGCAAATCGAAATGTTTTCATTCATATGCTCAATATCTAACAGTATAAGAAAAAGTTCCATAAGATACAACCAAAATGAAATTATCAGCACTTTCAGTTGTGCTATAGGAAATCCCGGATACTCACATGCTCTCCGTTAAACATGCGGCTGATCTTCTCAGTCAACTGTGCAGCCTGCAAATAGAAACAAATGATTAAAAATCTCGAGTGAAATACATTACCATTCTATCAAATCCACCAATAAACATCTGTCCCCACCTTTGCCAAGTTCAAGAGCTTGTCCATCGTCTCTACAGTTGCACGCTGTCGAGAATAATCCAACAGCAACCCATCAAATTCCCTGATAAAAAGCATACCAACAAAGCAAGGACTTAATATCAGAACTCACAAATTTTGATGCCAAGATACAAAACAACCTTCTCTATACAATAATGTTCGACGACATTGCATCTAAATGATTTACTAGACATCAACAGAGTTCAATATCAGAAACATTATATACAAAGAAACACATACATCATCATAGACTGACATCTATTAGCATCACTCATCAAATCACGCAAATGAGTCTTCTTAATATCTTCAACATGACCCTGCCAAAAAAAATCCAAAACACCACCGAAGAACAATCTCAAATTCACTTCTCTACACAGAGACCATTAACAAACCAAACACAGAGAAAAAATCCTTAAGACTACTTACCTTCAAATCCTTCCATGCTTCAGTATCACAAATCAAAGCCGTTGACGACGCCATTACTGATAATCAATCATCAACAACAACAAAAAGTCAATAGAAATCAGTTTCGTTCATTTTGCAGCTACGATGATGAAGAAAACTTCAGATTCCCAGAACAGTTTTGATTTTGAAACACGAGAGTCGCCGTCGTTCATCCAAACCTTATCAACGATTCAACGGAACAAGACGCTATAAAATCTTAACAACGATTAATCGAGAGAAGGAAAAAAAAAAAAAAAACCTGAAGATCTTCGAAGATGAGGTGAAGAAGAAGATTCCGGAATTGTGAGAAGACGAAGCTAGAGAGAGAGAGAGAGAGAGAGATAGGTAAGCGTGTGAGACCTGAGGGTATGACACGTGTCGACGGAAGGTTCTGTGCTCTGCAACACGAGACAGAACGGAATAAAGGGTGGTGGAGAATCTTAAAACGGTGGCGTTTTAGTTTGATAAATAAAGGAAGTATGTTTATTGATTTTTAATTTATTATATATACACCGAGATACAAATCAACAACAAAGGGAAAGTCAATATTGTTTGAGAATTTTATAGCATATTATTTTCTTGCTCAATACGCTGTTGAACATATATGAATATTTTTTAAATCGATAAATTTTAGAAAAAATTTGAAACTAATTTTGGAGGTTAGAAATTTGAGTTTTTTTTTAATTATTAAAAGCGTTTACAAGTGTGCAAACTGTAAAATAAAGTAGATTCGAAAAAAAAACAGTGAATTCATGAATTAGAACATAAAAATTTTGGAAGCATTTTAAAGTAATATTTTTTGCGCCATTTAAATTAATAGTTTTTAATGTCTAAAATTTACTTTTAGTTATGTAGTATTTTTAAGAAAAAAAAAATATTTTAGTAGTATTTAAAAAAAAAACCTAATAATAGTATTTTTGAAACAAAAAATTCTTTTACTAGTATTTTTAAAAATTACTTTTATAACTTAAATAAAATTTAAAAAGTTATTGGGATCAGCTAACCTCATTGCTCATACTGGCTACTCCCGTGCGTGTTCTCGTGTGTGTTTTGTTTTGTGACTCATTCATATCTTACGATGGTTATATTAAAATTGTAATCCAACCACCTTGTGTTATTCGATATCAACGTATTAAGAACTTTCAATCCAGATAAGTAAAAGGTATTTTTTGAACTTTGTGTTTAATTTGCTTTTTAAGACATTCGGAAATTTTTTTTAAGTAATTGTAATGTTAAACACTCTTTTTAAACCTTCACTGATACCCCCTCACTCTTTCATCAATTGTATAAGAAGGTTTCACTGTCACACTATCCTTTGCCTAGTGAACTCTTTAATTTCATCTCATTAATCAGCAAATTGATAATAGTTTACTAAACATTAAATACCATATTTCGTTGAATCTATATAATCAAGACAGGAAAAAAAACTTTATAACTTGGTACGTTTCGCTTCATGTTTTTTTCTTGATTTACTTAGTTTAGTTTAAATTTGTAAGAGACACATACTATAAAATTAACATTTCAACTCTTAAAGATCGATGAGAAGATTTCACAACTATATGATCAATGCATACAAAACGGAGACAAACAACATCGATGCCGAAATAGAGAGAGAACGGCATATGTGAGCCACAGAAGCAGAGCGTGGAGTAGAATTGTGAACATCGGTTTGTCCGGAGTTTTTGTCTGAGGGAGTAACCGGTGAAGGGAGAATCATCTGTGGAGGAGCAGGTAAGGTTTGCCTCGTCGGGGCCGCGGCTGGTGGGAGACGTTGCGTTGTTGGCGACTCTGGAGCCATTGAAGTCTGAGAGACGTAACAAAAATAAGTTATGGTTTGGTTTAGCCAAATATCGAAATAATAGGTTAGATCATAGTGCCTTTCTGGGACTTGCCTCAAGTTAAAATATTATCATATAAATCATATGTTCAATTCTAAATCTTAAGTAAGCTTTTTAGACTCTAGTACTAAGGTGTGTGGATCCAATTTTTGGTTCGGAATTTTCAGTTTTCAATCTTTACTTTTATCAGTTTATGACTTCGAAAATGCAATAAAAAGTATCTATTATATAAATTTTAAAAAAAAAGTATCTACCATTTAAACCAAAAAAAAAAACTATCTAACATTTCATTCGATTTGGTACCGTTTAAGTTCAAATTCAATTTTTCCATAATGTTTGAAACAATAACTTACTTGGTTATTAGTAGTCTTGGTCATGAGCCCGATATCGTAAGTCATGGTTAGATCAGGTTTGAACAACCCGAAGGCACGTTCAGATCCTTTACCGGGTTTGAGATTCTCGTCGTACAATGCGAACAAGTATGTATCGATCACTTTCCCGGGCATCAACGGCGTCCCGGTCTTGGAATTTAAATGAGCAATGAGGTTTTTATTGTAAGCTCTAGCGTTCTCAACTGTTGCACCAGCCTCGTTCGGGTCTCCCTTGTACGGCCAACCAGTCTCAGCCACCATTATCTCTACGTCCTTGAACCCCATCGCGTTCAAAGCTGAATACACCGCATCAACCTTCACAAAAACCAAATTTTACCACCGTAAACCACAAAACAAATTTAATATCGTTTATCTTGTTTTGTTCTTCTTTTTATATGTTACAAATTACATTTTTATATACATTTTCTTTTCCTAATAGTATGAATCCATAATTGCAAATTTCAATATCAATTTTGTTCCTTCCACTAACTTTAGAAGGTACACTCACTTTACTACTTTTCCTCCTAGAGTACAGTTTTCACTTTTCATTAATTTGACGTAACGAATATGCTAATCTCTTTAATTTAATAAAGTTTTTCTTTTTCAAAACCAATCTACAACAAAAGTTAAGTCCGTTTATCAAAAATGCAAACTACTAAAATAATTACGTACTTTAATAATATACTAAAAGAAGATTCATGTTATAATCAACTTTAGTTAATATGAAAAAGGATTTTTTTCTGTCCACTAAATTTAAAATAGCAAAATATGTCAAGAGGAAGTAAAGTTAAAACCTGAGCATCGAACATGTTCATATACTTGATGTTGCTGTTGGTATCAACACGGCCAGGATTAGGCTGAAACAAGCAATAAGCCAACGTTTCGGGTCTCGGGTCATCTTGGTAAGCGAAAAACGGGTACGGATTAACCGCGAAAGGCGACCCGGTTTCACTATTAAACTCTAGCAATCCCTTCAATATATCAGCATGCTCCGGTTTAAATACCGCGGTCGAAGGAGGATCTGACCGGGCCAAAACCGACATTACATGTACCGTCGAGACCTTAATTTTTCCGCCACCAAGAGACGCGGCCTCAAGAGCACTTTGGACATTTTTCATTGCTGGTAAGAGCTGGGACATGAGAGTGTTGTCGCCAAAGGTTGTGACCTCGTTCCCAACAGCAATAAGAACAATCTTGCTAGCCGGATAATAAGGTACCACGTTGGTTTCGACCCAGGTACGAGCGAAACTCGGGTTGGATGCTAAACCGGGTACATCTCCATTCGATGCCCCGATAACGATTTCGATCCCGGTGTTTGCTAGGGCCTTGATTATAGCCGGGTCAGATCCATAAAGACGAACTTTTTGGATAGTTGTGGATTGAAGAAGCTTTGCAGTTGCTGACGGAGGTGGAAGATTGTCAGCGGTTTGGCCGTAGTTTACTCCGAGGAACGGTTGAGACTCTGGTTTAGTACAAAAATACGATTTAGAGAAACTCTTATATACAAAAATTATGAAAGTGTAAAATGGTCTTTTAAAAATAAACTTACTTGTTAGATGTAGACATGAGAAGAAGAGTAGGATCAATGGATAAACAGCAGCTGCCATGGCTGCTCTGACTTGTTTTTTTTCTTGTGTCTCTATATTTTAGAGAACTATCGAGTAGAATTGGGTAATCTATAAATATAGATGTAGAAAACGACCGATGTTGTAAAGGTAAATGTAAATTGTTTTTTCAAATTTTAAATGGTAAAAAGACACGACTTGTCTCTTTTTGGTGTGGACCAAATGTAAGTTAGTGAAATAAATACCTTTGAAACTGAAATACATGAAGGGAGTTTTTATTTTTTTTCTGACATGTATATGAAGACCTTTTAACTATACATCTTAATGTTACAATATCATTTAGGTAATAGGGTTAATATTCATTAGGAGAAAATTATAAAATTGTTGAAACTATGGTGAGTGATTATTACCTATTTCAAGTTATATAACAGCCACCTCGCAGAATTGAGAGTTCGATTATTTTTACTTATGACTATCCAAAAATATTCTGGCTACAAACTAGGCCTATGATTTCATACGATTCAGCGAAGCTTTTCATTTCTTGATTGTACGTATTTATCCTAGTATTTAATAGTTCTTTTTTTGTGGAAGTATTTATAATTCTTGTTTAGTAGATTATATTTAGTAGATTATATATATTAATATATGTATATGGACAAATCCATGTACACCGACTTTTTAATGTACATTGTATACACAGTTCCTTTTTGTCTGGATTATTTATACGAACCAGCTTTATTATCTCTGGATTCAGAACTATATTTGTTTGCTTTTATAAATGATGACTACTAAATCTACAGAGAGGGCTCGCGAGAGTGTACTTTAATAATCAGAACATTTCTGACATTCAGTTAATACTTAATAATAGTTTGTTCAGAATCGAGTATTTGAAATTTCAAATCTATGCCGTAAATATATATATTTCTGAGTTTGTTTGTTTGTTTTTTTCTTTGACAATATTTCTGAGTTTGTTTGATAGCGAGGATTTGTCATTTGAATTTCCCCTCTAGCCATTTACCCCATAAAAACAGAATTGACCTTAACGGTGTAGAAAAAATCGTAATAACACTTGAATCATGATTCCCATTCTGGGACTTAGTGAAGATTATTGTTATGAGATTATATATAATCTAACAAATTGATGAAAGTAAAACATAAATATGTTTAAGAAGTCAATTACTTTTATAAAAATAATGCAACGAAATACATCGATATATAGAGATAAAAATAAATTTAATTTTTTAAGTTAAGATAAAAATAAAAATAAATATTACTTTAGAGATACATGTAAATATTCTATACTTAAATATTGTTAAACATCATGGCATTAAATTTTTTATATGGTCGATTTCATCAATTTTCTAATAATCTCCTAATATAATATATTATCTTTTCGATTTTGATCAGGAGCATAAACTCGTATTGCATTGGATTAAATTTTATTGTACACATAAATTGTCTAAATCATTTGATTAGTGAGTTTAGTTTGGTGCTTTATCTATAGTGAGATTGCAGAAACTTTTTGCTAAACTATTTGTTTACCTCTAATTTAATAAGGTGTTCGTGGAAACCCAGATATTCTACATTTTGGTATAATTTATAGAGTTTATTTATTTTACCCGATAAAGAAACAAAATACATCACGGCAATGTATACGTACGTGTTGCAAAACATTTGAAAAGAGACTCTAAAGGAATTTAAAACCCTAAAGTATCTTTACTTAATTAGTTGCATGAAAAAGTGAGACAAAATTATAATAAAAGGGTCTTCCCACTCTTAATGAAGCATTATTAATCACTTAGTTAACTAGTTTAAGTAATTGAAAACTTTTTGTTAATTAGATTTTTTCCTTCTTGACTAAGAAATGGAGCAATGCACCGAAGGTGGTGGAGGAGAAGAGCAAGGAATTAGACATTCCAACATATCCACCACAAAGATGGAAAAAGAATAATAATAAAGAAGAAGAAGTTGCTTTTGTTGTGGCCTAAGGAAAAGATAAAGCATGTTTTAACTATTGTTTTTTCCTCAAAAAGACGAGAAAATTATTAAAACAAAAGCACAAAAGACCTAACATTTGAACCACAAATTTCAAATTTGGGTTGTTTGAATTATTTTGTATTGTAACGTACTTTCCAAAAAATTTTGTCGTTCACTGGTAACAAATCGTTTCCGAGTATATATATAGATGATTTTTTTTGGTGTTGATTGTGTAGTAAAAAGAATAAGATTGATCTAAGTCATATGTTGTTATACGTGCGTGTTGTATTTTGGTTTTGGTGTGTTGCGATTTGGTTTTGGTTTAAATTTTGGATATGAGGATTTGAGGGAAGACCAAACTTTGTAAATAATAGAAAACCGTAAGAGAATTAAAAAATTGGTTAAAATCAATAGAAGGTTGTAAATTAAATTAGTATTCTTTAAGAATTACAACGGTTTGTGGTGGGTTAAACCGATTCATGGTTCTTATTGCGAAACCAAAATTTATGTTATTAGAATCTCAAAATATGAGTCCTTTTGTCTTGGATTCCTTTCCGGATTAGAAGTTTATGTTATTTTTTTTTTTTTTTGAGAGAGTAGTATTGATTTTAACTCTTGAGAGAGTAGTATATGAGTCCTTTTAGGATTTAGTATTCCGGAGATATTCTGTTTTTTCCTCGTTTTAGTTTTCCAAAAGATTTCAACTCTTGTCGGTTTTATGTACCAAAACCGTATTCTACCATGTATTCCACCTTCGTATAATATAGTAGATAAGATTTAGACGGAAAAAAAAAAAACCAAAATGTTCTTCCTAAAACATTACTTTAATTACTTGATTTGGGATAGTGAGTCTTGCAACTCTAACCCTTTCTTTTGGAAATCTGTCAATGTTTTTGGCATGGTGTTGGATGGATTTCTGAATCTCTGGAATCACATTAATTGTGATTTTGGTTTACCTTGTATTGAAGATTTTGTTAGACAAGTTCTAACTCTTTATGTTGCTAAGGGTTTTGTCCCGTTTTTTAGCATTGGCATCTATGATTATGTAGATGTGGTTTGGGAAGTGCAGTCTCTGTTTAGGGCTAGCCTTCCTCATCTCGGCACATGCTGCCAGTTTCTCTTCCCAAAATTCCCTCTTGTTTGGAGTGGTTTGGATGATCAAGCGTCTCCGGTATTGCAAGGATCTTCCTCCCGGTTGATGGTTTCCCCTGCCCTTGTTGCAGAGCTCGTAGTCCTTTAGATTGTACTGGATGCAGTAACACTTGAAGCTTTTGGGATCGTTTTCTTTCGATCTCCGTTGGTTTTCTTGTTGGAATTGTATTTTCAATCTATCTCTAGTTTAGCCTTCTTTAGGTGGACTTTTAAACTTTTATTGCTTTGTTATCTTGTAATTCCTACTAATGTGGATGTATTTCCTCCTCTTTTGATAGAGTTTGAGGCTTAATTTTAATGAAATTGTCAGTTTGTCCAAAAAAAAAAAAAATTACTTGATTTGGGATGAAAAGTTCATTGGTCCTCTTCAAGTTTACTTCTCACCCAGAACATACATATATCGAGTGCAATTATCTTTTTGTACTATACTAACTAGAATCATCTCTTAGTACGTACATATCTTCATGAATAAAAATAAAAAAAATTCAAAATCCTATGTAGAAACCTAAGAAAAAAAACCTATATAAAAAGCTAAGAATAAGCTGGAGAATTTTAGTGAAATAGGTAGTTGTAATTTGTAAAAGTATAACTAGGAAGTATGTAATTTTGAAGTTATAATTTGAGAATTAGCTAGGTACTTTTTGTGTTAATGATGAAACGAGTGGATGTTTCCTGCAAGAAGGATGTCTGGATTGTATGCACAATTATACATCAATTGGATTGATAATCCAAAAAAAGAATCTCACTCTGCCCAACCATTTCCATACCAAACCTTTGCACACAATGCGAAATATAAAAAGAAAAAACCATTTTCAGACAAAACATTAACGAAGTGGATTAATGTCTCACTATATGCATATAAGATCTCTTGTTATCTCCTCCAAGAGACCACTGAAGACATCCCTCTCTATATCCCTCATAACATCATCTTTCTCGATGAAGGCGAGCATCGAATCATTCCAACCCATATCCCACATTGAGTTCAAGTTTGGATCTTTATGATGAACATCTCTTTCCAACACATAGTCTTCGACATGTGATCCAATGTGGTAGTCCCTACCGTAGGCTCTCAGCTTCTCTAACTCTTTGCTTATTTGTCTAATAAGATGATCTAATGAGTTTATTTTAGAGGAACTGATTGGTACCTTCACAAAAGGATGGACACTTAACTCTTGAAATCTTCTTTTTCTTTTCATTAGCTCGAAACCACAATCGAGGATTAGATTCTTGTCTTCTTGATAGTAATTGCAATCACCGGTGGTGTCATGAAAGATATTTGGAGGAATGTTGAGTTTGAAAAGTGCCTTTGCTGTGTCTAGAAATAGTTGGCTTTTCACAAGTATCTTCTTGAGGTTTATTTCATTTTCAGACAAAGTGTTTGTCGTTTCTTGTTTTCGGTGTTCTTGTCGCTTCTCCAACAATGGTAAACTAGCTTCCACATTTCCTTTTGTTCCTGAAATAAAATGAAACTTATTTTAGTTCCATCTTTACCAAACTAAAATCGGTGACTTGTTGCGCAAAATGCTTGTGGTTCTATCATGAGCAAAGCATAAGCCTTGGTTTGAGATCTTCCGATATGTTTTGATACATTTTGGCTACATGGTTTCGATATCAGCGAGTGTCTAGGCTCTAATATTACCATAACAAGACAAACTGAAAGTGCATTCTTTGTTTCTTACCTTTATTTACTTTCTTGGATAGTCTCTCTGAATTTCCATCAGACTTTGATATTGTAGCTTGTTGATCCATCTCATCCGCGAACATAATCCCATGATGTTGCTAAACATCCGAAACCGGTTAGAGGTAAAATATATACAGATGATATATATATGTGAAGTTAATAATAATAAGCTTACATTTTCTGATGGAGCTTGGCATGGGACTCTCTCCGCAGCAATAAGAAGAATTGAGTCATCTTTGATCTCTCTCTTCTTCTTCTCTACCACATTTTTGTTAGATGATTGGATCTCAACACATGAAACTTCAGAACTTTTGATGCATGTCTCTTCTTCTGCTTTGATCTTATTATTGTCATTATAACTTCTGAGTATCTGATCATGTTTTTCATCTGCTTTCTTAATCTCTGGTCGCTTCATTACTTTGCACAATCCTTCATTTGGATTATAGATGTCTTGGTTTTTCTTCTCGCGGATCTTCGCTTTATGCATCTCTCCTTCTTTTACCTTTTGTGCTACTTCAACATGAGAAAAGCTTTTCCTCTGAGGTTTAGCTTTGTCTGTCAGTGGTTGCTTCGTTTGTATATCCATTGAACTCAAAGGTTTTGGTGAATTATTCGTCGTTACGCCATTTTCTTGCGGTTTTTCTCGCTGCAACTTCTCTTTCTTGATGCTCTTTTCTTCCTCACTTCCACTAAAATGTTGAGACATTTGTTTTTTCTCAAAACTATTTTTATGTAAAGGCTTTTGTTGGCTCCTTGTGACAGCCTTAAGTTTATTTTCAGTTGGAGATTGATTCCTTCTGAGAACATTTTTCGTCGTCATTTCTTCGTCCTTCTTGTATGAAACCTTACTTCTTTTTCTACTGTTTGAATCATCTTTCTCTCTATCTTTCTTCTGAGACTTGGCTTTGTAGTTTATCTCATTCGCGGTTTGACTCTCCTTCTGAATTACTAAATCTAATGATGTTGACTTCCTTTGTGTCTTCAATTCAACAACATTTTCGCTAGCTTGCAGTACTCTACGCCTTGTGAGATTCTCTGCAGGTTTAATAATGAATGCATCATTTTTGTTGTTGGTCTCTTTTTCATCTTCTGGAAACTCTCCTATTCCCATTAACTTGGCAACAACACTTGGAATCCTTCCCTTCTGAGGTTTTAACGATCTTTGCTCGGTATCTTCGCAACTACTTGTTTGCTTTCTATGTTTCTTGTTCTTATCCTCTTGATAAAGCGCCAGTCTCATCTCGATATCCGCCTTTGCGACTTGTTTAATCTTTTGGAAATTTCGATTATGATCCTCCTCCTCCTCTTCCTCCTCATCATTTTCTTCAAGAAGCTTGATTCTGTTTTTCCTCTGTTTGTTAGTTGTGTACTCAGAAGCTTGTTGAATGTCTACAAGCAAACGAAGAGACTGTTCCAACTCAATAGCACCTTCCATGAGCTGTTCTCCGCATTGTATCGAATACCTTCCTTTACGAAAACTGAGCCCGTTGCTACATGCTTTAATGATCTGATTCAGTTTTTGAGCTCCCTTTGAAATCTCTTTGATATGAACATGAATCATAGGACTGCTTGAAGAAGGTTGTTGTTGTTGTTGTACCAAAACTTGACTGTTTCTTCTTTCTCCCAAAGATCTCTTTCCTACTTCATGAAGAAAACTAATGATTGAGGCACTCCCTGAAGGATCTGATCTTGATGCCTTTCCAGCATTTTCAAGTGCAAATGCTAATGCTTTCGAAAGATCGATTTTCTCCATGCTTCGGCCTTTTCCATAAGAAACTATCTGATTCGAAGCCTCTATGCTGCAGCTAGTCAGATCTTGAAATGTTGTCTGCAACCAAACAGACCATTTGATTTTAACAAGATAATGGTAAGACTCATTTTGGATTTAGAAAGTTAGAAAGATGCTTCAGAACTTACAGATTTTGCTCTGGATCCCTTAAATCCTCTGTTTGAATATGCATAGTTATCTGCAATAAATGAAAGCCGAAATTGACATTACAGAGATTTTTCTATATAGCTAGTTGCATTTCACATGCTATGGCCAGTTTAAAAACTTTAAACCTTTGTGAAGCTTTTTAGATTTTTCCCGTAAACGGGGAAGGGACTAGATTAACATGTTGTGTACCCAGCCCCGAGGAGTTTATCGGTCTAAGCCCGGAACTTCTTAGTTAATAAAAAAAAAGGTTCTATATATTATATAGTTCACTGATGCCTTAATGAAATGGATGGGAGCATTTTAGCTTTTATTGGCTACTTATACATTTAGATCTAACAGAGAAAATGTATACATTGCGCGGTATCGAAAAGATTCAAGAATCTAGCTAGCAACGTTCTCTCTTTAATGTTTGTACAATCTTACCTGTTGATAGACATGTCTGAGAGCCAGAAAGCTGTTCTTTCCTCACGCGAAGATCATCCAACAACTTCTGCGCAAAATCCGATCTTTTCATCATTCTCTTCTCGCTCATTCTCTCTTCTTTCCACTCTTGAGTCCAGAAACAAGAAGACAGAAGACAAGTCTCTGAACATTTGCTTTAGGATTATTTCTAAAGACTTTTTTTATTTTGTTGGTTTCAGTTGTTTTCTTGACACCACTTAATCTTTAGTTGAAATGGTTCTTTCATTGTTTGGTGAGAAAAATTCTAGTAGTGATCTAATTGATAATATTGGAAGATTCTAAGAAAAATTAAATGTGTTTGTATTTTTTAGATTTAGATGATTGACGTGAACGTTAGGCCCTTCTGAGTAAATCTCTAACTTCGATTGCAAGTTAAGCAATGACGCAGCTTTCATTTGGCGACTTAACTTTTAAGCCTCTCTCACTCTGTTTTTTTTTTTTTTTTTTTTTTTTTTGCGTCTGTTGGTGCGTTTTTATTTATTATATGCATAGAATATTTTATAAGTACAAAATATTGAAAATTCCCAATTGGATTGTGCATGTTTTTTTTTTTTTTTAAATATCTTTGTCCTATTCCAAATGTTTTGGGTGGATATGAATAAGAAATTGCTACAATTTATTTACATGCAAAGTAGGAATATAAAATTATTTTCTTATAAATTATCAGATTTCTAAATATTTTTGTAAAGTATTATATATCATTTTTTGATAAAAGAATATTATGTATCTTAAAATTAAATATAATATTTAATAATAATTAAATTATATATTTAATAGTAATTAAATTTATTTTTTTGCCGGAAAACATTACAAAATAACCGGAAAAGATGATTTAGCGACAAACAAAACTAGAATCAACTGATGATTTAATATATAGTTATTAAATATTTTTCCTACCAAAACAAGTGACCCTCAGGTTTTTGGATCCATTTTGTATTAACTCCGTTTCATTTTAAGTGATGTTTAAGGTTTTAACACACCAACTAAAAAATCTCATAAAAACATCATTAATTAAAAGTAATTCAACCAATAGGAAAACATACTCTAAAATATAAAGGGAATGATAAAAAAAGTCAAAAACATTTAAAATTTTGCATAAAAATCTGTAAACATCACTTAAAGTTATTCGGAGGAAGTATTGTTGCATGATATGTTGTTGTCATATTTCTTTGCACCAAAAGACATTTTACTGAAACATGATGCCTTTGAATTTATTATGAGATAATCCAAGATACCAACTTCACTTAGGTGACATAATTGCTCAGGAATATGATTTTGGTTAAATCCATTTAAATTTTTTTTTTTTTTTTTTTTTTTTGTCAAACAAATCCATTTAAATTATTTAGAAGAAAGTGATGCGATTTTAGTAAAAGAGATTTAACTATAGATAAACTTAGGTCTTAAGAGTTAAAATATTAGTGTTATTTCCCATTACTAACATTTTAAGGACTTGAGTCTTGAGTAATGGAAATAACAACTTCCAAAATATTGTTAACCATATATCAGATTTAGCAGTGAAGACCACAATAAGCCTAGAATTAGCATCTTAAATACAAAAGACAAAACAAGTAAACTTCGAACTCTAAGTTACTTCCAATACCCTAACATGATTAATCATCTCATATCTTTGAGCTTTCTTCAGAACTTCCAACTCTTGTAATGTAAACCTGACAGAACAACAACAACAACAAAAACACCGAACATCAGTTTCATCATTTCTTGCACAAAGTTGGTTTGTTATGTAACTAAATGGGGTTAAGAACCTTGAAAGTGGAAGGACGAATCAACTGGAAAACAAGTGAATCCCCATAAGCTAGATTATGAGCAACTGCAAAACCCATCCATCCACCACTAAGTCCAGTCTTTCTCGCTAAGTAGATGGTCTCAAACTCCTCGCCTTCTTCATCTATCAATGTTATGACACCATCTTGTTTCCGGAGCTGAGATCTGCAGAATTGCACTGGAAGACCCTGAAGTTTAACAAAATGCACAAAAGGTTAAAAAGATTCCATTCTAAACCATAGAAGAGACTTGATTAACCAGAGAAGCGTCCAAACCAAGACCTTAGACCTTAACTCTGCTTTAAACTTTCAGCTCTCAACTAACCAATGTAAGATTTGTTGTTAAGCTGACAAAGCCACAATTCCCTGCATCACCCCTAGGCTAGATACAATACTCCTGCTCTAGACTTAACATCTTAGAGGTCCTGAGTTTGAAAGACTAACTAGTTCTTGAAATTTTTGTAGTTAACATGGTTAGACCTTTTTATCTCCAACTCTTCAAATTATTTTTTTTTTGGTCAACCAACTCTTCAAATTAAACTGATAGTTTTCAAGTACCATGATCCAATGCAAAGACCGGTGATCGACATTAAGCAAACAGAAGAGGAATTAATCAAGTGAGTTATATAAATCTAGACTTAACATGAACAGCTTATCATAGTCTACCTAATTAGACATTTTATGTCAAACTCTTCGGATTAAAAACGAATAGTTTGCAAGTAACACGAAACAATACAAAGACCGGCGATGGACTTGAACCAAACAGACTAGAAATTAAGCAATGTAAGTTAAAGATTTTTGTGTATCAAAGTTTGATTACCAGCCAGAAGCCACCAGAAACATGTGATTGAAGCATAGATTTAACGAAACTCGGATAATCACTCCCCAAATCAGCCTGCAATTTCTCAGCTCTTGAAATAGCTTCTTCTCTACATTCTTCAGAAACATAAACTCTATTGGACAAATCTCTCCTTTTACCCACTCCCCTAAACAAAACCAAAACAATACATTAAACTAGTCAAAATTCAAAGACTCATTACAAAAAAAAAAAGATGAAAAAGATCAGATCTTTATGCAATTTCACCTTCTCTGTATCTGAACTCGTTTAACATCAATCTGCAAAATAAACAAAAACCCAATTTCATAACCCTAGAAATTAAGAAAAACCCAGAAACAAGAGATTAAAAAGACAGAAACTTGCTTCTCTGTAATCAATAGTAGCAGAAGAATTTGAGAGACGGCTAGATCTACGAACAATCACCATTTGCTTCTCTGGTGTTCGAGGAATAGATCTCTTCTTCATCTGTTTTAACACAAAACTTCAATTATTGAATCGATCATTTGTAAAGGATTTGTGAAAGAGAAGAGAGGAAAGATTCATAACTGGTGAAGTCTTAGTGGGAATGAGATTTTGACAGAGTTTTGGAAGATTCAGAGCTTCCATTCGTTTCTTGTTCTCTTCAACTCTTTTTAAACGAAATTCTTCGTAATTTGATTCTTTTGTGACCACCATTTTTGGGGATTTTTGCTCAGAGAAGCCAAATTCTGAAACTTTTTTTTCTCTCTTCTCTAAATGAAGCAAAAACCCTAGCTGACCGTTGGGAGCTCAAGTATTTGAATTTGTGGCAGATCAAACAGTTGGGGCCTACATTGGGCCTAAATTGGGCCTAGCTGACAGTTCGGGAGCTTAAGGATTTGAATTTCTGGCACTGCAGTCTAGTCCTCCGCATTCAGATATTTGGTTCGGTCCATTCGGTTTTTGGATATTTTGGTTCCTGAGTTTAGTATCTATTCGATTTAAAAAAAATTTAGGTTCGGTTTTGGATCTTGAACGAAAACCCGATCTAGAACTGAAATATTTTATCCAAAACCGAAATATTTTTGAGTCTTTTCAGTTTCAGTTCGAACCAAAAAATTTCTGATATTTTGAATTTTTCGTATTCTTTCAGTTTTTTGAATATTTTTATATTTTTTTTGGGTTTTTGGATATTTTCGGTTTGGTTATTTGGATATTTAGAATATTTTTGGGGTTTTCAAATATCTTTTAGTTATTTGGTTTAAAAATAACTAATATTTTAGGTATCTAATTGTATTTCGGATATCCATTCGGTTATCGCTTCGGTTCGGTTTATTACCGATATCCATGGATAGTTAAAACACTATCCATTCATTTTTTTTGGCTAAATCCGAAACTGATCCAATTTATTGGCTAAATCCGAAACCGATTCAAAACCGAATTTTTGGTTCGGTTTTGATTCTTTTGAATTGGTTTTTCTGCCCATGATTACTGGTTTACTGTGGTCCATAAAAAAGTCAAGAGTCAAAGTATGATTATGTTAAATCAAATATTCTCTTTTTACTAAAAGTAGCAAGAACTATGTGGTTCTCAGATTTGCATTCTTTTTACTCCTTTCGATATGCATTTTTTAAAGGATAATTATTCCTTTTATATATAAAAAAACTCACTATATATATAACACTTGGATGATTACAAATTTACAATCATAAAACATTCCATCAAAGCCAAAAAAAAAAAAAGAAGAAGAGAGAAATTAAGGAAATACAAGAAAAATGGCCAAGGCTTTTGTTATGATCTTCTTGTTGCATGATTGTAACAGGTAATAAACATAATGACATATGAGTCTCACATATGTTTTGATTGTTTGTTTGCATTTGTATTTTTTCTTTTTTTTTTTCTAACTGAAATAAAATCACAATTTTTACCATTTTAAATAATATATTTTAGTTAAAGAAAAAGCGAACAATGTTTACATTTTCTTAAAAAAAAAATTGTCATTGTTAAATGCAAACAAAAATAAAATTGGCTTAAACAATCCAAACCCCTGAAGAATTTGTGATTATAATTGAGTATCTTCTTTATTGAAATCTAATCAAAACTAAAACATTCATTTAGGCAAATTCATATTTACAATATTTTCTAACACTTGATTACTATGGTTTCAGGAATATCAAAACTAGAGGCTGAATATATTTCTGAGCCTAAATGTAAAAAATGGAAATTTCCTGATGAGAAAATTTGTTCTCAGTCCGGAATGTGTGAAAAACTTTGCGATCGTGAAAAACTACACGAATCGTGTATAAGAAACAAACCTCATGGAGCTTTATATTGTCACTGTCGCGAGTGTCCATGAGCTCCAGAAAAATCTTGTTGTTAGGAATTTCAGCTTTACCTCGAGCTATTATAAGAAAATTGTATGCTTTTTGGTTTGACTAATTAATACTAGTGATTATTGAATAATTGATGTATTTATCATATTTTTGGTTATTCATTATTGTAGTAAAAGTTGTATTACGTTGTTGTATCTCAATGACAAATTTTGTTTTTCAAAAAACAAAAGAATAACTATATTTGTTTTTTATGATTATGGAAATTTTGTAACAATATATTATAAAATCACTTTTTATAATTTAAATGTGATTAGTAGAGTTATAAACCGAACATAACCGATAATCAAAAAACCGAATGGATAGTGTTTTAATTATCCATGGATATCGGTTATAACCGAACCGAACCGATAACCGAATGGATATCATAAATATCCGAAATACAATTATATATTTAAAAATATTAGTTATTTTTAAACCATATAACTAAAACATATCCCAAAAAACCAAAAATATTCAAAATATCCAAACAACCAAACCAAAAATATCCGAAAAACAAAAAAAAAAATCTAAAAATACCCGAAAAACCGAAACAAACCCGGAAAAAATACAAAATATCCCAAAACTGAACCGAAACCGAACCAAAAATTTTAAAAATCGAATGAATACTGAATTCAGGAACCGAAATATCCGAAAACCGAATGGACCAAACCGAGATCGAACCGAATATATGAATGCGTAGGATCACATTCTGTGAATGGTTATATCGATTTTAAACGCTATGAAAAATCATATAAATGATGGGGTTTAAGTGTAAATGTTGGAGCACATTCTGTGAAATCTATAGATATCCGAAAAATCGCGAATACAAAAATTCGACTTCAAAGGAGAAAGAAGAGATGCAATATTTGGCCAAGCTAATCCGGTGTTGAAGACTGAAAAAGTGTGGAGAGAATCTAAGTAATATAAAGAACCATGAAGGGACTTGAAATAGCTGCAAGTATATACGGAAATATGGTTTTTTTTTTTGGTGGCTTAGGAAGAAAATCGATCGAGTTTTGTATAACACTTTGCAGCTTGAGAAAGCGGTGTTCTTGCAGTTTGAAACCGATGCACACTGAGTTGTTTCAATATTTTGATTAGGATCTTCAAGGAGATAGTTTAATCTTTTTAGTTGTTGCATGGTGCAGAATTGAACTGGTGGATTTTCTTAATCGAAGATCATAAAACCACAAAGAGTATTTATTGATTAAAGGACATTCTTAAATCAAAGGATATTAAATAGAGTTTATACCTGAAAATTTTTGTATTAAATAAGTTCTTTGATATACGATCAACGCTGAAAATATCTCCATCATCTTCAATGTAACCTATATCTCCTTTGTGACGCCAACCTGATCAATTGTCTTGTCAATTTAATCGATAATCATAACATGTGGTGCAATTACGTAAGTTACTAAATTTAAAAATCAACTTTTATATAATAAGATATTATTTATGTAAAAGAAAAAAAAATGATCAAAATAATTTTTTTTTAATTCTAATTTCAAATAAATCATATAATAACTAATTGAAATATTTATTTTTAAAATTTAAAACATTTTTCTTACATAAGAAATGTTTTATATTTAGAAGAATTCCTTAAAATACCATGGTTTTTGTTTTGTTTCCAAACCTATATTTTAACACCCGGTTCGATCGAAACATAAATAAAAGCTTACATAAAAAAACATTGTATATCAATTTTTGTCATATTTATCATTTGTATCTTATATATAAGTTATAAGTTTCTACCAAACCGGACTAGGCCTAATTGACATTATCCCTATCAGTTTAAACCGAAAAATATCTAACAAAACCGGTGATTTAGGATATATTACAAAACTAAAATATACATTTATTAACTTATACATTTATAAGTTTTTTCTTGACGGCGAGTGAGCGCGTAAAAAGTAAGCGAAACCAAACCGAACCAAATTACAAATGTTTTTAATATGATTTTGTTTTATTTTTATAAAACCGATAAACCATAAAAACGAAAAAAACCAGATCGTAACCAAACAGAATTACATACGGTTTCAATACGGTTTTAGTTTTTATAAAACCGAAAAACCAAAAAAACTGACCAAAACCAAACCGAAAAACTGTATGCCTAAGCATGTCAATCAAGCTGCTCCGCTCCGGTCCAATCCGATCCAAAATCCAAAAAACACGCATATATTTAGACCCAACCCGATCCGGTCCGAAAAATTCCAAACCTATACTTTAACCCCCGGTTCGATCGAAACTTTAAACCGAAAACATCGAACTGATTACAAAACGACAATGAGATCAAAACTAAAATATACATTTCTCTTGACGCGTAAAAAGTGGAAAGTAGAACGTGTGTAGAATCTAATCGTACGGTCAAGATTAAACTCAAAAGATTGAATCCCTAAAGAAAAACCTAACTAGGGCAACACACCACACTCCTCAAAGCCGCATCTTTTCACACTTTTGCAAACAAAGATTGAAACTTTTATAGCAAACCTTAATTTTCATCAAACCTAATTAATCTTCAAACCTCATCTCCTTTGAATCATAGCCACCACAATGGCTGACACAAAGGTTCAATCTTCAGAACAACCAACAAAGGTTGTTGTTGTTGTTGATGAGGAGAATCAAAAGATAACTTCTCCGCCGCCACAACAACAACAACAATGGAAAGGAATGAGATATCCTTCTCCTATGGTAATGCCACATCATATGATGTATGCACCACCTCCTTATTCTCCTTACCATCATCATCAGTTTCATCATCATCATCACCATCATCATCAATCTCGTGCTGGTAATAAGTATCAGAATGCTTCTAATACTGAGAATAAGACTATTTGGGTTGGTGATTTGCTTCATTGGATGGATGAGAATTATCTTAATTCTTCCTTTTCTTCTGCTGGAGAGGTTTGTGGGCTTCACTCTTTAACTTATCTATCTAAAGTTTTGATTTTTATGTGTTGACTTTTGTAATATTGGTGTTAGTTATGCTTTGTTGCTTCTATTAGTTGTCTAGTGTGTATCTTAGTCTGTTAAAGTTATTTTTTTTTTGTCAAAAGGAATCTGTTTGTTGCAGTGAATGGTCTGATATGTTGTTCAAGTGTTGGTTTCTATGTGTTGGCTTTTGCAATATTGATGTTAGTTAAGCTTTATTGGTTCTACTAGTTGTCTAGTGTGATCTTAGTCTGTTAAAGTTATCTTTTTTCGAAGTGTAAAGTATGATTCTAAAAAGATTTTGTTTTCATGAAAGTATTCAGTGAATGCTCTGTTGTGTCACAGTACTTATGAGTCCATTTTTGTTTCTGAATTTGTATTATTCAAGTTTTGTGTTCTGATGTGTTTCTGACTTTTGGAATTTCGACGTTTCGGTTGCTTTTGTTATAATACAATGTTGTGTCCACCAGTTGTGTCCTGTGTATGGTTTTCTGTTGGTGTTATCTATTTTGTCAGCTTAAAGTTTGACTCTTTGGAGGGTTTAGCTGCTGTAATGTATAATAATACTGAAACTGTCCTGTGAATTGGCTTTGGTGTTACAGTACTGGAGTTCATTTTCTTTTATGAGTTTATCTGAATCTGATATGCTATTGTTTGAAACATGTTTTAATGGCTGTTTACATTTGACTCTGTTTGTTCTGGATCTAATGATATATGTGTGTGTTTACTTGTTATGATGTAGATTTCGTCAGTTAAGGTTATCCGCAATAAGCACACTGGTTTGTCTGAGGGATACGGCTTTGTGGAATTTGTTTCCCACGATGTTGCTGAGAAGGTTTTGCAGGATTTCAATGGTGAACCTATGATAAATTCCGACCAACCTTTCCGTTTAAACTGGGCTAGTTTTAGCACTGGTGAAAAGCGTTTAGAGAGTGGTCCTGATCACTCTATTTTTGTGGGAGACTTGGCGCCAGAAATCACAGACACTTTGTTGCAGAAATTATTCTCCGAGAAATACCCATCTGTTAAGTCTGCGAAAGTCGTCATAGATGGCAATACTAATCGATCAAAGGGCTATGGCTTTGTGAGATTTGGAGATGATAATGAGAGGAGCAAAGCTATGTTGGAGATGCATGGTGTGAAATGTTCTGGTAGGGCTATGAGAATTGGTCCTGCAACCCCTAGGAAGCCAAGTGGTTATCACCAACAAGGTATTGTATCTGTCTTTTATTTTTTCCCTATTAAATGCTTCATGTCGAGGCAAGGTATTGTATATGTTCTTGTTACTTCCAGTATCTTTTGAGTCTCTTAATATCTGTTGGACTTGGCAGGTGGGTATATGTCGAATGGTGCCTTGCCTCGACATGAAGGGGACTCACTGAACACAACGGTAAGTTGTTTTCCTTGTATCTCATTGATTTCTCTGTTTTTCCGTGATTGTGACGGTGGGAAGATGGGTATGATCTTTATTCTTCCATGTTTATATTGCAGATATTTGTTGGAGGACTTGACTCTAGTGTCACTGACGAAGACCTTAGACAACCTTTTGCCGGTTTTGGTGAAATAGTCTCTGTCAAGATACCTATTGGCAAAGGATGTGGATTTATTCAGTTTGTGAACAGGTATCATTTATGTAGTAGTGACGCTAGTAAATGTGGATGTTAAGTTAATTATTTTATCCTCGTCTTCACACCCTCTTCGATACGATACTTAACATTTGTTGCAGAGAAAATGCTGAGGAGGCTTTGGAGAAATTAAATGGGTCTGTTATTGGAAAACAAACTGTTCGCCTTTCTTGGGGTCGTAATCCAGGCAATAAACAGGTAACACTTCTCTATCCTGCGTAGATTTACATTGATCGGTATTTCCACTTCATTTAGTGTCTTCTAATAGTACTTTCTGTAACAAATTCTCACTGATGGCTGTAAGATTCGAAGTGTCTCTAGGCTGACTTTTCTTTGACTGCAATGGTTTCTGATAGGGGCATATCATTTTCTCCAGTTTCGTTTTTTCGATTTTTGTTTTGCTTAGTTTTTAGATTACATCCATCTTTACTATATAGATATGAATAAAAAATATCAAATCTAATGAATATTTTGTTTGGTTACAGTAATATTTGTTTTGGTTGAATACTAGATTGAGCATATCGGTTCGGTTTGGTTTGGTTTATATGCTCCACCCTAGTTTCTCATATTTGACTAGAGATGTATGGTTCTTTGCAGCCTAGAGGAGAGTATCCAGACCAATGGGTTGAACCATACTATGGAGGACAATACTACAACGGTTATGGATACATGATACCGCCACCTGTTGACCCGAGAATGTATGCTGCTGGACCTTATGGAGGTTATCCAGTGTACACTGGTCATCAGCAACAACAAGTAAGCTGAGAAGAACAATAAAAGAAGTTAGTAGGTATGAGACAAAATTATCTTCTTCTCTCTCTCTCTCTCTCTCTATCCTCTCCTTGGTTAGCTCCTCGGCAACGAATTTTGATAAAACCATAGTGTTACTTGAATTATTTAGGGGTTTTGATTGGATTGATTTATTTGATATGATTCTCAGATGCTTATATTATGGAACTTTAGTTTATTGATGATTGAGTTTTGTGGTTTGGTGATTTAATAAGTCTGCTTTTTCGATGTGGCAACGTATTTCGTATGACTTGGTCCATAAATTTACAAATTGTGGTACAATGTTTGGTTCTCATTCTAGTGATCTAGCATCGTCTCGAATAAGATTAGTTACCTTTTAGGCATAACACAAAACAGTACAAGGTAAGTGCAGACGCTATCTTGCCACTAAGTGTACTTGGTAGACGATAGAGAGAAGTTGAGTGTGGATTCAGAAGTGTCATCTTGGAAACAACATGGAGGGATCAAGGATGGGTTTGAGTTGATTTAGTTGGTAAAAGAGTTGAAGAAACGAATAAATTCGATTTGCTGAAGAACGTTGACACGCTTCAGCCAAGAGCCTTAGGGTGGAGTTGAAGTCAGTGAGGGGTCAGCAAGTGATTTCGTAATGCTATTCTTCTTCTCTATATCATGTTTTGTTCTTGACGTGATCAGTTTCATATATACATTACCCGTCAAAAAAATATATTTCTGCTATCTGAAGATCATGAACCTAAGTCTAGAAGCACAATAGGGAGATCCATCAAATCCTGTGTTTAGACTTTGGAGAGTAGAAACTCAGTAGGTTAGTCAGAATCGCCTAAGAAAAGGGTAAATGTCATCATATAAAATGACATTTTTGGATATGAAGATGGTGTTTTCCTCCAAGTTCATGATCTAATATATGGGCTTGGGCATAAAAATAGACTGGAAACGAAAAAAAACTGAAAAGAGGGTTTCAGTTATTAAATATCTGAATGGATCTCAGTCACATTATCTATGGATATCGGCTCGGTTCACTTACCCGATATCCAATCGTTATCCAAATGGAACCGAAAATGTTTGTCTAATAAGGCTATAACTAAGTCCAATACATTTTGGTCCAAGTACATTTTGTCAATTTTTGGGAACTTGGGTCCAATACATTTTTGTCAAAAAATTTCGGATATTTTGATAGTTCTGTTCCTTTTTGGATATTTTGGGTAAAATAAATTTAGTTATTTGTTATTTGTCGGTTCTCCTAAATATTCGAACCGAATCGAACCAAAAAAATATGTTCTTTTATGGAGCCTAAGAAGCTGTAACCGGAAAACCAAAATAACTGAACGAATGGAACCGAAGAATGGAACGCCCAAGCCTAATCTTATATATCCTTTATTATGCATATATCATGAATCTTGTTGCTTAAGAGAGGTAGAAGTTCTTAAGCAAAACTATAAATGAAGTTCTTAAGAATTTCTACCGTAGAATTATTGTAAGGAAAGCCAAAGGTTGTAAAACATCAATTAGAATATTCTTTGAACTTAGCTAACAAGATTGCAAAAATTTTAAATTTAAATTGCATCATGGACATTAAATCTACTTTTGCATTAAAAATTTGGTCGTTGTTATCAGTGCTTGGTCAAGATCTTATCTTATGATCCATAAATCACACCCAGAGCCGTGCCTATGGGGTTACCAAAAAGGCATCTGCCACAGGCCCCTAAAATATAAAGAATTTTTAGGGCCCCCAATTTAGAAAATATAATTTTGTGTTTTATGTATATAGTGACAAATTTTGGTTTAACATTAATGTTTTTAGATCTTTTTATATATTATAACAAGATTTTAGGAAAATAGATTGACAAAAGATTTGGAAAACGAGATTCTAAATTAGTAAATAATACAAATTGAAAATCCCAATTACTTTTAGATCTCTTCTTTACCGATCTCTTCTCCTTCTCATCAATTTCTCCTAGCGACACCATCAATTTCTTTGCAGAATTGGAAAAATTCTACAACATCGATAACTAATTTTTTCATTATTGTGTTAGTCACACTCACCGAAGGTGTTCAACCCTTGAAGCTTGCTCGGATTGGTCCGATTGGAGGCTCTTCTTCTTTGTTAGTGGTAAATTTCTATCCTCTGTTTATTACATATAAATTGACGAACCTTGGTAGTGGGGTTTTAATGATTTTGTAGTTTTGTTTATTCTTTGACTAACATATACTAATTTATCTTTACTAATTGTAGCTTTGTTTAACTGTTTATGATTATGCTGATTTTTTTTAACAATCATAGCTGATTTGATATATTGTTTCTTTAATTTTTAGAAACATGTCTGCGAGAAAGTATCTTAGTGGAGCACAAAAAAGACAAAAGAAAAACAAAGATGACACGTTTTTAAAATCACAATCAGGTTCTATGCTCAAGTTTCTTAAAAAACCTGAAAATCCTACTGAATCTGTGAGAGTTAATGATCAGTCTGATGATCCAATGGAGCATGAGAATGAACAAGATGATCAGAATGTTAACAGAGAAGAGGAAGAAAATGTTAATGGAGAAGATAATCAGAATGTGAGTGAAGAGGATGATGATGTGACTATAGATGAGAATAATGTTGAATCTAAAGAGCCCCAATTTTGAAAAGGCCCCAATTTTAATCTCGCCTTAAGCCCCCATTGATCTAGGCACGGCACTGATCACACCGATCCATGTTCCTAACAAAAATATCATTCTGTCTATTAAAAAAAAAAAAAGATGACATTTAAGATTGTTTTAACGACACAAAAAAATGACATCTAAGATTGTTTGCCTTCAGCGGTCGAGTGGTTGGCTACACTTGGAAATGTTGCTAAAATATTCTCTCTAGTGTTCGAATTTTTCTGAAATAAAAATCACATCCATGTGAGAAATTTAAGATTGGGTTTCGGTTCATGCAATTTATATGATAATCCAGTCGGTTCATGCAATTTATATGATAATCCAGTAAACGGTAACAGACGATCCGGTTATCCCTAACATTAATCGGAAAGCATTCTAAACTCAGATAAATTGTATACCATAGGAAAAAAAATCTATTTTATAATATTTTGTTATGTTTCTACCAAAACTGACCGGATCAATCGATAAGAGATATAAAACAAGAAAAATAGAGGAGACATAAAGGTTCTAACTCCACCGCATCACGTTCACTCATCATGGTCGAAACACATGCCCACACCTCCTCATTATTTATGTACGGATCTATCTTTCCCATAATACTTCTTTTTTGGTATTAAAGCATTTCTTTAATTTATAATGCATGTGATCTATATAGTACCTAGATTACCAATATCTCAGTTTATATTCATATTCAATCATAATAGAAAAAAATTAAAATTTAGTGGAAGATGCTTTAAATTCTTTAGGCCAAAAGGGTAATGGTCGATTAGGTATAAATGTAGAAGGTATAAAGTATCCATCATCATTAATTAGAAAAACTAAAAAAATATTATTTGATGTTGTTAGAGTATGAGCATAATTTTAGAAAGAGACAAATCAATAAATACTATGTAATTATATGATTTGCCAGCCGGGCTTGCGAACAACCCATAGATAGTGTGTAAATAAGAAAAATCTAGATTTACCTCAAAGTAATGATTTACCACTGTTTTGTATTGATAATTCTAATCTTCCATACATTGCGGTTTACCGTTTTTTTCTATTACACGGTTTTTTTTTTTTTCAAAGCTAAACTAGTTTGAAAACAAGTTCTAAGCTAAACTCTATCAACTATACGAAACTTCGCAATCACAGTTTATCACCGTCTTGTACCGATGATTCCAATCTTTACACAAATACTACCAATAGATCTTCTATTGAACTATTAAATTTAACACAAATACACAAATACACATGTGTGCCTCTCATATTAAATTTTTAGCGCATACCTTTGAATGATATGAGTCACTCCTATTTAAATTTTTTTTGGTAATAATGTGAAGTTCCTATTTTTTTTTATTTTTTTTAAAAGCGTAGAATATTGTAGAAATATCTATTCAATGTTCTACAATTAAAATTTTTGTTTGCCCAAAAAAAAAAAAAAAAAAAAATTTTCTTCTATCGGCGGCTCACTTTTATGCTTCCCTCTTTTTTTGTGCTTCCGTTTTGTTCTCGACGTCACACATGTGTCTTATATTGTTGTGTTCATCTTACACCTCAAGTACTTGAATATCTCTCATTATCGTGCCGGTTCATCCTAAACCAGTTTCAAATCCTCTGCACCAAGAGATCGTCATTATCTCTATTAGACTATTACCAATAAGTCATATTTCTTTGAGCCTTTGACTAGTTTCTCTTTAATTAACCGCCAAAAATCTCTAAAGTCTTCACAAAACTATGATTACCAAATGATAAATGATAATTAAATATATCATCTCATTAAAACTAATTAAAAGCAAATGAAAAATATAACTAAATACTATCATTTTTACAATATTATGCTCTAAAACGATAATAACTTTATTACTGAAATTTTAGTCCCACAAGTAATGTGAATTATTAGAAGTTAGAACCTAACTACCAGTACCAGTTATAATTTTAACAACCAAAAACCTCATAATCACCTTGAGAAAACGTGATTACCAATTAGACCACAATTATTTTATTTGTATTATCTATTACTTATTAGGTTTTCTGCAAAAAAAAAAAAAAAATCGCCAAAATTTGCAATTTTATTCTGTATTTTTAAAAAAATATAAATAAATTATGAAAATTTAAAAGTAATACGTAATATAATTTTTATACGTATTTTCTAAACTTTTTTTTTATTATATACAATATATTTTTAAAATTCTAGAAGTATACTTAAATTATTTGTCGTGAAAATTTCGATTTGATATATTATTTATCAAAATTTTATAAATTTAACGGTAATGAAAACATTTTTATAATATATTCTTTTTTAACTTTAAAAAGTTAACTTTTATTTTTTAAAAATGAAGTATAAAGTTGCGGAAATTAAAGAGTTGGAGATTTTGTTCACAGAAAACCCTCCTTTACCAAAAATAAAAAAAATATATTAAAAGTTTAAAATATTGTACATGATTAGAGGACCGACCGTTTCACCGCTCCTTTTGATATCCCCTCACTTAATTTTTTCCTCTTATGAAATTAAACAAATCAAGAAAAAAAAACTCACCGAAGCTGAAGACGAAACATCACCACACCAAATCTTCATCTTCTGGTCTTGTCTCCATCTACACACATACAAATCAAACATTTAAATATTCCAGCTGTACTTTTCTGTCATTTCAAACATTCAAATTCAGTATGATCATCAATCATAGTTGATGACTTGAGTTCCCTGATCCAAACCAGGTTTTGCTTCTAAACTTTTTCAAACTTCTTCATATAAGTAATTTGAATTGTGGTGGTTCTTAAGATTCTTTTCTTGATAAAGATTCATTATTTGAATTTTGGATTCTACAGATTTTGATCCAGAGACGAAGATGATGATGAGCAGCAGTAGTAGCAGCAACAGTAGCAGTAGTAGTAGTAGTTATACTAAAGGCGTAAGAACTACGAAAATTATGAGTGAGATCTTTTTTTTTTTTTGGTGGATGATCTTTTTCCTCTTTTTTTTTTGTTAAAGATCTTTTTCCTCTTTGTTAGAATTAAAAAAAAAAATGTGAATTTAAATATGTGTTTTTTGCTCTGATCTTGAAAGTGAATCTTCGAAAAATGAAGTTCTTGAAGTTATTCTATGGAATCCTATGCTTGGACTTTTTAGTTTTATATTATAGAATTTTCAAAATTTGTATTGAAGAGTTATGTCTTCTTTGGTTTTGAGATTGTTGGATATCTAGAAATCAAGATCCATTAGTATGCTGTGAAATTGATCTGTGATTGATTGATACAGGGGAAGAATGTGAAGGGTGGTGAAAATGGTGTTGTAAACCGAAAGGCTGTAAATAAAGAGAAGATAATTGCTCTCCAACAAGATGTAACCGGTTTTTCGAGTTTTTGTTTTTAGTTTGGAAGCTATTAGTTACAGTTTATAGAGTTTTTTTTTTTAAAAAAAAGTGGGTGTTATTTTGTTTTAAAGGTTGAGAAGTTGAGGAAGAAGCTTAGACTTGAAGAGAACATTCACCGAGCAATGGAAAGAGCATTTAATAGACCTCTTGGAGCACTTCCTCGTCTTCCTCCATTTCTCCCTCCATCGGTTAGTGACTCAAAACATAGCGGAAATGGTGGTTTTTCCCGGGAAAATCTTCTTTATAATTTGGACAGATTTTGGTTGTTCTTGTAGATTTTGGAGTTACTTGCCGAAGTGGCTGTTCTGGAAGAGGAAATGGTTCGGTTGGAAGAACATATTGTGTATTGTAGACAGGAATTGTATCAAGAAGCTGCTATTACATCTTCATCAAAAACGAACTTAAAATGCTCTGCTGATTTGCCAAATCATTGGCAGAGCAAAACCAAGTCAGTTTCCAGTAATGCTAGAGAATCTGAATCACCTCTTTCGCGAGAACCGCTATCTGCTTCAGGTGAGCTTTTAAGGTTCTAAGTAAAGGATATTTTTAGTGATTTGGTATGATATAGACTGATATATGATGCTGGTGTTCTGTTTGTAGAGAGTCCGAGGGGTAAAGAGAACCAGTTGAGTACTAATTCTACGATCAGAATACCGGTGAAGAAAATGCTTATTGCTCAAACACAACTGAATAAGAGTTTAGATGCTCAGAAACTACAGGTACAAACATAATGATAGTTTCCATCCTTTCATTTGTTTTCTTGAAATTGCATTTTTTTATTTTAAGTTTACTTACAAAATTGCAGCCAGAAAGTCATAGGCATCACAAAACAAATGCAGAGCCAAGGTCTTGTGGTGGCGTTGACGACCCAAATAAGATTTCCGAGGATTTAGTTAAATGTCTATCCAACATTTTCATGAGAATGAGCTCGGTAAAGAGACCCGCGGTTAAAGAATGTCAAGAAAACAATAAAGATACGGTGTTGAGAGATCCGTATAGAGTTTGCTCCAGCTTTAGAAGAAGGGATATAGGTCCATATAAGAATTTCAGTGATGTTGAAGCAGCTTCAGTAAACCGAAATAAAACGTCAAGTTCCTCTTTGTTTCTCATCCGTCAACTGAAGTAAGCGCAGTTTGAAAAAAATTCTACTTTCTTTATTTGATTTGTGTATTCATCGATTCTTGTTCTTGAAATTTTCAGACGTCTACTTGGAAAGCTTTCTTCAGTCACCTTGCAGAAACTTAATCAGCAGGAGAAATTAGCTTTCTGGATAAACATTTATAACAGCTGCATGATGAATGTAAGCACTAAGCAATATCTAAGTATCTAACCATATAAATATCTTATCCTTTATTGAGTTTATTAACTTTGTATTACATTGAAACCATTAGGGGTTTCTTGAACATGGAATACCAGAGAGCCCTGATATGGCGACAATAATGCGAAAGGTAAGTGCATGAAACATGAAAAGATAACAAAACATAATCATTTGTAAACGATCAATGTTTCTAATTGAGATGGTCCCTTGTGTTTGCAGGCAACTATAAATGTGGGAGGCCACTTTCTCAATGCAATCACTATTGAACACTTCATCCTCCGCTTACCGTATCACTCAAAATATGTAAGCTCTTCGTTGGCTGATACCTAACCTTTCTCTAGAGTTGTCATTATCATCTATTAATGATCTTTTAATTTTACATTGTTGGCTTATTTATTAGATTTCCCCGAAGAGTTCGAAGAAAAATGAAACGGCAGTGAGGAGTAAATATGGATTGGAATTATCAGAGCCACTTGTAACATTTGCTCTCTCATGTGGTAGCTGGTCCTCACCCGCGGTAAGTAGATGTTTATATCATACTACTATACTTTAAGTCTTGATTTTTTTGTTTGCATTTGCGTTTATAGTTTGTAAGCGCAAACTTATAATTAGAAATTAATGTCTTATTCAATCCTGTGAATAGTCCTAGTTCCAAAACTAATGATGTGTTGAAACCTTATGAAGGTACGAGTGTACACTGCGGGTAAAGTAGAGGAAGAATTGGAGGTGGCGAAAAGAGAGTATTTGGAAGCATCAGTTGGTATATCCGCGGCGAAAATTGGGATACCGAAACTGATGGATTGGTATAGTCATGACTTTGCAAAGGATCTTGAATCATTGCTTGATTGGATTTGTCTTCAGTTGCCTACTGAGTTGAGTAAAGATGCTCTTAACTGTCTTCAACAAGGAATGTCTCAGTCCCCTTCGTCTACACTACTTCATATTATCCCATATGACTTCAGTTTTAGATATCTTTTCTCCATTTGAAAACGTTTTCTTATAGGGGGCTTGTTTTCTCAGTTTTAGTAGTATTTGGTTTTTTCTTTTCTGATGTTCAAGTAGTTTTGGTTACAGAAACAGTACATAAAACAGTTCATAAATAAAGAGAAATTGAAATTTGGAATATACGGTTTAGTTTGGTGTTTGTTTGCTAATACACATCATTTTTAGAGGTAATTAAGTAAATGGCAAGAAATGAAAAAATATTTAGGTAAATGATAATTGCTAGAGTTTTGATTAAACATGAATGAAAATATGATACTTTATTTTTTAATATTGTCTTTTTAATATTTGGTATTTTTATATATTGATAAATCAATCTTTAACTTTTTAAATATCTATAGAACTTTATGATAATATTAACATGTGATAATATTAACATGTTTATGTGGCAAATAGACATTCACTTGATGAGGTAGATGTCCACATAGAAAAATAGGAAATATATAAAGAAAATTTCTTTGAGGAGAGCATATATGTGAATTTATTTTTAAATAACTCATATATTTAGATATAAAATTCATTTTGCTCTTTGATTCAGCTTAATTTTATTTTGTATTTTCTATATTTTTAATATCTTTTATTTGGCTTCATTTATAATTGGGTCTCATAAGACTCATACTGTCGCACTTCTTACCTTTCCTAGTGAAACGGCTCTGCTTATATGGCCGCTCTGTTTTTCTGGGCCAAATTTCAAACCGGATGAAATGCTATTCAATTCCCGTTTTGTTAATTTTATTTTGAATTAAACGTCATTTGTCTAGTTTATTTCAAAGTTTTTGATATAAGATAACAAATGTAAATAATTAATGAATACAAGTATATGTAAATAGTTAAGCATGTCTATATTGTATGTCAAATAACACGTGTAAATTCTAAATCCTAAACACTAAACCATACCCCTAAATATTATACCTTAAATGTAAAATAATCAACCTTAGCTTTTTGTCCAAAAAAAAAAATGTAAAATAATCAACCTAAACTAAAGATTTAAAAATCTATACCACTTGAAAACAATTTTTTGATTGTGGTATTTTTGTAAACAAAACTAAAACCATGATATTTTGAAAATTTTCTCTTACGTTTATATATAAAAAAAAAATTCATAACCATTAAACCGAGTAAAAAGTTGTATCCGGATAACAAAATAGAGATTTTTTTTTCCGAGTTTCATAAACATGTATTTTAAACTCTTAGTTAATGATACAATTGAACATTCATTTTCTTTTTGTTAGTAACATCTACAACACTATTATAAGTCATTAGGCTACAAATCATGGTCAACATTTAATAGATTTTTTATATAATTCATTAAGTAGTAAAGTGTTTTTACTTTATAGTTTTTGGTGGCCTTTTTTTAAGAGCGGTACCTATGGAAAGGATGAAGACCATAACCATTGCCTTATGGCCCATAGAGAAGCTTTCATCAACTACTTCCTTTTCATGCATTAATAATGGCTTAATGGAAAAGTTAACCTTCTAGAAAAATCATCAACTAAGTTTTGAGAGAAATTATATTTCTTTATCACCATTTAATATAATTAGATATGATTTAAAAACATAGTAAAAAAGGACATCAAAAAGAAAAGTGTAACAACAGTTAATGAGACCTTAGAAAGAAGATACTAAGCTCTGTGCCCTGACCACTACCTTCAGGGTTGATCATATACAATGCTTCAGAGTCTTTAGAACCAATCACTCTATCGAATCGAGCTCTCATGTAAGTCATTTCTCCTTCTGTCTCTTGATCATACTGGTTCTTACATGGTAACACTCCAGCTCCCATTGAAACACCTCTCAATGCATCAATCACATACATCTCCTCTTCACTCATGTTCTTTCTCCTTATCGAATACCCGATTTTTCGGCCGTTACAATAAATCCCCCACACAAACTCCTCCAACACCTTCTTCCTTGACGTCTTTGTCTCGCTTTCTAAAGCAATCCTCACAGTCTCTGAGGCCATCTCCTTCTGTAGCGCCGAGGTCAGCATCGGGAGCTCGATGATGAACATTGGAAGACAATGTGGATCTTCTTGTATTGCAAGAAAGACTCTTCCTTTACGAAACCCGAATATTGTTCCCGTTGTTGCGTAGTCTTTAAGTAAAGGTCTTCGATGTCCTCGACTTAACAAGTTCACCATCTTGCAACCAGATGATAGCATTGGTATGAGCTTGAACATTTTCATCACTCCGCCACCGATGCTTCCAGAAGATTTCTTCGAATTTTTAGTATCCATGGAATTGCCCGTGTGCCGCAATAGCGAAAGCACAGCTGAGCTATCCATATTAAAGAAGGGGCTAGATCGGATCGGCATAGCCTTTAGTACTTATTTCTTCTTCTTCTTCTACTCACCTAATTTTCTTGGTGTTTTTATGAATGGTTATGTGTGTTTTGAGGATGAATATAAGGTTTGGCATTTGAAGAGAAAATAAATATATAAAGATATAAATGGGGTGGGGTGGGGGGGAGAGGGGGGGTCTAGTACTAAGTTAGGAAGATGGTTTGTCGTTTGGTTTCAGAATCTTTGAAAAAAAAGACAAACCAAATTGGTTTTTGGAGACATGTGTGAAGATAAAAAGGAGAAACCACTATTCCATATATTGTTTCTTTTTCTGGTTTATGATTTAGACAATCATGTATAGCCAAGCCATACATTACATTTAGTTATCGAATGTTTTAAATATCAATTAATGTGGGCGTTTGTACGTTTACATCAAAAAAATTTACATTTGTACATCTCTTTATTTTTTTGAGAATACTTTAGGGTGTAAAATTTAGATTTTTGACTAAGAAAATATTTTATCTTGCAATATTGTTACAAGCAAGACGTCTTATAAGTTATAAAGTAGCTTAGAATAACAGAATATTCGATCCCAAATTATTACTTTCTTTATAATTTGGACAAGTTGTTTCTTTAGACATTTGTTTTAGAGACATTTCACGTGTAACTTAATTTATCAAGTTATTGATTATTTTATATTAAATAGCAAGTTTTATGCATAAGTGGTTTCAACTTTGTTTAGAAAACCATATATATCACCATTAATTTCAAGTTATATATCACCATAAATTTCAAGTTATATTTGGCCAATAGTCATATCTCCTGGAAACAAAATCACATTTGTGTGGAAAGTTGCCACTTGGCTTTTGGTCCAATTAGTTTACATGGTAGTAAGGCGACCTTCCTACCCCCTGTCATTAGTCAGAAGGCATTTCAAACTCGGGACAGGCAGTTTGGTGGCCCAATTCTAGATCTCATGGATCTTATGAATCTCGTAATCCGTTCGACCCGAGTCCGCTCGGAGCTCATAGTATCCGTTGAATCGTTGAACCACGGGAAAAGTCCATTTTGTAGCACTTCGGTGCGTTCCTGCCGGGACCGACCGGATCAGTCGATAGGATATATCAAAAAACATATATATATATATATATATATATATACATCAAATCCCCATAATGCATGTTATTAACAACTAATTAAAATATATAAATATGTTTTATTTACTTTTTTTCGTTTTCATGTTTGTCAAATCACTCTCAATAAAAGATAATGATATACATTCAATGAAAAGAGAGTGATAACTTTTAACAAAAAGAGTGAAATAAGTTTGCAAAGGAGGTCTACATAGGTCAAGCTAATGAAAACGATGGTAACGAATGAAAGATGAATGTGACAATATGTCTTATTTCTAAATTATTGAAATTCATATACTTTTGTTAAAGATATTTGATAGTGGAATAGAGCCACGAGAGACCACACAACCTAAATGTTCATGGGTGGGGGATGGGTTATCATTAAGAGAACCAAACCTACATGTATATACTATTTGTTATATGAGAAATGTCGTCTAATTACATCAATACTTTTGTGAACAAACACAAGTTTTGACTTAAATCATGTTTCAAAAGAATTCTTCTTGTCATATAAGTAAATTTCATAACTTCAAATTTTTGTATCTTCAATCCTAGGTCTTTAAATTTAAGAATGGGATGGCAAAAAATTAAGAAAATAGTAATGAGAGACAACAATAACGTTTTGGACGATTTTACGCTTATTACTTGGCGGAATATAAATATTTATTCATGATGATTTTGAAAGATACAACATTCACAAATAAGTTTTAAATTTTGATCAACGTATAAAAATCGGAAATAATCAGAGATCTTACATTATTTGATAGAAGTAAGTCAAATCATTACCATTTACGTAATTTCACTTCTCCATTGTCATCTCTCTAATTACCTCAAAATTTAAACACCATACATGTCATGTTTTATTTTATTTTTTTGTTTAAAACTTGGTCATTTAAAAAAAAATAATAATAATAAACTTCTGAATTAACTTTATATTTCAAAGTTTTAAAATGGCAGAACAAACTATTTTTTTTTTTTTTTTTTTTGGATAACCCAGGTATCCCAAGCCCAATGAGCCCAGACTAGCCCATTGCGTGCGTCCCGAAGGCGGCAAGAGTAGTTCCTGGAGGCCGCATAGCCCGATTTTAAATTGTCTGCGGTGGCCACTTAAAGTGTTTGCAGCCGTGGGGATTCGAACCCGGGATTATTGGGAATTTCACCCTCAGCCCGAAATCTTTTTTACCACTGGCCCACCTATGAGTGGTTAAGACAAACTATTTTTGTTATATGTAAAACCATGAACTTACTTTTATTTTCAAAAAAATCGAATTCAACCAATTAAACTACTTTCACTAAGTTTACAACCCCATATCAAAGATAAGCCAAATGGCCCTAGCAAAAAAGTTAGGTTTTGATTCACGAAAAAGATCACCTTTAACAAATTAATTTTTCATTTTTTATATTTTTTGTTAAAGAATTTTTCATTTTTTTATTTGTTATGACTTATGTGATTTTGAAAAACGAAGGCAAAATGAAAGGTAGAAGAAAAAAAAAATAAAGGAACGGTGGTTTGGCAAAAGGCATGTGCCAATGTCTCAATTAAACTCAATAAAGTAATCACTAATCATTATTTTCATTTTATCCATAAGCTTTTTTTGATAATAACGTCAAGTATGGGCACCAACTTATCAAACTTACTTACCTTTATTGGGGCCTCACTACCGACAACCACAATTTGTTAGTAGTTGTAAATGAGACACTTGTACTAATCCAAATCCCTTCATTTTCATTTGACAAGCCATCCCTTAGTTTTCTTTTTAAGTCACCATTAATTAGTTGTATTAAGAACATGATGTGCCTAACACTAATCTAAGATCATAAAACTAGGTTTGAGGATAAAAATTGGATCCTATTAACCAAACAGACCCGAACTAAGAAAAATGATTTCGGTTTGGTTTCAAATACCATTAAGTATATCCGAATGGATCTCAAGTTACACTGCCTATTAGATATCAATTTGGTTTGGATATTATCCGATACCTAATGGGTACTCGAATAAAATTAAAATTATTTTCCTGACCATCTATAAACTTACAGCTAAACCCAATATATTTTGGCCCAACCCTTAATCTGACCTATTTTTGTCAATTTTTGGTATTTCAGCATAATACATTTTAGCACAATACATTTTTGTCAGGTTTGTTTGGATCTAAGTATTTCAGTTATTTTTTTGGATATTTCAAGTAAAATAACTAAAACCGAAAAGAATCCGACTATGGTTCGATTATTTGTCGGTTCTCCTTCTAAATATCCGAATCGAGCCGAATCGACAACTAACCGAACCAAACCAATTAAAAAACTTTTGGTTTCCCTTATGGCTCTTTAGAGGCTGAAACCGCAAAGAAACGAATGAAACCGAACACCCACACCAAGAGAACTAGTAGATTAGTTTTTCTAAATATGGCGATCAACATGGAAAAAAATTTAAGGATAAAGATGCTTAGAAAAACTTAGAGAATCTATGTGTGAAAACACTCTATTGGGCTGAAACCATAAAACCCCAATTGAATTTACAAATATAAGATACCAAATTTTCAGCTTACGAACTTAACATGTATACTTGGAAACAGAGCCGTGCCCAGAGAATTAGAACCCGTAAACAGTAAAAAAAAAGGCCCCAAAATAACTATTATCATCCTAAATTTATATGAAACAAGTACTAAGCATATCATTCCAAAGTTATACCATCATCATCCCAAAGTTATACCATTATCATCCCGAAAATACAAAGAACAAAAAAAACTGTAACAAAAACAATATATCAATTTTAAAACATAAATTTTCTTTCCTTCTTTCCAACAAAATCAGTAACCAAGCTTTCAAAGTTGACACTTTTAAGCAGTTTCATTTCGATAGACAAGATATCCAAGTTACTTAATCTCTCTTGTGACATAGATGAACGAAATAATTGTTTTCAAATTCAGAATTACAGTACAAATCTAAAATTTAAATTCTATAATAAAAACATACTTAACAAATAACAATTAGCAAATACCTTTTGTTTAGCGTTTGATTTATTATAGTTTAAACTAATTGATAATTAGTTGCTAAATTAATATGAAAAACATTTTTCTATTACTACTAGAAATATATGAGACTTCTAATATATTAGACCCTTAAATCTTTTAAAAACAATTGGGCCCGTAAACAATTGTTTCAAATTCTATAACGTGGGCACGGCCCTGCTTGGAAATGAACACAATCGAAAGAACAGACATTGACACGAGGATTTGGCGAGTTAGAAACCATCGGTGTGAAGTAATGGAATCGATGTCTCGGCCTTGATTTGCAACGATTACTATTAACATATTGGACTACAATATTGAGCTCTCTCGCTTACAAGATACCAAGTGTTTGTAACTAACTAAGAGGATGACAGAAGTTGTAAAACGAAATTAACCTCGTTGAGTGATCTGTACTATAGAGCCGATATCATGCGAAGACATTGTTGGTCTTTGTATCTGTATGTAAGGTTACTTTAAATTCGGGCTGGACAAAATACTCGCATCCGAAAATTCGAACGGCATCCGAATACTCAACCCGAACTTTAAAAAATATCTGCACGGGTCTTAGAGACAGATATTTCAGATATCCAAAAAAATTCAATCTAAATTCGAATCCGAACCGATATCCAAAAAATCTGAACCTAACTAACCCATTAACATCCTTATACCTAGTTTCATTTAAATAGTTTGAAAGTATTTTTACCAAATTTTTTAGATAATTCATATATACTTTGGAATAGTTTGTGTTGTTTGTTTTTTTTTTTTTTTTTTTAAATCTAAGTTTTCTAGTAATTTGGATACTTTTGAATATTTTTACATAGTTTTTTTGGATAACTATGGATAATTTCAGATTTCAGATAAAACTCAATCCAAATCGAACCAGATCCGAACATATATAATAACCGAACAAGTCCTATACCGCTGAACCCGAACACCTAAAAACCCAAAATCCCGAAAAACCCAAAAAGCCCAAACCGAACCCAAACTCCCACCCTTAGAAAATATCATTCTTGTTTGGTCCTAAATTTCATGCTATGCTGATATTGTTTGTCAATTCTCATACTGCAAAAAGTTGGCTCAGAGATCAACTGTGCCATTTAGATTCAGAGGAAACTGCTGCAAAAGTATAAACAACCAAACCACAAAGGAAACCAAAATACCTAAAAGAAAGACACTTCGGAAAAACAGAGTTATGTTCACTTAATAACCTTCTCCACCTGAGGACTTTTGCTCACTTACATCTTTTACTCAATATATGTTAAACCTGAAGACTGCCAAAATGTAACTTAGAAATAGTGTGGATGAATCCATCAGAAATGGCAAAAGAAAAATGATATCGTATCTGTACAAGATGTCGATTAAGAAGAGAACTTTTTACTGCGACAAGTATTGATCTAAAGTAAGTCTTGTTCAAAGCCTGAACAAATTCAGCAAGCAAAAAGGTTAAATATATTGTTCTTTCTTGGAATCTCAGTTTCTCTTTACACTATATCTTCTAACTTATATTAGTGGCAACAAAAAGACGATGTTCGAAGAAAAGATAAGGAGAGATGTGATTAGAATGGTGTACAGAACTGCATACCTGTTATATACTTGAAGAGGATGGACGGTAATCTTCATATTTCCAAGAAGACTTTTCTAAAGAATTAGGTAACATGCCTTTCATCCATTCGAACCGAACAATTAGCTCTTCCAAGTCCAAGACAGCAGCTTCAACAGACTCTGATTCCATGATATTTAACCGAAGAACTTCATCGCTTTCCAACAACTTTTCTGTGGGTCTCTGCTTTTCTTCTTCTCTAGATTCGGCTCCACTCTGCGTTTCTTCTTCCATAAATTCTGATTTGACTCCACTCTGCTTTTCTTCTTCTCTAGATTCAACTCCTCTATGATTTTCTTCTTCTCTAGATTCGGCTTCACTCACTTGATCTAATGTAACAACACAAGACAAAAATTAATTTTCCACATAAACCAAACAATCAAGAGTTAACAGCTCAAACATTGGGCAATGGGAACTGATGTAAATTAAAAAAAAAAAAAAATCTAACCATCATTCAAAAGCTTCATTAGCTTAGCACATTGCCTTTTTTCCCCATCCTACAAAAAGATCGATGATGAACAAGATAAGCAACCACAACAAAACAGCAAAGTTTAAAGTATATAAGAGATAACTTTGGATCGCTAACACATATTTAAGGTGTAAATATATAGGAGATTAACAAACAAAATGTAATCTTCGCTTGACTGATCCTAGCTGTGATTTATGGTTCTGAATAGGTTTATTTGCACAAGTCATCCATCTTTTCGTAAATACTAACCTTAGAAAAAGGCACAGTCCATCCATCTTCAAGTGACCATTCCAATGATGGACGTAAATCTTTAGAAAGAGCTTCGTAAATACTCCCTTCGCCATATGGTGGAGGCAACAATTCAATCTGCAAAATAGACCATCGACTATATCATAATGAAGCGCACTATCATTTTTTACTACAAAGTTCAAAGACCTCAAGAGGTAATATCACAAAATAAAGTCTAAACTGGAAACAAAGAGAAAATCTTTTTCTCATAATCTCCAAAGCTCCACAATGGATATGACCATAGCAATATCAAAATTTCACATACCTGTAATGATTCATTTTCTCGCACTTTCAGAACCGTCCCAGACCAATAACAATAGTCTGTCCACCAATCGACCAAATCACCAACCTTCCAACAATCATGAACAACAAGAGCTTCCTCTACACCACCCTCCTTGTTAAGGACTTCAATTTCATGACATTTTCTTGGATATACAGGTCGAATCATTAGGTATTTCTTGCTCCGACCTTCGAGTTGTTGAAATACTTTTGTTGTATGTATTCCTGAGGCGTATAAATATTTTCACAATGTTAAACAAAATTTACATCTAAACATTTTAAAATGGTGCATTGGTGCTAAGTATATATTCAAGGTAACATTGTAAGATCAAAACTACCTTCTCCTGGATAATCAAGATACTCCACATCATAGCATAATGCTCTCCCTTTCTTAAATATCTTCAGAATCTGATAAACCATACGAAAGCAAAACATTGGTCTTTTACATCAATACGATTGTTGCGAAAGTTTTTAGAACACTTCGAGAAGAACCTATTCGAAAACAGTCTAATGCAATGGCACTCAGTTCATATCTTTAAGTTCAATCATCTACAGTAAAAAGAGAGTAAATCAAACATCAACTAAGTATTGAATCTGCTGGTACTTAGAATAAGTTAGAATGCAATTGCAATTCTCATCCACAAATTATTTTCGAGATTAGAAAATATCTAGTTTTTTGCTTTATTCATCAACCAATCTACAGATCTAAAGATTTATTTTGGCCTAATATTAGGCGAGAATCAACACATTAACATTAGCAATTGAGCTGGAGTACCTTGCATTGAAACCAAGCTCCACGAAAACCCAATTCAAAAGATCTTACTTCTACAGTTTGACCAACTTCAAATGGTAGATTGATTTGAGTCATCTTTAGTCAAATTTTTAACTGCATATAATAAGAATGTATGAAAATAAGTCACAGGAAAATGAACATGCCAATCAAACATATTTGAGTTTATTCCGAATTGAAAACTAAACTATGCAAAAATTTCAAGAAACATAAAAACATACATTGGTAAAGGAAGGTATCAAACTTACCATCAATTAGAATAGGTAATCTAAAACCGAATCAATAGTTCCATGACTAAAAACATTGGACAATCACATAATTCATAGGATTATTAAGAAAAGTTAAATACCTGATAGCTTAAAATTTTCAAGCGTTGTAGCGTCTGTTGTCGTACACTGGTTCACATTTTTCCTTGTACCTAATGAGAAAGAGGAGAACCCCAAATTAGATGAATGAAGAACTACACCAAGAGGAGATGAATCACTCTCATGCAAATAGTTTAGAGTTGGGACTTTATCGAGTCATACCAAAATCCAAACACTAAATAGTTATAACAACTGCAAAATGATATGATTTTGAGAAATCTCGATTTAGAGACAAGCAATGTCCTTCTTGTTCCCATAAAACATTTCAACAGATTTAAGCTCCAAATAACCAATCTCTAACACAATGAAAACTCAACAAAAGAGCAATACAAAGCCTAGAAACATAAAGTCTTAATCGACCTTAATTTCACCAAGATTCCCATCACAAATTCAGTCTTCACCATACATATCCTACATAAATGAGTCTTGAACACACCTGGAAAGTTTCAAGTCAATAAGAGAAAAACACACATTCAGATCTCTCAAAAACAATCAAGACTATTTAACTTGAAACCGCATATTGCCTTAGTCACGAACAACTCCACCAAAATTCATATTTATGACAAACCAACCGTTACAAACCCCATTGTTGAATATCATGATAAATGATTCACGAAACACTCCAGATTTCAACTCACTTAGGAGATGAATCACTCTCTGATCATTGTCTTGAATAAACCCTCACAGACTGGTTTTCTCTCATTTACCTCTTCACAAAAATACTGCACTCCTCTTTTTGTTTTTCCACACACAAAAATTAGGTTAAGAGAGGAATATATATCTCCGCTTTACCCTAGGCCCCATGGCAAACCTAATAACTAAACTAAGCCCAAGTTTTGTTTCTTTGGATTTGTTATTGGGCCTAAGGTTACATGGAATTGTAAAATTTTCTTGACCTAGATTTTGCGTGCGAAAAGAGAATAGGGTAGTGTGATTTTTGTGAGAAAGATACATGAGAAAACTAGTATGTCACAATTTGTTCTAGACAATAATCAAATCTTTACATGCTTACATTGTCAAAAGAATTTCATGAATCACCGATCTTGAAATTCAGAAGGAAGGTTTTGCATTCTAATAATTGATTTGTCATATATATGAGTTTTGGCAGAGTCATTCGCAACAAATACAATATGCAATTTCAAGGTGTCATCTCTTGAGTGTTTAGAAAAATTAGACCATGCATTATTCTCCAATTGGGAAGAAAATTCCCGGAATAATACATTTAGATTCACTTAGATAGGATTGGTATGGAAGAGATCACATTTGGTGCCTATAATGAACAAAGGGGTCATTTAGAATTGTAATTTCCAGTCTTTGTATTGCTCTCTTGTTGAGTTTTCTTTTGTTGGATATTGGTGAGAGTGAGAACCTTAACTCAACAAGAAAACTCTATCTCACCAATATCCAACACAAGAGAACTCAACAAGAGAGCAATACAAAGACTAGAAATTACAATTCTAAATGAACACAAGAGAACTCGAGAGCAATACAAAGACTATAAATTACAATTCTAAATGAACACAAGAGAACTCAACAAGAGAGCAATACAAAGACAAGAAATTACAATTCTAAATGAACACAAGAGAAATCAACAAGAGAGCAATACAAAGACTATAAATTACAATTCTAAATGAACAAAAGAAACTCGAGAGCAATACAAAGACTAGAAACTACAATTATAAGTGAACACAAGAAAACTCAACAAGAGAGCAATACAAAGACTAGAAATTACAATTCTAAATGAACACAAGAGAACTCGAGAGCAATACAAAGACTAGAAACTACAATTATAAGTGAACACAAGAGAATTCAACAAGAGAGCAATACAAAGACTAGAAATTACAATTCTAAATGAACACAAGAGAACTCGAGAGCAATACAAAGACTATAAATTACAATTCTAAATGAACACAAGAGAATTCAACAATAGAGCAATACAAAGACTAGAAATTACAATTCTAAATGAACACAATATAACTCAATAAGAGAGCAATACAAAGACTAGAAACTACAATTCTAAATGAACACAAGAAAACTCAACAAGAGAGCAATACAAAGACTAGAAACTACAATTATAAGTGAACACAAGAAAACTCAACAAGAGAGCAATACAAAGACTAGAAATTACAATTCTAAATGAACAAAAGAAACTCGAGAGCAATACAAAGACTAGAAACTACAATTATAAGTGAACACAAGAAAACTCAACAAGAGAGCAATACAAAGACTAGAAATTACAATTCTAAATGAACACAAGAAAACTCAACAAGAGAGCAAAGTTTTATCTCACCAACAGATCAATACTAACACAACTAGAAATCTCAGTACCACCAATTTAGTCTAACATTCAATTATTTCACTATTCATCTAACATATCAATCATAGAGAAAACTAGATCTCTACTTTTTCACTAGTTTGCAATTCTATGAAAGAATATGAAACTATAATTAAAGTATTTATAAGAATCTAATCTTATACTATGTAATAGAGGTATAAATCTTGATTTTGGAATTTTGAGCTAACATTAACAACTCTTTTGCTATAAGCATATGATAGATCTGTAGATTAATTAACTTAAATCTTCATTCAATATCAGAAAAAGAAATCACTTACTTGAAGAAACAGATGAAGAATAGACCGATTGTGATGAACGGGAAAAGTAACGGAGGAGGCGGCGCTGTAAATGTGAAGAGGAAGGTGAGAAAGAAACGTCTAGGGTTTTGGTACCATAAAAATATTTTTTAACGTGGCTAAATATAATTTTAGGGACTTATTTTCAAATTGGCTAAAAAGGTAATAACATAGTCTCTCTATATAATATTTTACAATTGAATTTATAAAATTACTGGATTTTTTGTATTCACATGTAGAGATGGGCAAAATACGCGTACCCGAAAATCTAAACTGAACCCGACTCAAAAATTAGGGTCAACATTCAGATATCCGTTTGAGTTCGGGTCGGATTAGTGGGTTTTTGGATGTTCGGATATTGGGATATTGGATCCGTTCAGGTATTATATGTCTCCAGAAAAATTCAAAATTATCCCAAAAAAATTATCCAAGAATATCAAAAAAATACTCAAAATTATCTGAATTACTCGAAAATCCCAGTAAAAAATCAAAACTATCTAAAAATATCCGAATTACCTAAAAAATCCGGTAAAAAAACTTTCTAAAATATTTATACTCGAAAGTCAACAAAATACCTGAAACTAGGTAAATATGGTTAATGAATTAGTTAGGTTCAGACTTTTTAGGGTATCCTTTTAGGTTCGGTTTTAGATCGGATTTTTTTGGGTGCCCGAAAATACCAGCCTCTACGACTCGTTCGAATATTTTCTCAAAAGTTCAGATCGGATTCGGATCAGATATTTTAAGTCGAGTTCGGTTCAGATTTTTGAATGCGGATATTTTGTCCTACCCTACTCGAAACCCGATCTGAACCATCACAGGTTCTCGGATTTCAGTTATTATACTCGGATGCGAGCCAATTAGAAACTGTCTCCAAAGTAGTATGGTCCTTACAAGGTGATCGATAAGTGTGGAGAAGTTGCATACAAACTGGAATTGCCATATTCATTACATATCCACCACCCGATTTTCCATGTTTTGCAGCTTAAAGTGTTGGTGGGGAATGTGTCTCCCTCAACTCAGCTCCCAACACTTCTCCAAGAGACCTGATTGAAGAGCCAGAACAAGTTCTTGATCGCAAAATGGTAAACGGACAGGGAAAGTCGGCTACTAAGGTCTTAGTAAAATGGACTAATGAACCTGAGGAAGAAGCCACTTGGGAGTTCTTTATGGACTTACAGCAGCATTTTCCAGCCGTTGAACCTTGAGGACAAGGTTCTCTAAGTGATGGAGATTTGATATAGGACTCATGTGTGAAGTGTGTAGTGTAGCACGTGTGGCAAAGTAATGAGTTGGCAGCTTGCACGTGAGAAGATGGATCACGTAAAGGCAAAGTGTGTTGATATCACTGTCGCTCATTTTTCTGACTTTTTCAACTCAACATTTTGCTAAATGTTCTAAACCCTTTCTCTCTTTTCTCTCTGGATATTTTGTGATCATCCTCATTGTTTTGATGGGTTTTCTTCTCATTTTGAGGAGCTAGCAGGTGAGAGTTGGATCTATATTTGTTATGAACATTGATTCAAGGTAATCTAAGTGATTCTCTGTTTTTCGATATTAAAGACTAGGTCTATGCGTACAGATATCCGTTCGGATTCTGTTCAAGTTTTTCAGGTTTTCGGGTTTAGCTCTCTAAGACCCATTCGGGTATTTTATATTTTCGGATCAGGTTATTTCAGTTTGGGTTCGAATACCCGAAATATCAAAAAATTCTGAAAATTTAGTTAATTTTTTAAAAATTTGGTTAAATTTTAACAAATATAACCAAAAATTTTCAGATATTTTGGTTATTTTGGATATTTTAGTTATTTTGATTTAAACTTTAATTGATATTTTTAATTTTATATTATAATATTGGATATGGGGTTATTTCAAATCTAAAAATAACTAATATTTATAATATTTATAAAAATAACTAATATTTATAATATTTCAAATTATAATCTTATTATATAAAGTTGGTTTTTCGAAGTTAGTAACTCAAGAGATTGCGACATGTGTCGATTCTAGCAATCTGAGATTTTGACACGTGTCAAAAAAGTTTGTTTTTAATAATTTTAAATATGTAAAAAGATAATTATGAGAAGATATTAAAATTTAAATAATTTTAAAATTGTAAAAAAATAATGTAAAGAAAATTATGAATTAAATAATTTTAAAAGTATAAAAAGATAATGTTAAGAAAATTTTTAAATTTAAATATTTTAAAAAGTCTAAGAAGATAATTATATGGATGAATTTTATCTTACTTCATGAAAATTGAATTATTTTAAAAACTCTGTCGATAATTACGGGTAAATATAGATATATTTTTTAAATATATCGTCGAATTAATGAAAAGAAAACTAAATTTTCACCGCCTCTCAGTTTCTTATATATATATACTTTGATAGGTTTTCGTATGAGATCATATGGATATATTGTGTTTTATTATGGTTGTAAATTTGGAAGATGTGGAACAAACCATATATATGTATCGATGCATGAAGATTTCGGTGATGTTTCAACTAATTGTTCTAGAAGATATTATTGTATGATAAGGTAAGTTTTGATCAAAATCTATATATTTTGGCATTGATTTATTTGTTTTAAAAATTGGTGTCGAACTATTTTGTTAACGTTTAGTAGGTGGATACCTTATGATTTTTTCCATTGGATGAATAAGTGAAATTCTTTATAATGTATAATATGTTTTACTTTTGATGTGATTATTTAGGATTAGTGTACTAATATTTTTGTGGATGCGAGGATTTAGAGACGTTTGATATGACTATTGTGTTATAATAGAGGTTTTGATATAAATGTGATAATTTCGTATGCTTCTACACGTTTTGATACGTTACAAATTATTTTGCTAACGTTTAGGAGGTTGATGCGTAAAGATTGATTTCACTCGATGAAGATATAAAATTTTAAAACATGATTGATTATAAAAAAAACTATATAATTAAAATATATTAAAATAATTAATAGATAAGGAGAAAATTTTAATTAAGTTATTTATAAATATTTTACAAAATATCTAATTTTATTTTTTATACGGTTTATAAAAATTTTAGCTATAAACTCACGTACGTGGGCATTATTTTTTTTCTCTTACACGGGTTATCAATTTTTTATTTTAAACCCGCGTATACGCGGGTCCTAAATCTAGTTATGTATACTAATATTAGTATACATAATTATATTTCAGGTACTCATTCGGTAATCGGTTCGGTTCGAATTCAGATTTGGGTTTTGGGGTATAGATTCTAAAACCAATTCGGATATTTTTTAGTGTTCGGTTCGGATATTTCAGTTCGGGTTTGGTTAGTATTTTCGGGTTCGGGTATTTTGCCGAGGTCTATTAAAGACCTACATAATTACTAAGAAGGCTAGAAAGAGCAGTTATCTTATCTAGGGCGAACTCGTTATTAATTACTGGTTTAGTTTCTAAACCGAAAATGTGTCTAAATTATAATTGAACCGGTTTAATCCGGTTATTTCAATTTGACAAACACTAAAAACAAGATCTAGCTCAACCTTTAAGCGTTTTCATGAAACCATTCGAGAGATCGATCCCAAACAATGTTCAACAACACCAACAACAACAGTATCTCAATCTCAGTATCAGACGATGAATCTAACGATTTGAATCGAATCCGAGCTCGAACTCGACGAAAGCGGAAGAAATCGAGTCACAGAACAAGCTACGAGCTTCCTCGTTACGTTCTTAAGCTTTTTCTTAGATACTGGATCGTTTTAGTGTTTCTTCTCGCTGTTGGATTACTCGTATTTGAATCAACAAGGATCGGAATCGGAATCAAATCTAGTGAATCGAAGAATCCAGATTCGAGTGTTGTTAAAGAGAGTCCAAGCATGAGAAATCAAGGCAATTTGAATCGATTAGATCCAACTACTAAAGTTATTGGTGGTGTTCGACAACGTAAGCTTTGATTAGAATCTGTGTTGAAATTTTAGAGTATTGTTATGTGTTTATGTGTTGTGGAATTGAGATGTGTGATAAGTGTTGTGTGGATTGTGTTTAGGTTGTTTGAAGCTATTGCCACCTGAGGAGCTTGAGAATCTTGAAATCTTGGAGAATAAAGATTCAGGTTCTGTGGTTAAGAAAGTTGTGTATTTAACTGATACGGATTCGGATATGGATGAGAAGAAAGGTGTTCGTGGTAACGGGACGAGGTTTAATTTATTTACGGGGAATCAGAGTTTTGCTGAGAGAGAGAATAGTTTTCAGGTCATGATTTGGTAACTCTACAAGGCTTAAGAACTTGAATTTGAGTTTTAGGTTGTTTTTAATGGATCTTGAACTGAATGTTGTTGTTTTTTCGGATCAGGTGAGGGAAACGGTTTCGGTGCATTGTGGATTTTACAATGAAAATGGAGGATTTAGGATTTCGGAGAAGGATAAGAGTTTTATGCAGAGATGTGAAGTTGTTGTCTCGACGTGTGCTTTTGGTGGTGGAGATAATCTTTATGAACCTATTGGAATGTCTAAGGCATCAAGTCAAAAGGTTGGTTACTCTGATTTTCTCCTGTCCACTGCTCTTTAACTGTTTTTCTTACATATCGAGTCAGCTTTTTGAATAAATCGTTAGTCTTTGTTTAAGTACTTTGTCTGCTGCATTCAATCCTCTGAGTAAGTTTTGTGGATGCAGGTTTGCTACGTTGCGTTTTGGGATGAAGTCACTCTTGCAACACAAGAAGAAGAGGGTCATAAGATTGATGAGAATGATCACATTGGAAAGTGGCGTATTGTGATCGTAAAGGATTTGCCTTTTACAGACCAAAGGCTTAATGGAAAGATCCCAAAGGTATTGCTCATCTACTTCGGATGCACATGTTCTCTTGTAGGGCACATAGCTATTATATTCGCTGGGATTTTAAACTTTTTCTGATTATGCGTTCATGGTACGCCTTGTCTATTCTTTTAGATCTTTACACTTCTGCCTTTGCATGTATTTGCTTTTACCTCACTTCTGCGTAGAGGCTGATAAGCCCGAGTTTGGTTAAGAATTTGTTTCCATTAAAACCACAGTTTAAAACTTCTTAGATTTTCATTTTGTGCTGTGTTAAATGGTATCTACTTGATTTTGAATTAGCTCACGGTGCTGCTTTTTTCTTACATCTTTCGTTCTTGTTTAAATATGGTTGGAGTCACAATATTTGAGTTTCCCTTTTTGCTTTCAAGCACATGTATGTATAATTTTAATGAATCTATTTGTTCTCAGATGTTGGCCCATCGCCTTTTCCCAGATGCCAAGTACTCGATCTGGGTAGATTCAAAGTCCCAGTTTAGAAGAGACCCATTGGGTGTACTAGATGCTCTTCTTTGGCGAACAAACTCGGTGCTTGCAATTTCAGAACATGGAGCTCGAAGCAGCGTATACGATGAGGCAAAAGCCGTAGTCAAGAAACACAAAGCTACACCCGAAGAAGTCGAAATCCAGATAAATCAATACCGACTTGACAAATTACCTGAAGATAAAAGATTCAACGGAAAAAAAGGTAAACGTCTCTTCATCATCTGTATTGTACCAAAATTCCGTAACTTCTGAGATTGGAAGTAATTTTTGGTTGTTTTACTTTGTTACAGCTTTATCCGAAGCCTCTGTGATTGTAAGGGAACACACTCCATTAACCAATCTATTCATGTGCCTCTGGTTCAATGAAGTTGTCCGTTACACTTCACGCGATCAATTGAGTTTCCCATACGTTCTTTGGCGATTGAAAGCTCTCAAGAACATCAACATGTTCCCTGTGTGTACTCGTAAAGATCTCGTCAATAGCATAGGCCATGTACGTAAGGCTAAACCATTAAGTTAGTCTATAAAATTTACTGTAACTCTCCAATTCATTTGTTATTTTAGAATCCTTTGTTTTTAGTGTGTGGACATGAAAACCAAACTGACATATAACTATCAACTCAACTGAGAATAAAAAGTAGCAGCTTGAGTACAAAAACGTAGTGGTTTAGTTAATGTCGTGTAAGTAGTAGTAGTTATACCAAAATCACTAATCTAACTTTAAAACCAAAGAGGTTTGTTGAAAGAACAGTTAGAAACTCCTCTTTGTCTCTCTTCTTCTTCTCCATCATGCTAACAAGAATCATCTTCCTCATCGCCGTCGCCATTGCTTTCCTCGTTGTTTTTCTACTCGCTTTATTCTCACCCGTTCCTGATTACGATCCCCCGGAATCACTCTTCTCATTCTCCCTATATGTTCAACAAACCCACATCCCATCGTCGTCCTATTCTTCTCGTCGGTCTAGTCAACGTATAGCTCGGCCTCACGGCCGAGGAGGAGGAGGAGGAGCGTTGATTTTCCGGCGTACGCTAACAGAAGGACCGGATAACAATTCCCGAATCGTAGGCAAAGCTGAGGGATTTATAATCCCACACGAAGACTTTGCTAACTCGGAGTTTAACGTGATATACTTGACGTTGGAGACACCAGAGTACACGGGGAGTGTTAGCATTAGAAGCAGAGACATGGCACATAAATTGAAAGAGGTTATGGAGGTAGTTGGAGGGACAGGAGCTTTCGCATTTGCTCGTGGAATCGCCATGTTTTCTGAGATTGATGATCATGAAGAAGAAGCTGTAACCACTTACCGTGTTAAGCTTCTGCTTAGATTTCCTCATACTTCTCACATAGATCCAAAATGATGGACATTTTTCTATTAAAATACAATATATTTGTGTATAAATAAATTGATTTACGGATTCACTACAAATGTTCAAAGAACTCTAAGTGAGAATCAATTTTGGTTTCACGTTGGCCACAATTTAGGCGTGACAAGTTCTTTTAATTACCTCTAGTGTCGTATCATTTTTCCTTTATTCTAGTGTGCAGAAGAAAAAAAATTCACGTTGTCAAGTATTATAAACATATATAGAAACAATAGCCTTATAGTAATAACATAAAAAGAATAACAATGCAACTGAAATGGAGTTTTTGTAAGTGATCACTGTACTTTAAACATGTACTAATTTCCTTGCACCGATGCGAAAACGCTCATCAAAGAAGTGACTTGCTGTGGTTCTATGGACCGCGTATCTTTTACGCCTTGACATCTAGTGCTCTTATAAAATCAAAATTAAAAATTTCTTACTAAAAACCGAATGAAGACTATAATTAAACCAATTTGTTGCTTGATTATTATTATTATTATTACTAGGGTTTCAGGAGGAGACGAGAGGCATGACAAGTGTCAAGGCGTAACGCATGTGCTACAAGTGAGTGATTTTTCAGATAGATGTTTTGATTTGCATCGCATGCATACACCGTCGTCATCGCATGGAAATTGGATGATGTCACGCGACATTTTCGATGAAGAAAATAGCCAAAAGATTCTCTTTATCGGAAATGTCGCGTGACCTCATCCAACTTCCGTGCGACGGCGACGGTCTAGTGGTTTCCATTTGAGGTGTTGCCTTGTTGGTGTAGGTCAGACCGTCGCATGGAAGTTGGATGATGTCACGCGACATTTCCGATGAAGAAAATAGCTAAAAGATTATATTCTCTTCATCGGAAATATCACGTGACATCATCCAACTTCCGTGCGACGGCGACGGTCTAGTGGTTTTCATTTGAGGTTGTGTCTCGTTGGTGTAGGTAAGAAATCGACTCCTCTCAATCGCGAAATTGCTAGTCATTTCCATTTAGTCAGGGACTTTCACCTGGTCTTCCCCGGACTCTGGGGGATTAAGGGTTTCGGCTCCGAATCTCCTGGTTATATAAAAGAAAAATTGATAGAGAGAGAGAATAATAAGAAAAAAAAGGAAGACGCGGATTTTTAACTTATTAGGAATTCAAATTAGCCATATAAGGAAGTATCTTTCATGTTGACCAAAAGAAATATATATATTGTCCTACTATAAAATATCTATCACTAAATCTGGACTAATTATCATATTTGAATGAAATAAGAACTTAAATGGTGTAGAAAAGTTGGTTTATTGCTAGCGTGGGATACATTTTCTAAAAATAACTCATATGTTTTGACTCCTTGTAAAATGACTATTAACACCCTTGTCTAATTTTTTTTTGTTTTAACTAAAAAATGATTAAGTTAAAATTAATTAAATCCACGTCATTAGGGTTTCTCTTTTATTATTTCTTTCTCTTCTTCCATTCTCTTAGTTTTTAACGAGCCGTCTCTCTTCCACTTTCTCCAAAATTTCTCTGCAACACAAACACTAATTTAGTATCCAGATCTTAAACTTCTCTCTTTTTCTTATAATCTGAAATTTGGGATTTGGGAATAACATGAAAGGAGAGTCTCCAAATTACAAGACTGAGCGTATCTTTCAAGACCACAAAACCACAACGCTCGATACAGGGTCCCAAGTAGAAAGCTTTGCCAGATCTATAATTACAATTTTCATATTTGTAAATAGTAAGTTATTCTTCTTTACTGTTAATTATCATGAAATTTTTGTGCTTGTTCGCAGATTTGATGTATGGTTCTCGTTAATCAGAGTCTTTTGATGTTTTGGGATTTATTAAATTGACAGATTTGGTGGCTTAGAAGAGAGAAACGGCAGTGAGAGTATAGTTGTCATAAATCTGGTGAAGTTTTTAGTGATCCTTCAATTTTTGTTCATTCTTCTCGTTTTTTTCTTCCTCCGTCAAATCAACTCCATCTTCGATCCTTTAATTTTCTTCAGAAATTAAAACCCTAATTCGTATTTTCCTTTTCCTGGATCTGTTTTCTTGTAATAAGTCAGCCGCGAAGCAATATAAATCAACCGTCATACGAAATCTACGCAACCTTTCGTCTTCCGTGAAGTATTATAATTTCTTGTAATAAGTCGGCCGCGAAACAATATAAATCAGCCGTCATATGAATCTACGCAACATTTCGTCTTCCGTGAAATATTATAATTTATTGTAATAAGTCAGCCGCGAAGCAATATAAGTCAGCCGCGAAACATTATAAATCAGCCGTCATATGAATCTACGCAACCTTTCGTCTTCCGTGAAATATTATAATTTTTTGTAATAAGTTATCCGCAAAACAATATAAATCAGCCGTGAAGTATTATAATTTGGAATGATACCAATATTAAAAGAATTAAAGCTATATAAATTGTTTAGGAATGGATGCTAAGTATAGCTTCACAATGTATGTGTATAGAGTTTAAGATTTATCGTTTTGTTAGATAAGTTATAAAATATACAAAATTGGGCTAATTTCATAATCATTATTTAGCAAAGTGAAAAAAAATGTTAATTACATCTTATTAATGTAGTTTACCTACATGAATGTATTAAATATCCATATCTACATCTTTGTTGATGTGAAGAACAAGGTGAAGAACAACAACGACGAGAAAAAAAATGTTGAAGACGACGTTTCGTATTTCTCTTGATGATGACGTGGAAATATGCATCCACGTCACTGATGACGTGGCAAGTCAGTCACCAAACGAACAAATAAATAAATTGTCTTGAACGAGCCATGAAGCAAATGTTAAGTCAGCTGTAACATGAATGTTATTTCAGTAATTAAAAGAGGAAAAAACGGCTGCCAAATTCAGCCATTTAATGTCGTAACTCAAACCAAAAAAATTTAACTCAGCCGTAACGTTAATAAGGCAGCCGTCAAAGCATACTATTGTGGTAATTAATCTTTTGCTAATAAATCAGCCGTAATTAAGGCCGAGTTTTCATTAACACGGCTCATTACGGCTGATTTATGACATTTACATGGAAATCAGGCGTAAAGAAGCGATAACTCAGCCAACTGGAAAAAGTTAATTCAGCCGAGTCGACACAATAACTCAGCAAAATTTTGACAACTCAACCATCGGGATATAACTTAGCCATAACATATGGCTGGGTTATGCTCATAAGTCAGTCGTTCACTCATAACTCAACCATTTTCCTTAAATCAGCCGCAACATACCGTAACTTCGCCGTCATTGCCGCTGAAGCGCTTTACGGCTGAGTTCATTAATACATGTCAGCGATTGCTGATGTGGCAGCGCGTTTTTTCTGATGTGGCATTAAATAGTAATGGCATTCCTTGTAATTACGTTTTTTCCTATAACATGTCACAGGGGCACGCTGGGTATAAAAAATATGGCCAAAATATGATAGTAATAAAAAAAAGTTTTGTATCTAACGGATCATATCACCTAATTTGTATACTATATGAGTAATTCTCCCTATTTGAATATTTGAGATAGTAAAATAATTAGTATTTTTCATATATTATAAAAGAAATATGTATTTGAAAATTATTTGGCTTATATATCTTTTTGTGAGGTCTTTTCTCAGCATTTTTTATAATATATATCTATATAAGTATTCCGAAAGTACTTCTTTGGCTTTTGGTCGAAATTACCCATGGGTATCTGAAATTAATGTACAAATTTATTTATATCGTTAAGGGTAAAAATGTCTTTAGCACTCAGATCTGGATATGGGTCAAAAGATCCGCGTGCTTTTTTTCGGATCCTATATAACTGAATTAAGCGCATAATTGACACGTTAAACCTTACCTAGAGCCGTCAAAAAAAAAAAAAAAAAAACCTTTCTCAGATCAATACCCTATGTTGCGACTCGATTATTCTTCTGAGATCTTCACGGCGTTGTAAAACATCGAGCCATCAGGTTTAGGGTTTTTTAAGAGATTGAGGAACTGAACGAACGCTTCCCTAAGAACTTCACGAATTCCGGCTCCGGTTGCGTCGTTATCGTTGATTACCTCTGATCGATCTTTGGTTTCTTTTGGTTTCTTCTGTTACTCTTTGGAGGCATCGAGACGACATGTTTGACTTAGCGTCGATCTTATATGATATTTAAGGTTTGTTAACTCTATCAATTCTTCTTTTAGTTATCCAAATCTGAATTTTTATGTGACTCTTTGATTTCATCTGATAATTGATATTTGCAGGAACCTATTGATTACGTCGTTGATAATCTCCAAATTTTTCAGGGCGTAGAAACTTTTATCTCTTTGTGAAGTAGAAACCCTAATTTCTAAGGGATTGTGTAGTCGCACAGTTTTGCTTACTTCTACTCAATTAGCGATTTTGATGAGATGTGTGTGATTCATTGCTCATTGTTTGATATTTTCATCAATTCTTTTGAGTTTTAGCAAGTGCAAGTCTTTTTTCCTTATGGGAGACGATGATTCTTATGATGTTTGGTTTTTGTTTTTTGCAGTTCATTAACAGAGGGATATTGTTCCTTTGGATGTTAATGATGATACTGACGAATCGGATGAAGATGATGTGCAACCAGTTTTTGATTTAAAGGTTCGTTTTTGGCTAATGTTTCTAGACATCTATTGCTGTGATAGGGAAAACCAAAAACCAAGAGAAAATGGCTGAGCTCAGAACGGAAATCGCAGAGTTTGACGACTTTGTACTGCTAGATATCGAAGAGGAGTACAGTAAGCTCCCTTACAAAACGTTAGCGAGAGACTGAGAGTTATTTGCTTCTCTTTTTTTAATCAGATCTTCTCTAACCTTAATATGATTTAAAAGACTTTAATCGTTGGTAGTCTTTATTCTACTTTGTTGTTGTATAGTTTGGCTTTCCTCAAAGCTGCATATGCACTTTATGATTCTGAATTCTATGTCAAAGCTGGTGTTGTCGATAAGGTGAAAAATCTCAGCTCTGCAATGCCTTCTCTTTTCAATTCTGTAGCTACGTGTTCATCAAAATTTGCAGATTAAAGATGGAATCATCCGTACAAATTGACCTTTTAATTGTTTCTTGATTTGAATTGAGAGCTTTTTTCATAGTATTTGTGAAAATTGGTGTTTAATTTAGATGATTATGATCTTATTGGTTAAATTTGGGGTAATTGAAATGCTGCTGTAGAAAGGATAAAGATAGAGAGATTTTTTAGTGGTTTCTTTATTAAAATTGCATGCTAATTTGATGATAATGCTGTCTGAAGGATTTTGATGTTGACGAATTGTCCGTTTTGTTGGGAAAAAAATACGATAATGTAATGCTTGATGTCTGATTTTGTAGTGTAGTTTTACTACGAACCAGTTACGGGTCGTAAGTTCCGATCTAAAAACGAGGTTTTGTACTACTTGGAACACGGGACGACTAAAAGGGCAAACAAGAAAGCGGAAAATGGAGACTTGCCATTCGAAGTGAGTCGGAAACATATATTTCTCTCTTTCCAGCTTTAATTATGAGACATTATCTTAAGATTTAAACTCGTGTTTGCGTAATTCCCACATTTTTGTAGAATTCTGAAGGTCGAGGAAGCAATAGACGGCAGACTAAATCTAACAAATGAGCCACCGCCAAAGCCGTTGAACTTTGATTTTCTGAATGTGCTGGAGAAGGTCACTTGGACTGGGATAAACAGTTTAGAAGACGCTTGGTGGCCTTCCATTGGGGACTACAAGATTCATGAATCTGTCAGCCAAGATTGGGACAGAGTGTTCACTCTTCTCACTGCCGAAAACGTTGGAAAAATGACGTTTTAGAAGATTGCTGCAGCAACTCACATCAAATGTAATAACATGAGCGCTAGATAATCATATTTACTTAGTAGTAGTCATTTGTTCGTAGGTTGGAATTACGTTCATTTTGTCTAACACTTGCAATGCAGGTTAGTAATGTGATAGTTTAATAATACTTTAATTTGAGTTGTAATATACGTTTTAATGTTTTCAATCGTGACCGTTAGTTGCAAAAGATCAATGATAGTTGATTTAGCGGGGTTCATTAATCTGTTCGGATAAAAAAGCACAGGTTTAGATAATACCCGAATCTTAAAAGAGGTCTCTACAATTTGTAGGGATTAGTGTAAAGATAAAAGCACAGGTTTAGATGAAACAAATTTCAAAAATTTCTAAACAATAAATATTACATCTAATTTCATAATATCTTTTGTTTTATTTTTTTCCTTTTCAACAGGATATTCCATAAATAAATTTTTAATATATTGTAACGATATTTTGAAATAATATTTACTAACTACACATATTTAGTTCGAAAAAAAAATATATGCAACATGAGTATTTTCCTTTTATAGATTTAACTCAATATTTTTACATTTTATTAAACAATCTAACTAATTTAAAAAATGTAGCAATATTTGTAAATAAAATTCAAATTAGCTGACTAAAAAAACCTAATTAAATAAATAGGATTTTAAAACAGTAAATATAAAAGATTTTTTTTTAAGTAATCTTTTAAATGATTTAACAAACAAATGAATGGGTGACCAAAAAAAAACAAATGAATGATATTAATAATAATGATATTTTTTTTTTAAAAATAACTATTAATATTTTGGGTTTGCTTTTATTATACTATTAAATTTTTTTCTTTTATTCCAAACCGTTTACGGTTCGACAAAACATAAAACCAAAAAAAACAAGAAACTCTAACGTTTCCATTTAAAAAAAAAACAAATAATACAGAAAATATCAAACCAACATATACATTATGCATCCACCATAAAAATAATAATTAATCCCGTGCTGTATAGCACGTTCATTTAAGTTCTTTGGTTTTAACATGTATGTCATTTCTTTTGTTCTAAATGGCACAACAACCTTCACTGTATGTTTAAAACGCCAAGACATAACATTTACATATTAATAAAATTAATTTTGACAACACATATTATATCATTTAGGAACCTTTTGTTTCTCCCTTTATAAGAAATCATATGGTTTAATTATCTAATAAAGCTGAACATCTATAATTTTATAAAAAAAATATAAAAGAATTTTTTTTAGAGATAAGTTTACAAATTGGTTTTAATATTCTTAGCTAATATAATCTAATTACAAAGTTGAATTTAATTATCTAAAATAAGTTTACAAATTTTTTTGATAGCATATTTTTAGCTAATATAATATAATCTGTATATACTGTATAATAAGTATATACTGTATAATAAAGTTAGTGTTTATGTACTTTTAAGTATTATATGAAGAAAGAAAGAATATATATTGCAATGTAATATGCATTAATGCTGCATTTTTCTAACGTAACATGTATCGATTATTTAGTTTTTACCTACCGATAAGAATATGTTCCAATAGACTCGATATGGATTATTTGATTTGAGGATTATAGAAGATTTAATGTCAAATAAACAGAAAATGATGCATCCTATGATATTCTCAAGTTGATTTTTTTTTTAAATTAGTTAAACCCGGGTTAACTGGTTCAATTGGGTCGATAGTTTCCATTTTTTTTTGCGATTTAATGTGGTTTTTGAACCGGTCTAACTACTCCTCCGTTTTAAATTCGACCCAACCCGCCACCCGGTGATGTATCCGGTTCGTGGTTCAACTCGGCCGACTACCGGTTCGGTCCTTCCAAACCAGTTATGATTCCGACAGAACAACAAACAAACAAAAAACACAGAAAACTCTAACGTTTCCAAAAAAACAAAATAATATAGCAAATATCAAACAAACTTAAACGAACATACTACCATACTAGCGTCGACCATAAAAACAAAAATTAATCTCGTGCTGTAGCACGGGTTAGATACTAGTAAAAATTATTTGGCTTATATTTGGGTGTTAACTTTAACTTATGAGGTATTAGCTCGAAGAACTTGGCTACACCGTTTTTTTTTTTAAGGGCGACGAGCAAATCTGTAATAGGTGAATAAATCCTCAATATTTTTTCCCAAATCATGTAGTGTTGATTCCAATCCCAACACATAATACCCGTTACTGAAAGAGAGAGACGCAATTAAGACAGAGACGTTACCTGATTAAGGACCCATCAACGAAAACAACTAGAATTTGCATGGATTTGTTGTAAGAAATGAAATCTTTACCAACGCACATGTTCTTACAAATCTAGGATTTGAATCGTAGCAAACAGGCTAATTTTTCCAATTTAAGTCACCTATAACAAGTTAAGATATTTTGCAGGTTTTGGCCGAACGGTCCTAAAATCACCAACACTACAGTCTACAGTGTTAAGATATTTTTTTTTTGGCTCTTTGACCATTTTTTTTCTCTTGTATAACATACATGGCATTTATATAAACTAAATCATAATAATCATATTAGTGTAGCGTTTATATCCTCTTTCATTCAATATATATATTTTGATATTTATATACTATTTTTTAACTAATATGTGGTTTATATGTGAACAATATATAAGATATTATATCTATTATTTTTTTGTTATTTTTATAGTACATTTTTATTTTTAAAATATTTAATTTTATATAATAATATACATAAAGCTACAACATACAACTAAAATTTACTAATCATGCTTTTTTTTTTATAATCACAACTAAAATTTTACAGTCACAACTGAAAAAATCTATAGGCTAAAATGTACAGCCAAAAATCTAAGTATACAATCGTAACCAATCAAAACAATTGGTGTAGCTATCTTTTGAAATTTTTTCCTTTTCTTGTTGAATTATTAACTTTTCAATGGTTATAGCCAAATTTTACTTTTTAATCTTTTGTGTTCTCTAGTTTAAGTTTGATCCCTTTAATTGAATTAAAACGTCCATAAGTTGATCTCTAGTTATTAATTTTTGTAATCTCTAGTTTGGAACTTGAGTTGAATGATTAAATTTTTTTTTTTTTTTTGAATGATTAAACTTTAATCCCCATAATTTAATTTATTCTATAAAAACAGCCATCACAATTATGCTTGCAACTACTATATTGAAACACGATGCCATCATTGACTTAAATACAGAGACGACTTGGACTCATTCACGAAACTACCAAGAAATTCAAGTTGAACAATATTATTGTTCTAATAATTTTTTCTAGATAATATTTTAGCATCTTATTTCCAAATTAGCAAATCTCAGATTCAGCTTCCTTGGTTGAGCTGTTAATCTCTTTGGTTGTGCACAATGGGTGGTTGTATGTCTATCCAAGTATCATGTGATCAAGTGTTGAACCATATCGGTAGCTGTTTTTGTGGGAAAGGCAATTATATTCAAAACCTCGGGAAGAATCTGGTGGCTCTAGAGAAATCCATGGAAGATCTCAAGACAATGAGAGATGATTTGCTACAAAAGGTTCAGCTAGCGGAGGATGGAGGCTTTCAAAGGCTGCATCAAATCAAGGTATGGCTCACGAGAGTTGTTACCATCGAAAACCATTTCAGTGATCTAAATAGTATTAGAATTGTTGAACTTCAAAGGTTGTGTTTTTGTGGTGTTTGTTCAAAAAACTTAAAATTGAGCTATAGCTATGGGAGAAGGGTTTTCTTGATGTTGAAAGAGGTTGAAGAACTCAAGTGTAAAGGAGTTTTTGAAGAGGTAGCTCAACCGATTAAGCGAGGTTTAGTGAGGGAGATGCCTATTCAACCAATGATTGTTGGCCGTGAAACAATGCTCGTAAGGGCTTGGGAACATCTTATGGATGATGAAGTTGGAATTATGGGTTTTTATGGCATGGGTGGAGTAGGGAAAACTACCCTTCTTACGAAGATCAACAATAGGTTCCACGACACGAATTATGGGGTTGACATTGTGATTTGGGTTGTGGTGTCTAATGATCTACAAGTTTACAAGATACAAGAAGAGATTGGCGAAAAGTTAGGATTTAAAAGTGCTGAATGGAACCAGAAAAGAGAAAACCAAAAGGCAGTTGACATATTCAATTTCCTAAGGAGAAAGAGATTTGTGTTGCTCTTGGATGATATATGGAAGAAAGTGGAATTAGTCGATATTGGAATCCCATATCCAACTAGAGAAAACCAATGTAAAATAGCATTTACCACTCGATCTAAAAGTGTATGTGCGAGCATGGGGGTTCATGATCCATTAGAAGTCGAATGTTTGACGAAGAATGATGCATGGGAATTGTTCGAGAAAAAGGTTGGAAATACAACATTAGGCAGCCATCCAGATATTCTTGGAATCGCAAAAAGAGTTGCTGAAAAATGTTGTGGTCTCCCATTAGCGCTAAATGTCATTGGAGAAACTATGGCATGCAAGAGGACTACACAAGAATGGGAACACGCAGTTGTTACCTTAACAACATATGCTGCAAATTTTGATGGCATGAAAGAAAATATTCTCCCAATATTGAAGTATAGCTATGATAATTTGAACAATGAGGAGGTAAAATCATGTTTCCTCTTTTGCTCTCTATTTCCTGAAGATTGTCATATTGATAAAGAGGGGTTGATAGACTACTGGATAGGCGAGGGATTCATAGATGAAAAGGATGGTAGATATAGAGCATTAAACCAAGGTTATGAAATACTTGGCACCCTTGTTCGTGCAGGTTTATTGTTGGAGGATAAATCGAATGTGAGTATGCATGATGTAGTTTGTGAGATGGCGCTATGGATAACATCTGATCTTGGAAAACATAAAGAAAGATGTATTGTGCAAGCTGGTCATGGTTTACGTGCCGTACCTATAGTCAGGGATTGGAGATCTGTTAGAAGGATGTCTTTGATGGATAATGAGATTGAAGACATATTTGGTAGCCCCGACTGTCCTGAACTTAGAACTTTGTTCTTCCAGAAATCTGGATTGGTAAATATATCGAGTGCATTCTTCCGGTTTATGCCTAAGCTAGTCGTTTTGGATCTATCAAGGAATTCAAGTCTCTATAAATTGCCAGAGCAAATATCAGATTTGGTCTCATTGCGGTATCTTAACTTGTCATATACAAACATAGAGCATCTTCCTATTAGTTTATATGAGTTGACAAGAATGATCAAACTGAATTTGCAATGGATGAGGAGACTTGAGAGTATTGATGGGATATCAAATTTGTCGAGTTTGAGGTCATTGATACTTGGATTTTCGGGAGTGTCGCTAGATGTCAAGTTGATGAAGGAGTTGGAGTTGTTAGAAAATTTAGAGGTTGTAGCCGTAGATATCAGGTCAAGTTTGGTTTTGGACCAACTGATAAATGCCCCTAGATTGGTGAGATGTGTTCAAATGGCATGTATTGTAGAGCTTGAGGAAGAACCATTCATCATGACTTTACCAACTATGGATAATCTCCGACAATTGGTAATTAATATGGGGTTGTGGGATGAGGGAGATAGAGATAGAGAGGACAACTTCATCATGGAACAAAAGTCCTTCAACACCACGCTTCTCAAACCTTAGCAAAGTCATGATGAAATGGTGTGTTGGTCTAAAAGATTTGACGTGGCTGATTTTTGCTCCCAACCTTAATTATCTTGACGTTGATCACTCAGAGCAAGTAGAGGTTATAATAAACGAAGAGAAACTTGTGAGTAGTTTCACAAAGGAGGAGGTATGTATGATCATTCCTTTTCGAAAACTAGAACACCTTCACTTGTCTCACTTACCAAAGCTGAAGAACATCTATAGAAGACCTTTGCCTTTTACATGTTTGAGGGAAATCAACGTAAATAGTTGTCCAGAGCTCAGAAAGATTCCATTAGATTCTAAAAGTGAAGTTACAAATGAAGAAATTGTCATAAAATTCGTAGAAAAAGAATGGATGGAAAGGATTGAATGGGAAGACGAAGCCACAAAACAACATTTCTTACCATCGTGTAAGTTTGATCCATGAGCCAAGAGGTCTCTGAATTATTTAGTAAAATTTTTTTTTACTTCATCTCTTATCTCTTTGGATGTATGTTATCTATTATCTCATTTAATTAACATAACAGAGTGTTCGAAGCTGATAGGCCTCCCAGTCTATTCTTAAAATTTTGGATATCGATTGAAGAACATTTTAAGCAAGTTCTCTCGCTCTTTTTGTGGAACTTTAAAAGCAAACTGAACCAAACTGAAATGATTTTTCTTAAGTTTTATTCTTTTACTTGAGATTCTTCTTCATCGTATTGGTGAACTAAAAATATTATTAAGGTTAACATTTGAGCTTTTTTTTTTCTATTTTATAGAATTGAATCATTCATATTTACTTATATCATTATATTGACTATAAAATCTCACATATATATATATATAGAATATATGTATATATCCGTCTAAACAGTCGCATATATAAATAACTAGGCGCTAGACCCTCATCCACCGTCTAAAAAACGCTTAGTGCGTTTTAAAACACTGCTTGTATTAAATTGTGTATGTATGTGTAATTTACCTTTTTAATTGTTAAGTAAATTAGATAAATGTTAGAATTTTCAAAGATTTTCTGATGATATACAGTATAATGTAAATATATTCACTTTAAAAGACTGTTTTTATTATATTGTAGACATGACAACGGGTGCAAATTTATGAATAGAAGAAAGTGAGATATGTTTCACTCGAAAAAAACATGTGCAAATTTAGAAGAGAGATATGTTTGTTAAGAGTCTTAAGACACATAAAATACGCTAAAATACAAAACGTACGTATGGGACGTATTAACTTTTTCGAATACAGACTTAACAACCGTTATCTAGTCAGGTTTCCTGATAAAATTCAGTTTGCACAAAAAACTTATTTTACAATTCAAGATAATAGAAGATCTTTAGAAAAAAAAAATCATATAAGATGGGAAATAGTTAAAAAACAAAATAAAGAAGATACAAAACTCCTCGACCAAAAAAAGAAGATACAAAACTGAGTAGTAAACTCTACAAAATAGTATACCCGATACAGTGGCGGACAAAATAGTAACCTCTTCTCTTGGTCTCATAATTTCCCAGGTTAGAGAGGAAGAGAAGCTCTGGTTTTTGTTAAAGGTTAATAGAGATACTTACGTGACATACACATTCAAATTTGATCTAATTAAATCAAACCAAAACAAATGAACTATTCTAAATAATAATAATAAAAATATATATATATATATATATATATAATTTCCAAATATCGCATGTTGTATTAGTCTTAGGGGTGTCAAAATGGGTCAAATCTTATGGATCGACTTAACTCGACTCAACCCATCAATCCTAATGGTTTGAACATTTGAGTCATAATGAGTTAATGAGTTAAGTGAGTTGATGGGTTAATGAGTTAATGAGTTAAATGATCAGTTGGGTCATAATGGGTTAATGAGTTATAATGAGTTAGCCATTAACCCATCAATTTATTCATTATCAACCCAATATCATCATCATACCATAATTATCATACTATCATCATCAATTCCTAAATTTCCCGCCAAAACATAAATTAGCAAATATTCCCGCCAAAATATGAGTCCATCAATTTCTCGTCAAAAACATATGTTCGTAAATTTTCGAAAAAAACACGTGATCCCGCCTCCGCCAAAAATGTGAATCCACAAATTTCCCGCCAAAAAAACGGAAAACCGCTAATTTCCCGCCAAAAAACAGAAATTCACAAATTTCTCGCCAAAAAATAGAAACCGCAAATTTCCCGCCAAAAACAGAAATCCGTAAATTTCCCGCTAAAAACAACAATCCACAAATTTTTTGCCAAAAAACGGAAAACCGCAAATATCCCGCCAAAACCAGAAATCCGTAAATTTCCCGCCAAAAACGAAAATCCACAAATTTCCTGCCAAAAACGGAAAACCGCAAATTTTTCGCCAAAAACATAAATTTGTAAATTTCCCGCCAAAAACGAAAATCCACAAATTTCCCGCCAAAAAACAGAAATCCGTAAATTTCCCGCCAAAAACGTGAGTTTGCAAATTTCCCGCCAAAAATAATGATGATAATGGTGACGGTGATATGATGATGATGATATTGATGATAATAATGATAATGAAAATATTGTTAATTAATTATTAATTTTTTAGGTTTTTAATTTAATTATTAATTGATTTATAATTTAATTATTGAGCTAATGAGTCAACTCATTTAACCACTTAACCTATCAAATAATTGAGTGACCCAACTCATTTGCTAAATGAGATGAGTTAACTCATAACTCATTTAAGTCTCAACTCATTGGGTAATGAGTTGAGTTGGGTTGAGTTACCCATTTTGACACCCCTAATTAGTCTATTAGATATTGTTTTTACCATTTCATGATTATTATGTGAAAGGGAATCAAACAAACCATAAAAACTACAAAACATACTCTATAAAATATATGAGAATAATACCAAGTCGCAAGATAGTAGTACCAATATCATAAAAAAAAAAAAAAAAAAACCAACCAAATCTCGCGTATTTGTATAAGATATTAATTTTACAATTTTAGAATTATTATACGAAAGTAATCAAACAAACCATAAAAAAATACAAAACATACTCTAAAATATGAGAAGAGTACCAATTTTTATAAATGAAAAACAGAGTCAATTAGTCAAACCACGTGGGCTATTTCAATATCCAACTCGGCCGGTGGTCAGTGACTCCAATAGATCTCATAATAATTGCTTGGCCGGAAAAAGGAATCTTCTCTCCTAGCCACCAAACTCACTATTTTCTCACCATTTTTTTTATGTTTCATTCACATTTATTTATTTTCTTAAAAATACAATTTCAAGTCGCCTCTTTTTCTACACTTCAATCAAAAATTTATTTCCTTTCCTTCTTTATTAATACAAATTCTCAGTCCAAAAAAAAGATTCTAGTCATAAAAGATGGCCTCAATTCTTTTGCAGTACATTATTCCATTCATCTAATTTTTTTTTTTTTAAATTCATATTGATATATTTCAGCAATTCCTCAATTTATGCTCAAATGATGTAACATCATTTTTTTCATAAAAATTCCACCAATGCCTCTACCATTCAGACCTTTAGGAACATTTATTCAACTGTTTTTTTTTTTAAAAAAGAGACTTTGATAATTGTAGATCCAAATGATTTTTATGTGTCAGTTATTGATTATTGATCTTAAGATAAGAAAATAAAAAGTAAGATTCAAATGAATATTTGTTCAATAGTGTATTAAATAGTGTATGTATATGTAATTTACCTTTTTAATTGTTAAGTAAATTAGGTAAATGTTAGAATTTTCAAAGATTTTCTATGACATATAATGTAAATATAATCATATTGAAAGTTTTTATTATTATTTTAGAGACATGCAAGGGGTGCAAATTTATGTATATAAGAAAGTGAGATATGTTTCACTCCAAAAAACAGTGATTATCATGTGCAAATTTAGAAGAGAAATATATTTATTAAAATACGATAAGATACAAAACGTACGTATGGGACGTATTAACTTTTTCGAATACAGTTTTAAAAATCGTTATCAAGCCAGATTTTCAGATAAAATTCAGCTAACGTTTTGACACGTGCTGTTTGCACAAAATGCTTAATTTACAATTCAAGATAATATAAGATCTTGACAAAAAAAAAAGATAATATAAGATCTTTAGCAAAAAAATAAAATAATATAAGATGGGGAATAGAAAAAAACAAAATAAACAAGATACAAAACAGAAAAGCAAACTCTACAAAATATAATAATAGAGAAAATAACTAAACAATATCTCTTACCTTTTTTGGAACTCTTCAATAAATACGTACGTATTTTTTCATAAAATTGTTTTATTTCTCAAAAAGTTATTATTATTTATTTGTTTTCCCAACTTATTTGAACATATTTATTTTAAACTCTCTATATTACTTTCATAAAATTATCAAAATGTCACGTCTTTTTTTGTTAATAGAGATACTTACGTGACATACACATTTGATCTAATTAATTAAATCAAACCAAAAAATGAACTATACTAAACCAAAAAAATATCTCAAATTTTTGAAATTTTGCATGTTTGTATAAGATATTGATTTTACCATTTCATGATTATTATGCGAAAGAGAATCAAACAAACCATAAAAAATATAAAACATGCTCTATAAAATATGAGAATAGTACCAACTCGCAAGATAGTGGTACCAATTTTATAAAAAAAAAATACAAATAATTCAAACTAAAAATATACAAATGAATTTACCTAAACTAAACTGAACTAAAAAATTAATCAAACTAACTAATTCTCGTGTGGTTGTATGAGATACTGATTTCACAATTTATGATATTGTAAGAAGGGGAATTATTCAAACAAACCATAAAAAAATTAAAAACATGCTCTATAGAATATGAGAATGGTACCCACTTTTTCTTTTTTGGACAAAAAAATGCTAGTACCAACTTTATAAAAAAATACATATAATTCAAACTAAAAATATACAAATAAATTGACCTAAACCAAACCAAACCAAACTAATAACTCAAACTAACCAAATCTCGCATGCTTCTATAAGATATTGATTTTACAATTTCAGAATTATTATACGAAAGAGAATCAAACAAACCATATAAAATACAAAACATGCTCTAGAGTACCAACTTTTATAAAATGAAAAACAGAGTCAAAGCACGTGTGCTATTTCAATATCAAGCTCGGCCGGTGGTCAGTGACTCCAATAGATCTCATAATAATTGCTTGGCCGGAAAAAGGAATCTTCTTTCCTAGCAACCAAAAGTCACTATTTTCTCACATTTTTTTCAGGTTTCATTCACATTTATTTATTTTCTTTATAAATACAATTTCAAGTCGCTACTTTTTCTACACAACCAAAAATTTATTTCCTTTCTTTATAAAATACAAAAAAAAAAAAAAAAAACCTAAGTCATAAAGATGGCCTCTGTTTCAACACCTTTCCCGATTTCTCTTCACCCAAAGATCGTTCAATCAAGACCGTTGAAACTTCGATCTTTGACCCGTCCGATCAAAGCGTCCGGCTCAGAGACACCTCCTGATGTAGCGGTAAAGACCCGAACCGGATCTAAAGATCTTCCAATACGGACCATCCCTGGAAACTATGGTTTACCAATCATCGGACCAATCAAAGACCGTTGGGATTACTTTTACGACCAAGGAGCTGAAGAGTTCTTCAAATCTCGCATCCGAAAATACAACTCAACGGTGTTTCGAGTCAACATGCCACCGGGAGGTTTTATCGCCGAGAATCCACAAGTTGTGGCTTTACTCGACGGTAAAAGCTTCCCGGTTTTATTCGACGTCGATAAAGTCGAAAAGAAAGATCTTTTCACCGGAACTTTCATGCCTTCAACTGACTTAACCGGCGGTTACCGTATCCTCTCTTATCTCGATCCATCGGAGCCGAAACACGCAAAGCTCAAATCCCTCCTTTTCTTTCTCCTCAAGTCTTCTCGAAACCGGATCTTCCCGGAGTTCCAAGCTACATACTCGGAGCTCTTCGATTCTTTGGAAAAAGAGCTTTCCCTTAAAGGGAAAGCAGATTTCGGCGGCTCCAGTGACGGAGCCGCTTTTAACTTCTTGGCTAAAGCCTTCTACGGGACGAATCCCGTAGATACGAAACTCGGTGCTGACGCACCGGGTCTCATAACTAAATGGGTTTTATTCAACCTTCATCCAATACTCTCTCTCGGCTTACCGAGGATTATCGAAGATCCTCTCCTCCACACATTCAGTTTACCTCCGGCGTTAGTCAAATCTGATTACCAGAGAATCTACGAGTTCATCAACGAATCCGCCGGTGAAATTCTCGCTGAAGCCGATAATTTGGGAATCTCGCGAGAAGAAGCTACACACAACCTTCTCTTCGCCACGTGCTTTAACACGTGGGGTGGTATGAAGATCCTTTTTCCGAATATGGTTAAACGAATCGGGCGGGCGGGTCAAAAAGTTCATACCCAATTAGCGGAGGAGATTAGATCTGTGATTAAATCCAACGGTGGAGAATTAACAATGGGAGGGATTGAGAAAATGGAGTTAACCAAATCTGTGGTTTACGAATGTCTCCGGTTTGAACCACCGGTTCCGGCACAATACGGTCGAGCGAAGAAAGATCTAATAATCGAAAGTCACGACGCAGCGTTTAAAGTCAAAGCCGGTGAAATGCTTTACGGTTATCAACCGTTAGCGACTAGAGATCCGAAGATCTTCGATAAAGCGGAAGAGTTTGTGCCGGAGAGATTCGTCGGAGAAGAAGGAGAGAAGCTTTTGCAGCATGTGTTGTGGTCAAATGGACCGGAGACTGAGACTCCCACTTTGGGGAATAAACAATGCGCCGGTAAAGATTTCGTTGTTTTGGTGGCGAGATTGTTTGTGATTGAGATTTTCCGGCGATATGATTCGTTTGATATTGAGGTTGGTAAGTCGGCGTTAGGAAGCTCCGTTAATTTCTCGTCGTTAAAGAAGGCTAGCTTTTAGAGGTTAAGGGTAAAATTGTAATTTTATGTTCGCACGTGTTTAGTCAATCATTTTTTTTTTTTTTCTGTTTTATTATCTGTCTATATTTGTTGTATCAATTTCGTGTACCTGTCGTCATGATTAAAGTTAAAGCTTTGCTGTTTATTTCTTTGTCATGATTAAAGTTCAAGCTCATAAGTAGTAATTTACAATTAGTAGACCATTTTAAACCTGTTTTATAGTGTAATGTTTATTTTTGTTGCGGAATCGAACCTCACACAACTTCAATTAATCGACTCAATCACTCTAATCTGACCTCACCAAGTTCTCTCTCAATCGATTTGAGCTCACACACAGAATCACACGAAGAACAAGAAAGAAACGACACAGTGAGTTTGTTTACCCAGTTCGGAACAATCGGTGTGATTGAACCTACGTCTGGGGCCAGATAGATCCGGCAATCCACTATCAACGATGAAGTTTTCAGCTCAAGAGAGCAAGATACAAGATTACAGAGAGAATGAGAGAATAAAGCATAAGGAAGAAGAAGAAGCTTCGTCAACAATATATGTAAGCGACGGATCTGTATATTGCTGTAACAACCAAACCCTCTGCTTGAAACTGAGTCTTCTCTTCAACCAAACCAATTGACTAAACCAGCCAATAACCAATCCCAAACTTTAGTTAACCAAACCAGGAATTGGATCACACTCTTCACAATCTCCACCTTGATCCTATTCCCATCTTCAACAGTAGACTGCTTATACTTTGGACTTTACCTCTGGCAGTGGCTGAGCGAATCAGTCCCACTTCACCAGCTTTAAGAACCCTAAAGCTGATTGAAACTTGTTAACTGGAATACATTTTGTTAATGCATCCGCTGGATTCCGAGAGGTGTGAATCTTCAACACATCTACATCTCCAGACTCCACCACTTCCCTGATGAAATTGAACTTAAGAGCCATATGCTTGGTCCTCTCATGATAAACACGATTCTTGGTCAAACATATCGCAGACTGTGAATCGCACCAAATATCAACTTTGCCTTGGTCTTGACCCATGTCTTGTAACAGCCCTTTGATCCATATAGCCTCCTTAGCAACCTCTGTAAGAGCTATATATTCAGCTTCAGTGGAGGACAATGCAACTACAGGTTGCAAACTTGCTTTCCAGCTTACTGTGTTACCACCAACAGTAAACACATAGCTGCTTATGGATCTTCTTTTATCCAGATCCCCACTATGATCAGAATCACAGTAGCCTACCACTTTGAAGTCTTTCTCTTTAGTAAACACAAGATCCAAATCCTGAGCACCTTTCATATACCTCATAACCCACTTAGCTGCTTCCCAATGCATAACTCCAGGTTTGCTCATGTATCTGCTGATCAGACAAATAGCATAAGCTAAATCAGGACGAGTACCAATCATTGCATACATGCAATGTTTTGATACCCGACCCGGACAGTGAACCGGATTACCTTCTGGGTCACCGGGTCATCGGGTCAACCGGGTTCGACCGCGATCAACCGATTTTTTTTATTTTAATATATTTATATATATTTATAGATATTATATGTATAGATGTAATTATAAAAATAACCATACTAAGTTTAACAAAATATGAAGTCTAACAAGAATAATAAAGTAATAAAAACTTTAAATCTAAATAAAACTGAAAAAATAAAAAATGACATAGTTTAGTTAATCAAAAGATTAAAAAATAGTAAAATATCATTAGAGTATATTTTATATAACTAGAAGAAAACTATAAAAGTATAATCAAAAGATTAAAAAATAGTAAAATATCATTAGAGTTTTCAACATTTGTATCTTCATTAAAAGATTAAGAAAAGTTGAATTGATTCTAAAAACAACTGAAATTCATTAAAATTCTATATTTTATTCTTAAAATCAAAAAAAAATTATTGAACCATTATCCGATGGTTGAACCGGTTCACCGGGTCACCGGGTCACGGGTGGTTGGCGGGTTTTTCTGGGTTTTTTCGGTTTTATGATTGCCGAATTTTAGCACTAAACCCGAACCGGGAGAACGTCTGGGTCGCGGTTGAACCAGGCCGACCGGGCGGTCCGGTCCGGGTCTCAAAACACTGCATACATGACACTGCCCACTGCACTTGCATAAGGAACCTGCTCTGTATCAATGCATTCATCATCTTCTTGTACAGCAGCAAGCTTGAAATGAGCCCCAATTGGCGTATTTGTAGCCTTGGCTTCACTCATATTGAATCTTTGTAACACCTTTTTGATGTAACCTGACTGAGATAGCTTCAAAGTTCCAGCTTTTCTGTCTCTCTGGATGTCAATACCCAGAATCCGACTTGCAGGTCCCATGTCCTTCATTTCGAATTCCCTGCTTAACTGTTCTTTGATCTTGTTGATCTCCACAATACTTCTGCATGCAATCAACATATCATCAACGTATAAGAGCAAGTAAACATAATCATGCTCACCAACTTGCTTCACATATACACAAGCATCATGTTCACTTCTCATGAACTTCTGATCAGACATGAACCTGTCAAACCTTTTATTCCATTGTCTTGGTGACTATTTAAGTCCATACAATGACTTCTTCAACCTGCAAACAAGTTCTTTTCCCGAATCTGACTCAAACCCTTCTGGCTGTTCCATGTACAATTCCTCTTCAAGATCACCATGCAGAAAAGCCGTCTTGACATCCATCTGCTCTAATTCCATGTCTTGATTAACAACCAGTGACATCAGTATCCTTATAGAAACATGTCTTACCACAGGTGCAAAGATCTCTTGGTAATCTATACCTTCCTTTTGTGTGTAGCCTTTGGCTACTAGCCTAGCCTTAAAGCGTTTTGGTTCCACAACAGGAATCCCAGCTTTAATCTTGAACAGCCATCTACAACCAATGATCTTTCTATTCTCTGGTTTCACAACAAGATCCCAGGTCCCATTTTTTAATAATGAGTCCATTTCTTCATGAGTGGCACCATCCCATTTTTCCCAATTCTTGCTGTCCATAGCTTCTTGATAGCTTTGTGGTTCTTCGATCAGAAACGTCTCATACACTATCAATGCAAAAGCTACTCCACTTTCTTCAGAGAATCTTTTTGGAGGATGAATATCTCTCCTTACTCTGTCCCTAGCTAACTGATAGTTAGTTAGACCTGTTCCACTTTGTAGTCTTGGAGAACTTGCTACACTTTCTGATTCAACGTCTTGTTCAACCTCACTGTCAGTCTCTGCAACATCATGTACCTGAATAACTCCACCTGAATCAGCAACTTTATCAACCTTACCGTGCACTGGGTTGATCTCTGTAGTCATTTTAACCTCTAAGTCCTTTTTCTGAACTTCCTCTCCTTTGCTATTTAAGCTTTTGAACACTACTTCTTCATGGAACACAACATTCCTGCTTATTACACATTTCTCCTCATCAAGTAACCAAACCTTATACCCTTTTGTACCCTCAGGATATCCAAGAAAATAACCTTTCAATGCTCTTGGTTTTAACTTGCCTTGGTCTTGATGAACATATGCAACAGCTCCAAATCTTCTTAAATGTTTGTAACCAGGCTTCCTGTTAAGCCACATCTCTTCTGGAACATTGTGGTCAATGGCAGATGAAGGCGACCTGTTGATCAAATACACTGTAGTTGCAGCAGGTTCAGCCCAGAATTTCTCTTCCAACCCGGACTCATCTAACAGACATCTAACCTTCTCCATTATGGTTCTGTTCATTCTTTCTGCAACACCATTTTGCTGAGGTGTATATGTGCATGTTCTATACCTCTCAACACCATGTTCTTTATAGTAAGAATCAAACTTAGTGTTGCAGAATTCTAAGCCATTGTCAGTCCTAATGCATTTCACTCTCTTATCAACCTGATTCTCTACCAAGTTCTTCCATTCACAGAATCTATCAAATGTCTCATCCTTAGACTTGAGGAAATATATCCAGACTTTTCTAGTCTTATCATCAATAATGGACAGGAAGTACTTCTTACCCGACATTGATGAAGTGACATTTGGAGAACCCCATAGATCCATATGTATGTAACTGAGAGCTTCTTCTGATGTATGCTTTCCCACATTGAAACTGACCTTCTTTGACTTTCCCATGACACAATGCTCACAGAAATCCAGCTCCTTTATCTCTTTCTTATCCAACAATCCTTTCTCAGCCAGCACTTTCAAGTTGTTGACACTCATGTGTCCCAATCTACTATGCCACAATGCAGTTTTACCTTTTGAAGTTTCTGCATTACAAGTCTCACCAGTCACAGTGTTTCCATCAAGAACGTACAGGCCATTTGACAAAGTGCCTCGCAGTGCAGTCTTCTTATTCTTGAAGTATCTTACTTTGCCATCTCCACCTTCATGGTTGTAACCCAACTTGTCTAGAGTACCAGTGGAGATCAAATTCCTTCTGAGGTGTGGTACATACTTCACATTTTCCAGGACCTTTATTGTTCCACCATGAGTGTCTAATTTTATGGATCCATGTCCTTGTGACTCAACAGAACGATCATCACCAAGTAAGATAGTGGTCTTTTCATTTTCTGTAAAAGTACAGAACCAATCTCTTCTTGATGTCATATGCGATGTGCAGCCTGAATCGAGAATCCACATATCCTTCACCTTTTGGTTATTCACGCTCAAAGCCTCAGAAAACACAAGCTTCTCTGTAATGACCCCAGCTTCTCCTTGACCTTCAGATTCATGTTTGCGTTTTCTAGCATAACAATCTTTCTTCACGTGACCTTCTTTCTTACAGAACCAGCAAGTGACCCTTGTTTTTGAGTTTGACCTGCTTCTTTTACTCTGTCCAGACTTGTTATCTTTGCTGTTAGAACTATTATTGTTTCTTACTTGGGATCTTCCTCTTTCAGTGGTGTATAGCACTGTAGATGATCCCTTATCTGACTCCTTCTGCTCAGCTAACTCCCTTTCTAGTGACTTTGCTGAAGCAATTACATCTTGAACTTTCAGAGTCTTGCTTCCATACTTCAGAGTATGCTTTAGTTGGCCATAACTTGCAGGTAAGGAGTTCAGGATCAAGATAGCTTTGACTTCCTCTGCAACTTGAATCTCTAAACCCCCTAGCTCAGCAATAATCTTCAAGAACTCATTCAAGTTTTGCTCAATACTAAGCGTTTCTGACATCCTAAATGAATAGAGCTTCAACTGCACATAGATTCTATTCGGCAAGGATGTTTCCATGTAAGTTTCATTCAGCAATGTCCACATCTCAGCCACAGTCTTACAATGATTCACTTTTATCAACACAGAGTCTCCGAGAAAAGAAATCATTATGTTCTTGGCTCGCTGTGATCGTTTGATCTTTTCCGGATCAGGAACTACCTTTGTTTGAGTCGTCTCTGAATCCGAATCGCCAGCTGAAGCAGCTTGTTTTCCTTCGCTTTTGGTAAGCGGGACAGTCTTTGTCAGATCGTAATCTGTAACCGTATCTTCGAGTCCAAGAACTCCGAGATGAGCCATCATCCTTATCTTCCATAACGAGAAATCGCTATCACCATCAAATACCTTGATTTCGACTCGCGATGCTGGAGTCGCAATCGTTGAAGTAGTCGCCGTAGACGATGAAGTCTCCATCGATCAATCTTGTGCGAAACTAGCCCCGATTGGCTCTGATACCACTTGTTGCGGAATCGAACCTCACACAACTTCAATTAATCGACTCAATCACTCTAATCTGACCTCACCAAGTTCTCTCTCAATCGATTTGAGCTCACACACAGAATCACACGAAGAACAAGAAAGAAACGACACAGTGAGTTTGTTTACCCAGTTCGGAACAATCGGTGTGATTGAACCTACGTCTGGGGCCAGATAGATCCGGCAATCCACTATCAACGATGAAGTTTTCAGCTCAAGAGAGCAAGATACAAGATTACAGAGAGAATGAGAGAATAAAGCATAAGGAAGAAGAAGAAGCTTCGTCAACAATATATGTAAGCGACGGATCTGTATATTGCTGTAACAACCAAACCCTCTGCTTGAAACTGAGTCTTCTCTTCAACCAAACCAATTGACTAAACCAGCCAATAACCAATCCCAAACTTTAGTTAACCAAACCAGGAATTGGATCACACTCTTCACAATTTTTAAAGTCTGTTTTAATATTTAGATACAATTTTGAGAAAATTAGAAGAATATGTAGTTTTCAAGATTATTTTAAGGTGAATGAGTACATTTTTTAGTTAATTGGTTAAATAAGTATTTATTTTAATGTAAATGTTTTACCAAAAAGTATATTTAATGTTAAATACCACAATACCTTTTTTTTTTTTGGACAGAATACCACAATACCTTTGATTTCAATTTATAGTGTAATATTTTTTAAGGACTGTTTTAATATTCAGATACAATTTAGAGGAGATTAGAAGACAATGTAATTTTGAAGACTATTTCAAGCACTTTTTTATAGAAGAATTTTCTCGTCATGTTCTTTGAATTTTTTTTTTAGGCAAAATTTATTGGTCAAATATGTTTTTTAATGTAAATGTTTTAAACCTGTTTTATAGAGTACCTCTGATTTCAATTTATTTTCAAAAATTAATAAATTGTGTGGTCGGTAGAAGGCTTTTTGTGAACGGGATATAGGTTTGAATGTTTGATAGATGACAAACAATATTTATGGACCGTGGTCGAGTTGAAGTGATCAATGCAAAATTTGTATGCTTCCTATTATGTTAATTATTTGTATAATTTATTAATTATTAAAATAATAATAATGTTTTATTAATTTATAATCTTGTTTTTTTTTTTTGCTTCTTATTAATTTATAATCTATGTTACAAACTTACAATATAAAACAAACAAAAATAACCATTAAATTTTTTTTTTTTTAATTTTACAAAATATTTTCCTAAATTTTACATTGGTAAATTAGTCTCTGAAGTTTGCGTTGAGTTGACTAAGCAAAATTGGGCTTGCGATTTTTCAATGTTAATTTTTAACTTTCCGCTAAATTTTAAACAATGTTTTTCAACATCAAACCCCCCAAGTTGAAGAATGTAATGATCATTTTCCCATATAAATTGTAGACGTACTCATCTATGGTTAAAAGGTGCGCCAAATTTTTCATGAACTTAAAAGTCCCCATAACGTAAATTAAACAATTTCTATTTTGTGGTTTAGTGTACTACCTTTTGTGGATTATCAATTATGGTTAGCTTTCTTGATAAATGAGGGATGGGGCTGATTATCTTGGATTTTTTTTTTTTTTCTTTTTGTTGTTAAATCTTTCGTTGGTTTGAGTGGACCAATATCTTGGTATGGAGTGTCAATAGTGATAAATTTTGGGAACCCATATTACAAAGAAGACAACTTACTTTGCAGAGAATTTGGATGGGCTCCTTGCGCGATGGACCACCGAGCTGAGATCCCACTTATTCCTAATCAACATTTCAAGAGATCCATTATTCGATGTTCCACTATCCTTCCTTTAGGTCTTATGATTAACATAATATGCCACATATATTTACTTATTAAAGATTGTGTCAAATTTTATAGATACTGAAAATAAAAATTAGGCTATTACATCATTAGTAATAAATAATAATTATATCCTATTATGAATGGTAATTTTCATTCAACGAGCGAATCTATAATATTTGAACAACATAGCATCATAAAAATTTATAAGACAATCTTGTATATATTGCTCCGACCACAACCATTCATTGGACTCCTGTGTTTTCCTTTCGAATTTGGTAACTTTATTTGAGTATTTTTTATCGCATTTGGTAGCAAATTAATATAAATTTCTGTTTTTCCTTTTTTATAATGTCATAAGTATTTGACTGTTGACGAAAAAACAATTGATATAAAACAAGATCATGTCTCCAAATAGCTAACGCAACCTCATATACCATTATTTTCAACATCATTTTGTGATATTAATTTTTGAGTAAAAAAATGGAGAAGATATCAATGAAATTTTTATTTGTTGTCTTCTTAGTTGTTACATCTGGTAAATTTTATATTCTGTGTATACATATATATGTGTTAAATAAAAACTTCTACCTGCATATTTTTGTTTAATATAACATATTGCTTTTATTTTGTAGCTATGAATATGGTAACAATTCGATATATTGAGGCAAAACGTTCATTACATGAACAAAATCCTCAACTTATGTTGCATCTTAAAGCTTGGCCGCAGATTGTGAAACCACAAAATCATCAGATTCATCACTGCAGGAGGAAAGGATGTCGTGTGGGATGTTTTTCTATTAATGGAATTACTTTTTGTTTATGTGTATGTTAATTTTTAGTTTTATCTTGATTAATTGAATAAAAAGAATTTATTTTCACGTATAAACTTGTTTGACATTTATAACACACAATAATTATTACAGTTGCCAATTGTATGCAGAAACTCACACAAATGTAAACTCCATAGAAGAGGTTTCGAATTAAGTTTGTTAGATTTTAATCTTGAATGATCACAAATAATTAGCGTCAAGTGCATAGCAAATCAATTGTAGTACTTAAAAAATACAAATTTTATAGAGACTAAGAATTTTGCGCAACAAAACTTGTTAGGCAAGAATCAAGTAAGAACAAAACAGAAAGGTTGTTTGGGTTTTGTGTCACGAGTAAACGAAATAAGCAAATACGTTAATAAAAATTATTTTTAATACAATAAAGACTAATAATTTAATACTTTGGTCAATTACTTTTGGATCTACCAATATCACTAAAATATTGTCAAAACGAACCAAACGAAGTAGATGGAGGAGGAGCTTGTTGGTTTTGATGTTGACCATTCCGCTTTTGTAATATCCGTGCTTGTTCGGCCTGAAGATATCCACGAACATTTGGATGTACGGAATTCAAGTCACAAAATAAAATTTTGTTTTCTTCCTTTAGCTCTTTCAAATCATTATTTTTACTTAGTATCTCCAAATGTTGTTGTCTTTGTTCAGTTATCTTCTTCAATTGCTTTAAAAATTGCTTATTTCCTTCTTCTGAAGTGTTGATAATCGATGTTATTTGATCACCAATTTTTCTTTTCATTTTTGATTTTTTTACTCGAAGTGGTCGTGGAGAGGGAAATCCACCAACATTCTCATCATCATCATTCAAATTTAGTGAAGAAGAAGATAAATGTGGAGATGCTTGTGTAGGAGAATTAATGGTAGGATTATCTGATTGTAATGGTGTATAGTCAAAACCAAATGGGATAGATAAGCTTTTAGGACGAGCAAAACCATCTTGAAACTTTTCAAAGTTCTTAACAATATCCCAAACATGCTCAAATTTCCAACCTCTTTTAAAATTTGGATCTTCTCTTAACATTAATTTGGCTTGATTAAACTGCACACCATTAGAATCAAAAACACTCATTTTTTAGAATCAACAATAAATATAATCCAAAAATATTTAAAACATTCATAACAAAAAAAATAATTACTCAAACAAATAAATAAATTTATAAATTATATATTAATACTTACTATATCATCATTTGAAGCACCACTTTGACGTCTGTTTTCACATTGTTTTATGCATGCATGCAATTTTTTTGTCGCCTTCTTAATTGTTTGAACCCGAGATTGAATTGATTTTTTGGAACGTTTACTCCAAGTTGTATCTTTTCCATTCTCGTAACCTTCGACCACACGACCCCAAAAATGATCAGATGATTGATAAACACCTTGAATTGGATCTTGAGAAATTTGCATATAAATTTCACATAATAATTTGTCTTCGTCAACAGAATACCCAGAAGAACGAGACATTTGTGTTAATAAGTTGTGAAAATTTTAAAATAAATGGATTAGTTTATAACTTTTATAAATAAAATGTATTAATACTAAAATAATGAATCTCTAGAGAATATTCTTTTTTAGAGGAAAAAATAGAAGTATACATTGGAGCAAAAGTCATCGTCTATTTTAGAGTTCCTCTATTTTAGAGACAAAAATAGAAAAATGCATTGGAAATGGTCTAAATAATAACTACTATCTAAAATCTAAATTTCGACATTATTATTAAACCAATACTATTGTTTTTCTATGAGAAATAAACAATCAACAACTTGTATTCTCGGAGTTTGACTCCAAGTAGTGACACATCAATGAAATTAGCACAAACCAGAAGTCGGACAATTCATACTCATAGTATATATGCAAGAAAATCGAGTTTATACACAAACTAAGGTGTTGTGTAAATACATACACATACTAACAAATTGTTCGTTTCATACAAGGACCGTGACTTTGTTAGTCGAACCGTTAGTTTTGGTGACGCATATATATGGTTAACCACCATATCTGATTACCGTCCTATTACATGTTACAACATGCTTTACAAGATGATATCAAAAATTCTTACTTGAATTGATTGAGCATAACTAAAGTGCATTTGGAAATGGGCATTTGCTTTTGAAAAATGTATACCTAGCTATATATACCACTTAAGATCCTATTCAACTTTCAATGTGAAATATTGTATTCCTAATAATGTCGTCTTGATGGACTTGGAGCTTATTTACTCCATTATATCTAAAATGTCTAGTGCTTCGATTTCCATTTCTCGAGTTATGTTTTGTAGAGATTGAAAATATGTATGGAGCTTCCCATGGTTTACTCATTGACACCAAACCATAAGAAAAATGTTGCTTGGGACGATGTTTGTAAGCAAAAAATAGAAAGCGGGCTAGGGATCCATCGGTAAAGTGAGTCATCTTGGATCTACGCTCCACTTAATTTTGGTACAACTTACTTAAACTTTGGGAGGTTGTTGTCCATTTATTAAAAAAAAGGTTCACAAAGAAAATTTGGTCTCATTTTGGTATGACATGTGGTTAGCTCTTTGTATACTGACTGTTGTTACATTTGGTCTCATTTTGTCAGTGGAAGATCCACAATATTCGATCTCGACAATTCTACCAAATTGGTCAAAATTCTCCTTTGCACTTTTTGAATGATCTTCCGTTTGCTAGAATTGCTTATGGTATATATGATTAAAAGATTTTCAAGACAAAGGATTGATTACGTCCTTGGAGATAGAACGATTTAAACCAAATATCCATTTTTCTTTTTTGCCATTAAAATCAAACCGAAAAAAAAAAAAAAATGGTGGCTTTACTTAGAGCGTATCGATTAAGGCTAATTCTATTGCTCTTTCTTTCTATCTATCTTTCTTTTTATTAATCTATTAGTTCATTATCACATTATAACAGATAATGATTAGTATATTCTTTGATCATTAGACTTTACGGATTCATTATAACAATATTGGATCAAGAGAGCTTAGCAATCAAACTTGCACTAGAAGGAGGAGGAGGGTAATAACATGTTCCATTACCTTTGTGGTCAGCCATGCACTTGTCTTTGCATCTTTCGTCTCCTCCATTATTCTCTGTCTAAGTCTATATTTTTTTATGTTAGCCTTGCAAAAAAAAAAAAAGTGTGTGTAATTCAGTTCTAGTCTAAATTCGTTAACACTAATTAATATTTTCACGTATTTAAAGTAACATTTTTGGTTTTAATTGGTATTTATTTATTTTAAATTTTTTGAAAAAAAAGTCAACTAAAATGTATGCAAACGACGATTTCACGAGCCACGACTTCATCCAAAGGTTGATAATTCTAAATCGCATATAATTTTATGTAAGTTGAAACCTTGACCTTGTCATTTACACTTACGTAACGTTGTTTGAGAAGGTCAACTTCACCGATAATGATCGTTGACTTTTCTTTTTCCCACGTTATCAACATATAACCCAAGGAGGAAGAAGCACAACAAAGATTTATGATTTCATAAAACACCAAGAAAAATGATGGAATATTTTGGTTGGGATTATATGTTTGAAAGGTGGAAAGATATGTGGTTAAATTCGATATACGTTGGGAATCTTGAATTGAACATAAGGGACGAAGATCTCTACGATTTATTTTCCCAGACGGCTCATGTTGTTCGTGTTCATATCTGCAGAGATCCTTCGACAAGTGTTTCGTTTGGTTATGGCTACGTTTTCTTCGCCAATCATCATGATGGTAACTAAAACTTACTCTCTTTTTCTTCTTCTTCTTTTGTTATAAGTTTTGCAAAATGGATTCCATCAGAACTCCACCGTTAAGCGTGTTTGGGCAAAAGTAATACTAGGAGGATGATTTCCCGAAAAATTCTCGTGTTGCATCCTTTTTTAAAAAAAAATTACCAAAAAAACAAACATCTATACTTCTAGGTCTGTCTAGTTCGAATATTGAATTGAGAAGTAACGGGTAAAAATTAGGAATGGGTAATAAAAAATATTATCCATATTATTCGCAATAAAATACGGGATGAGAATTTTAGGAAATGGGACGGGATCGGAGAAATTAGGTAGTTAAATTCATTTCTCAAACCATCACTAATTTGGAAAAGAGTACTTTGGAATGGGTAAGGATCTAGTTCGGGACAAATAATATTTCAAAAATTTCGAGTAATTTTGAAAAAAAAAAAAGATTTTAGAATTAAATTACTCAAATTTTGAAAAATTTAGCGTGCTTCAGTATCATCTAGTCATCTAGTGGTGGTCTTGCTAGCCGGGTTATGAAATCTTTGTTTAGCATTCTTCCTCGTATGTGAGGGTCTATCACCACCTACTGGTGGTTTATTTTTGTACTCTATGTTACCTTTCCTCTGTTTGAGGTATTGATTCAGTGTTAAAAAAAAAAAAAAAAAAGCTGTGTACGTTTTTCCTTCCCTGTCCGGTCGGTGGCAGCTGAAAAAGCATTGGAGCTAAACTTCGTTACTTTTAATGGAAAGTCCATTAGAATAATGAATTACGGCAAAAATCGAAGTCTCAAAGGAGTTGGTAATATATTCATCAAGGTACTAAAACATTGGCTCTTCTTTCTTTTGTTTTGGTATCGTATTATATTGAAGCTGTTTGATATTCATAATTTGTCTCAGAATCTTGACAAATCCATCGATCACAAAGCACTCTATGATACATTTTCAAACTATGGATTCATTGTTAGAAGCAAAGTAGCTACTGATGCCACTGGTCAATCCAAAGGCTTTGGGTTAGTTCAATACGACACTCAAGAATCAGCTCACAATGCCATAAAACATATGAATGGAATGCTTCTTAACGATACGAAAGTAATCGTTGGACCTTTTCTCCAGAGAGATTCTCAAGGCGGAAAAGCGATCTTCGTCAATGTTGTTGTTAAAAAAATCCCCAAAAATATGATTGAAACAGAATTGAACACAATTTTCCAAAAGTTTGGACCGACGACGAGTTGTGAGATCAAAATAAATGATCTAGGAAAGTCCAAAAGGTTCGGCTATGTTAATTTTGTAAATCCAGATGATGCAGCCAAATCTGTCGAGGCTTTGAATGGGAAGAGGTTTGGTTACTACAAGAAGTGGTTTGTTGCGAAATCGAAAGAGAAGTATGAGATGTCATTAGTAATGAAGCGACGTTTGAAGACGGTTACAGAAAGATCTCACGGTTCGAACATCTTGTGTGTTAAAAAGCTGGATAAAAGCGTAACTGATGAAATCCTCAAAGAGTTTTCTTCTCCTTATGGAACTATAACATCATGCAAGGTTTGTATATATAGTAGGTTCGTTTTTCGAATTTTAAAATTAGATTTAAGATTTTTTTTTACATTGTTGAATGTGGATAGGTCATGAGAGACTCAAGTGGAGTGAGTAAAGGATCAGGCTTTGTTACGTTTTCGAAACCTGAGGAAGCTTGCAAAGCTGTAAGTTTGACGATACACACATGCATGCACACAGACAATGCAAAACATTACTTAAAACAGTGATAGTAATGGTTTAATGGTATTGGTTAAAGTCTTTTTGGTTACCATTTATTACTATGAAATTTTGTTCAATTCCTCATCCGCAATATATTCATTTTAATTTATTCCTCACTTTAATTTTTTTTGTTATTTTTTATTCATTTTCCTTTTCATTATTGTTCTTTTTATAATGGTTACCAATCTCGTAAAACTAATGGGTGTTCATAATTAAAAAGAAAAATACTTAATGGATAATTAGGGAATCCTGAACTCTTTCATTCCCGAACCTTCCTCTTATATGTATATCCGTTTTAGTTTGAGTCAATTGATATATAACATGCCTGATCAAAATTCACATTCTCGTATATAGAATGGATTGCAAGAAATATTTTATTTTATTATAATTTTATCATAAATTATGATAAAGTAGTTATGATACGAAAAAAAAACATAAAAATTTAGATAATACAAGGATGATTGCAGAAGCATTTCAAAGTTGCCTTCTTCTTCTTCTTCTTCTTTTTGGTTTTTAAGGTTTCCATCTTTGACATGCATTGGCCAGTTCCATCATTATATTTTTGTTTGCACGCATCAGAACAATTGCTTGTAGCACAATCTACTTCAGTCAATTCAGTATTACAATATTGTACTGGTTTACCTTCGATCTCTTTCATCATCATCCCTAAAAAACAATATTTTAAAAATTAAATATCATTTTTCAGTTTAAAGAGAAGAACATGCATAATGGTCTCAAAATATATTAGGATAATGGTAAATATAAAACAAACCTAGGAAAAGCAAAATGCATAAAAATATATAGGTTCAAAATAGATTTAGAGAATGGTAAATATAAAACAAACCTAAAATAAGGATGATGAAGACAGCAAACATGGTGCATTTAGTCATTTTTTATGATAAACTTAGTTTTCAAATATATAAAAACAATGAGAGTAGAGGTAGTGATTGAATATATATATATATATATATATATATATATAATAGATTTAGATACATGCACATATATAATGGGAGAATCCAAAACTAAAATTTAGTGAAAGCATACAATAAATTAAATGAGGTATATCATTGAATATTTTGATTATTAATTTATTAAGGAAAAAATTTAGTCTTCAAGCAAAAAAGAAATCTAATAATAGGAAAATATACATATAAGATTTCCTATTTACTTTAGAAACTTAGTCCTGAAGTAATAGGAAATCATATATGTACATTTGCCTATTTACTTGAGGACTAAGTTTTTTCCTTAATTTAATTTTTGAAGCTTTCTTGCAAAAAATCATTCTAAATAATAATTTTACATATTTTAGTATTGAATTTAATTACTTTTGAGAGAATAATAATATATATTACCGTTTCACAAAATATGTATTTCTAACTAACTAAGGAAATAAATTATTAAATATGTAAAAATATCAAACTATAAAACAGTTATGATTTTCTTATGCATTTTTGAGAAATATTTTTAAAAGAAGTTTCAAGAAGGATATATAATAGTTGCTGAAAAAAAAAAAAAAAAAAGAAGGATAGTAGTTAATAATTAAATAAAGAAACATGCCCATATATACGGAAAGAAAATATGGCATAGATTTGTTGGATATATATTTATATATAATTGAAGGATATAAAAATGTGTAAAATTCTACAAAACATAGGGTGCAATACAACGAAATCATAAAATACATATACAAAAAGAGAAAAACATAGCGTTCATTATTTAGAAAAGTTGATACAATACAGTTACGCCGTTGTACGTGTCTATAATCCTACATATATATGTGTTGCACATGCATCTAAGTAGTTTGAAATTAAAAATATATTTTTGGTAATACAGTTGGTTTAAGACGTAATAATATAGGGATAATGATAGTGACCTACCAAAATTAAAATATATAATTATCAAAAAAAAAAGAAAAAAATCAAATCTATGTTTATAATAAAACAATGAATTTAAAATATGTTTGTTCGAGTGCGTAATTAATTTGAAAGTGTATCTATAACTTTGATCCAAGAGTTTATGCTGCTATAAAATTAAAGTAAAGAGATATCGATTTAGTAGGTTTCAAAACAATGGTGAATGCAAAGAACAAAATATCCTTAACATGTTAGACACCTTAGGTTTGCAGAGAGAGCGACGCAAAGTTGGAGAAACAACAATAACAAATAATGGTGAGATAAGCAAATGATTAAGCTTTTATTAGCCTTTGATTATTCCGTTTTCTTCGACTGAGGGAATAGATTTGAGTTAGCTTATAAATTTTGCTTAAGGATTTTATGTTAGATTTCCGTTTTCATTACCTATGATTAGTTATTTTACTCAAACTAATGGTTCCATCACAGTTAGACAAAAATCATGAAACAATTGGCCTAAATGTCTTTGTAACCTATTTTCTTTTTGTTTGTGTATGTTCCATGAATTAATCTCTTGTTGGTGAGGCAAGCCATTTATATTTTGACTTGTGATATGTAGACATGTATTGGAATTCAATATCGTCGTTTAGATACTGGGTATCTCTTAGTACATCGTGTAGCTATATTAGGCAAATCTTCTAGTAATTAACATTTCCTCTGAAGATAGATTTATGCGAAAAAATCTAATATTATTCCTCAAAATTCTTGGAAACATTAGCTCGCAATTTAGTGATAAAATTTGCAAGTTGATCTTTTGTGGAGACTTATAAATTGTGGAGTCTAAATCTTTCGGATCCGCAAGGCAACTAGACGACCGGAAAGCACATTGATCAGTGATCACCTATAGATTATATGTGCCTTTTATTTCTTGGGTTAAATCATTTTCAGAGGGTTGGATTCAAAATCTATAAATTATAACAGAGACATGTGCAACATAAAACTCCACTTTGAATTTTTCTTTGAATGAAGTAGTAGTCGATGATGTATTTAATCGGATCCGGTTCTATAGGAATTTAGGGATGACCGTACAGTGCCTAGATAACTTGAGGAATATGACCACCTGGCACTTTTAGCCCTTACGATTTGGTAATGTAGACCACAGTACAATATTTGGTGTATTAAGTAGCTCTAGAGATTGAAACTACACTAGAGAGAACTAGATTATACACCTTGATAAAATTATCTAAGTATACTCACACAAAACTAAATTCAAAACTAGTAACTCTTCCCTATATGTGACCAGCTAGCACGTAAAAGACTTTTGTCAATCCTGCAAAAACAAGGACTTTGAGAACGTTGTAACATTGTTAGCTACCGTCTCTAATGTTATATTTATATTAACTTGTCGACAAGTTATCAAATAAAATAAGAAAAATAGATAAAACGCATTTATATTTCACACATTCGTTTCGAGCACCGTTGTAGTGAATTCGTAAGGTTTTGGATCGTCATCTTATAAACATCTAATGGACTTTTAATCATATAACTGTTTAGTGAAATAATTATTTTACATTATTATTAGCTGCAAGAGGTCACACGTTTTCAGAAAACTCTAGGCATATATATGTTGGTACACTAGTCAATTCTTAACAGTTAGAAGATGTGTTTTAGTAAAATATCTTCATTTAAGTTGAAAATGTGATACATGATTAAGCTTAAATACAAAGCAAACTAAACCAAAGACATTAACCAAACTAAACCATGCCTAAACCTGCTATATACACATTTTAGTAAAATATCTTCATTCAAAATACAAAGCAAACTAAACCAAAGACATTAACCAAAGAATATGGTTTACATAAAATTGTTTAATGGTAGTATCACTGGGGGATTTTTTTTTCTTGAAAAATAGAATTTGATATTCAGCTCAAAAAAAAAAAACTTAAAAACCATTTAACTCCACCCAAAAAATTTATAATAATAACATCTTACTCCAAAATTGTCCACAAAAGAATTTTTAATTTTTTTTTTTTTGTTAAAAGATCCACCCAAAGCTGTCCGACACATTTAAATTGCTTACGTAGTGAACGTATACCCAAAGACCAATAAAATTCATAAATAAATAAAATAAGAATAAGTGCAACGTTTGAAAGTCTTTCAACATATCATTATCGTCACTCCACATTACAAAGATGCCTCTGAAACTGTTAGACGACCACAGAAACAAGATACAACGTCACAAACCAAACCAATCGTAATGATGATATTGTAATTTCTGTTGGATTCGATGATGAAAATGAGATGGGTAATTACGACTTTGAGATAAAGACATGTTATAGTGATGAGAGCATTAATGAATATTTTACAAGAAAATGAGTAAATGGAATATTGTTTATTCTTGTGTAGGAACTGACAAGAAAATGACCAGAAAAGGCAGTTTTAGAATGAAAGAGTCAAAAAACAAGGAATGTTAAGACAGAAGCATTTTAGTTTATCTTTTCCATTTTCATGAAACTGTACCTTGCGATTGTGGTCCAATCTTGTTTTTCGATTATTTATTACAAATAACGTTGAACACATTAACCCATAAATTAAATTGGTAAGAAACAGTTTTATTTCAGAGGCATTTATGAGCAATTAACTGATAGTGACCTTATCACTATATATGGGGTACTATGTTGTTATTGTATTTAGAATCGAAGCACAACAAAATAAATAATTTTATCTTACTTATCTTATAACATAACGCTTTTTCCATATTATTATTTTTCTCGATTTTTTAAAATTTTATTTTTCAAAGATAAGAAATCATAACTAGTAAAATTCGGGGAAAAGATAAAAATGTATCCGCTGTGTTATTATCGATCTCATAAGATTTTGAGTTCTCTTATTGATAACATCAGTTTTTGGAAGTTTTTACATGTGTTAATCTTTCATATTATTTCTTTAACTCCATATTTATAGAGACGCCGAACCAAAATGCTAGCTAATGTGCATTGATGTGTGTATACGTAGTCAGTGTCATAATCAAATTAACGATATAGAGAATGTAACACACCCACAAAAAAAAAACACACACACACACACACACCAAATTAATGCATGTTATAAGCTCATTATGAATGAAAACAATCTGAAAAGTAATCAGATGGATAGAAAAATACGAGATCACCACGATGTTTAAAAGCTGAGCCACCAAAATCAATTAAAAAAAATTTAAAAAAAAACACTAAAACATCACTGTTGCAAAGATTTGCCACCAACAAGATATAAAAGCACTCTAGTCCACCACTAATGACTCTTTTTAAGCCAAAAAAAAAAATTGATCTAAACTCTTGTCTACTCAAATTCATCCATAGTTATATTGTGCTAGCCAATTAGCTCAAGTGGTTCGGGCCTGAGAAGTTATAACATGAGAAAATTCTATCATTTGTTTGAAGATATCGTTTGTTCTAGAATTATGAATATTCACCACGAGTCTAGTCCTCTGTTGCATTACTCCGGATGTTCCCTCTGCTTGCACCTATTCTCCCGCATAATGCATAAACTAAGACAAGCAATTAACAACATATGTGATGTTTGGTCATGTAAAGAATATATATTGTAAGCTAGCAGCCTAGCAATGACCATTCAATCTCAAGAAGCATCCAAGTTAGATGTACCAAAATGTAGTGTCAAGATAGATGTAGCAATGACAATATTCATCGTTCTTTATTTCCATGTTTTTTATTCTTTTTTGGCATGGAACTAATCTATAGGATTTACTTAATGTAATTTCTAAATTTTTGTTTTAAATGAAATATTTACATTCTATATAAAAAAAAAAAAAAAAGTGTGAGCTTTCTTGCCGCGGAGATAGTTGTGTGGTCATTAATTTTACATCATGCATATGTGAGTAAAATCCATGATACTTATGGTGCACCATAGAACGTAGTTTAGTTCTCCAAAATCCTTGATACAAAATCAATTTGCATGCATGTCAGTCAAATATTTTGCTCAAAAAAAAAAAAAAAAAAAAAAAAAAGGCATGTCAGTCAAATATATGCTGGATTAATTATTGTCATATTGTTGCCAATAATGAAAGATATCATATCATCTATATGCACCAAAATGTACACATGATTGTTGATTCGTTTGAAAATGAATAACAAAGCGTCGATAAGAAAATTAAAGAAACATGTACCCACAATTTATTTAGTTCCAAATACCAGGCTAGAGGTTCATGCTTAAGCATGTATATCATCTTCTTTAACAAGCATATATATGTGAATGGAGTGATCAACATTGATGAACTTCATTGGAGAGATGCTTTTAGAGAAAAATGTTGTTCACATAAAAATCACTATAGGAATTGGCCACAAATGATTGACAAATTGGTTCACTTTTTAAAAAAATAGCTACACAAATTGGTAAAACAAACTAAGCATTAAAAAATGTTTAACCAAAAAAAGTTCCATATGAGTATTGTAGACAAGGTGCCCGTACATTTCTCCAACGCACTAATTTAAACAATTACTTATAGAAAATTGCAAAAGAGAAAAAAAAAATTAAAATGCAAGAGGAGCTCGAGCTGTGACAAGACAAACACATGGAATATGGAATAAAGAACAAATGCGAGCGAGAGAGAGAGAGAGATAGAGATATGTTGACCGGATATTTACACACGCCCTTTTCGATACATCCAAGCAGATCAAAAGAGAATTATTCGATTAGTACCAATTTCAATTGTTAATTATTAATATTGTCACTTGTATTGCTTATTTGATTTTTATAATATAAGATGTTAAAATATCACATTTCCCGAAGAATCTAGAGCGCATTAGGCGCTGACCCTTGCTTCTTAATCCAATTTAATATTAATCTGTTTCTTTAATACAGCTAAAACAGAATTAGGCTTTTCCCTTTTCTTTAAACACTTTTCATATCAGTCTTGTTCTTAAAAAAACCAAGTTTCCTTACAAAAAGTCTTAACTTGTGCGGTCTAATAAAATTTTGAAAGAATATATAGAGCAAAGAGTTTGTCCAATCTTAAAGTCAATTGAGTTTATCAACCAAAAAGTAATAGAAATGTGGAGTAAAAAGCTAGCAATAAAAATAAAATAAAAAGAATGAGACATAATTATTGTGAGATTTTGATGTCACTGAGTGCACTATTTTAAAACTAATACCAACCGTCCAGTTAAATTAATTAGTCCAATTTGATATAGTTAAATACAAAAAAATCATTTATAAAAAACATAGAAAACCATCCAAAATTGTGATACTAATTGGATTGTATATATATATATATATATAGAATTTAAATAACCTGGTTAAAGTAATTGGACAAGGACGTTAAATTATGTACATTGATTTAGCCGATTTGATATCCGGTTAGGTTTCTAAACATTTGGTTGGTTGTGTTGTGCAAATGCTATCATTAACGCATAGCTAAAGTTTTTGCTCAAAAAAAAAAAAAAAAAAAAAAAAAAAAAAAAAAGCTAAAGTTGATATAGTCGATTACAATGAATTTTTTTGTTAAATAATTTTTGACAAAATTTCTACTATTTTCGTTTTCTTACACAATATATATTACTGTTTTTGTGTGTATTTGTGTGTAAAACACAATATATTTTACTATTTACATATATAGTAGGAAAATAGTAGAAAATGGATGATTTTTAATTTTATCAAAAACTTTTAAGATGGGAGAGTGCGTGTGAGATAAACAATAGGCATATGTAGATGTCGGAAATTGGAATTAACTATTAAGCAACAAAAAATTATAAATAAGTGGTCACGTGAGAGGGGAGGCCATGTTGGCGCCGAGGAATGTGGGGCTCGACATCTTCTTCCAAACAAAATATAAAACGTCAAACACATTAATATGGTAAATGTCATATATAAATGGTTTGAGTTAACCCATAACTCATTTAAATTATTGGGTTAATGGGTTAAATGAGTTGACCCACTTATTATTTTTTTTTATAATTTACATAATAATCACAATTAATAATTAATAACTAATCTACTACTTGACAACAAAAAAAAAAAATTAATCTACTACAATGACTATCACCATCATCATCATCATCATCATCATCATCACCATCACCATCATCATCATCACCATCATCACCATCACCATCACCATCACCATCACCATCACCATCATCATCATTATAATCATCATCATCATCAGGGGCGGAGGCACGTGGGTCAAAGGGGGGTCAGCTGACCCCAACTAAATTTTAAAAAATGTATATTATGTCTTTAAAAAAAAATAAAAAGACCCCATGCAAAAAACAAATTTGACCCCATTAACAAATTAATTTGATAATATAAAAGAAAAGCTTCTAATAGTTGTGTTTTAGTTTGATTCCATTTTTATTTAATTGGGTTCACATTTAAAATTTGACCGAATATAAATATAATTATGAATTTTCACCCATGCAAATATGAAATGGTGATATAAAAAGTTTAGTTATGAGTAAACATATAGTAGTATATTTATAGATATTTTTTTATTTTAGTCATTTATATATTATATGTTTTTAGTAAAAAAATTTTGACCCCATTAACAAAAGTTTCTAGCTCCGCCACTGATCATCATCATCATCATCATACATCATCACGATCTATTCATCACCATCCATCAACAAATACGTTTTTAGCGGGAAAATTTGTGAAACCGTATTTTTTGGCGAAAAATTTGTGAAACCGTAGTTTTTGGCGAAAAATTTGTGAAACCGTATTTTTGGCGGGAAAATTTGTGAAACCGTATTTTCGGCGGGAAAATTTGTGAAACCGTATTTTTGGCGGAAAAATTTGTGAAACCGTATTTTTGGCGGGAAAATTTGTGAAAAGTATTTTTTGGCGGGAAAATTTGTGAAAACGCGTTTTTGGCGGGAAAATTTGTGAAAACGTATTTTTTGGCGGGAAAATTTGTGAAAACGCATTTTTGGCGGGAAAATTTGTGAAGCCGCGTTTTTTGGCGGGAAAATTGGTGAAACAGTATTTTTGGCGGGAAAATTTGTGAAACCGCGTTTTTAGCGGGAAACTTTTGTGAAAACGCATTTTTGGCGGGAAAAATTTGTGAAACCACGTTTTTGGCGGGAAAATTTTGTGAAAACGTGTTTTTGGCGGGGAAAAATTTGTGAAAACGTATTTTTGGCCGGAAAATTTGTGAAACCGTATTTTTTGGCGGGAAAATTATGATATGATGATGATGATGATATAATAATGATGATAATATGAAAATAATGATGATGATGATAATTATATAATAATAATAGTGATATAATATATTATACTTGATGAGTTAATAGTTAACTCATAAACCATTACAACCCAACCCATATGACCCATCAACCCATTGAACCATTAACTCATTTGAACCATGAACTCATTATGACCCATTTATTAAAACCATTAAACTAATGAGTTGGTTTGGTTTGAGTTGACCCATAAAGTTTGACCCATTTTGACACCCCTCTATATAGCTTATAGATGTAACAATACAATTTACTACTAGTACAATATTTAAGACAATTATGAAACAAAAAACAAATGAGGAGGGAATATTGGGGCTCTCATGCAGCTTCTACGTGCCACGACAAAATGCTACCCGTTGAATAGATTGCCTTCCTCTGTCTTTCTCTCTATATCACCATTTTGTAATTAATGATTTCACTATTTAAACTTACTACTATATGCATTATATTGTTGTTTAATTTACTATTGTTGCTGTTAGAATGTGTTTTTACCTTATGTAGAAACCCTTTTTTTTTTTTTTTGGTAAAATAGAAACCCATATTTGTTTCTTTTAGGTTTACTTTAGAATTTGTTTTTATGAAGAAACAAATTCTCTTTGTGAAAAAAAAAAACCCACTTATATAGTTTTCTCTTGGGTTTAAATTTTGAGTATCGTGAATTGTTGATTCAAAGCAGGATTCTCTGAATTTATTGAAGTTATTTTGTACTAGTTTTTGTGAAAACTTGTTTGTGAGTGGTTGTGCTTTTGGAGGAACAAACATGTCTTTATTTGTCAACAATTGAGGGATAACTCTAGATGTAGCTTTAGAAGACCAAATTCTCGGAATATGCTGATGATGAAGGATTTTTGGGGTCTCAAATGCGAGTCCACAACAATTAATATGCAGTGATAATGTGATATCATGCAAAACCAACATGGTTATAGGACTAGTAATGCGGAAATTTAACATGGTGAAAGTTAATTTAAGGTTGTCTGATATGAAGAGTCCATATAATCTTTGTGCTTATATGAAAAGTCCATATAATCTTTGGTGAATGGTGTATTTTTCTACCTTTTAATTATTCGGATGTGTATACATATAGTCTCTAAAAGTGAGAAATACTAAACCTTATTAATAAAAAAAAAAAATTTTCTTTGTTTTATAAATTTATCTAATTTCAACCAGATTTTTAAAATTTATCTATATTTTATATATCAATAAAATTAATAAACTAATTGGAGTAGTTTATTTCTTACGTCAAATAATGTACTAGTATACAAAAAAAAAATATCTTAAAATAATTGTTTTTAATAAGTAGTTAATTGTGAAGTGTGTGGGAAACAGAGGAAAGTGGCGATTGAATAGAAATGGGAGGAGGAAGAAGAGCATGTGGGTCTGTGCCAGCCAATCTAACACTTCTTCCAGTCTTAATTACTCTCTTAACTACGAATAACAACTCTTCTTTTTTTATTCTCCTTTTGGTATTAATCTCATTTTCTTAATCCTTTTGTAATCACAATGTATAAATTTTATTCCCACAATTATTATTATCAAGTCTTAATCAACCGAATAATATTCGATGGGTCGAAGCACGTGTACAGGTTGGTCCATATTTGTTACGTACGTGCGCCCAGCTATAATACAGACGCTGCTGAATCTTTTATTTTTATTTCTATTTCATGACAAGATAATTAGTTTCTGTGTTTTTTTAATTATAATATATTATTATTCTATCCTTGAATTTTTGGCCATTTGGTATCCAACATAAATTAGTTCTCAGATGTTAGGTTAATTGGTTGATTCTACCATAGTGGGAAAAATCACTATTTCCATAAAGTATATGCATGATGAAACTTTTTTTTTTTTGGTTAAAAGAATAATATGAGAAACTTACATATACAAATATTTGTAATCTCTTATACGACGTCTACAACTATGATGACAATAAATTTTATATGCTTGAAACAAAGATGAATGATTCAAAGTATATATATATATATATATATATGTTGTGAAGAATAAGATCGAGAATATTTCACTAATGAGATATGATATATTGTAAAAGGAAGAATAGTTTATACTTAAATTTTCAATGTAGAAAAAGACAATGAATATAATTTGTAGAAAAGGGAAAAAATTTTGTAGGTGGGAGATTGGAAGCTAATCTACACTACTTTGTGGAGTATGTTTAATGTAAATTCAGCTGGGATAAAAAGATTGTGCATCTAACGAGATCCCTAGACCAGTAGAACGATGACTACTAGAATGATAAATGCTAAACAAAATTTTGGAGTTTTATGAATGTAAAATGTTTTTCTATAAGTGATGAAGGGTCCGTGGGGTTTTGCAAAAGCGATGTATGAGCTCGATGACGTACGTGGGAATGATACAAATCTTTCTAAAAAATGGAATATTTGCATTCTCCAATACATGTTTTTATTTTATGATAAAAATGCGATAAGAAACAAAATAAAATATAAAAAAGGACATTTGACTATATTACACACCACATGGGTACACATTTAATATTAGTGCATGGTTCTCTCCATGGAAAAATCTTGATTTGTATGATTAATTTGATTTAGTTAGTTGATATATTCCGTATATTTGTATCTCCTTGCAATGTTTAAAATATATAACACTTGGAGTTATGATACACATTCATTAATGCATCTTATTCATGTAATCATGTATGATCTAACCCGTCGTCGAAATCTCGATTGAACATAATACATTAATAATCTATGAAATAATTAAATAAATGACAGCTCATGATTATTATCTTAAACCTTTTAGACAGATAGAAGATGTGAACTTTTCTTGAGTCATAAGAATACTATATATGCATTATATAGAATACCTACTTTTTATATGTTATTGATTCGAATCATCTTAGAACATGTTACATATATACTCATAGTCAACAGTAACCAGTGTCACATGGCTACTAATCCTAGCCTTTCAATTTTGATTTTCGTTTTTTTTATAAGTATTTATTTAGTTGTTATAATGCAAAAATAAATCATAGTCCACTTCAAATGACGTTTCATCCTCAAATTTCAAAAATAAAAAAAAAATCTAATATAATAAGAAAGAATCATTTATGCAATAAGTATAATATTTTCTTGTTTTCAATAGCAAAGCAAAGAGCAGCAAGAGCCTTGAGAGTTACAGAAATTTTACCTAAAAAGGAGTCTTGAGAGTGTCAACAAAGAAGAGAGAAACAAACAAACAAAAGGATGCAGATAGAAAATTAATTAATTAAATAATTGAAACAAGAGAAAATTTAAATGTGTCCCCATCAATCAATAACAAAGCAAATTATCTTTCCAAATATTCCATCGTATGTTACCACTTCGGCTTTTTCGATGCCAAACCATTAATCTCGCGCCTTGAGACACGTAAATATGTATATGTATATACTATATACTATAATAGTACTACACTATGAATTTTATTGTTTTATTTTTATCTGAATATTTTCAAATGTAGTGAATAGTAATAGTATCAATCGTACAATACCCAAAGTTAAAATAAACGGATGATTACTTTTCATTTTTTGGAGTGAACTTTGTACTAATTAATCATACAAAAACAAATATTCTTATGTTTTAGTATTGAATGAATGTTAATTTAAGAGTATATTTTGTTTTTCAATCATATGGTTATATATAAATATCAATATGAAATTTTAGGTATATAAGAATGCTTCATTTTTTAGAAACAAAACATGACAATGTTTATGTAAACCAGAATATTGGGGGAAAAAAAACCAAAAATTATTTTCGGTCGTACGATTCTTCTTTTACTGGCCAAGAACAAAGAGACATCACATGAAAAATAAATAAATATAAAAGTAAATATATAGAATGCAATTAATTCTATTTGAGTAATTAGTTGTGTCTCTCTCAATTCAATTCTCAGAAGATAAACCAAATTTTCCTTTTGGAGCGACTTTGTGGTTCAAACAAGAATCCTCTCATGACAAAACCGCAGTTGCTTTCTCAGTCAACTTTTCAAATCTGAAGGTTTTGCAGTAAAATATTAAATACAAACTCTGTTGTATTCTCTATCAAACCCTAAGGAGGCAGACCTTTTAAAAGCCTATTGCATTGGAAATTTAAAGTGTTTTATTTTTTATTTATTAAAAATAGTAAACATGCAAATCATAGGGTACTCATTATCTAATTATCACAACCAGTCTTTCTCTCTGTTTGTTTTTCACCTTTTTAACCACTAATCAAATTTTACCTTGTCATAAAGTCTTCCAACTTTTTTTACTCTTTTTTGTTTCTTATATTTTTAATTTTTGGGAGTAAGAAAATCAATTATTATTAATTGTTTTTCTCTCAAGTGCACTTCATTTCACTTTTTGGGTACAGCAGCACCACAATACCATCTATTCCAACTATAAGCACTCTCTCACTATTTTTCTTTTTAGTTATTTATTATGCTGTGTTAGTATTTGATGAGAGTTGAGAATTCGAATCCCTACTAATCGAGTTGGAAACAACGAAAGTTAAATTCAATTTTCAAGGATTTTCATGAATTAAAAAAAACGATAAAGAAGACACAAATGTGTTCAAGTTTATGATGGTATGAAACATTCCTACATTGCAACCAGATTTATCGTTATATGCACTATAAACTTAGATTACACATGTTCTGATCAAGAACAATGAAGCTTTAGTTTGTTATAACAAAGAAAAAGATCAATTACTTCTTATTTAATATCCAACACAAAACTTTGTAAAATCTGCAAAATTAATATACTTATTGGTTAATATCCAAACATAACCTCAAAAGAGATATATCAACTCTTCCAAAGAAGTATGGAAACAAAAAATTTGACAATAAACTTTAAGTTATAACACTCACTCTTATTACATTTTTACACATAATGTTTTTCTACGTGGGGACTAACATTTGGTAATAATACTCGCTACGATAAGAGTGTAATAAGAGTTTTTATAATAAATTATGTAGTCAACATAGTGTACAAAAATGTTTTGTAGATAGTAAAACAGACATTTAATAGATATAATAGAAAGGACAATAGAATTTGTGTAATGAGATAAGGACAAGGATTGATAAATACCCAATTTTCCATTTTCTTTTTATATCCCTCAGTAAAAGTGTTGTTTCTGCAGCTCTCTCACTCTCTCTCCTTTTCTCTCTCTCCACACATTCTTGATCTCCACTATTTAAATACAATAGGATTATAAAGAAAGTAGTGAGATGATGATGTTAGAGTCAAGAAACAGTATGAAAGGCTCAAACTCACTCCCAGATCTGTCTCTTCAGATTAGCCTTCCTAACTCTCACACCGGAAAATCTTTTCACGGTGGTGACCGGAGCTCAACAAGCAGTGACTCCGGAAGTAGCCTCAGTGAGCTAAGCCATGAGAACAACTTCTTCAACAAACCTCTCTTGAGCTTAGGCTTTGAACATCATCATCATCATCAAAGGCACTCAAACATGTTCCAACCTCAAATCTACGGTCGAGATTTCAAGAGAAGTTCATCATCAATGGTTGGTATTAAACGAAGTATTCGAGCTCCAAGAATGAGATGGACTTCTACTCTCCATGCTCACTTCGTCCATGCTGTTCAACTTCTTGGCGGCCATGAAAGTATGTATTATCCTCTCACATTTTCATTTCTTTAAAGAAAGACATAACCAATCAAGATTTATGTCTTTAGTAACGTTTTTGAAGCCAAAATATTAAGATTTGTCGTGTCTTGGTTGGTCTCAGGAGCAACGCCTAAATCAGTATTGGAGCTGATGAATGTGAAGGATCTAACCCTAGCTCATGTCAAGAGTCATTTACAGGTTTTTTATTTTTTCTTATATTTTCTTTAAATATTAATGGAATCTCATAGGAATGCAACATGTACATATGTATATAGGTATATGTAAATATTTATAAATTTTTTATCTCTATTTGCGCCACTAGCTAACACATGATTGCATATTTGAAACAAAACAAGCCAAACATTTTTTTTCTTCTTTGTTTTGATTTATTAAGAATGTGTGTTTATTGATGCAGATGTATAGAACAGTGAAATGCACTGATAAAGTATCATCAGGTACTCATTCATTCAAACCTGTTTCACTGATTTTTGTATTAATGTAAAAATGATTCCATTTTTTATTTTGTGTAAAAATTTGTCTTTTTTTATTCTTGGGAATAAACAGGAGAAGGAAAGGTAGAGAAAGAGGCAGAGCAGAAGATAGAGGACAATAATAATAATGAAGAAGCTGATGAAGGAACTGACACAAATTCGCCAAACTCATCATCTATGCAAAAGACTCATCAAAGGTTACTTTTTTAATTATTTATTTTATTTTGTAATAAAAAACTTTGCATTTAATCTCTTTTTGCCTTAGTTCTGTGTGAATTTTGATGAATGTGACCTTCTCTTAGGGCTTATGTGAATGTACTTTTCCAATTTTCATTAATTCCGTTAAGGTCCTTTTTTGTTTAAAACAGAAAAGATTTAAGTTTTCTTGATGAATTTGTATATGTACATTAATTGGTGATGGTTAAGTAGGTCCAAACATTTTTGAATATGAATGGTATAACTAGTAACAAGAAGGGCTTATAAGGTCCAATAATATGAGTCATAAATAGAATTCTCAAATGTGTTTTATTTTTTTAAAATTTGACAGAGCTTCTTGGTCCTCCACAAAGGGAGTATCTATGAGCATATCTACACAAGCAGAGACTCACTTGGGAACAACTCATCACAGTAAGGTACATTCTTTCTCCCTTATCTCTTATTGATTGTGTGGTGACTAACCACAATGGTCACAATGTTATTATAGATGTACACATTTTCACATATATATGATTAGTATAGCCTTATGTTCCTAAAATGTGAGATCTTTTGAAAAATAGGAACACAAGGAGAAAGAAGCAACAAACGTTCATCTCAATTTGGAATTCACATTGGGGCGGCCAAGTTGGGGGATGGACTATGCAGAACCCTCCAACGATCTAACACTTCTCAAGTGCTAATTTCTTTAACTTGGAGAACTACAAGAAATAAGTCAGTTTAGATTACCAGTTTTAACATAATTTAATTTTGTTTGATCATATGAACTTTGGAAGAATCATTATCATCATCATATATGAACTTCTTCCAAGAATGTTCTATGAGTTTTTGTTTTGGATGTATAAACAAGAGAATCAGATTAAGTAAAAGCCTAAGTATTGTTGTAGTGGATAAGAAGAGAGTACAAGTTCAAGTAAAAGATAATATTTTGTTGCAATCTTCAAAAAAAATTACATCTCATCACTCTTCCATTATCACACTTTATTATAAATTGGAAAAGATTCTCTGGTAACTAAAAAGTTTCTGCTGCCTCTTTCCTCTTTTGGTATGCTCCACTGCTCCCACTTTGGTATATATGAAGAGTTTTTTTTTTGTAATATGGTCAATTGTGTTTTTTACTTATTCCATAAACGTAAAATTTATAGTTTATATATTGAATAATGGGATATATAAAAATTAATTGCAAGATGTGTGGTAAAAAATGATATCATGCTCATGGAATGCATTTTTTTAAAAAAAATATGAAAATGCATATTTTTATTATATAAAATAAGATATGATCTTTTGACCAAAAAAAAAAATAAAATAAAAAAGATATGATCTTTGATCTTGATCGTTAGCTTTGTTACGTAAGGCCAATAGCGACCTTGACTTCCTTGATCAGAACTTTGGGTTTCGTTCCTCATGGACCATTGTGCTCATCTAAATTAATCATAATGATTAAAATAGTTAAAAGGGTGAAATTAAATATCTAGTGGAGAGAGCATAAACTTATTTTGTTTTGTAATATCTTGAAATTTGAGTTTTGAAGTTTCTAGTTTTCCTTAAAACTGTCTTCCTTTTGGAACGAAAATCTAGAAGATAATATTTATGGGTTAGAGGAAACAAAAAGTAAAACATACCACATTATAGCAAACACTAAATAACCCAAACCAAATTGGACATGTGAAATTAAAAACACCAAAATTACATCACCTAATTAAAAATGTAAACATTGACATCAATTCAGTTTTGATGAATTTATTTCATCTAGATCTGATAATGAACAAGTTGGGCTAATATATATTGATATTCACTCTCCTGTAATATTTGTCATATAAAGACGTTCAAATTTTCATTCATCCCAGTTTCTATGAATAAGTTCGAAACTTGGTTTATGCTTTTCGGAAACGTTTTCTTTGTGCCAAAATATTATTTTATGTACATTAATAAACATATGTTAATTAGTGATTACGAGAGCTTTTTGCTAAAGCATCTGCATCTCGATTCTTCTCTCTAGGTACAAACGAAAACGAAATTGCAAGAAAAGTTTTGGATAGAGATAGGATATCAAATTGAATTCCATGGAGCTCCTTCAAAGGTATCTCCGAGTTGATGGTTTCGATCAATTGCTTTGAATCTGAAGCGATAGAAATTTTGGTGAAATGGTTCTCCGAGGCTGCGAGAAGAGCGAGATAGAGAGCCATAGCCTCTGCCTGGAGTGGTGATCTGACATGGGAGAGCCTTGCATGTCCTTCTCGCCGGAGATTTTCCCTGCGATTTGTGAAGATCCAGCCGGCTCCACCCGATCGAGTACTTTCATCCCAAGATGCATCTGTGTGACAAATGATCACCTCCGGATCAAGAGTTTGTCTGATTAGAGGGCATAAGTTCCGAGATCGTTCTTCTTTAGCCTCAGATGTTTGGGCTAATTGCCATTCTCGAGCCAGCGAAAGGGCTTGCGATAGGGTTTCCTGAGGGGATTCATGGCGTTGGTTGAAGATTAGCTGGTTACGGGCAATCCAGATTCGCCATAGGATCCAAGGCATCATTGGTCCGTTTCCAACTCCACTCGGAGGTAGACACATTAGTAGCTTTGACGCTTCTATGCCTTTCCTCAAGTTGGAGATTTGGGTCAGGTCGAGGCTGGTTTTGAGGGGAGCTGCATCCCAAATCTGTGTTGCATACCTGCAATGGAAGAACAGATGTAGAGCCGTTTCAAATTCTCCACAGAAGGGGCAGGTTGCATCGGTCTGAATTTGCCTTGATCTGAGGTTTTCTCCGACAGGTATGGCTCCTTTGAGTATTTTCCACATAAAGAACTTTTGCTTTGGAGCACATTTGATATTCCAGATCTCAGACCTCCATTGGAAATCTTGATGTGGCGCAGATTGGTTTTGCTCTTTCTCCAGCTGATTGAGGCACTCATAGTACCCTGTTTTAGCAGAGTATATTCCTGATTTGGTTGGCAGCCAGGCATATGCATCTGCAGCACCCATTTTGCTCGGTTTTATCTCCAGAACTTTGTCGAGCAGGTCTGGGAAGGTTCTTTGAATTTTTTGTGGGTTCCAATAAAAAGTTCCCGGGTGAAATAGAGAGTCCACTGTAACATGTTGAGTGTTCTCTGTTGCAGGTCCCATTGGGGTCAAAGGGTTATCCAAGCTGAGCCAGGGGTCATTCCACAATGAAGTAGTGGAGCCGTTTCCAATCACTTTCCCTAGTTTAGACTTAAGTAGGTCTTTTCCGATGCAAATCCCTCTCCAGCCATGGGAGCAAGATGAGGGAGGGGAGCTGTCTAGGAAAGGGGTTTTGTGGCAGTATTTTCCCAGGAGGATTTTGGCCAGGAGACATGTTGGTTTTGTGAGAATTCTCCAACTTATCTTGGCTAGGAGGGCGTCATTAAAGCACTGTAAGTCCCTGAATCCTAGTCCTCCTTCTCTCTTAGACTTTGTGAGTTTATTCCATGCAACCCAGCACATTTTCTGCTTCTCCATGCTAGAGCTCCACCAGAATCTTGTCAGAGTGGATTGGATGCGTTTGTAGAGTGAATTTGGCAGTTTAAAGCATGACATGGAATAGGATGGCATAGCCGCAAGAACTGATTTCAACATGACCATCTTGCCTGCTGAAGATAGAAACTTTGATGACCAACTGCAAGCTCTTTGTCTGATTCTATCCACTATAGAAGTGAAGAGATCCTTCTTTTTGCGTCCAAACAGTTCAGGGAGTCCTAGGTATTTGCCTTGGCCTCCTTCTTTCTGGATTCCGAGTTGGTCTTTAACTCTATCTCTGTCTCCCTTTGTAGTTTTAGCTGAGAAAGTTATGGCTGACTTTTGGGAGTTAAATTTGTTGACCAGATGCTGCCTCATACTTCTGCAAGATTTCCACCAAGGCTGCACAGTTTTGAGGGTCAGATTTGCAGAAGAACATGGTGTCATCTGCAAAGAGTAAGTGGTTCAGTCTCGGGCTTTTCCTTCCAACTTTAATGCCTATGAGTCTGTTCTCCTTTTGAGCATTTCTGCACAGCCCTGATAGTACTTCTCCATAGAGAATGAAGAGGTATGGTGAGAGGGGGTCGCCCTGCCTTATTCCACGCTGAGGAATGACTGTGCCCTGCGCTGAACCATTTAGGAGGTAAGAATATGTAACTGTAGTTACACACTGCATTATCCAGTTGATCCACTTATGGTGAAATCCCATCCTTTCCATAACTGTTTTAAGAAAATCCCATTCTACTCTATCGTAAGCTTTACTCATATCTGTCTTGACAGCCATATAACATCTTTTCTTTGCTTTTGAGTTGTTGAGGTAATGGAGGAACTCATGTGTAATCAACACATTGTCTGCTATAGCTCGCTGAGGGACAAATGCGGATTGGTTGTCAGCCACAATGTTATCCAGGATGGGTTGAAGCCTCTTGGTAAGCAGTTTGGCAATAATTTTGTAGTGGACCGAGCACAGGGCTATGGGCCTATAGTCTGTCATCTTCTTAGGGCTTGTGATATTAGGTATGAGCCTGATATGAGTAGCATTGATGTTGTTTGGCAGGATCCCTGAAGAGAAGAATTCCTGGATCTCTCCAATAACCTGAGGTCCTACTGTATCCCAGTTTGTTTGGAAGAAACTTGCAGAGAAACCATCCGGCCCTGGTGCTTTATCTGCATAAATGGAGAAACAAGCTTTTTTGATTTCTAATGGTGAGGGCAACACGATCAGCTTGTTGTTTATCTCTTCAGTGATGCAAGGGGAGATAACATCTTGTACTATGGAGGTTCGTTCTCCTTCCTGAGAGGTAGATAATTTCTGGTAATAATCTGAGATGACTTTAAGAATATCTCTTTCTTCATAGTAAGCTTGGCCTCCTTCATCCTCTAGAACTGAGAATTTGTTTATTGCCTTTCTGCCTTTAGTGATTGCATGGAAGAAGCTAGTGTTTTTATCACCTAAAGTCAGCCAGAGGAGTCTGCTTCTCTGTTTCCAGTATTCTTCTTCTGCCTTATATGCTGCTTTCAGCTCTTCATTGATGGAGGCAATTTCAGTAGAGGTGGAGTTTTGGTCAGTCATGGCAAGTTCCAGCTTTTCTCTTGCCTCCAGGATTCTTTTTTGGCTATTCTGATGATTCTTTTTGCTCCAGGCTATAATTTCTCTCCTGCATCTGCTCAGTTTGGTTTCCATTGATTCCTTAACATTGCCTCTCCAATGTTTTTTTATAAGAGATGTGACCTCCTTGTTGTGCCTTAGCCTTCTATCATATCTGAACAATCCCCTTTTCTTTTTGTTTTGAAGGTCAAAGTAAGTGATTAGTGGTCTGTGATCTGAGCCCTCATATCTGAGGTATTCACATCTGCCGGAAGGGTAGGCTTCAGCCCAGGAACTGTTTGACATAGCTCTGTCTAGCCTGCATTGCACTTGATGATCATATCTTTGTCCTCTCCAGGAGAGAAAGTTACCTGAGTGCCTTAGGTCATACAAGTCACACTCAGACATAAATGTCCTGAGGTCAATGAAGGAACCTTCAGGTCTGTTTGGTCCTCCCACTTTCTCTGTTGAATCGATTATATCGTTGAAATCGCCTGTTAGGATCCATGGGGCTTCTCTATCCTTCCCAAAAGCTGTCAATTTATTCCAGATTTCCTTTCTTTTTGATTTGTCAGGCTCTCCATAGATGAAGGTCGCATAAAAGGCTCTTCCTTCTGCTCTTATGTAAGTGTCAATGAAGTTTTGTGAGGAAGAAAGCACTTCCAGCTCTATATTGTGATTCCAGCAAAGAGCTAGTCCTCCTCCCCCCCCCCCCCCCCCCCCGACCATGAGGTGATACTAGCTTGTTTGAAGAGTAGTTGGCCCATTGAAGCTCTGTGAGAACAAAGTCATCAGGATTCTTTGTCTCCATGAGGAATAGGATGTCTGGTGAGATGTTTTTGTGCAGGTCTTTCAGTCTCTGGACTGTTTCGGGAGTCCCCAACCCACAACAGTTCCAGCTCACAATCTTTAAAGAAGAGGATTTGGTGGATTCTGAACCTCCACCCCTCCCCTTTGCAGAGTAAGGGATCCGGTGAGCCATTGCTTTTTACACAATGGTAGAGAAGGGGTTTACAGCTTGGGTTACATCCGGGTGCTTGAGCATGAGGAGATTAAAGGGTGCTTTGTCTCAGATGGTTTAGCAGAGGTTTTCAAGGGTTTCTAGATTCTTCACGAAAGAATGATAGGGTTTACAAAGGGTTTACACAAGGTTCACAGAGGGTTTAGAACAGTCGAGTAGAGAGAACCTTGAAACTTACAGATGGTTTTGGTGAGGGTCTGCTCCAAAAGGTTAGCTCCGGTGGCCGGAAGCAACATCTTTCCAGAACTGTTTTTGAGTAGCTTGGTGGGGTTTAGAAGAGTAGAGGGGTGTCCACTCAACCGGAAAAATGTGGTGAGGGGCGTCTCCTACGCCGGGCTCACAGAGGAGCACCCCCGCCGGGCCAAGACCTTGCCGGAAAGGAGGGGACAAGCCAAAGTTTACTAAAAAAAGGAAGTGAAAAGTGGTTGAGATCTGTTTTTTCAAAAAACTTTTGCTTCTTTGGGTGTCTTGGGACTCGGGCCTGAGAGAAAATCCTATGTATGTAGAATTAAAAAAAAAAACATATGTTAAGTAGGTTATATCGTGAATTCGTGATCTCTGCATAATCAAAGTCACTTTCTTGGTAAAACAATCATCGTATATTGGGCTTTTCGGGTATACGAGTATTTAGTACCGAACCACATCAAAATGAAATTTCTTTGGATTAAATTTACATATACCATGCTAAGCATCAAATTGATTAAACTACTAATTGTTGATACATGGATGCATCTTCGAAATCTTTTACTTCATCACATATTTTTTTAAAATCAAACTTCATTGGCATTGAAATATACTTACTTTTAGTATATCCCAAATTTCTTTAATAATTTGGCATATTTTGGTTGACACAAATGTTAATTACAATAAACTGTATACTATTTGTGTTATTTCTATTCATTTGCAATGTATACACTATTAGAGATCTACACAATTTAAGCAACTAATACAAGGTATCAAGGTATCAAATCTACAATTGATAAGCGTATCAACAAGTTATGAGGACCTATCATCACAACACCTTCCCCTTATTTTGACGCATGCAAGTTCTAAATGCCCAACTTAAATTGCAAGTATTCATGATTTTGCAGACCAAGTGCCTTAGTTAGAAATAGAATTAACCATGGGACTTCGGTTTGTCCGATTACTTTGGTTCGGTTAGTTCGGTTTTTTGGTTTTTTTTTTTTGTTTTGAAAATGTTGTCTAACTGAAATAAATTTCGGTTCGATTAGTTTGGTTCCTCTGTTATTTCGGTTTTTAATTTCAAAACCCGAAATTAACCGAAATTTTATTTTTTGGAAAAAAAATATACGATTTTTTGCAACTTTTCTTTGTTATTTTTGGGTAACTTCGGATAGTTTGGTTTTAACAGAGGGCAAGCTTCCCAATCCTAATGGAAATAACATGAACAACTGTAACACATTAAAGACTCATAATCATGAGACATATTTAGCTGACCAACCAACCACATGTATTGCTCCAGGTTGTCAAACATAGTACCAATATTATTACCAACTATAATTGATGGTTATGCAAAGTATACCAACAAAACCAAAACCCAAGAGTGATGTATGACCAAAACATCAATCTAGAAGAATGATTAGAGACACACATAGAACAAAGAAGAAGACAATCAAATAGATTTTCACTTTTCTATTCTCTTGGAAGGCCTTCGGCCTATAAATCCCATTTTTTCTATATAATAATATTCGAATACATATTGCATTTTTCACTCAAAAGACAGACAAAGAGACACTCTAATTCACCCATCAACTGGGCTAAGGCAAAGACCCCTAACTTACGTAACACGGATCTTTCCTCTTATAAACCCCTAGAAAAATTACACCTTCGAAAATAATAATACTCTGCTTCACTATCTACCTTGTACACACAAATCTTCTTATCTCCCTCAACCAATTGTTCCTCCTAGTTAACTTGCTACAAATCTACTCCATAAACGGCTAAACCACGGCGATCTGATTTCGCCAGACCCTGTACATTCAGCATCACCTTCTTCTGCGGTGCTGAAAAGGGTTTGATCCGAGCAGTCTAAAGAAGCCCCACATGCCATATTGTAGGACTGACATGCTGAATGGCATACTCGTAGTCTGTCGTCTCCATCGATATCACACTTTTGAATCGATATCTGGTTCAGAGAGATCATAAAGAACAAATGTCAATTATACTGAAACTATGAGGAAACTTGGGAAATTATACAAATGACAGAAGATTGCAGCTCACCCAACAGGCTAGTCTTTTCGCTGCTTCATCGCAATAGCTGTTACCGAAAATGTTAAATAACTTCCGAGCCCCGCCCGGAAACAGTCTATTGTAGTTGGGGATTACCACAACTTCCTCAAGCTGCTGAAGAATGCTAGGTTCTCTTGGAGCACAATGTTGCCCTGATAAGTCTCTCTCCAACACATCTTTGCACACCAATAAACTCGTAACTAGTTTAGAGCTGTTCTGACATGTGTAGCCAGCATAATCAGAGCAACGGAACTCGCAAACCCCATTATCACACACTCCTCCATGCAGGCTGCATTGTTCGTCGCATACAGCTGTATAGTTGAAAAGAATCTTGTCACTGGATATCGACAAATGTATTCTTGACACAATCGAAATAAATATGGATACTTACCCGTGGAACAGTCAATTCCTGTAAATCCATTTTCACATATGCAAACACCTTGAGTTGTGCATTTTCCATGTCCATTGCAATTATTAGGGCATGAACCTGCATTGTGAAAAGCATAGGAAAATAAGAGACCTTGACATGTACAACAACTTGGTGTGAAGGATACAGGACTCTTACGGTGTCTACAGTCATGGCCGTGGTAACCAAGGAGACAACGACACTTCCCATCAACACAATCTCCATTAAAGTTACAAGAATTAGGACACTGACCAAGCACAGATACTACAGATGTACTGCAGAGTTCATGGTAAGCCGGACAAATTAATTCACCTACAAACCAAAACAATAATGGTTTAAAAGATTTGGTGATAATGTGTTATTCTTCTTTCGGGAAAATAAAGAGCAATTTTTACCATTAAAACCGGGAAATCGAATTGGTCCACCAGCTTGAGGACAGAATTTCCATACTCCCTCCACAGCAACCTATATATATGGCATTGTGGATGACAACGAAAACATTACTAGTGAAGCCATGAGTAAGCATAAAAGCAGGATGCGACAAGACTGAAATAGGAGTGATGGCACTATGACTTGTGTTGTTTCTTAAAACCACAGTCCATCTATAATGGCCTATGTCCAAAAGTAAAAACTAAGATAAAATGAAATGTTAGGACAAAGAAGACGTAGAAGACATACCTCCAACAAATTATTTCTACATCTATGTTGATAACAACCATTCCCCTGTGTCATGGAACCCCGAACAAACCCAGTACGCACTAAAGATGAGGCCATACACCTATATATAAGCCAAACTCTTTCATGAGTGATATGCCATGTGAATATTTACAAACATCAATGAGAAATTTAACCAGCAATAACCTGGATTCACTCCCTCTCACTTCACCCAACATTCTGTCAGGCGCACGTGCACTGTTGATATCCGTACAAGATCCATCTGAATAGGCAACAAAATATGTACAATAGTCTGCTAAAGAAGACTGACCACCTGCAATATGTTATGTAAGAAATTCATTAGAATTTGGTATCTACTATGCTTTCCAGATATTACAACCAAGACTAAAGAAAATTACATTTATTGTATCAAATTAACATGTAGAAGCAGGAAACAACCTAAGAACATAGTATAAATATAACTGTAAGATTTAGATTCTCATATCAGCACGTTACTATTAATCAGCAGGACATACCTTTGTTAGGCTGTGGAAAGTAACGGGCCCATTGGGGCAAGTCTCCATTATAACTTAGAATTGGGCAGTAACCTTCAGCCTCTCTGTTGTATGTACAGCCAGATAGTTGGGTTGTGTTACAATGGTAAGCGCCTTTCCACATGTTACATGGAGATGTGACAAAATGAGTCCCTTGGTTCCGGCCCCAATCAAGACGGTCTGCCATGCTATAATTAGCTTTATACCAGCCACTGTCCTCTAAAAGCGCAAGAGTCATTTTGGAAACGACTGATCTGGTGTCCACTGATCCAGTCATTATCTCATTCATGAGTAGTCTCTTTTCCCAGTGGGAACCTGATGTGCCGCGTCCTCCTCCATCCTCAAGTTCTAAACCCGAGAAGTTTTGAGAAAATGCCTGTTAAGTTGAACATATGACATTCTTATGACTTCAGGACGGAATTAATCTCCAAAGATGCATTGATTTCTGAGAAGGAAGTAATTAAAAAGCATTGAAACTCACTCCATAATGATGCCGTGAATGCATGACAACCCGTGGAAGCACTACGCGTGTCACTAACCGGCCAAGCTTTTCATCCATTTGTTGCTCAGTGACCTAAATACATGAAAAGAATGGCTTATTCCAAGGTAGTTTGTATAGAAAGTTCAGTGCTCTCCTCCATATGAAGAAGGAAAGAAACACGGAAAAGAAAAAAGCTTGAGGCATGTTAATCACAGCTAATGTTTTCTCTGGATTAGGAGAACATTAGATACTCATCACATACCTCAGTCCGTCTTCTTTTCCTTTCATCTCTAAAATGCGCAAAGGCATGCGGATCAAAGCCAAGGACATGCATAACCTCATGAATGAGAGTTGCTGAAAGCAAAGTTCCAGATTCTGAAGTCAAATGGCGGGGAGCAACATTGACATGACCTGAAAAAGACCATAACTCTTAGCTTTAGTTTAAAACTCAAAGCAATGCAGGTATTTCAAAAAAATTTGTAATCAACCAAAGGAAATGGAAAATTACCAGCAATTGCACGACCCCACTGATCACGTTCACAAGCTACAGCCCATGCAAGGGTATTACCAGTAGTAGGTCTTGTGGTCACCAATAGAACTAAATCAGTATCAGCAATACCCTCTGTTCGATTTGAAAGAAACTGATTAGACCAAAATAAATGTAACAAGACAAGTTTAATGAATCAAAAACTGTCAATCACAGAGCAAAACAGTAATGCAATTACCCTCCACATATTCACGAGGAAGCTGCACACCACCATCTTGTCCACATGCTGAGTATCCACTTAAACGTAAATTCCCTTTCACAGGTTCAACAGCTAACGCTCTTCTGAACCAATCCGCAGTCTGCTCTAAAGCCTTCATTTGCAATATTCAAAAATCAGTAAATCTGCGTGACCAGCAACACTACTCACATATCAAAGACACAAAAGATCAAGTGAACCTTGCGTAGGCGACGCTTTTTGTCCTTCCCAGATATATCATCTAAAGTACAGTTATACCAGCAATCACCGGAAACTGGAGGCTTCACATTAGGATTACATGCCGGAGAAGCAGACAAAGTACTTGAAGGAGGCTCACCCAACTGAGTTCAGTAAAACAAATTAGTCCAATAACTTAAAAAATCCTTACATTTAGCTACCGAGAATACCCACCTTCACAATATCGCCAACTCTTTGGCAATCTCGATCAAGCGAGTGACCAACCGCATCATAATTTAAATAAATCCTAATAGGTTGTTTCACATCCTTCCCCTCCTCCTCCTCAGAAACACTAAGCAAAACCCTTCCTTTCACACCACTTCTAGGCTCATGATAAACCTGAGGAGTAACTGAATACACTTTCCGACCCGGTCTCTTCCTCTGTTCTATAATCTCATCATGTATACACGAATGCGTAGATACTCCATCAACTCCACTTTCCACACCTTGCAACTCTATTTGATGATGATGATGATGCCTAGCTTTTGCATCCGCACTTCCCAACCACAATAGAATCAACAAAACCTGAAAACATAATCACAGAGCTATCAAATCAAACCTGTAGCTACACAAATTCACATTGCTGATTGCTTGTCGGTTTCAATAACTTTCATAAATGAAACAATTTTGCAGAAAAGGGAAAGTTTACAATAGAAAAAAAAAAAAAAAAAAAAACAAACAAACAAACAGAGATCTGATTTTTGTCTAAGAAACTTAAACTCTAATTGTTGCTTAAGATCGAAAAAATCGAAAAATCAGCTCAAATGCCCAGAAACAAAGCAACATTTCAAAAACGAAATTCAAAAACCCTAAATTCACAAAATCAATAGCTAATGAAGAAAACTTACCCAGAAAATAGCGAATCGGAGCTGGAGATTGAGAAGAAACCTAAAACATAAGCCGCAATGAACTACAACAACCTCCATGTAAAAAAATTCCCAGAAAATAAAGCATAAACAGCTTCACTTCCATCAAATCTTCAACAACTTCTTCTCGATCCAATCAAACACACTACTCATTACAGAGATTAAGCTCAAAAAAAAAAAAAACTCAAAATGTTTCTCAAAAAAAAAAAAAAAAAAACAAATCTAAGCTCAAGTTTGAATCACTACTACTAATTCTTCTTCTTCTTCAAGCTTTGAAAATTTCAATAAAATTAAAAGAGAGAGTTAGGGTTTTTGGGTAAAGACTAATTCAAAACAGTTGATCTAGATTCCATCAAACTTTTTTTTTTTTGAAATCTCTCTCAATTTTTTTCTCAAACAAGTGACACTAAAGGATGAAAGAGAGAGAGAGTCAAATGGATTGGGTAGGAGTGGGTGGTAGGGTAGCATATAATATATAATTAATTATTTATTACTGTTTAAAGAAAAACATTTAAAGTGTATCAAATTATTTAAAATTTGTTTGTTAAAGAAATATTTTAGTATATTTTTGGTATTAAATACACATTTTACATTTGTTGTAATCTAAATGATTCACAATATAAAAACTGTTTGAGACATTCGCTGTCTTCACTCCACATCATCATCCTTATCTTTTTAAAAAATCAGTTTCTAATTCAAGCATTAATGTAAAATAACCTTTTTTAAAAAAGAGGTTTAACGTAAATAATTTGAATAAAAGTATACATAAATTTAATCTTTTTTTTTTTCAACGTAATATATTGATTAGCTTAAATAAGCCAATTTGGCGGAATGTTGTTTACATAAGTAACATAGTGCGGCATGGTACGAACATTTCGTGCCAAACGGTCCGCTTTTACATTCTCGCTTCGTGGAATAAGAGATAAAGAGAAGGATGAAAATTCTTCCCTATCGGTTGCAATATCTTCTAGGTAGACTGCGAAAGCCGGCCACTCTGTAGGGGAAGACACCATCTTCACCAGGTCAGAACAGTCAGTCAAGAACGCTACATGTAGATTGCCAGCTCCAATCATACATCTCATCGCCCACACCAAGGCCTCCATCTCCGCGTGCAAGGCAGATAGACTACGCCGTCGGTTGGTAGCTCCCATACTTTGTGTTGTGCAAAACCATCCATAACCTGCGCAGTTATCTGTCGCCTTCCAAGATCCATCCACATAACATCGATAACCGCTAAAACATATTGGCAAAGGGTTCAAGCGTGTAGGAAGACAGTTCTGTTGCACCAAAATGGGCAAGACTGTGTTCCCCTCCTCCACCTGTGCCTGCTGCCAAGCCTGAAATTCCGTATCGGCCAAGCGAACCACCGCGAGGGGATCCTCATCTATATTTTCAAAAAACTTTGCATTTCTAGCCTTCCAAATGTACCACAATATCCAGGGATAAGAATCGCTTTGGGCCTGAGGTGGTTGCCGCCAGAACAGGTAATCCATATTTGTAAACAATGATGCCGAGGGAAACGAGTGTGGTCCTGATGGTACCTGGGAGAGGGCCCATACCTGTCGAGCAGGTGGACAATCGAATAAGACGTGATTAACCGTTTCTTCGAGATGCCCACATCTAGCACAAGTTAAATCACAATTAATTCCCCGTCTGCTAAGATTAGCAGAGACCGAAATGCAACAAGTAAGAGTCTGCCACATAAAATGTTGAAGTTTTGGTGGGCACTTGAGTTTCCAGACATGTGCTTGTAGCGGGATACAGTCAGGCCCATGTACCGGGGGAGATGCCAAAGTTGGGTTCGGGAGACGAGCCGTATGATATCCTGATTTAACCGTGTATTGCCATTTTTTGTAAAGTGCCAACCAAGAGAGTCCGGAATATTGCTATAACCTAGAGGAATAGCTGAGATCAATTCAACATCTATTGGATCGAAGATAGATTCCAATCTGTTTAGATCCCATGATCTTGTAAGTTATGAGCTTAAAGGTCCATTTTTTCAAACAAAGTATTTATTTGAATCGTACATGAGTTGGTATGAGATGATTGAATATGGTTGAATCATTAAACACATAAAACAGTGTATCAGTTTAAATATAGTTTTAATGATAGTTCTAACTTTTAACTAGGAAGGGAGTATGTTAAAAAAAAAAAAAATTCTTATTACCTTTGAAGTTAAAAATAAATGGATTTAGAAAAATAAATGAAATTGAGATAACGTATTGGATTTTTTAAATAAAATATAAAGGACAAGATTTAGAAAAATATTTCAAATTAAATATATGATAAGAATTTTTTTTTTCTTTTTCTTAAATGGTTTAATATATGATAAGAATTATCATAAATTCTTCAACTTTTCAGTATTCTAATTTATTAAGATAGTAAAAGCTTATATATCTTTAACCAAAGTTACGTTGTAATTTAGATTGAAGTTAGAAAAACATTGAAATGTTTTTCTATATGAAATGTTACGAAATGTCTTATGTTTGTTTAGTCAAGATGAATATACAAGTTTTTTTATAACTCCATATATATATATATACATATATATATATTAATTTCTTACAATATATTATGTTATTTACCGAAATATACAATTTAAAACAGAAAATTATTAAACAAGTGAATATATCTTTACATTATAGATTGGAGTGGAATTACATATGCAAAAGAGTTATTATTTCGTGATCTTATACATAAAAATGTCAGAAAACATAAATGTCTTTAGTGTTGTTCACGATGTTTATTTTTATATAATTACTAAGTCTTTTATAATTATTCATTTTTAAACATAATTAATCTGTTAACTGAAAATAGAGAAGTTTTTAAAGGTTTTATTTAAGAAAATTAAAATATCATAATTGTTAGTAGAAAATAACAACATGGTACAAGAAAAATTGTTAGCATAAAGTTTCATATAGTATCTCTCAACACATTTTGATTTAATGTCTTTGACAATATAACGCTTTAAATGATGACATATAATCAAGGTATCTATGGCAGTAAATATATATGTATTTGTAAATCCAAATTTTTGTTTTTCTAAATTTTTTAAAAATATTTTGGTGATGAAACGTATGCAAAAAATAATTTACAATTATTTTGAAGCTTTCACTCTTAATGATCTGATTCAACGCTGGTTCAATGGAAGAGGCCGTAAATAATCTCATCTTTTACCACTCAACACTCTGTTTTTTTTTTTTTTTTTCAATCTCTGTGACTTTCAAACTCTCTCATTTTTGAAAATAAATTTTTTAATTGATAAATTTCACATGAATTTTAATTTTTTAATTTACCACTCAATTTTAATAAACTTTTTTATATAATAATGATTATGATTATGTAATTTCTTAACACAAAATGTCAAGAAAAATACGTGTAAATAGTTACTAAAAATGACTGCATGTATATATGGGATGCAACAAGGTGGTTGCTTTCTTGAGTTTTTTGGACAAGATTGTCATAATGTCCTCCAGCTATTTACGTGTTCGAAATCACAAACGAATTCGCACAATAATTTATAGTTGGTAGATTAAAGTTCCACCAACTTAGCCTTTCGTCTATCAGTGGATATCGACGTCCCACTTTTCTTTTTGTTTAATATTTTACAAATCCTCACAAAAATTGCAGGTGTATAGATCAACTATATTTTTTTTTTTTGGAAAATTAATAATTTTAAGGAAATGCATTGATTAATGATAGTTAGATTTGAAGCTGAGATACATGTTATTGGTGAATGATTTATTTATCTGTTAACTAATGAAAATGGCAATTTCAAAAAAAAAATAATGAATGAAATAATATTTTTAGAAAATAATAAGGTGATCTCAATATGTTTTCTTAATGATGATGATTTTTGGTCGATAAAAAAAAAAAAAAAAAAAAAAAAAAAAGAAAAAGATGATTTTTGGTGGTAACAGTCTAATTTACTAAATGGAGGTTAGAAGTTTTGATTTTTGTTTAAGGATTTGGTTTTGTAGGACATCATTGATAACTGAACTGTCCACATAATTATGAAATAGCATGCATGTTACATATAAACAAACACTTAAATGAAAGGAAGAAAAAGCTAATAATTTGATGGCAATAAGTCATATAGACTCATAATGACATATCATTGTTATTTTCTTAATTACATCTTCATTTATTGAAAATTATTTAATTACTTCATAAGAAAAATTCTTGAAACGATTGAAGAAAAATTCTCCACAAATCAGCAATCGCTCCCCATGCCTTTGAGTTTTTTAAGATGATTGACCAAGAGATCAAAAACACCATCACCTCAAAAAAAAAAAAAAAAAAGATATTTTCACAATTTCATAGCGTTATGGCTGAAATGAATCCTTCTCAGATATCACTCATAAATTTTTAATGCCTTGTATATATATATTTTTTAAACGATTCAAAATGTATTAGATATATGCTAACTAACGTATAAGATCTAAAATTTCATTTCAATGATATTTACAATTTAGCAAAAAAGTATGAAAACCGTTTTGGGTTATATTAAACAATAGACTTAGGTAGCTTGTGACCAAACTTTCTTATGTTTGTTCTTTTCTTTTCTCACGTTCGTTCTCAACAGGCCTAAGCCCATTAAACTATAATAAAGTATATTGTATGAGTGTGTACATAAATTAGGAATCCAACTTTATCAAATACACATACAAGTTGAGGCCCAATTTTAAGTTTACACAAGCTATGCGAGCGAACTATATAGGAATAGCCAAGGCAAGGATGTGTCTAGCTAGACCGGAAAGGGTGTGAACAAAGAGTTGAGCTCATTGTACCTCAAAAAATCAAACCCATACCTTTCCATAAGCTTCTTCTGTTTGGTCTTAAACCGTTGTCGAAAAAGACCTTCGAATGATGGTTCGGTAGATGTCCGAAGAAAAAAGAGGTAACCAAGGATGAAATGAATGGACGTGACAAAGAAGCAGATAGGTTCCATTACGTCCCAGCTTAGTTCCCAGAAGGTAAGACGCATAAAGCCTATAGTTTGCGCAGCTAATAATCCGAGACCGCAATATAACTCTGCCTTCACTATGCGTTGTGCCTTTAAGTCAATACACTTCTTTGTAATCTCAAGTTGAACTAACTCTTCTTTCCTTGGATCGTTTGGGAGTGCTGATGTTTGCTTGATCATTGCCTCCATTGACTTAGCTATCTAAATATAATAGCAAAGTTGTACGTATGAGAAACTATATATATAATACTTTTTTGTAAATGTAATGGCAAAGTTGTACGTATGAGAATATATTACTTTTGTAAAAATGTAATGCTTTCAGAAACGATTATCATGAAACATTAATTTGGGACCACTAATTTTAAGAGAACATCCATTATATATTTTATTTATATTTTTTTTTTATAATATTATATGAAAAAACATACGTGTAGAACACTAAAACAAAATTGTAAATGGAACGACTAGACACAACCTACTAAATTATCTTGAGGGAAAAAAGTAATGATTCTAAAATTTTGAGAAAAATAAGATAGAAGAGTTTGAATAAATTTCGGTTATTACATTTGATATTCGTAGATTCTATCAAATTACCAAACTAATTTTCACAAAACAAGAGGCTGATTTAACTTATTTCTTTATAATCAGTAAATCATAGTAGTTTTTCAAATCAAATTTTAATAAAAACATTACCAAAAAATATTACTATTGAAATACTAAAAGGAATATAAACTTATAAGCTAAACAATATGGTCTTGTAAAAACAAAAATATGCTTAGACAAGTTATGTTATATGATCTATGTAAGGTTTTCTAGTATCACGATACAAAAGCAAATCATATAAACACTAAAAGATTATGGAACAAAAAATTACTTAAAAAATGAACACAAGTGTTTTTGTTAATTCACCTGATGAGGATGAAGAAACACGATGTCTCCTAAAACGACGACGCATCCAGAATGATCCAAAGAGTTAGCCATTTGAGAACCTTGCTCATCATTCCCACAGGTCTCACAACAAATCTGAACATATTCCCAATACGAAACAGAGCTTTTAGGTATCTCTCTAAGTCTCTCTTTCACCTTCTTTGTTTGATATATTCTCAACAACTTCTTTGTCTCACTCACTGATAAACCATTCACTGCCGTCTCCTCCCGCCTTGGCGGAAGAACGGATTCGATTCGAATCCCGACATTCGGACCATTCGATGAGGTCATGTACTGACGATGGATCTTCATGTTAGATGGTGAGAGTTGTCTGAAAATGGAGTGTTGTGTTACATCGGATCTGTAACTGTCAATGAGACGTTTAGTGAGTGCTCTGCGAAGAGACATCAAGAAAGAAAGAGGGAGCGAGAGAGAGAGAGAGAGAGAATCTTGAGTTTGGGTCTTTGTTGTGAATTTGGTAATGAAATCTTTGGCAAGAAGGCATTTATATAGGCTGATTCTTTAGGTTAAAATGTAAAAGGAAGAAAAGTTAATATTTTCTATTTTATTTGATTTTTTACTGTAATAAATAGATATTTACTTGAGAGGAAAATGAGAATCTTTATGAAAAAATAAAAAAGATTCTTAGAGAATCTCAGTTATTTTGGTAAGAGCCACGGAGTATAAGGCCATCTGCAGTGGCAGATCATGACCCATGTGCTTAGGAATAAAAAAAGAGAGAAAAAAGGAATAGTGGGCTTGGATCAGAGGGAAGTGATCTCGCCCAAGATCTGTTTTAAGCCCTGGTCTTGGTGTACGTGTCAACCCGTGATTGGATCCGCTTTTTTGCAAAGAAAACATTTTCTTCTTCCTCTCCAAAAATCGAAATCGCGACTAGGGTTTCTTCTTCCTCTCCAAAGCGGCGATAGTTTCTTGGTCATCCTCTTCTCCGAGAACGATGGCTTCGTCTATCTAATCGTGACACTGAAAAAAATCCCCCAATTGGATCGGACGAACCCCTTCATGATTCCTCTTCCTCATTCTCTCATTGATCTGGACGCCGAAGATTCGCCGGAGCTCTGTTTGATCATCGACGACAGACACAAGAACAAAATCACAAAGGAAGCGGCTTTGAAGAAGATCAAAGCAGAGAAGATCCCGATCACCATCGTCATTAAAGTCTCCAAATTGAAGCCGATTTACGCAAATTAGATGAGGATAAGCGATTTGAGTTGTATTTCGCTGAGAGGAGGTTAATGCCGATTTTGCCAAAGCTATTGGGGAAATACTTTGTTACGAAGAAGAAGAATCCGATTGCAATTAACCTAAAGCATGGTAATTGGAAAGAGCAGATCGAAAAGGCTTGTGAATCGGCTTTGTTCTTCGTTGGTACAGGAACTTGCAGTGTTGTTAAGGTAGCGAAATTGTCTATGGGAAGGAAGGAGATTGCAGAGAATGTTATGGTCGCCGTTAATGGGATTGGTGATTCAGTTCCTGGTAAATGGAAGAATGTTAGATTTCTTCATTTGGCATTACCTGTTTATGAGAAGAAGATTAACACTCATCAAAATGTTTAAAGAAGGTGATGGATGATTTGGTTACAATTTGTCACAAGTTTTGTTTTTTTCTTTACTGGAATTTGTTCCCTCATATGTCCTGTAATGTTTAGATTAAGCCTACACTGAACAAAGCTGTCTAGAAAGATTTGAATGCAACAGATGGTTTTAATGCTAAATTTCCAATTCCATGAGTAGGTCTTTTGAATTTCTGGTATATTTGGCTTCTTCGATATGCAGGTATAGTCACATGAGTTCTCTAAGAAATTACCTTATCATTTGTTAAAAAGCATAATGTTGCTGTTTGAATATGAGAGGATGGTTTTGGTCATGTGTAGGAATGGATGGTTTTGCCCACATTCTCCCTCTGTAAGATTCTTCTTGCTATCTTAAACATTCTTTGTCTTGATTGTGGATTTGTTTGAATTGGATCATTGGATTGTCCGGGATTAGATATTGGGATTAGTGACTTGTTCATGCTCATACTTACCAAAGTTCAAAACTTTTAAGGTTTTGATTGATTTTTGCTTGTTAGAATATTTTATGTCTTACATTGGTTTAGATTCATTCCTACATTCAGATTATTATGTTTTAATATGTTTTAAAAGTTTTGATTATTATATTAATAAATCTTAAGATCATACACATGTTCTCCCAATAATCAACTTCTAAACAAAAGATCTAAACACATGATCTTACATTATTTTAATATTATATTTTCTTTAAGAACACCCTCACATGATCTCCCATGATGATGCCCTAAGAGAATATTGGACAGCACGTGACAATATCACTACAAAGATTCTCCTCTATAATTGGAATCGATACGGAAAATTTGTTTTTTTAATTTTTATTGTTTTTGTTTTATTATGGTACGGTAAAACTTTGAATGTTGCATAGTTTTTAAAACTACAGTAAACAAAAAAAAAATTAAAATTAAATGATAATGGATTAACAAATTAATAGAATAATTTAAAACAGTCTATATATGAATGCTTAGAACCGTACGATAAATGCTGAGATCCGATTAAATAACAAATATGCCTAACTCCAACGTGTAAAAGATAATTTCTATGGTCAATGAATATCTACTAGACGATCGCCTAACCATTTTTGAAAACACTGACCATATGATAATATAAGAAGCAACCATAAGAGCATTTCCACTATTGTTAAGCTTCATCAACAAAAAAAAAAAGAATAAGGAAATAAAACTAAGCTTTATTCTTAATTTTTGTTGACCAATTAACTCCTATAGTGGTTCGAGAAACCAGCATACTACATGGTTGTTTCTGCACATTTGCAAGATATAGAGATTCATAAATTTAAATTCGATAATTAAAACATTTTTTTTACAATGCAACAAGAGATTTTGGTCATACAGTTTCATATGTCGGTCGCCAATTAGTTGTTGTAGTAATTGTTGGCTGCAAGCCTGCAAATGACTTTCCATTTATAGCTCTATCGACCCCTACATATAGTAAACCTAATGTTCACACTAAAAACGTGTATCAATAAGAACATGCACCGTCCTAAATCTGAGCTCATAATAATAATACAAACGTACATGCCATGCCACAAAATTAAAGTATTCGATCGGTGTTTGAAAAAAATAAAAGTTTAAATGATGTTTAAATCACTACTTACCGGATTGTCTACGTACTTGGATCACATAAAAGAATGATTCTGTTAAAGAAAAAAGCTTTATTTCGTTAAAATAAAATCATGTCGATCGTAGTACTAGTCCAGTGATTTGTGAAGATGCCGCGATGTCACGATGTGGTACATGAGTATGAAATATGTTTAAAATAGCATAATTAATATAGATGAAAAAACTTTCATTATATGCTTGATCTATTGATATCTTCATTCTTGTGGTACATGAGGTTATATACCGGAATAATTTTAGTGTTATATACCGGAAGTTTAATTATTCTTTTTGCAAATAACTTGCCAAAAGAATATTAAACATACAGTATATGACACTAAATGATTTCTGTATGGTTTTTACTTGCAAAGAGAATATTGTATTACGTCGTCAATGGAATATGTATCATAGATCGATTATTCGAATTTTACCAACATGCAGAAATATGTCAGCTAATCTAGAAACCTTTCATACGATGAAACGTAAACAGACAAGATCGCACGACAATACGACATACCAATCTTAGAGCATTTGGAATAAAAAAAAATGAAAGTGGAAGAGAACTAGGATTAACATATATTCGATATGTACTTAACGTCTTAAAGAGATCTAATATTATATATGGGGAATAAGATATTGAAACGCTAAATAATCTTGATCTACACGCACATTCGAGATATAGAAAACTAAAATGGAATCTATAAGCATTAAGCTCTGATTGATAATATGCATAATTGCATAAGTTTCATAACAAAAAACTTGCATAGTCTTATTTTTATGTAACATTTTTTTTTGTATAATAATTTTTTTCCTTATATGTTTTAGGTTATAACTCAAGTTCTGCGTTTTCGTCTAAAAAATATTAATTCAATTTTTTATTATTAATTTTTTTGCATAATCGCATTACAATTACAAAACACCATTTTACCATTATGCATGTGTGACGGGTGACATGTATCAAAATATGAAATCACGTTAAATAAATTTATTTATTGTGGAAAAATCAAATTGGGAGTATTTTAGATTTCCACTTACTTTTTGCATATATCAGAAACTAATTAAGGGACGTATGAAATTTAAATTTCGTGACGGATAAGGTCCATAAGGACCATGTCAAAAAATTATATTTATAAAATTAGAGCGGGCCAAATTGTTAGTCACGTTTACCCACAATCCTATATATATGTAGTCCACGTAGAGTTTTATTGCTACTTCTTTGAATGTGATGTTGATATGAGTTAGATATATTAAAATGCGAAAGTGGAGTTATATTTAACATAATATATATAATAGACATGAACCTATTAACAATTTGGTCATCAGTAATTAATTACTGACATACATGTTCCCTCAAGACATCTGTGTGTCACACACTCACACGTATGCAGAAAATTTGAGAGCTACCGACGACATTTTCGACGATTATAAATGTTATTTGTCGGTACCTAAGACCGAGATTTTGGTTGTTCGGATTGACCGGTTATGGATCATTAACCGATCGGTATGATTTGAAATTTAGTTCGGTTAACCGAAAATTTGTAGGTAATCACTTTCGTTTATTTTTGTATTGTGCTAGCCAAGTTGATCTCATAACACTTGTTATCTCACTTGAGGTAATTGTAAGGACTCCCAAAACTTGATTCTCATGCTTATACAAACACCTTCGTTTTCCATCATGATCACCTTTTTGGTTCACATACTCTAACCTTTCTTCCTTTCTTGAAGAAAAATAAGGTTAAGAATTAGAAGAAGAAACAATTAATTAAAACCTTAATTTTTAGAATCGAATTTGAGAAACCAAGAAAGACCTCAAAGCCCAAGACCATATCCATATCAAAATCAAAACCAAGAAATTCGTTAAAATCTTGAACAGTTTAGGAAATGAATAATGAAAAGAAACAATTTACACCCAAAAATCCAAATTCATTGAAGTTATAATTAAAAAAGAATATTTGATTTTGATTTTTTTTTTTAATTTTTTTCACCTCGCCTACAAGATTAAAAATCTTCACCTCGTGTACAAAATCTTCGATGTGTAGTGAGCAAATATGTGTAATGAGAAAACAGAGAAAACACAAAAATAGTGAGAAAACATGTAAAAGAAAAATATGTGAGAGAATGTAGAATTTCATTGGTGACTTTTAAAAAATAAAAAATTGACGGATATATATCATGTTTATGTTGTGAAATATATAAAAATGTTATTATGTTAAAATAGATATCAATAATCAAGAAAATATTTAATAACATATTCCATGTCAGTTCTAAATTTGTAATAATATAATTATTATAAGCTATGTAACAAAATGTAAATTGATATTAAATATATACATAAAATCAATTATATTTATACAAAAGGTAAAACAATATAAAAATAGAAGACCGATTAGTAAATATGAATTGTATTATATACAATTTTTTTGTGTGTCTCAACTATACAATACAATGTATTACATTATATACATACTAGAATATAATATTATAAAATATGATATTTGACAACGACTTGTAATATTCTTATGTTTTAATTCATCAAACAATATACACTAAGATAATTAAAAAGAAAAAAAAGAGATGTGGAAAGAAAAAAAACATGGAATCCCACTAAGTATTCCATTTTAAGCCTTTCCATTCTAATTAATTTTTCTCTTTTTACTTCGTTCTAATTTATTTTTTTCTTTTTATTTAATTCTACATTTCTCTTAGTTCTAATTTTTTTTTTCTTTTTATATAATTCTACATTTCTCATTAAAATAAAAAACCGCGTGATTTTTTTTTTAAATAATAATTTTATAACTTTCACCATCAATTAGACGGTTGCCGACATATAAATATCCCAATACGTGTAACAACATTAAATAATTTTCCAAAATATATAAAAAAGGTTATAACAAAATGACGTGTCATTTATTTTCCCAACAAAAAAAAAATTAAAAAGCTACAAAACAAAGTAACGTCTTATTCATTTGACCAATACACACATCACAATCTCTCCTTCTTCTTCTTCTTCTTCTCCGATCTAGGGTTCACTTTCACCGGCGACGTAACAATGATTCATCTCCTATACACCGTAATCTTCTCCGAAATGGCTTTAATCCTTCTCCTCCTCTTCAAAACACCTCTTCGAAAGCTAATCATCCTCACTTTCGATAAAATCAAACGTGGTCGTGGTCCCGTCGTTGTTAAAACCATCGGAACCACCGTGTTCGTTGTTTTGTTGTCGAGCGTTTATAGTTTGGTTAAGATTCAACACCGATCTGAAGATGGTGCTGTTCTTAATCCTACTGATCAGGTTCTTGCTTCGAAATATCTTCTCGAAGCTTCTCTAATGGGTATGATAATTAAATTCGATCTCTTAATTTATCAAGAAATTGATTTTTAGGAATGATTGTAGAATTAAGAAGTTTAATTAGGTCAAATCGTGATTAGTGATCGTTAATACGAATCTGATTTGCTTATGATTACTCTCTTAAATTCAGAAAGAATTGTTTGTAGGAATAATTATTGAATTAAGGAGTGTAATTAGGTCAAATTGTGATTCTTAGATCTGATCATATGAATCTGATTTGGTTTGGTGTTACTCTTCATTTGGTATTTGATTGAGGTTTTATATTTTGAGTAATTGTGTTGTTTCTCTTGAATCAGTAATTAAGGAAGTAATTAGGCGAAATCGTGATCCGTCGCATTCCGATATTAGATTTCGAAAGGAGTAGATTTGATTATATTACCATTTTAATACGAATCTGATTTGCTTAGGGTTGGTTACTCTCTTAGAACAGTATGATATTACCATTTTTAATACGAATCTGATTTGGTTATGGTCTACTCTTTGAGGTTATTGAACATTTTGATATTTCAGGTTTTGTGTTGTTTCTCTCGTTGATGATTGATCGACTACACCATTACATCAGAGAGCTTCGTTTACTGAGGAAGACAATGGAGACAGCGAAGAAACAGAACAGAGGTTTTGAAGATGGGAAAAACACAAGTGGCGAGGAAGGGAAAGCGCTCGGGGAAGAAATCGCGGCACTAAAGGCGAAGATCAAGACATTGGAATCGGAAAGTGAAAGCAAAGGCAAAGAACTAAAAGGTGCACAAGGTGAAACAGAGGCTTTGAGGAAGCAAGCTGATGGGTTTCTTCTCGAGTATGATAGGCTTCTCGAGGATAATCAGAATTTGAGGAACCAATTGGAGTCTATTGGCCAAAGTCCCGAGGGAAAGAAGAGTATGTGAAATAGAGTAAAATGAAAAATGTAATATTTTGTTTTGTAGAGAACAAAGTTACTGTAGGAAAATATGGCTTTTCCTGATTGTTGCTTCATGTGTTATGGCTATATTTTCCCGTCTTTCGCTATGTATTTTACTATGTATTTCAATCTAGTAGGTTCGGTGCGGTATAATCCACTTGAGTTTCCATTGCAGAAGATCGAGAGCGAATCTAAAGAAGAAGAGAACGAAAGAGGATGTAGAGCTATGGCTGTCGAATATTACGAGGTTCTTTTGGTTAATCGAATTGCTAAAGACAGGCAATTCAAAGAAAGACATGATATCATACCGCAAACATAGTGAACACGATATCATACCGCAAACACAGTGAACACGCCGCTTAAAACTGCTACCACAAACTGCTACAGTGAAATGCGATTAAATGATCGATAGGCTTCAGCTTAATCACATTCTAGTGTTGATAATAAACAAAGGTCTATCAGCTCGATGTGTTTACTCATCAACTCTTTGTTTGTTTAACATTTTGAACGAACGCAAAGGGATCTGAATACAATGTCTCATACCATTAGGCTTTTTTCTTTGAGTTGTCCAAATATACTTGTGATCTCAAAGTGTGTTTAAGGTCGTCTAGCTTTTATACTCGGTAAGCTTCACAAGAAACAAAGAAATGTAGAAATAACATAAACGAAAAGGGCGAAATGGAAGACACGCATCCTCCTCCTATCACACTATTAGTCTCCCACTCATCACTCTAGCTTCTCCAGTTCTGACATCCTCTCAATGATTGCCTGCAACAAAAGTTGACATTCTCAGTCTTGCCACTAATAAGAGAATAAATAACTCGAGAACAGAAGAAAACAAGAAAGGTTATATGTGCACCCGCTTGCTTGTTTCTTGAAGCTCACCAGCAAGAATGAATTCATCGAGTATTAAGTATACCTTAAATGAAACAACCATTCTGAATTAGTAAACATTTCAAATGAACAGAGAACGAATATAGAAATAACGAAGCAACACATTGTTATTCATCAGTATTTTTCCTTAAAAGAGACACAAGCTTGATATGATAAGGTCAAACAAGTATCATCACTGAGTATTTCCAGGTAGAATTTGCTAATCATCGGTAAAGAAGAAACAATTACACAATCATTCTGGTACTATCACATGCTCTCCGATTATTTAACCTTTCAAACCGAGTAACACGGTACATAGAGAATCAAAACAAATATAGAAATCTCAAAGTAACACATATATCCTAATATCCATCAGTGTTTTTCCTTAAAGAGCCACAATCTTGATATGATAATGCCAACGATTTTGCTAATCATATGATACTGCCACAATCTCTGATTATCTAACCTCTCAAACTGAGTTACGCGATCCACGTAGAATCACAAGATCGAAACATGTTTTGGTAAGAAAGAAAGATGTTTTAGTACCTTGTGGAAGTTAAAGACCAAATCAAGCTCACAGACATTACTGAAGAAATGGTCCAAAATCTCAACGAACAAGTGGATACATTCAAGGTAAGCCAACTCATTATCCGTTATATCGACACACAACGAGAAAAACAACCCCGCATAACGCCTATATATCACCTTATGTGTTCTAAACTGCAAAAACAAATATAAAACAAAGTCACTTACACATAAAAATGGTAACAACATTAGATAATAACACATAACATATAAACACGATTCGTAACCCTAATCAGCTTATTTGCTTAGTGTTAATCTCCAAAAATCAACCTAATTAGAGAATGAGAGTCTAATGTGATGCATAGCACATAAGCATGATTTAAACCTAATTACAATCGTTAATTACAATCTTAAACACCGATTCGCTACCAAATAAACACAGGATGATAAACACATAACATATAAACATGATTCGTAACCCTAATCAGCTTTATTGCTTAATGTTAATCTCAAGGCACGTCTCCAAAATAACAAACTACGTCTCTAAAATATCTAATTACAATCTTAAATCTCTAATTACAATCTTAAACAACGATTCTTAACCAAATCAATACTTAATTCTCACTAATTATCGGTTAAACAAAAAAAACCACAAACCTCAACAAAATTGGTGAACTTTGAATCGCGATTCACAACCAATCGATGAACTTCGTATTCGACTTTGTGTTTCTCGGACTCTTCGAGAGGAACATAGTACTTAGCAAGACGAGTCTTGCCTTGTCTGTTCTGCAATAATATGAATCGGATCTGGAGGAAAAAATTCGATCAATAATGAGATTCAGACATCGAATTTTCAAAGAAAATGAAAAAGTGGATAAAGAATCATAAAAATGGGATCCAGACCATTGTTCTTGGATTCGTGAGGATTGATAATCAGAAAACAAACTGAAGATTTCTTTTCGTTTTTTTCACATCTGAGTTTTTCTTGCGGTCAACTGAAGACTTTTTACGACCTGATTTTTTGATAAATAAATGTTCGATTGATGTAAAAAGTAAAAAAATAAAATTTTGATTTTATTGTGGATTTTTTTTTCCAAAATAAAAAATATTGTGGATATAAATATAAAATAGTTGAGAAAGTTTTATATTCGTAAAAAAATTGTGATTTTGAATAAAAAAATGAGAGAAATTTTTTTTTTTTTTTTTTTTGCTATGAAAATGAGAGATTTGTTATTTTATTTTTAAATTGAAGTTATGTTTTACATCAATCGAAATCGATCGTTTATATAAACATTGAAAAAGTAAATTATTATGCATGTATAGTAACGATAGATTCCACACAAAAGTATATTTAACGCAGAATGATAAATGTGTGCGCATCAATTGTTGACATTGATACGCCTTCTTCTTTTTACTTTTTGTAACACTTCTCCTTTGAGACTAGTGCCACTATGTTTCTTGCTTAATATTTTCCCCCTAAGAATGGCTTAAGCTTATAGGAGTTGGTCAACTTGTTCTCCAAGGGGAACTAATTGGTCAAGGATGAGACATGAAGGCTCTTGGCATGGCCCGGTTGATTAGCATGGTCAGTTCTAACGCTTATGGATATGTTTTGTAACTTTGTTGATACAACAAACATATATTCAAACGAATAGCAACAAAATGGTAACAATATCAACTGTTTACTATTATGACCAATGAAACCATTATGTAAATCTATAAAAGAAAATTTAGTCAAACGAAATGCAAATTTTACTCGTTATCTCTTATGAGTATGCTCCTATATAAACCAAGTCCATTAGAGAACATAATAATCAAATAAAACACACATCAATTAGTTGAAGAGCTCTCTTAACACAATGGCCTCATCTAAAATCTTCTTAGTCGCTTCTGTCCTTATGGCTATGATGTTTTCCTCCGCGATCACTTCAAGCTGCGCCCTAAAACAAACTACGACAAAACAAACATTAAAACCAAAACATTTTAGACACCGTTTCCCTCAGTTTCCAAGAGCCGGATTTCCGAGCAATCCGACACCCGGTTTTCCTCTGTTTCCAAGACCCGGCTTTCCGACTAATCCCATGCCTTTTTCTCAGTTTCCAAGACCCGGCTTTCCGACCAATCCTACCAATCCGACTCCCGGTTTTCCTCAATTTCCGGGACATGGTTTTCCAAACAATCCCATGCCATTCCCTAAGTTTCCGACTTTTCCAAACAATCCAACTCCTGGTTCTCCTCAATTTCCAGGGCAAGGTTTTCCAAAACTTCCTTCTCCTTTCTTTCCGCAACCCGGCTTTCCTTCCGTCCCTTCTGCAGCGCCTGGATTGCCCTTTGGAAACCTCAAGCCCGTTCCATCCCTCTAAGCTACACCCTCTCTCCCTACAACTCCGACTTCCAACCTTTGAGTTGTCTCCTTTAAACTTAAACTCTATGTTTGAATTTTTGTAACCAAACTCTTTGGCATATGTGAAGGTTATATCATCAACATAAGCTAACTGAATATATGTATGGGTGGCTATAGGATTGAGGAGTATTGACTGTAACATTACTCAGTTAATTTATTTATTTATTTGTAACTATCTAATAATAAATGAATGAGATCGATCAAATATATAATATCAACTGCAAAATTGTTGTAGGTTTTTTTAGTTTGTAATGTGTTATATGCTGAATATTTTTAATAATATTTTTCTATTTCTTTTATTGATCTAAATATCTAATGTCAAATTTGTATGTGTACACTACAAGAATATTGGCTTTTCATAGCACAATACTATAGCGTTTTGTTCACATATGCTATTAAAAGTATCTGGACGAGTTTAAAATAGCGTTTGTAGTTTTGAAAACGCTATCAATGAATAACGTTAAAAAAATTAAAAACACGCGGATAACATATGTCTCTGAAAACGCTATTAAAAGTGAACCGGAAAAATAAAAAAATTGCCCAAAGTTGAACCGGGAAACTAAAATTCACATCTCGATATTTTCTAAGTCTCAAGCTCTCACATCTCTCGTTTTTTTCTAAGTCTCAAGCTCTCAAGCTCTCACATCTCTGGATTCAACCTCTCAAATCTCTCACTCGATTCAACCTCTCTAATCTCTCACTCGATTCAACCTCTCTAATCTCTCAATCTACTCAGATTTGTGGTGCATCGTATCTCTCTCACTCGATTATAACCGGTACCTTTTGTGAAATTTCGTCTCAATTTAGGGTTCTTAAAAGTTGTAATTGATCCAGTCGATTGTTACCTTTGTTTGCAGGAAGATTTCGGCTTATTTGTCACGGTGAAAGGTATGTTACATTGTTAGGGTTTTCGATTTGGGTTTCAAATTGGATTTTCGATTTGGGGATAATTGGGGTTTTCAATTTGGTTCTCATTCTGTTTCTTTATATTTGCGCAGATAACTTAAATACAATCTCCTGTTTTCAAACTCGAATTACATAAGGTAAATTATTCGTTTACTAAGCTTGATTTCTCTTATAGTTGTTTAGGTTATGTTTTATACATATGTCTTATCTTTGAAACTCTTATCTCATATGTACATCTTGTGGAGCTGTGGTCTTCTTGTGATATGGACAAGTCTTGGGTTTGGCTAACAAGGTATGTTACTTGCAGAGATTTTTGTAAATTGTTCTGTTAAGAAATGTTTTGAGATTGATTTTGAACTTTTAAAAACATTATTAACCTACAGGACTAGCCTTGAGTATCATGAAGGTGCAAGTTCTTTTGTTTCTGAATCAGCAAAGCGTTTGGGTTATCCTGAAGAAATGTTATGTCCCTGCATGCATTGCCGCAATGTATGCCATCAGTCTAGAGAAACAGTAGTGGATCATCTAGTTATTTGGGGAATGGATCTGAAATATAAGAGGAGGACATGTTGGAGTTTGCATGGGGAGTTAATTAGTGACAACACAGCTGATGAAGCAAGACCAGAATTAGAAGCTCATTACTTGTTTAGAGCAGCTTTTGGAAGTGAAGAAGGAAAGGCACAAAATCATGATGAATACCAGTCAAAGGATGTTGAAAGTAATGAAGAATCAGAGTTTAGGAAGAAGTTAGAGGATGCTGAAACTCCACTGTACTCGAGTTGTCCTACTTACACTAAAGTTTCTGCGATTATGGCCCTTTACCGCATCAAAGTGAAAAGTGGTATGTCAGAGAACTTCTTTGATCAACTTTTGACTATTGTTCATGACATGCTGCCTGAAGACAATGTACTTCCAATATCAACGGATGAGATGAAGAAATTCTTGAAGATATTTGGGTTTGGTTATGATGTTATTCATGCATGTAAGAATGACTGCATTCTTTACAGGAAAGAGTATGAAAATATGGTAAGCTGTCCAAGATGTAATGCATCTAGATGGGAAAGGGACAAGCACAGTGGTGAAGAAAAGAAGGGGATTCCAGCTAAGGTACTTAGATATTTTCCTATAAAGGACATATTCAAGCGTTTGTTTAGATCCAAAAGATTGGCAGAGAATTTGCAATGGCATTTCAACAATGCTACTGAAGATGGTACCATGAGGCACCCTGTGGACTCTACAACATGGGCTCAAGTGAATTCTAAGTGGCCTCAGTTTGCTGCTGAACCAAGAAACCTGAGGTTAGGGCTGTCAACTGATGGGATGAATCCTTTCTCCATTCAGAACACAAAGTACAGTACATGGCCGGTGTTGCTAGTAAATTACAACATGGCTTGTTTGTGGAGACCAAGTACTGGTCTGCGGGTGATTGGTGATGTACTTCATCAGAAAATCGTTTGGCCACTAGACAAAGTAGACCCGATAATTGCTCCTTCAATAAGATCATCACATGTGGTAAACAATCTTTTACATTGTTTTTAATAGTCATTAATTGTCTTGCAAATAATTTAGGTTCTTAAGCTCTGTTTGCTTAGATTACTCTTGCTTATAATTTAGGTTCTTAAGAAACAGAGTTTTTGACTACTAGTGCTGTCTTTAATCCATGTTTGGTCTCTGATTTGGTACTCGTTTCATGTTTATTTGCTTAATCTGATGGATATTGTACATTTGTGATTGATTTTGTAGAGTACTAACAGCAACAACACCAGCAGTACTCAATCTGGTCAGAAGAAGAAGTGCTACTTGATAGATTGCTCTAAACCGGGACTGAAGGTTGCAGAAGGCAAAGTTTGGTCATCTAATCCAACAGACACAGTGCATCTTACACCATTGGGACCTAATGCTAGCAAGGTATCAGTTGACGTGCCACTAGTAGGAAATGCGAAAGTGTGGAGACCAAGTTCCGTAATTCAGACCATTGATGAGGCATTAGGTAGTCTTGTGGCTTGGCCTAGTGATAAACTTGTCTTTATGTGATGATGTTTGGAAACTCAGTTGTGAACCTTAGTGTTTGGAACCTTAGTTGTGATGATGTTTGGAACCTTAGTTGTTGTTGTGTTTGGATTTATGTTATGTTATGTTATATTATGTCAAGGTATTCAGATTTTAAAAACAGGCTCATATGTACCAATAATAACAGGAAAATCGATTAAACGCATTCAAAAACCATAACATTTATAAAACGCTGTCATTACATTAAACTTTGACAGCGTAAATAAAACGCTATTATTACTCAAAACAATAACATTTATAAAACGCTGTCATTACATTAAACTTTGACAGCGTAAATAAAACGCTATTATTACTCAAACCAATAACATTTATAAAACGCTGTCATTACACATATTAATAGCGCAAATAAAACGCTATAAAAGAGTAATACATAACAGTTCAGAAACGCTATTAAATAAAATACAATAATAGCAGGACACAAAAACCGCTATAAAAAGTCGCCGAGCATTTATAGCGTGCGATGACATAGCGTTTGGTAAAACGCTATGGTAACTATCAATAGCGTTTTTTGGCCGCTATTAAAAGCCAATATTCTTGTAGTAACTAATCAGTTGTTTTTCATATTAAATACGCAATATTTCAAGAAAAAGTCCAATAAATAACTAATTAAGATATTCGTTTCTGGGTCCGAACTGTATTCCGATTCGGTAGATTCATTCGAGATATTCGCGGTTCAAGTCAGGCTAAGTAGAGGATGCTAAATCTAGGGATGTCAATTGGACAAATTGACCATGACCAGACCAGTCCACATTTAATTGGTCAATTTTGGTCATGACCAAATTTAACCAAGTCCAATTGGACATTAACCAATTAAGTCCACTAAAATTTGGTCCAAACCATTTGGACATTGGTCAGTCCAAAACTCTTAAAAAATTAGGTTTTAGACAATTAAATATTTAATATCTTAATAATTTTAAAAAACCATTATTAAATACATTAAAATTAAATTATTTTGCCAAAAAAAAAATATTTTTCCACAAAATGATATTTTTCATTCTAAATCGTGTTTTCCGGCCAAAACCGCAAAATAACGTTTTCCCGCCAAAATCATGTTTTCCCGCCAAAAAAACGAATTTTCCCGCCAAAACTGCAAAATCACGTTTTCCCGCCAAAATTGTGTTTTCCCGCAAAAAAAAAACGCATTTTCCCGCCAAAACCGCAAAATCACGTTTTCCCGCCAAAACCGCAAAATCACGTTTTCCCGCCAAAAAAACGAATTTTCCCGCCAAAACTGCAAAATCACGTTTTCCCGCCAAAATCGTGTTTTCCCGCAAAAAAAAAACACATTTTCCCGCCAAAACCGCAAAATCACGTTTTCCCGCCAAAACCGCAAAATCACGTTTTCCCGCCAAAACCGCAAAATCACGTTTTCCCGCCAAAAAAACGAATTTTCCCGCCAAAACTGCAAATTCACGTTTTCCCGCCAAAATCGTGTTTTTCCGCAAAAAAAAAACGCATTTTCCCGCCAAAACCGCAAAATTACGTTTTCCCGCCAAAATCACGTTTTTGCGCCAAAAAATGCATTTTCCCGTCAAAACCGCCTTTTCCGCCAAAATTATAAAATTACTTTATCGCCAAAAATCATTTTTCATAAAAATAGCGTTTTCCTGACAAAATCATTTTTTCCCGCCAAAATCGCAAAATTAGGTTTTATCACCAAAAAATATTTCTCACAAATATATTAAATATCTTAATAATTTTTGGACACCATGGACTGACCAATTGGTCATGGTCCTATTTGGTTTTGGTCATATTTGGACATGACTTATTTGGACATCGACCATAATTGTCCATAAACTTGAATTGTCCAAATGGATTGTCCATTTGGACCTGGACTGACCAATTGACATCCCTAGCTAAATCCCTCACCTTAAAAATACACCACTAAAACGTGAAGAAACAACTGAGGTTATAAAGGTTGAAATTACCACCAAATATGCAAACATAGACTTAAAATCTGAGTTTATGTTTAACGCATAATGATAAACATGTGCGCATCAATTGTTGACATTGATACGCTTACCTTTTTTTTTTTACTTTCTGTAACACTCCCTCTTGCGTAATATTTTTTGTAGCCTCGTTAAAAACTTTTTAGAAAAATTTAATGGAAAAAACCATAGTAAGTAAAAAGATTGCACTTATATATAGAAGCTCCCCTTTGAATAATCAGATCATATATTCCAAGTTTTGGTTGATGAAGCATTATAATATTATGGACATGTTTCGTGAACATTACAAATAGTAGGTAATGATTTCATGAAGAGATCTGCAAAATTTTCGGATGATCGGACATATTTTAGTTTAATATAATTTATTTTTTAGGAGTTTTTGGGTGTTATGAAAAGAATTACAAATTGCTCGATGGTCATACTTGGTTCATGAGCTCTCTCTACAATAACCAAATCAGAGGAGAGGCTTAATCTTTGTCATATAATCTTTGTGTCATATAATCATTACAATTACGGTAACATATGACCTGGACTAACGGCAGTAGTATTCACATTTTCTTTGAGCATAAAAAAAAAACAATGCGAAAAGCCTCAAAAATGAGATTATACCACTTGGATGAATCCTAACATCTTACGGTCAATAGAACCAGTTTTTTTATAGTTTGTTGGTGAGAACATGTCCGTTTGCTTCAAGAAGGCGACTGTTATGAAACACAGTGAATGTGGAACGTCAGAAGAATGGATATTTCTTTTTGGCGAGTAGCTAGGCAAGAAGCATATTGATAAATTTGATCATAGTTACACTGTGGAAAAAAGTGAACATAGATTTCATATCGACTGTGAATTACTTAAAATGGTGTGTGCATTTATTTTCTGTTTAAATTGTTTTTTGAAGGAGATCGAATTTAGGATCCAAATTTCTAACAAAACTAGAAAACTTGATAAGCATGTCAGTTCTAAATCTTATGGATATGTTTTTGTTGATACAACAAACATATATTCAAACGAATAGCAACAAAACGGTAACGATATCAACAGTTTCCTATTATGACCAATGAAACCATTGTGTAAATCTATAAAAAGAAAAATCTAGTCAAACGAAATGCAAATTTTACTCGTTATCTCTTATGAGTATGCTCCTATATAAACCAAGTCCATTAGAGAACATAATAATCAAATAAAACACACATCAATTAGTTCAAGAGCTCTCTCTAACACAATGGCCTCGTCTAAAATCTTCCTAGTCGCTTCTCTCCTTATGGCTATGATGTTTTCGGCAATCACTTCAAGCTTCGCGCTAAAACAAACTACGACGAAACAAACATTAAAACCAAAACATTTTAGACACCGTTTCCCTCAGTTTCCAAGACCCGGTTTCCCGAGCCATCCGACACCCGGTTTTCCTCAGTTTCCAAGACCCGGTTTTCCGAGCAATCCGACACCCGGTTTTCCTCAGTTTCCGAGACCTGGTTTTCCTCAGTTTCCGAGACCCGGATATCCGACCAATCCGACACCCGGTTTTCCTCAATTTCCGGGACAAGGTATTCCAAACAATCCCATGCCATTCCCTAAGTTTCCAACTTTTCCAAACAATCCAACTCCCGGTTCTCCTCAATTTCCAGGGCAAGGTTTTCCAAAACTCCCTTCTCCTTTCTTTCCGCGACCCGGCTTTCCTTCTGTCCCTTCTGCAGCGCCTGGATTGCCCTTTGGAAACCTCAAGCCCGTTCCATCTTCTTAGCTCCACCCTCTCTCCCTACAACTCCTACTTCCAACCTTTGAGTTGTCTCCTCCAAACTTATACTCTTTGTTTCAATTATTGTAACCAAACTCTTTGGCATATGTAAGGTTATATCATCAAAATAAGCTAACTGAATATGTATTGGTGGCTATAGGATTTATGAGTAATGATTATAACATTACTCAGTTTTTTTATTTGTAACTATCTATAATAAATGAATGAGATCGATCAAATATAATACTAATGCAAAATCGTTTTCAGTTTTTTTTTATGGGTTGTAAGTGCTATATGCTGCATTTTTTTACTCCCTCCCTTTCAAAATAAATAATATTTGAAGTTTTTATTATTATTTACATACTAATTAAAGAAAAAATATTTTTTAACAAAATAAAAAATTGTTTATTATTTACATAAGTACAATCTAATCAATGATAAAACAATATATAGAATAAAAAATAGTCAAAAACAATATAAAAGAATTACATTTGCATTAAAAGTTGAAAACATGCATCATATAATTTTTGTGTTAAAATATTTCTATTATAAAACAAAGAAAGTATAATTTTCTATCTTTTATTGATATAATGTCAAATTTTATATGTTGTATAGTTAAAATTTTAGTAAATTTAATCAGTTGTTTCTTATTAAAAACAAAATTTCAAGAAAACGTCAAATAAACCCCAACTAACTAATTAAGATATTCATTTCTAAAAGTTTGAGGTTTCGATAGATATATTTTTCTAGAAATATAAATAAACACAAAGTAACAAATAGCTAGTTACATACAATAAGTGTCGAAAGTTTTGCCTTGCCTCTTGCTTCACGATATAGATTAGCCGATTCAAAGTTTCATATTTTAGACATTTGTTAGGGGTAACGTCTTTGCAACTGTATGGTTTCATTCTTCTAACACTTGTTGCATTTGTTAGTTTTCTAACTAAATCTCCAATCCTTGTTAGTTACCTAATTCAATCAATATAATAATACTTCATGAACGGTGTATAAAGAATAAATAAGGGTTTTCAGATAGAAAAAAAAAACTAATACACCAATTTTTGCAATTTTATTCTTTATCTACAAAAAATACAAATAAATCTTAGGAAGTTTTTTTTTTTTTTTTGGGTCAACTAGGAAGTTAAAAGTAATATGCAATATATAATCGTTATACATATTTTCTAAACGTTTTCACAATCATATATATATATATATATATTAGATTTTTAAAATTCTAAAGGTAAACTTGGACTACTTCTCGTTATTGTTTCGAGTTGATATATTATTTATCAAAATTTTACAAACTTGACGGTGACGAAAACATGTTATATTGCATATTACTTACCATTTCGCGGAATTGACCTAAATGTTTTTTGGAAATAAAAGGTAAAAAAACAGCGATTTAGAAAAGTTTTTTTTTTTTTTGCAGAAAATCCAATAAATAAACACATGAGTCTCTTTCAGGCTACTTAACAACTGAGGTTATAAAGGTTAAAATTCCACCAAGTGTGGATAAGTCATGTTAACAAATATTATCAACCACCTCCACAAAAAGAATAATATTTTTCTTTACACTTGCTACAAATCTCTTTTATCTTAGAGCTTCAAACAACCAATCATTATAACTCAACCACTCTAATTTCGTTTTACAATAGTCTTTGATTACAATGATTAGGTCCAATCCAACTTTTAATCTTTGCTTCATTTCTACTCTCAAGTAGTTGTACCCATATTACCGAACGAACTAGTCATCAAGAGAAAGAAACAAAACAAAAGTGTTATCTTTTTACACTTAAACGCAACTAACTGAATGAAACAACGAAACCAACAAATTTACTTTTCATACAAACCAAAACCCACTAGTTTGTTAGTTCCTGTCAATGTAAATTCTAGAAAGCTTCATAGAGAGAAAGAGAAGAGAGACAAATGTTATGAAAGTAATTAACAATTCTTTGAACAGAGCTTCTTCTTCGTCTTCTTCGTTCAACGGCTTTCCTCTGAACGCGTCTTCCTCAACCTCCCACGAGTCATCCTTATTGTCTCCTCCATTATTGTCTCCTTTGGACCTTCCGGTTTCGGATTTTCATTCCTTGATTCTGCTTCCGCTTCTTCTCCTTCCACTGCTTCTATCTGCATTGGTTCAGCTTCTACTTGTGTGGTTGTTTGGGTTGGGTTCACAGTTGGGGAAGAGACAGACTTTTGTACTGTCTGAGTGATACCTGCGTTTTTGGGATCTGCGGCTGGTACTGATGTCACTGCCGTTCTGGGTCTTGACGGGCCTGATGCTGCTTTCCTGGTTGGCTCATTACCTTCATTTTCACTTGATGATGAGCTAGACGACGTGGGCAATTCTGTTTCTTCAGATACGGGTTGGGGGATAGGTGCTTTCTTAGGCTTAGCAGGAGCTTGATTAGCTCTGGCTCCACGTTTCTGAATCACAAACGAATATAAATATGAAATGCAAATCCAATTAAGATATTGTATTATTGATGCATTGACAGATTCTCTAGGGAAAATGTAGCAAGTGGTGATACTTGTCATGGATTATCAAACGAACCTGAGGTGGCTGCGGCCTTGGAGTTGATTGTGCAGCAACATACTGCAAAATCTCAAAAATTCTAGTCTGACCATAGCTTGCAACTCGTTGCCAGTATATAACCGCCATATCTCCAGCTCTTGTCCTTAGCTCCAACAAACTATGGTCTATGTCATTCTCATGCTGTGAGAGATATGGCCTAAAGAACGACTCGTAAACATACGTAGTACCCTAAACAAACAAAGACAAAGAATCATGTACACATATAAAAAGACTCATTTTTCTCCTCCAACCAAATTTACACACTTACCCTGGTTTTCGGATACCATAAGTATATGAAGAATGCCAATTTAGCTTCACTGTACATCGGAACCCTTGACGAGAGAAATGAAAAAACAAACAACCATCAAACAAAGCAAAAAGCATTGTTGTTGTCGAAAAAAATCAAGCGGCTTTGGTTTAAAAATCCCCACCATGAAACAAACGCGTCACCAACTCTCTCAAAAACTGTCAAGCAAGCAACCAATATCCTGTGATTGATATGTTACTTAACATAAGTCATTCCCGACACAACAAACACCAAACCTTTAACCAAAGAAACATTAGAACGAAGGAAAGGCAATAAAACAATATATTCATACCAGTACTGACACCAAAACCGAAGTTGCTCAATTTCAGGCCTATTCTTTTCAACAGTCTTGTAACATTCATACGCAGGGTAGGCATATCCCAACACCATCCTACAACAAATTTAGTAAATTCAAAAGAGTTAATCAACAGTAACTACCACATTTCTATATCATTTAACAAAACAAATGTAAGTATATAGTATAGATTCCTTACACCAATCCTCTTGTAAGAAACGATCCAATCATCTTGAAGAAACTGTAAACAAATTCAAGTAGTTAGTAAATAACTCCAATTCATACGAGCTTCATTCTTCAATACTCGAAGTTTTCGAATAAGATGATTTATCAGATACTGAAGATTGATTAGCCAATTTTATCAGATATAATGCTAAGAACTGAGTAAAACCTTTCAACAAATCATCCATTGAAAATGAGCTTATCAATGGAAAAATCACAATATCAGTAATGAAAATTGAGCATTTGAACACGCTTTTACAACGAATTAAGCTATTTCATAATCCTCTCAAATCGAGTACACGAAATCGACAAAATCGAGCAGCTAAAAACACACACACAAACGATTATCAATAAGCAAAAACTAGGTCGAACGATCGAGCTAGATGATGATTACAGAATCAAAAAACAAAATCAGAGAGTCGCAAATACACGTATTCTTAGATTCTCAGTTTACGAAAACGAAAATCGGAAGAACGAACAGTGATTGGAGAGATCGGGGAAGCTAAAAGTTACCGGAGAAGGAAATTGTAGTTTACAGAAGAACAACTGTGAACGGCGGCGATGAGAAGCAGAGACGGTGGGAGGAGAAAACTCCGGCGAGAGTAAAAAAAAAATCTGCGTTATCTGAAATTTCAAAATCACCTCTCTCTCTCTCTCTTTCTTCTCTCTTTTGGATTTGCTTTTTCAGATTTTAAATCACGCCTCTTTGAAATTAATTATTGATTTTTGAGTCACATAAATATAAAAAGCAATTTTGGTATAATAAAATATTTAGTTTAATTTCTAATTTTCGATATTCTAGCACACCGTTAGAAGCTAGGTATTATTAAAATATTTTTTTTTTTTTTACATAAACTTGCAGGTTTTTGTTTGTATATCTTTCTTTTTTTTTGTCAACATTTGGGCACAAACTTGCAGGTTTTTGTTTGTATATCACTTCATTGTTTGTATATCTTTCTTGGGAAAAATTGTTTGAATTTTTTTTTTTTTTTTGTCACTAGAAGATTTTATTGAGCATCGTAAACTTTTTTTTTTTCTTTCAATATTCCGTTTAAAAAGTAAAAAAAGTTTTTCAAAATTTTTTTAAATATCTTTAATAATCTGAAATTTATCTAAAATCATTTTATACCTGAGTAAAATTTTATAAATATCTTATAAAACTTTATAAAATCTTATAAATATTTGAATCGAATCTCCGCCGACGAGATTTGAATTTGTTCTGAGATTTTAGGGTTAAATTGTCTCATTTTTTTTTTGAAATACCAAAAAGGATATTTTTGAAAATAGACATTATTGAAAATAGACATTTGATGGTCCATTTTTGAAAAATGATACACAAAAAAAAATCATTTTTTAAAATCTTTTTGTGTATTAATGTTTATAAATTAGTTGAAAATAAATATGGTTTAGTACTTATTAGACATCAAAGAATTACAACTTTTGATGGTCCTAACTGCATTCCCTTCAGGCTCACGTGTGGAAAGTCAAATGTCCACCAAAAATAAGACATTTTATGTGGCAACCCCTCTCTGGTTGTATTTCGGTTTCTTATAATCTAAGCAGGAGGGGTATTAATTGTGATTTGGCTTGTGCCAGATGTGGGCATTCCGAAGAGACGATTAACCATGTCCTTTTCGAGTGCCCTCCAGCCAGACAGGCCTGGGCTTTGTCTCAGGTACCGTCAGGCCCACAATTATTCCCGACACCTTCATTGTTTACGAATTTCGATTATCTGTTTTGGCGACAACCATCACTGGCACACAGTGATTCTTTCCCTTGGGTACTATGGTTTATATGGAAGGCAAGAAATGCCAAAGTCTTTGAGAATGTGGATGAGAGTCCTCAGGACGTAATACGGTTGGCTGACGCGGAAGCGCTAGCGTGTAATCAGGCTCAGGTGGAGGAGGAGTGCACAATACCGACTAATTCGGTCTTGTTGCACTGCCCTAGGCCACGAGCCAACCCTCTGCCTGACAGATTTTCTGGTTATCGATGTTTTGTGGATGGCTCTTGGAAAGAGACTGATGATTTTGCAGGTATTGGCTGGTTTGGTACAGGATACGATGGGACTACATCCATGGGGGCGGCAAATCTACGACGAAATCTAACCCCTCTCCACGCGGAGGTAGAGGCACTGGTGTGGGCAATGAGATGCATGATTGGTGTAGGCAATGACCATGTATCTTTCCTAACAGACTGTTCGGACTTGGTGAAGATGGTGTCTTCCCCTACTGAATGGCCGGCGTTCTCAGTCTACCTAGAAGCAATTGCGAGCGATAGGGAGGAATTTCTATCTTTTTCCTTATCTCTTATCCCTAGGAACATGAATGTAAAAGCGGATAATTTGGCACGAAATGTTTGTACCTTCCCGCACCATGTTACTTATGTAAACGATGTTCCGCCTCATTGGCTTTTATAAGCTAATCAATATATGCTGTTGACAAAAAAAAAAAAAAAATTACAACTTCATATATGTGTTTGGAAACTACTGAAAAATATATTGAATATCAATTATTTGAATCCATCAAACACAAATCATCGTTCAACAGTTTATGATGAGACAAGTTATACACTACTTTCAAGATAATATAGAAGATATCATTATGCCAGGAAACATATTTACCACATTAGTCGCATCAAACCTAATTCACATGTTAGTTTATTTGGAAGATTGACAAGTGGATGGTTAATTAGTTGGTAACATGGTAAAAATAATTTCTACTAATAACTATTTACAAAGAATTGAATCTCATCTCAAAAACACTTAAAGCTCCGAACCAACACAATGAAGAATTTCCAAGAACACACTTATTCAGAACCAAGGAAGAAGGGAGAACATTGCCCAACCTTCAAACTGATTGAGTAGAAGGCCCATGATTGAAGATTTCTAAGAAAATCCAACCTTTTGAAGTTAACCATTTAGGCACTTCTCAAACCAATTCAATAGATTACCAATGTAAGCTACCTATAAATACAATAAAAGAATCTTGCCCAACTCAACAACTATCGAGTAATTGGCCTAGGATCTAAGAGCATCATTATAACATGTCCCTAATAATATGTCTTTAACATTTTATATTAGAATTTTAGAGTAAGGACGACACGCTTAAGTCGTTACTTCGCCTAAGTTTTTTTTTTTTTTTTTTAATTTTATTCAAATTAATACTAAGGACATCACTAAGATCCGCCGATAATGATGCTCTAAGATTCATTAGGAAACCTCACCTAAAGAAGCTAATTATCTAGGCAGTTTTCAAAATAATTGAGTCAATCATCCAGAATATATATATCAATGAAGGCAACCTAGAACCGATAAACATCGAGTCAAGCTGCCCAACAACAATTCCACTCGAGTAAATCTTCCAAGTTTTAATATATCCGGATGAATCAAGCCTAAGGAAATGAATGATCGAGCTATTTTACCTATGGATCGAGATAAATCAAGAGGTAGTTATGAAGACCATAAACCATACTCATTTAAGGAAAGTTTTCTTTTTGATTGGTTTAGTTATTAGAGAAACTATATATATTTGGAGATAAGTAAACTTTCTAGTTCAACTAGAAGCTTTGAGAGGCATCCCCCAACTATACCACCAACAAAAGGATCACACGGATTCACAAACATCTCCACTTTTCTTATTGGAACCCGATTGCACTTTAGGAGATTAAACTTCAACGACTCTTTCCTTTTACGAAAAAAAAACATGAATTGGAAATCTTCTACATGGAATAGAGACTTCCAATGACTCATAAATCCATGTCCAAGTTTTCTAGATACAAGAAGCCTCCAAACTTTCCTTATTTGACCGATACACCACAATCTTATTTCAACGGCTATATGCATTAAGTTTGATTTTTTTTTTCTTTGTTTAAGCTTCTATAGACCATCACTATTCATATTTTTATTTGTATATTTTTATTAGTGTTTTATTAAAAGACTTATTGTAGTAAGACACAAAAGAATTTATGTATTTTTATATTTCTTATGTTTCATATAAATTTTCACACAAATTAAGAAAAATGTATAAATTTCTACTATACATTTTATTAATACACTAATAAGTTTCCATCACCTATAGTTTTAAATTCACCGTCCGAGTTAGTTTCCAAAATAGTTCTTTTTTTTTCAACGATATATCTTATATTAATACTTTCATGAGATTCATGGTGGATTTGAAAGATCCTGGAGAAACTTCACTCCAGAATCCGGTCGACACATTGGCAAATGTTTCTTGCAAACTTCTTATTGATTTGCTTTAAGTGTTTACTTTTAATACTCTCTCCTATCTCAAATCTTTATTAGTTTTGGAGCAAACTTCAGGTTCATAGTTTGAAGAGGGATTAGGACTTGTTGATTCTTTCTTGATTAATGAAGTTGAGGGACTATCAGTCTTCATTAATGTTGTTGGAAGATGTTGAAGTGGATTAGCCGCTTCCAATTCATCACTATTAAGCATAGTTGTAGGAACTTGAGAAGAGATATTAAAACTTTGCACCTTCTCCTGATTGAAATCTGATACTTTTAGTTAGACGGAAATGATTTGTGATCCCAATTCTCACTTTAACCTATATTTGGTTTGTTGTGTCCTAATCAACATCTCCAAATGTTTCAAACTAATAGGCTACATGTCTTAGGTCGCTTCTTCCATTTTTCTAGAGATTATTTCTTGGATCCTACTGTTTTAGTCCTAACTTAAGGACCTTAAAGCCATCCTAACAAAACCATTACTGACAGCACAATCTGAGCGTGTCTAATGACTCTAGTCCTTGTGCACACTTTTTGGGACTCGAGTTTATGTACAAAAAAAATAGTATAAATCATTAATATAAGACAAATTTAATTGAACCAGTAAGAAACAAATATTTTTCACGTACACCAACTTAAAGTACAACGGAACCCTGGCTTTGGTCGTTTTAGATAGCCTCTGAAATCAAAAGATAACATAAGTAATGATTGCTAAATCACATTTGTCTGAATGACAAGAAGATGAGTATCAAAACTGACCAAAATAACCTATTACATTTGTCCCTCGTTTGTTTTCTTGCTCATATCCTATCATATTGTTCAAGTTGATGGAACAAGCATTCTGGCCCGAAGTTCAACCGCCTGTTGCTCCCTTTCTTTGTTAATTCTTCTAATCTCGCATTTTCTCTTTCTCGCCTCTTTTTTCTTTTTCGCTTCTTCCATCATGCGTATGTTTAGTGCTTTTCTCTTTTTCGCTGCTTCCATCATGCGTTTGGCTTGTTCCCGTCTCTCCGCCTTAGTGGGTTTCCTTTCAGGGGTTTGAATCTCAGGCGTTTGAATCTTAGGCGTTTGAATCTGAGGCCTTTTAATCTGAGGCCTTTGAATCCGGTAAGGCCTTCTCTTCGTCGTCAAAATGTTTCGAGTGTCAATCCTGTCCAACGTGTTGTCTTGAGTGTCAATCCTCTCCATCTTGTTGTTTTGACCCCGCCGACTAATCAATTGTACCCGATTCTTTTTAAATGCTGGGATTTTGTTCGAGCATAGTTGGTTTTGGAAAACACCATTTGGACACAATGCTGGTCCCGAGTTCATGTTCGCAGGTTGGGCATTTATTGTTTGCAACACAAGTCTGTGTGCTACCTTCCCAAGCGTATCCCCCGTAATGGAATTTTCTGGGTTAGACCTGCAAAACAGCGAGAAAAAGAATCGAGAGATTTAACACCATCCGTAAATAAAACGCCTTTCTAAAACTCTGTATATCACAACAAATCATACAATCTTCACCTCTTCTTTTTTATAACTCTTTGAACAGCTCGTCTTCTGTCACCATCTTCATGCCATAAATGACTTCCACGTTTCATATCCACTTGCTGTATACTCTGTAAAGACAAGTAAATGAAGAACATTGTGTAAACTAACCAGTAAAAACAAGTGCACTATGTTCTTGACCGCAACTTGAAACCAAAATCGGAAGCCAACTATACCTTTTTAGGCATTATTAATCTTGGAATTTTATGAGTAATTTTTCTGCCTCTGATATCATCTGGAAATTTGTATATGGCACAACTTGAGAATAAAAAAAAAGAAAGAATGTTAATTCGATGAAGATCAGAATCCAAAAGGTATCTGCATAAAATTCAAGAGGATAATGAAAAAGTGATAAAATCCAAATTCTTGCATTAAGGGCTTACATGACTTGATTGGCTAAAATATCTTCCATGCCCTCTACTGGGGAGCTGAAACATTGAGGCTGACTATCTTCACCACATGAAGCTATGTAACCATTCATCCCATGACTGCATATATATCAAGGAAATTTCCGATTAGATCTTCCTCACTGAATTATTAATATAATTTGTAAAACTAGACACAGAAAATCACATCACCGCAAAACCACAACCATAACTACATATTGAATCGACTTATTCGCAAGATTCAGACACAAACCTTAGTCCAGGGTCAATTTTCTCTGTGATAATTGCTCGTTCTTCATTGCTCAAGTTGTTGGTACGGCTATTAAGAGACCGTATGAGTTCAGCAAGGGGATGAGATGCAACCACAAAGAGCATGTCATACAACACACTGTTTCTTCGAATTTCTTCTTCCTGGAAAAAACATAAAGAAGAGAAACAAAGTTACATGTGATTGTACAATCGTGTCTTATAAATAAAAACCACTACAAAAGTTAAGATCTAAAACAGATAGGATGTACCGTCAGTAAGTGCTCCACTTTTGCAACTGCATCCAGAAGACGCGTTTCTTCAACAAAAGGCAGTTTCGCTACACCCTTTACAAGGAAAGATAAAAAATATGAGACCGTATTATTATTACATCTAACTGAAGAATTTATGCAGCATCAAAGTCTGCCTTTATTAGCATGAAAAGACAATTCAAACCTGCCAAGAATAACGCTTTCCATTCATGTCAATCTCAAAATCTGCACAACACAAAAGCTAAATGAGAGGCACTGGATTGCACAATAGCACAATGAAAGAGACCAATCTGCAACAACTTCATACCGGAAGGATAAAAATCAGCTATAGGCGAGTCTGGATTTGTCATCAATGTCCTATAGCACTCTGGGAGAGCATGTGCACTGAGAACGGAATCCAAGGAGCGAATCAGTGACAGAAGAGAGAAATTATGAAACACTCAGAAATACAGATAGATTACCTTGCAGATGGAAGAACAGACAGAAGCTGATTAAAAGGTTTAAACGGGGAACCTAGTTCAAACTTAATATCTAGTTTATCAAGGCCCGTGAGATCTGATGCGAAAGGTGCATAATGATATGGATAATACCTGCAAAATAAACAGACAATTAAGCACAGAAACAAATGAGAGAAATGAAAAATGTCAATGAGTTCGTCCAATTTCACTAAGATTGCTATTATTAAGGCCATCCCGTCCTCTAAAACTAGGCTCTTTTGGAATTTAATCACAACAGACATAAAAATCAAATAAACAGACGTACTCAAAAGTTCAAACATCTCAGCTTGATTACTAGAGGATTTGTTTAAGTAGAAGCTCAGTTTGAATAAACAAAGATGCATGTCACAAATCTGATGGAAGTTTTACACAGGAAATTTGATATGTTGAACAGCTTAGTAAAAATTTTAGCATGATGTGTAATTAAAATGAGCATCACAATCCTACAGGACGATATGGTTATATCAACACAATAATCACCCTGCTTCATAATATTAGATGAAATGAACCACAAGAAAATAATCAAATGTAAAAAGTATTATTATATAAGTATGAGGATGACAAGAAACTGACCATTTCCAGGAACAAACACCATGATAATAATAATGCATTACCCAACAAAGACCTTCTGTATACTTCAAAACCTAGCAAATAATTAGAACAAAAAAGGTAAATTGGTCACTCAGAGTGACTTCAACGTAATTTATTTTCATCAAATACACACATGACAGAGAAACTCACAACATCTCTCCGTATTTGCTCCATTTCCTCGACAGTCTTAGCTGTGAATTTCTCTTCGTAGTATCTCTCTTTCCATCCTGATACACCTAGCCTAACCTGATAATACAACATCCATGTGAATTTGCCAGCGTGATAAAATGATTGATTAGACAGAAATCAGAAAAAAAAACTCATAAAGATTACGCACTCATCATATTAATGATAGAAACACATCTGACAAAAATAGAAATATGACCTTATCTTGTACTCCACCTCCTGAGCTGAATACATCAGCTTTATCCCGCAGCTGTTTCTTCAGTTTAAAATTGAAGTCTTCTAAATTATCTAGTTCCTGAAAACCAATGTGTACTTTAGTGCACTTTAAATGAGAAAGCAAAGCTCAAGTCGGAAAATAACATCACGCAAAAAAAATTACAGCAAAACTAATTTTACGAAAATTTGAAATGGAGTAGAACAATAGTTTACAATTAACAAGCACATGCTAAAATAAAACAAAAGAACTACAGTTTAAAAAAAGGAAAGACGAGCTATAAAAGATTTTAAAATTCCTCCTCAGATATGAGATGACTTACTTCTGCTTTAATGATATTTTCTGTTTCAACATTTGCCACACCAATGTTATCATCCAAAGATGGACGCAAAAATTTTCGTGGAGGCACATCATCTGTAGAAGTTAACTGCACCGACTTGCCAGAGAACTGTCTGCTTGCTTGAGCTCTGTCACGAGAAAACCTTTCTGATTGCTTCTGTAAATCATAACACCACCAATGAAAAACTAGCCCAGAGAAGTGAAACAGAATTTGTAGATTTTGTGTTTTCTAATCTTCATTTTCCCTGGATCAGAGGGGTCTTAAATTGGTCAGCTGGTGCAGACTAGTTTTTAACCCATGGAAAAGAGAGGCGTATGGCCATCTTTCAGAAAGAAAACCGCCAACTATCTTGCCTAGCGCGAAGCAAAATGACTATTATTTTACAGGGTTGCTACTCCAAATTCACTTCGTTTAAGCATTCATTAGTTTTTCCACTTTATCTTAAGTATCTGCCCCCAACTTGAAGTTACAACATTCCCTGGCCTATAAATCCATTATGAGCTACTATCCACCTAGAGGAAATACAGTTCTAGAATAAAACAAAATTTTCTACACGCCAGAGAGACGTGATCAAAAGCCTGGTCGGATTAACAACAGATGGGCACTTCCATAGCATTAGTTGGAGGCTAATGTTATTTTATAATCGTGTCGCTTCACCTTAAAATGCAAGAAAAATGCAGATAACTAAAGAAAACTAAATTACTGAAGGTGGACATTAACCTGAAGTGCTTGTGCTCTCTTCGTAAATATATTATTTTCACAGACCCCAACAGCTTGGATAAAACGCTCCACATTTACTAAGTTAAGCTGAAAGTTAGTAAACAAAAGTTTAGATACTATAACTCAATAGACATGCCAAGTAAGATATAAATGTTTAACATATGCACCTTGCTTGCATCTGTTAAGTAACTTTTTCCAAAGTGATTCTTGTACACAGACATCAGCAATTCTATAGCACCCTGCAAGACAACAACAATAATAATTAGAATATCTTTTTTGAAACTTCTTTTTTCAAACTTCTCAAGGTGTTCTAAGTAAGCTCATGGATTTTCATTCACACAAAGATGCGTCAAATTATTTTAAAAGAACACAAACTATGAGTAAATATGTACTAAGTTACTAAATACCAAAGCAATATCAACTACAAAGGAAGATTTCTATGAAGTGTTTTATGATTCTGACATAGAAAAGTATGATATAGGAACATCTCCTATATCTATGAGATGCTATTTTCAAAAGATTTCAAAGAATTTAAGATAATGCTGCATGATCATACAAATATTAGGGCATACTGTACCAGATATTTTGACAGCTGGAAGAAAGTATTAGCAACAGAAAACTAAGACGGAACATACCTCTCGTATCTCTAGTGTAGGCATATGTGGCAGGAAATCATTCCCAACGAAAAAACAGATGAAGATGAAGTCATCAATCATGCGGTCCAAAATTTTTGGCGATTTCGATTTATGTGTCTGCATGTCATTTTCCAAATATTCTCGAAGTATCCAGATATTGACAAACTGCCAAAAGATAAGGGAACTTCATGATTCTGGTAAAGATATAAATGAGCCCTTTACATACCATACAATTTAGAACATATAGTATTGAGGTGTGTAACCCTGAAAAGTACCTCGTATGGCTTCTTCACCACAACATCTGTCTCAGTATTATCAAGCATTTCTCCTGCCTTCCTCTTTACCTTGCCCACACAATCTGCTGCTCGGTGCCCCATCTGACCACACAAGAAGCATTTGTCTTGATCTCCAGGAACGAAAACAACCTGGGTGAAGTCACCAAGGAGAAAACACAGTTGAATTGGCATAAAGTGAAGCAGAGAAAAAAGATGAAGCATCATGAAACTTAAAAGACTAACATACAAATATGTAACTATTTCGTATGTTAATCAAATGTCAAAACATATTGAAGAAGCATATATTGAGATTATAAACAAGATAGATTGTACAAACCTCACGAAGGATTGAAAAATAAATTTCATGGGTGGCCAATGACAGCATGATCAAATCGGCGTCCTGTTATTCAGAAATATTAAGTAGAGCCTTATTAACTTGCTCGATTAAGATCAGAAAAATCTTGTTGCAAAAACAAACATGAAAGCATGTAAGAAATAAGAACTAAAGTGAAGGTTACATACCAAACCATACAGACAATGATGAGTGTTTGGGTTATAACCAGGATGGTTCTTATTACAACGTATGTATGACATGATCTTGTGCTCCCCCTCACCAGGAACATTAGCATCCGAGAGTATAACCTTCAGAATAAGAAATTCATGAGCAAAAAAACGCAAAGTATGTCGTAAACAGCCACAAGGAAAAAGATATAAAAGACCCTAACAAGTACCTTAATATTTTTCCACCCAGGATCAGAATTTAATCTGACGTGAATGTAGTATCGCAAAGCAAATGACAAAGTAGCCATAAACTCTGTTCCAGGAGTTATAACATTAGAGTCAAAAACTTGAGAATCCACTTTAGGTGCCAACTTCTTCCCTTCTCTCTCAAACTCTTCCCGCAGAAGCTCTTCTTCAGCTGCCTAATATATAGCACACAATACATTAATTCATAATTCACTATCATACAAGACAATGACATAGTGATCGATTCATCATTCGCTAACATAGTGATTGATACATCATTCGCTATCATACAAGATAATGACATAGTGATTGACTCATCATTCGGTATCACACAAGAAAGTGACATAGTGATTGATTCATCATTCGCTATCATACAGATAGTGACATAGTATTTGATTCATCATTCGCTATCACACAAGATTAAACTACAAACAAGTGAAATAGTGTATAACAAAAGAGATGATAAACATACTGCTTCAGCTGCATCTTTTGAAGCTCGAAACCGTCTCGATCTTTGTTGATTCATCTTAGCTCTTGGAGCAACACCATCTGAAAAATTCACATAGACACAAATTCACAACCACAGCTAAAACTAAAAGAACAAACTCAAATACAAATGTAATGCCATAGATGAATAAACACAAAAACTCACCAATAGCCATGAATAAAAGCTTCCGAGGTCGAACCATAACAAACAATCGATCAATGTAATCGAACATACATTGAAAAACTTCAGCAAACGTAGTAGGAGAAGACTTATCCTCAGGATGAAAGCAAGGATGAATGATTCCATTCATATCGAGATAGAGATTGTCATACTCGTAACCATTAGGATTAGGTTTACTCGTATCGATTGGAATCGTAACGCCATTGATTTCGACTGGTTCTTCTTCGATTACTTGTTGTAATATCGATGGATATCTCTCCATTAACCATTTGTAGAACGACGGTACTCCCATCGGAAAAGTTTTTGGTGAAGAAGGCTTAAACCCTAGATTGAGATTGTGATCGGAGGTTTGGTGCGGCGGAAGTGAACGGAGGTCACTCTTTAGGTTTATGGAGGAATTAAAAATTTGTTTTGAGTTTTTGACGGTTCAGTTTTTGTAATATTTCCTTCGTTATAGTATTTTCAAATTTAATAAAATTTGTTGGGAGAAAAAAAGAGAGAGAAGAAATTTAATAAAATTCAAAATATGTATATTTCAGATTTATTTCTACAAAAATATATTTGAAGATTTAAAATTTTTAATCGTTTTTTCTTTCACAATTTGTTATATTTTTCGAATTTAATAAAATTTGTTGGGAAAAAGAGAGAGAGAGAGAAGAAATTTAATAAAATTCAAAATATATTTCAGATTTATTTCTATAAAAATATATTTAAAATTTTAAATTTATCATCGTTTTTTCTTTCACAATTTGTTATATTTTCGAATTTAATAAAATTTGTTGAAAACAAAAGAAAAAGAGAGAGAAGAAATTTAATAAAATTCAAACATATTTCAGATTTATTGCTAATATTTAAATATTTTTAAAAATTAAAATTTATCATCTTCTTTGAATTACAATTTATTCTCTCTTTTGGTTGTATAGTTGTAATGAAATAGACTAATAGAGCATAAAAATTGTTTTTTTTTTTTTTTTTGAATACACTTATACACACCAAAGCTTTTGAGTGATTTAGAAATTGAAAGTTCACAAAAAACTAAAATAATAAAGAAATCTTTAATAATTGTTAAAACGAAGATATTAAAAGACAGAGCAAACACATAACTTTAACGAGTTCATATGTCTTCATATGTCCTTTGACTTTGTCTCTGATGAATTTCATGGCAAGAATCTTCTTAGCACCTAGTTGACTGTTTTAGACCAGAGAGAGACTTGTTTAAGAGAAACACTTATTCTGACTTCAGTAGATCTTCTCATCTAACTCACCATGGAGTTTCACATTTAGCTATTCTAGCTCATAGTCTTCTTCTGACAATGGCCAAGAGTATCTTTATGGACACATGCTTCACCAAAAGAGAGAAGATTTCAATGTAATCTACTCCATCTCTTTGTGCATACCCTTTAGCAACAAGCCTTGATATAAATTAATCTTGGTTTTTCAACTACTGGAATTCTTGATTACAAAAATTCTTCAAAATAGTTGTAATCATCTTCTTTTTTCATCGATCCATCATAGTAGATTGTGAGTTTTATTAGCTGGTCATCACTGCAATATGAACAAAAAAGAGAACTCAATCTCGAATCAAACCCAGAAATTCGATTCACTCTTCCATCAAATACGAAAAGCTTAATTAAGTTTACAATTGTTAGTTTACCTTGTTGAAAGCGGAGACAAGCTTCCCAAGGTTTAGATTCAAAACAAAATCTCCCTAAAACATTTAAGTAAAATACAAAACGATTAGTAAACTTGTAAACTTAACCAATCAACAAACAAAAGTTACATACATCCCTCAACATGTATTGTTTTGGTTCAGATTCAGATTTGATATAGAGAGGAAAACACTGACACTCTTTGTGTTTCCGTCAACTTTATGATCCCCGACTCTTTCGGTTGTTCTTACGATCCCCGACTTTTGTGTATTAGCTCTAAGTTCTTTCGGTTGTTCTTATGATCCCCGACTTTTTCGGTTGTTCTTATGATCTCCGACTCTTTCGGTTGTTCTTATGATTCCCGACTCTTTCGGTTGTTCTTATGATCCCCGACTCTTTCGGTTGTTCTTATGATTCCCGACTCTTTCGGTTGTTCTTATGATCCCCGACTCTTTCGGTTGTTCTTATGATCCCCGATTTTTGTGTATTAGCTCTAAGTTCTTTCGGTCGTTCTCATGATCCCCGACTCTTTCGGTTGTTCTTATGATCCCCGACTCTTTCGGTTGTTCTTATGATCCCCGAGTCTTTCGGTTGTTCTTATGATCCCCGACTTTTGTGTATTAGCTCTAAGTTCTTTCGGTTGTTCTTATGATCCCGGACTCTTTCGGTTGTTCTTATGATCCCCGACTCTTTCGGTTGTTCTTATGATCCCCGACTCTTTCGGTTGTTCTTATGATCCCCGACTTTTGTATATTAGCTCTGGTTGTTCTTATGATCCCGGACTCTTTCGGTTGTTCATATGATCCCCGACTCTTTCGGTTGTTCTTATGATCCCTGACTTTTACGTATTAGCTCTAAGTTCTTTCGGTCGTTCTTATGATCTCTGACTCTTTCGGTTGTTCTTATGATCCCCGACTCTTTCGGTTGTTCCTATGAACCCCGACTCTTTCGGTTGTTCTTATGATCCCCGACTTTTGTTTATTAGCTCTAAGTTCTTTCGGGTGTTCTTATGATCCCCGACTCTTTCTTTCGGTTGTTCTTATGATCCCCGACTTTTGTGTATTAGCTCTAAGTTCTTTGGGTTGTTCTTATGATCCCCGACTCTTTCGGTTGTTCTTATGATCCCCAACTCTTTCGATTGTTCTTATGATCCCCGACTTTTGTGTATTAGCACTAAGTTTTTTCGGTCGTTCTTATGATCCCCGAGTCTTTCGGTTGTTCTTATGATCCCCGACTCTTTCGATTGTTCTTATGATCCCCGACTCTTTCTGTTGTTCTTATGATCCCCGACTCTTTCGGTTGTTCTTATGATCCCCGACTCTTTCTGTTGTTCTTATGATCCTCGACTCTTTCGGTTGTTCTTATGATCCCCGACTTTTGTGTATTAGCTCTAAATTCTTTCGGTCGTTCTTATGATCCCCGACTCTTTTGGTTGTTCTTATGATCCCCGACTCTTTCGGTAGTTCTTATGATCCCCGACTCTTTCGGTTATTCTTACGATCCCCGACTTTTGTGTATTAGCTCTAAGTTCTTTCGGTTGTTTTTATGATCCCCGACTCTTTCGGTTGTTCTTATGATTCCCGACTCTTTCGATTGTTCTTATGATCCCCGACTCTTTCGGTTGTTCTTATGATCCCCGACTCTTTCGGTTGTTCTTATGATCCCCGACTCTTTCGGTTGTTCTTATGATCCCCAACTTTTGTGTATTAGCTCTAAGTTCTTTCGGTCGTTCTTATGATCCCCGACTCTTTCGGTTGTTCTTATGATCCCCGACTCTTTCGGTAGTTCTTATGATCCCCGACTCTTTCGGTTGTTCTTATGATCCCCGACTCTTGTGTATTAGCTCTATGTTCTTTCGGTTGTTCTTATGATCCCCGACTCTTTCGGTTGTTCTTATGATCACCGACTTTTGTGTATTAGCTCTAAGTTCTTTCAGGTGTTCTTATGATCCTCGACTCTTTCGGTTGTTCTTATGATCCCCGAGTCTTTCGGTTATTCTTATGATCCCCGACTTTTGTGTATTAGCTCTAAGTTCTTTCGGTTGTTCTTATGATCCCGGACTCTTTCGGTTGTTCTTATGATCCCCGACTCTTTCGGTTGTTCTTATGATCCCCGACTCTTTCGGTTGTTCTTATGGTCCCCGACTTTTGTATATTAGCTCTAAGTTCTTTCGGTTGTTCTTATGATCCCGGACTCTTTCGGTTGTTCATATGATCCCCGACTCTTTCGGTTGTTCTTATGATCCCTGACTTTTACGTATTAGCTCTAAGTTCTTTCGGTCGTTCTTATTATCTCTGACTCTTTCGGTTGTTCTTATGATCCCCGACTCTTTCGGTTGTTCCTATGAACCCCGACCCTTTCGGTTGTTCTTATGATCCCCGACTTTTGTTTATTAGCTCTAAGTTCTTTCGGGTGTTCTTATGATCCCCGACTCTTTCTTTCGGTTGTTCTTATGATCCCCGACTTTTGTGTATTAGCTCTAAGTTCTTTGGGTTGTTCTTATGATCCCCGACTCTTTCGGTTGTTCTTATGATCCCCAACTCTTTCGATTGTTCTTATGATCCCCGACTTTTGTGTATTAGCACTAAGTTTTTTCGGTCGTTCTTATGATCCCCGAGTCTTTCGGTTGTTCTTATGATCCCCGACTCTTTCGATTGTTCTTATGATCCCCGACTCTTTCTGTTGTTCTTATGATCCCCGACTCTTTCGGTTGTTCTTATGATCCCCGACTCTTTCTGTTGTTCTTATGATCCTCGACTCTTTCGGTTGTTCTTATGATCCCCGACTTTTGTGTATTAGCTCTAAATTCTTTCGGTCGTTCTTATGATCCCCGACTCTTTTGGTTGTTCTTATGATCCCCGACTCTTTCGGTAGTTCTTATGATCCCCGACTCTTTCGGTTATTCTTACGATCCCCGACTTTTGTGTATTAGCTCTAAGTTCTTTCGGTTGTTTTTATGATCCCCGACTCTTTCGGTTGTTCTTATGATTCCCGACTCTTTCGATTGTTCTTATGATCCCCGACTCTTTCGGTTGTTCTTATGATCCCCGACTCTTTCGGTTGTTCTTATGATCCCCGACTCTTTCGATTGTTCTTATGATCCCCAACTTTTGTGTATTAGCTCTAAGTTCTTTCGGTCGTTCTTATGATCCCCGACTCTTTCGGTTGTTCTTATGATCCCCGACTCTTTCGGTAGTTCTTATGATCCCCGACTCTTTCGGTTGTTCTTATGATCCCCGACTCTTGTGTATTAGCTCTATGTTCTTTCGGTTGTTCTTATGATCCCCGACTCTTTCGGTTGTTCTTATGATCACCGACTTTTGTGTATTAGCTCTAAGTTCTTTCAGGTGTTCTTATGATCCCCGACTCTTTCGGTTGTTCTTATGATCCCCGACTCTTTCGGTTGTTCTTATGATCCCCGACTTTTGTGTATTAGCTCTAAGTTCTTTCGGTTGTTCTTATGATCCCGGACTCTTTCGGTTGTTCTTATGATCCCCGACTCTTTCGGTTGTTCTTATGATCCCCGACTCTTTCGGTTGTTCTTATGGTCCCCGACTTTTGTATATTAGCTCTAAGTTCTTTCGGTTGTTCTTATGATCCCGGACTCTTTCGGTTGTTCATATGATCCCCGACTCTTTCGGTTGTTCTTATGATCCCTGACTTTTACGTATTAGCTCTAAGTTCTTTCGGTCGTTCTTATTATCTCTGACTCTTTCGGTTGTTCTTCTGATCCCCGACTCTTTCGGTTGTTCCTATGAACCCCGACCCTTTCGGTTGTTCTTATGATCCCCGACTTTTGTTTATTAGCTCTAAGTTCTTTCGGGTGTTCTTATGATCCCCGACTCTTTCTTTCGGTTGTTCTTATGATCCCCGACTTTTGTGTATTAGCTCTAAGTTCTTTGGGTTGTTCTTATGATCCCCGACTCTTTCGGTTGTTCTTATGATCCCCAACTCTTTCGATTGTTCTTATGATCCCCGACTTTTGTGTATTAGCACTAAGTTTTTTCGGTCGTTCTTATGATCCCCGAGTCTTTCGGTTGTTCTTATGATCCCCGACTCTTTCGATTGTTCTTATGATCCCCGACTCTTTCTGTTTTTCTTATGATCCCCGACTCTTTCGGTTGTTCTTATGATCCCCGACTCTTTCTGTTGTTCTTATGATCCTCGACTCTTTCGGTTGTTCTTATGATCCCCGACTTTTGTGTATTAGCTCTAAATTCTTTCGGTCGTTCTTATGATCCCCGACTCTTTCGGTTGTTCTTATGATCCCCGACTCTTTCGGTAGTTCTTATGATCCCCGACTCTTTCGGTTATTCTTACGATCCCCGACTTTTGTGTATTAGCTCTAAGTTCTTTCGGTTGTTTTTATGATCCCTGACTCTTTCGGTTGTTCTTATGATTCTTGACTCTTTCGATTGTTCTTATGATCCCCGACTCTTTCGGTTGTTCTTATAATCCCCGACTCTTTCGGTTGTTCTTATGATCCCCGACTCTTTCGGTTGTTCTTATGATCCCCGACTTTTGTGTATTAGCTCTAAGTTCTTTCGGTCGTTCTTATGATCCCCGACTCTTTCGGTTGTTCTTATGATCCCCGACTCTTTCGATAGTTCTTATGATCCCCGACTCTTTTGGTTGTTCTTATGATCCCCGACTCTTGTGTATTAGCTCTATGTTCTTTCGGTTGTTCTTATGATCCTCGACTCTTTCGGTTGTTCTTATGATCCCCGACTCTTTCGGTTGTTCTTATGATCCCCGACTTTTGTGTATTAGCTCTAAGTTCTTTCAGGTGTTCTTATGATCCCCGACTCTTTCGGTTTTTCTTATGATCCCCGACTCTTTCGGTTGTTCTTATGATCCCCGAGTCTTTCGGTTGTTCTTATGATCCCCGACTTTTGTGTATTAGCTCTAAGTTCTTTCGGTTGTTCTTATGATCCCGGACTCTTTCGGTTGTTCTTATGATCCCCGACTCTTTCGGTTGTTCTTATGATCCCGACTTTTGTATATTAGCTCTAAGTTCTTTCGGTTGTTCTTATGATCCCGGACTCTTTCGGTTGTTCATATGATCCCCGACTCTTTCGGTTGTTCTTATGATCCCTGACTTTTACGTATTAGCTCTAAGTTCTTTCGGTCGTTCTTATGATCTTTGACTCTTTCGGTTGTTCTTATGATCCCCGACTCTTTCGGTTGTTCCTATGAACCCCGACTCTTTCGGTTGTTCTTATGATCCCCGACTTTTGTTTATTAGCTCTAAGTTCTTTCGGGTGTTCTTATGATCCCCGACTCTTTCTTTCGGTTGTTCTTATGATCCCCGACTTTTGTGTATTAGCTCTAAGTTCTTTGGGTTGTTCTTATGATCCCCGACTCTTTCGGTTGTTCTTATGATCCCCAACTCTTTCGATTGTTCTTATGATCCCCGACTTTTGTGTATTAGCACTAAGTTTTTTCGGTCGTTCTTATGATCCCCGAGTCTTTCGGTTGTTCTTATGATCCCCGACTCTTTCGATTGTTCTTATGATCCCCGACTCTTTCTGTTGTTCTTATGATCCCCGACTCTTTCTGTTGTTCTTATGATCCCCGACTCTTTCTGTTGTTCTTATGATCCCCGACTTTTGTGTATTAGCTCTAAATTCTTTCGGTCGTTCTTATGATCCCCGACTCTTTCGGTTGTTCTTATGATCCCCGACTCTTTCGGTAGTTCTTATGATCCCCGACTCTTTCTGTTGTTCTTATGATCCCCGACTCTTTCTGTTGTTCTTATGATCCCCGAGTCTTTCGGTTGTTCTTATGATCCCCGACTCTTTCGATTGTTCTTATGATCCCCGACTCTTTCTGTTGTTCTTATGATCCCCGACTCTTTCTGTTGTTCTTATGATCCCCGACTCTTTCTGTTGTTCTTATGATCCCCGACTTTTGTGTATTAGCTCTAAATTCTTTCGGTCGTTCTTATGATCCCCGACTCTTTCTGTTGTTCTTATGATCCCCGACTTTTGTGTATTAGCTCTAAATTCTTTCGGTCGTTCTTATGATCCCCGACTCTTTCGATTGTTCTTATGATCCCCGACTCTTTCGATTGTTCTTATGATCCCTGACTCTTCCGGTTGTTCTTATGATCCCCGACTCTTTCGGTTGTTCTTATGATCCCCGACTCTTTCGGTTGTTCTTATGATCCCCGACTTTTGTGTATTAGCACTAAGTTTTTTCGGTCGTTCTTATGATCCCCGACTCTTTCGGTTGTTCTTATGATCCCCGACTCTTTCGATTGTTCTTATGATCCCCGACTCTTTCTGTTGTTCTTATGATCCCCGACTCTTTCGGTTGTTCTTATGATCCCCGACTCTTTCTGTTGTTCTTATGATCCTCGACTCTTTCGGTTGTTCTTATGATCCCCGACTTTTGTGTATTAGCTCTAAATTCTTTCGGTCGTTCTTATGATCCCCGACTCTTTTGGTTGTTCTTATGATCCCCGACTCTTTCGGTAGTTCTTATGATCCCCGACTCTTTCGGTTATTCTTACGATCCCCGACTTTTGTGTATTAGCTCTAAGTTCTTTCGGTTGTTTTTATGATCCCCGACTCTTTCGGTTGTTCTTATGATTCCCGACTCTTTCGATTGTTCTTATGATCCCCGACTCTTTCGGTTGTTCTTATGATCCCCGACTCTTTCGGTTGTTCTTATGATCCCTGACTCTTTCGGTTGTTCTTATGATCCCCAACTTTTGTGTATTAGCTCTAAGTTCTTTCGGTCGTTCTTATGATCCCCGACTCTTTCGGTTGTTCTTATGATCCCTGACTCTTTCGGTAGTTCTTATGATCCCCGACTCTTTCGGTTGTTCTTATGATCCCCGACTCTTGTGTATTAGCTCTATGTTCTTTCGGTTGTTCTTATGATCCCCGACTCTTTCGGTTGTTCTTATGATCCCCGATTCTTTCGGTTGTTCTTATGATCCCCGAGTCTTTCGGTTGTTCTTATGATCCCCGACTTTTGTGTATTAGCTCTAAGTTCTTTCAGTTGTTCTTATGATCCCGGACTCTTTCGGTTGTTCTTATGATCCCCGACTCTTTCGGTTGTTCTCATGATCCCAGACTCTTTCGGTTATTCTTATGATCCCCTACTTTTGTATATTAGCTCTAAGTTCTTTCGGTTGTTCTTATGATCACAGACTCTTTCGGTTGTTCTTATGATCCCCGACTCTTTCGGTTGTTCTTATTATCCTCGACTTTTATGTATTTGCTCTAAGTTCTTTCGGTTGTTCTTATGATCTCTGACTCTTTCGGCTGTTCTTGTGATCCCCGACTCTTTCGGTTGTTCCTATGAACCCCGACTCTTTCGGTCGTTCTTATGATCCCCGACTTTTGTTTATTAGCTCTAAGTTCTTTCGGGTGTTCTTATGATCCCCGACTCTTTCTTTCGGTTGTTCTTATGATCCCCGACTTTTGTGTATTAGCTCTAAGTTCTTTCGGTTGTTCTTATGATCCCCGACTCTTTCGGTTGTTCTTATAATCCCCGACTCTTTCGGTTGTTCTTATGATCCCCGTCTTTTGTGTATTAGCTCTAAGTTCTTTCGGTCGTTCTTATGATCCCCGACTCTTTGGGTTGTTCTTATGATCCCCGACTCTTTCGGTTGTTCTTATGATCCCCGACTTTTGTGTATTAGCTCTAAGTTCTTTGGGTTGTTCTTATGATCCCTGACTCTTTCGGTTGTTCTTATGATCCCCGACTCTTTCGGTTGTTCTTATGATCCCCGACTCTTTCGGTTGTTCTTATGATCCCCGACTTTTGTGTATTAGCTCTAAGTTTTTTCGGTCGTTCTTATGATCCCCGAGTCTTTCGATTGTTCTTATGATCCCCGACTCTTTCGATTGTTCTTATGATCCCTGACTCTTCCGGTTGTTCTTATGATCCCCGACTCTTTCGGTTGTTCTTATGATCCCCGACTCTTTCGGTTGTTCTTATGATCCCCGACTTTTGTGTATTAGCACTAAGTTTTTTCGGTCGTTCTTATGATCCCCGAGTCTTTCGGTTGTTCTTATGATCCCCGACTCTTTCGATTGTTCTTATGATCCCCGACTCTTTCTGTTGTTCTTATGATCCCCGACTCTTTCGGTTGTTCTTATGATCCCCGACTCTTTCTGTTGTTCTTATGATCCTCGACTCTTTCGGTTGTTCTTATGATCCCCGACTTTTGTGTATTAGCTCTAAATTCTTTCGGTCGTTCTTATGATCCCCGACTCTTTTGGTTGTTCTTATGATCCCCGACTCTTTCGGTAGTTCTTATGATCCCCGACTCTTTCGGTTATTCTTACGATCCCCGACTTTTGTGTATTAGCTCTAAGTTCTTTCGGTTGTTTTTATGATCCCCGACTCTTTCGGTTGTTCTTATGATTCCCGACTCTTTCGATTGTTCTTATGATCCCCGACTCTTTCGGTTGTTCTTATGATCCCCGACTCTTTCGGTTGTTCTTATGATCCCTGACTCTTTCGGTTGTTCTTATGATCCCCAACTTTTGTGTATTAGCTCTAAGTTCTTTCGGTCGTTCTTATGATCCCCGACTCTTTCGGTTGTTCTTATGATCCCTGACTCTTTCGGTTGTTCTTATGATCCCCGACTCTTTCGGTTGTTCTTATGATCCCCGACTCTTGTGTATTAGCTCTATGTTCTTTCGGTTGTTCTTATGATCCCCGACTCTTTCGGTTGTTCTTATGATCCCCGACTCTTTCGGTTGTTCTTATGATCCCCGAGTCTTTCGGTTGTTCTTATGATCCCCGACTTTTGTGTATTAGCTCTAAGTTCTTTCAGTTGTTTTTATGATCCCGGACTCTTTCGGTTGTTCTTATGATCCCCGAGTCTTTCGGTTGTTCTTATGATCCCTGACTCTTCCGGTTGTTCTTATGATCCCCGACTCTTTCGGTTGTTCTTATGATCCCCGACTCTTTCGGTTGTTCTTATGATCCCCGACTTTTGTGTATTAGCACTAAGTTTTTTCGGTCGTTCTTATGATCCCCGAGTCTTTCGGTTGTTCTTATGATCCCCGACTCTTTCGATTGTTCTTATGATCCCCGACTCTTTCTGTTGTTCTTATGATCCCCGACTCTTTCGGTTGTTCTTATGATCCCCGACTCTTTCTGTTGTTCTTATGATCCTCGACTCTTTCGGTTGTTCTTATGATCCCCGACTTTTGTGTATTAGCTCTAAATTCTTTCGGTCGTTCTTATGATCCCCGACTCTTTTGGTTGTTCTTATGATCCCCGACTCTTTCGGTAGTTCTTATGATCCCCGACTCTTTCGGTTATTCTTACGATCCCCGACTTTTGTGTATTAGCTCTAAGTTCTTTCGGTTGTTTTTATGATCCCCGACTCTTTCGGTTGTTCTTATGATTCCCGACTCTTTCGATTGTTCTTATGATCCCCGACTCTTTCGGTTGTTCTTATGATCCCTGACTCTTTCGGTTGTTCTTATGATCCCCAACTTTTGTGTATTAGCTCTAAGTTCTTTCGGTCGTTCTTATGATCCCCGACTCTTTCGGTTGTTCTTATGATCCCCGACTCTTTCGGTAGTTCTTATGATCCCCGACTCTTTCGGTTGTTCTTATGATCCCCGACTCTTGTGTATTAGCTCTATGTTCTTTCGGTTGTTCTTATGATCCCCGACTCTTTCGGTTGTTCTTATGATCACCGACTTTTGTGTATTAGCTCTAAGTTCTTTCAGGTGTTCTTATGATCCCCGACTCTTTCGGTTGTTCTTATGATCCCCGAGTCTTTCGGTTGTTCTTATGATCCCCGACTTTTGTGTATTAGCTCTAAGTTCTTTCGGTTGTTCTTATGATCCCGGACTCTTTCGGTTGTTCTTATGATCCCCGACTCTTTCGGTTGTTCTTATGATCCCCGACTCTTTCGGTTGTTCTTATGATCCCCGACTCTTTCAGTTGTTCTTATGGTCCCCGACTTTTGTATATTAGCTCTAAGTTCTTTCGGTTGTTCTTATGATCCCGGACTCTTTCGGTTGTTCATATGATCCCCGACTCTTTCGGTTGTTCTTATGATCCTTGACTTTTACGTATTAGCTCTAAGTTCTTTCGGTCGTTCTTATTATCTCTGACTCTTTCGGTTGTTCTTATGATCCCCGACTCTTTCGGTTGTTCCTATGAACCCCGACCCTTTCGGTTGTTCTTATGATCCCCGACTTTTGTTTATTAGCTCTAAGTTCTTTCGGGTGTTCTTATGATCCCCGACTCTTTCTTTCGGTTGTTCTTATGATCCCCGACTTTTGTGTATTAGCTCTAAGTTCTTTGGGTTGTTCTTATGATCCCCGACTATTTCGGTTGTTCTTATGATCCCCAACTCTTTCGATTGTTCTTATGATCCCCGACTTTTGTGTATTAGCACTAAGTTTTTTCGGTCGTTCTTATGATCCCCGAGTCTTTCGGTTGTTCTTATGATCCCCGACTCTTTCGATTGTTCTTATGATCCCCGACTCTTTCTGTTGTTCTTATGATCCCCGACTCATTCGGTTGTTCTTATGATCCCCGACTCTTTCTATTGTTCTTATGATCCTCGACTCTTTCGGTTGTTCTTATGATCCCCGACTTTTGTGTATTAGCTCTAAATTCTTTCGGTCGTTCTTATGATCCCCGACTCTTTCGGTTGTTCTTATGATCCCCGACTCTTTCGGTAGTTCTTATGATCCCCGACTCTTTCGGTTATTCTTACGATCCCCGACTTTTGTGTATTAGCTCTAAGTTCTTTCGGTTGTTTTTATGATCCCCGACTCTTTCGGTTGTTCTTATGATTCCCGACTCTTTCGATTGTTCTTATGATCCCCGACTCTTTCGGTTGTTCTTATAATCCCCGACTCTTTCGGTTGTTCTTATGATCCCCGACTCTTTCGGTTGTTCTTATGATCCCCGACTTTTGTGTATTAGCTCTAAGTTCTTTCGGTCGTTCTTATGATCCCCGACTCTTTCGGTTGTTCTTATGATCCCCGACTCTTTCGATAGTTCTTATGATCCCCGACTCTTTCGGTTGTTCTTATGATCCCCGACTCTTGTGTATTAGCTCTATGTTCTTTTGGTTGTTCTTATGATCCTCGACTCTTTCGGTTGTTCTTATGATCCCCGACTCTTTCGGTTGTTCTTATGATCCCCGACTTTTGTGTATTAGCTCTAAGTTCTTTCAGGTGTTCTTATGATCCCCGACTCTTTCGGTTGTTCTTATGATCCCCGACTCTTTCGGTTGTTCTTATGATCCCCGAGTCTTTCGGTTGTTCTTATGATCCCCGACTTTTGTGTATTAGCTCTAAGTTCTTTCGGTTGTTCTTATGATCCCGGACTCTTTCGGTTGTTCTTATGATCCCCGACTCTTTCGGTTGTTCTTATGATCCCCGACTCTTTCGGTTGTTCTTATGATCCCCGACTTTTGTATATTAGCTCTAAGTTCTTTCGGTTGTTCTTATGATCCCGGACTCTTTCGGGTGTTCATATGATCCCCGACTCTTTCGGTTGTTCTTATGATCCCTGACTTTTACGTATTAGCTCTAAGTTCTTTCGGTCGTTCTTATGATCTTTGACTCTTTCGGTTGTTCTTATGATCCCCGACTCTTTCGGTTGTTCCTACGAACCCCGACTCTTTCGGTTGTTCTTATGATCCCCGACTTTTGTTTATTAGCTCTAAGTTCTTTCGGGTGTTCTTATGATCCCCGACTCTTTCTTTCGGTTGTTCTTATGATCCCCGACTTTTGTGTATTAGCTCTAAGTTCTTTGGGTTGTTCTTATGATCCCCGACTCTTTCGGTTGTTCTTATGATCCCCAACTCTTTCGATTGTTCTTATGATCCCCGACTTTTGTGTATTAGCACTAAGTTTTTTCGGTCGTTCTTATGATCCCCGAGTCTTTCGGTTGTTCTTATGATCCCCGACTCTTTCTGTTGTTCTTATGATCCCCGACTCTTTCTGTTGTTCTTATGATCCCCGACTCTTTCTGTTGTTCTTATGATCCCCGACTTTTGTGTATTAGCTCTAAATTCTTTCGGTCGTTCTTATGATCCCCGACTCTTTCGGTTGTTCTTATGATCCCCGACTCTTTCGGTAGTTCTTATGATCCCCGACTCTTTCGGTTATTCTTACGATCCCCGACTTTTGTGTATTAGCTCTAAGTTCTTTCGGTTGTTTTTATGATCTCCGACTCTTTCGGTTGTTCTTATGATTCCCGACTCTTTCGATTGTTCTTATGATCCCCGACTCTTTCGGTTGTTCTTATGATCCCCGACTCTTTCGGTTGTTCTTATGATCCCCGACTTTTGTGTATTAGCTCTAAGTTCTTTCGGTCGTTCTTATGATCCCCGACTCTTTCGGTTGTTCTTATGATCCCCGACTCTTTCGGTAGTTCTTATGATCCCCGACTCTTTCGGTTTTTCTTATGATCCCCGACTCTTGGGTATTAGCTCTATGTTCTTTCGGTTGTTCTTATGATCCTCGACTCTTTCGGTTGTTCTTATGATCCCCGACTCTTTCGGTTGTTCTTATGATCCCCGACTTTTGTGTATTAGCTCTAAGTTCTTTCAGGTGTTCTTATGATCCCCGACTCTTTCGGTTGTTCTTATGATCCCCGACTCTTTCGGTTGTTCTTATGATCCCCGAGTCTTTCGGTTGTTCTTATGATCCCCGACTTTTGTGTATTAGCTCTAAGTTCTTTCAGTTGTTCTTATGATCCCGGACTCTTTCGGTTGTTCTTATGATCCCCGACTCTTTCGGTTGTTCTCATGATCCCAGACTCTTTCGGTTATTCTTATGATCCCCTACTTTTGTATATTAGCTCTAAGTTCTTTCGGTTGTTCTTATGATCACAGACTCTTTCGGTTGTTCTTATGATCCCCGACTCTTTCGGTTGTTCTTATTATCCTCGACTTTTATGTATTAGCTCTAAGTTCTTTCAGTTGTTCTTATGATCTCTGACTCTTTCGGCTGTTCTTGTGATCCCCGACTCTTTCGGTTGTTCCTATGAACCCCGACTCTTTCGGTCGTTCTTATGATCCCCGACTTTTGTTTATTAGCTCTAAGTTCTTTCGGGTGTTCTTATGATCCCCGACTCTTTCTTTCGGTTGTTCTTATGATCCCCGACTTTTGTGTATTAGCTCTAAGTTCTTTCGGTTGTTCTTATGATCCCTGACTCTTTCGGTTGTTCTTATAATCCCCGACTCTTTCGGTTGTTCTTATGATCCCCGTCTTTTGTGTATTAGCTCTAAGTTCTTTCGGTCGTTCTTATGATCCCCGACTCTTTCGGTTGTTCTTATGATCCCCGACTCTTTCGATTGTTCTTATGATCCCCGACTTTTGTGTATTAGCTCTAAGTTCTTTGGGTTGTTCTTATGATCCCTGACTCTTTCGGTTGTTCTTATGATCCCCGACACTTTCGGTTGTTCTTATGATCCCCGACTCTTTCGGTTGTTCTTATGATCCCCGACTTTTGTGTATTAGCTCTAAGTTTTTTCGGTCGTTCTTATGATCCCCGAGTCTTTCGGTTGTTCTTATGATCCCCGACTCTTTCGATTGTTCTTATGATCCCTGACTCTTCCGGTTGTTCTTATGATCCCCGACTCTTTCGGTTGTTCTTATGATCCCCGACTCTTTCGGTTGTTCTTATGATCCCCGACTTTTGTGTATTAGCTCTAAGTTGTTTCGGTCGTTCTTATGATCCCCGACTCTTTCGGTTGTTCTTATGATCCCCGACTCTTTCGGTAGTTCTTATGATTCCCGACTCTTTCGGTTGTTCTTATGATCCCCGACTTTTGTATATTAGCTCTAAGTTCTTTCGGTTGTTCTTATGATCCCCGACTCTTTCGGTTGTTCTTATAATCCTCGACTCTTTCGGTTGTTCTTATGATCCCCGACTTTTGTGTATTAGCTCTAAGTTTTTTCGGTCGTTCTTATGATCCCCGAGTCTTTCGGTTGTTCTTATGATCCCCGACTCTTTCGATTGTTCTTATGATCCCTGACTCTTCCGGTTGTTCTTATGATCCCCGACTCTTTCGGTTCTTCTTATGATCCCCGACTCTTTCAGTAGTTCTTATGATTCCCGACTCTTTCGGTTGTTCTTATGATCCCCGACTTTTGTATATTAGCTCTAAGTTCTTTCGGTTGTTCTTATGATCCCCGACTCTTTCGGTTGTTCTTATGATCCCCGAGTTTTGTGTATTAACTCTAAGTTCTTTCGGGTGTTCTTATGATCCCCGACTCTTTCGGTTGTTCTTATGATCCCCGACTCTTTCGGTTGTTCTAATGATCCCCGACTCTTTCGGTTGTTCTTATGATCCCGACTTTTGTGTATTAGCTCTAAGTTCTTTCGGTTGTTCTTATGATCCCGGACTCTTTCGGTTGTTCTTATGATCCCCGTCTCTTTCGGTTGTTCTTATGATCCCCGACTCTTTCGGTTGTTCTTATGATCCCCGACTCTTTCGGTTGTTCTTATGATCCCCGACTTTTGTATATTAGCTCTAAGTTCTTTCGGTTGTTCTTATGATCCCGGACTCTTTCGGTTGTTCTTATGATCCCCGACTCTTTCGGTTGTTCTTATGATCCCCGACTTTTGTGTATTAGCTCTAAGTTCTTTCGGTCGTTCTTATGATCTCTGACTCTTTCGGTTGTTCTTATGATCCCCGACTCTTTCGGTTGTTCTTATGATCCCCGACTCTTTCGGTTGTTCTTATGATCCCCAACTTTTGTGTATTAGCTCTAAGTTCTTTCGGTTGTTCTTATGATCTCCGACTTTTGTGTATTAGCTTTAATTTATTGTGTATTTTTCTGGTTTTGTGTATTTGTGTATTTTTGTGTTTTTGTGTTTTTGTGTATTTGTGTATTTTTGTGTTTTTGTGTATTTTTGTGTTTTTGTGTATTTTTGTGTTTTTGTGTATTTTTGTGTTTTTGTGTATTAGATTTTTTTGGGTTTTGAAAGCAAAAAAAAAACAAACAAAAACGAGAAAGTAAGAGAAATACCTCGTTGAAGCGGAGACAAGCTTCCCAAGGATTAGATTCGAAACAAAATATCCCTAAAACATAGTAAAATATAAAACGATTAGTAAAGTTGTAAACCTAACCAATCAACAAACAAAAGTTGCATACATCCCTCAACATATATTGTTTTGGTTCAGATTGAGATTTGATAGACGGAGTAAAACACGTCAATACAAAAAATCAATTTCTACAACCCAAAAATCTCTAATCTTGAAGCAAATTTACACATTCGTAACTACCTAAACCTATGAAGCAAGAAAAATGCAGATAACTAAAGAAAACTAAATTATTGAAGGTGGACATTAACCTGAAGTGTTTGTGCTCTCTTCAGAAATATATTATTTTCACAGACCCCAACAGCTTGGATAAAACGCTCCACATTTACTAAGTTAAGCTGAAAGTTAGTAAACAAAAGTTTAGATACTATAATTCAACAGCCATGCCAAGTAAGATATACATGTTTAACATATGCACCTTGCTTGCATCTGTTTAAGTAACTTTTTCCAAAGTTATTCTTGTACAGAGACATCAGCAATTCTATAGCACCCTGCAAGACAACAACAATAGTAATTAGCATATCTTTTTTGAAACTTTTAGTTTCAAACTTCTCAAGGTGTTCTAAGTAAGCTCATGGACTTTCATTGACACAGAGATGCGTCCAATCATTTTAACAGAACAAAAACTATGAGTAAATATGTACCAAGTTCGAATAAACAAAGATGCATGTCACAAATCTGATGGAAGTTTTACACAGGAAATTTGATATGTCGAACAGCTCAGTAAAATTTTTTAGCATGGAGAAAGATTTCGTTTGGGAAAGAATGGAGAAAGAGATGAGGGGATGGTTCAGCTGTGAATCAGTTTAAATGGTGGAAGCTTTATTTTGTCACACTTAATCAACCTCACCTAACCAAGTCACATTCACTAAAAGGCCTATACTAACACTTAATACTACAGTAATCAATGCAAGAGTTAAACTCTTTACCTAACAAATCAAATCACAAGCAATACAAGTGATAGACCATTGGAGAAAGAGAGTTACCTGTTGACTGCGAGGAAGTGGTGTGTTGTTGATATTCTTTGCCGAGTTGCTTGTTACACCTAACCTAAAACTCCCATAAAGCAAACATAAACCAGTACAATATTAGAGCTTAAAGAAGGTAAAATTTATTGAAACAAGAAGCTATGAACAATTAAGCAGTTTACAAATAGGGGAATGCCAAAAATCCAAATTGTAAGGACATTGGCATTCACAGAAAACTTAATCATCTACAGCCAAATCAGACATATTACAGTTTAAACAAATAAAGCAATGCAGTAGGAAGATAAACATGAATAGCTTTGAAAACCAATAGATACTGAAATGCCAAATATCAGAATTGATAAGCTACATTCACTTCAGTAATCTTACAATTCACAGAAATTAAGCAATGGAGTAGCAAGAGTAATCAATTGGAATGAACTTATGAATAGAATGAACAGACACAGCCTTGTTTAAGGAAAATATATTAGTAACCAAACCTCTGAGACAGAAACATACAAAGGAAAGATCAAAGAAACAATATGATCTTTCTAATGAACATCATATTTCTAATGAACTTTTTAGAGATTAAGTCATTGTACCGTTGATGGAATTCTTGAAAGGCAATGGTGTGTTCCCAAACGCTTGACCATAGGCATGCTTCTTGGTCCTCGTCAACGTCCTGAAACCTTTGATAAAACCGGCGGATCCCTGCATAATCACCACCAGCTTGTCATCGGAGTTTTTAGTACAACAGAACAGAGAAAAAAAATTAAGAAAACGACATGTGCGACGATTTTGTGAAATTTCATCGTTGATTACGAAGTTAAGTCGCTAAAGCTTCTTGTTCAATCGAATCAATCGAATCTGATAAATCGAATCAAGTGATTTCATAGACAATTTCTGAGATCAAATCGAAAAACCTCTTTCAATTTCTGAGATCAAATCGAAAAGCTGTTTTTGTTCTTACCCTAGTGACGGAGGAATCAACGGCGTGAGCACTGACGGTTCTCTGATACGGCTCCGGCGAGAAGAAGATTGAAGAAGGAGAATCGGCGAGAAGAAGATTTGGTCCGGCGAGAAGAAGATTGAAGGAGAATCGGCGACCGTGAGAACCGTTTCGAGAGAGAGAGAGAGAGATTTGATTTTGGGGAGAGAGATTTGATTTTGGGGAGAAAACTTTTTTCCCCCTTCTCAACATTTTTCAGACCAATCGTTTGTCAACATGTGGCACCCAAGAGCGGATCTTGGAAGTCTTAATTAAGAGACGAATCTAACCAATTTCTGAATTTCAGCATTTTTGATTTATTTTTTTTGCATGTTTATTCTTTAGATATCAGTTAAGAGCTCCCAATGATAAGGCCTTATGACTGTTGTTGTTGGCAAATTATTTCATTTATGTCGGTTTGGAACTAATGGGCTTCCGATTGGGCCTCTCTCATCAATTGGTTTTTAAACCATTTATTTCGTTTTCGGCTAGAGCTTTATGGGCATGATTACGTAATAATTAACCAAAACAAAAAAAACTTGGGTCATGCCTTGAAATATTTTTATTTCTTGTGCTTTTCAATAGAAGAAATTCTTTAAAAAAAAAAAAAAAAAATTCTCTCTCATGCTCTAATGGTGACACAACAAAACTGTATTAAGATTAGGGTTGGGCATAAATATCCGAACACAAAAATTCAAATCGAAATTGACCTGAAATATCCGAATCGAATCAGAACCGAATACTAAGAAATATTTAAATGGTTCCTAGACTTCTATATCCGAAAAGTCGAACTGAAAACCGAATGAGTATCCGAAATATAATTAAATATACAAAATTTATATAACCTAATTATCTAATATTAGTTCTTTTTAGATTTGATGGAAGATAATTATCCAATATTATAATTAAAATAAAAGTATTAATTAATTTTAGAACAAAATAACTAACATATCCAAAATAACCGAAATATCATAAAAAAAAATTAACCGATCCTACCCGAATATATAAAACTAGATTAGGACCCGCGTATACGCGGGTTAATAACTAAAAATTTTATAACCCGTATCAAAAATAAAATTAGATATTATGTGAAATATTTAAAAATTATTTAATTTATTTTTTCTATCTTTTATTAATTATTTTTAATTAAAATTTTATAACCCATGTAAAAAACAAAAAAAATTAAAACCCGTGTCACGGGTTTATAACTAAAATTTTTTATAACCCGTGTAAAAAAAAGATATTATGTAAAATATTTGTAATTTTCTTAATCAATCATGTTTCAAAATTTTATATTTTCATCCGGTAAAATCAATTTTTGCACATGAACCTCCTTTGAACGTTGACAAAAGAATCACTAATTTATCAAAACGTGTAAAACTATACAAAAATATCACATTTTGGTCAAAACCTCCATTATCACACTAATCATATCAAACGTCTATAAATCCTCGCATCCAAAAAAATTAGGAGAAATTGGGACAAATGCCCCTCCTTCTATGTCACTTTGGAAAAATGCCCCTCCCCCTTTTGTCTCTAATTTTTTGCACAGAATAGACAATTTTACCCTTAATTAAGTCAGCGTAATTCCTTAGTGACGGACCCGTGTCGATCGATACCACCCTTGGCATCGATCGACACCACTACTTGGTGTCGATCGAGACCATCCCTTGGTGTCGATCGAGACCATCCCTTGGTGTCGATCGACACCACCACCTTGGTGTCGATCAACACCAACAAATATGGTTTTTACAAGGCTTTTACATGGTATTTATATGGTTTTTATATGGTTTTTACATGCCAAACTGGCTCCAAAATTCCTTAGTGTCGATCGATACCATTTGGTGTCGATCGACACCAACAAAATATGGTTTTTACAAGGCTTTTACATGGTATTTATATGGTTTTTATATGATTTTTACATGCCAAATTGGCTCCGAAATTCCTTAGTGTCGATCGATACCATTTGGTGTCGATCGACACCAACAAAATATGGTTTTTACAAAGCTTTTACATGGTATTTATATGGTTTTTACATGCCAAACTGGCTCCGAAATTCCTTAGTGTCGATCGATACCACCAGTTGGCGTCGATCGACACCAACAAAATCTGCTAATGTGTCGATCGATACCACCCATGGGTGTCGATCGACACCACTCTAGGTCCTTCACGAACTTATTAGGGGTATTTTTACAAAGTGACAAAGTGAAAGGGCATTTTTGCAAAAGGGCATGGCTAAAAGGACATTTTTACAAATCTCCCAAAAATTAGTACACTAACCCTAAATAATCAAATCAAAAGTAAAATATATTATACATTAAAAAAAATTACGTATTCATCCAGTAAAATAAATCATAGGGTATCCACATACTATATTTTAGCAAAATAGTTTGACACCAATTATTGTAACATATATACCAATACTAAAATAATAGGTTTGATCAAAACTTACCTTATCATACGATGATAGCTTCTGGACCAATCAGTTGAAACATCAACCAAATTTTCATGCATCAATACATATGGTTTGTTGTGCATCCTCAAAATCTACAACAATAATAAAAAAATTACAATTAAAATTTCTATAAAATTATAGTATTAATTATAAAATGCAATAAACCCATATGAGAATATTCGAAAACCTATCAAAATTTATATATAGAAAACTGAGAGACGGTGAAAATTTCATAATTTATGTAATCCTTTTTTCTTTTAGAAATATTAATTCAAAATTATAATTAGTAATATATTAAGCTTTTTACACTTTTTAAAATATTAAAATTTAAAATTTTCTTAATATTATTTTTTGATATTTTAAAAATTACTTATGTTATAATTTTCTTAACATTATCCTTTTAGATATTTAAATTTATTTAAATTTTAATATTTTTTATAATTATCTTTTTATATATTTAAAATTATTAAAACAAATATTTTTATGACACGTGTCAAAATCTCTAGCCGATAGATATGACACATGTCGCGATCTCTTGAGTTGCTAACTTCGAAAACCCAACTTTATATAATTAGATACCCGAATGGAACATAGAGACCTAAATTCGAAAACCAAAAAAAACCCGACCCAAATACGAACGATTACCCGAACACCTATACCTATTTAAGAACACATGAACGCAAATATTACATTTACTACTTGGTATTTGACAGAATGACACTTACCACACAAGTCTTTACTTGATCATTGAGCATGGGTTCCTAATTTTGACTTATTTATCTCTTTCTATATCGCAAATAACCGTCTTCTTCAACGGATACTTCTATTTACTGTTTTCCAAATAAATTAGTATCAATTTAAAATGTATACCAATAGTTGTTTTGTTGTGACATATGTCTAATCTTACTTCAGAAGAAAAAGTATGTAGTTAGTATTGTTTGATCATATGAACAAAAATAATAATTCTATGGTTTTGTAATGTTGCTAAAGGTTTTCCAATTATATAATACAACATAACATTGGCTCCACATACAATTCTTTTCCTCTTGAGTTTATTTGAATTTAGTACACGTGACTTAAAATCAGATAAGTGTCATAAAAACAACTCACACCTAAATGCACATATCATTTAATCGTGATGTAGCGGTTTGTACCATGCTTTGCCCAATGGTCCTTGAGATCGACCGGGTTTGAGAGATCATGATGTCCTTCTGCAGCAAGCCGGCTTAGAAGCTTGTTGAACGCGCTTCCGCTCATTTTCCGTCCACCAACTCGAGCATGTCGTTTGTTGGGCAGTGCCGGTAATGGATACATTGATAGTGTGGTTGTGCAACACGATGATTGCCAACCTCCGTTTCCCCATTTGTAGCATTGTCTGAGAACTCCTGTACATGAACATACCGGTGGTGGCATTGTTGTCTCGTCGTAAACCACTTGGTTCAGCCCCACCATTTCTTGACTTTTCCAATCGGATTTCGATCCTAATAAGATGTGTTTACTTGAATCTTCTTCCGTGTAGTCATGGGTCGTCTTTACAAACATTATCTTGGTTAAGTCGTCCTCGCTCTCTTTCTTAACCTTCCTCTGTGTTTTTGGTCCTCTCTTATTGGTTTGAGTTGTCGCCTTTGGGTCTTTCACTCTTTTACCGCGTTTTGGTTTGGCAGATTCCAAGGCAGATCCGGCAGGTGGTGATGTCGGGAGACCATCATTTGGCTCCATTTCTCCGGTTTCATATGCATTCTCAGTCAACTGAGGTATGTGATGTTGTTGATGATGATGATGCATGTGCGGATGGTGCATGTGTTTTACACCACGTGATATTTGACATCCCGGTGGACATGCCGACATATTGGCAGCAGCCGCAGTAACCATGGAGTTCTCACGGTATTGGAGAGCTGTAAGAGCACTGTCTCTCTCCATTATCGCATTGTTACGCTCAGCGATAGCCGTGTCTCGCTGAAGAAACGCCATATCCCTTTCAGCTATTGCTGCTTTTTTCTCTGATATCGCCAGATTTCTCTCCTGAATCGCTGCATCGCGCTCTGCTATTATTGACATCACTTGTTTCATCGACGGCTGATGCTGCATCAACCACTGTTTCATATCACAAACAAATAATACATTCCCATCAAAAAAACTATCTCAAAGCTAACGTATTTAACAACATGACAAACAGTGTTATACCGATAAAATGTATAAAAACAGAGAAAGGAAAACAAAAGAGGTTTAAGGTTGAAAAAAACTATTGTCAAGGTACCTGGCCTTGAGCTGCTTTATGCCGACCATTCTCACGATGCCCACCATCATCCATTTGAGATATATTTTAACTCTTCACGATATAGCTTCAACAATAACTTAACAAGCTAATAGAATATCAAAATAAAAGACTGATCCATCGTTTCATCCTGCACATAACCAATCATCAACAAGTATCAGAAGACCATTTCATTGCTAGTATTAGTGAACTTAAACTGACTATGCAGCAAGAAAGTGATTTCAGCAGAGACAAAGTATTCAATTGTCCACCAATGAGTCCTCCATGAGAAACTTTCAACAACAATACAAAGACTCGGGTGACTAAATATAGCAACATAAATATCAAAATTGTAATACTAGCAAACTACAGAACATACAAGTAATGACAGCGAAATTAAGTATGTTTTCAGGATCTATATACTACACACACTAAGCAGTCCACACACAAAATCCTAAATTCTAATAGAATTTGCTTCCAAATTAGCCAACATAAACACAATATCATCAGTTTCTCAGTCATGGTAGCAATCAGAATCACAACAAATATTTGGAATAAGTCAATAAACACAACAAATATTTTCCCAATCAGTAAGAACTCTAAAACCATAAAATCTGGTTTCACGCACTCTCGAATCCAAATTCTCCTCATCAATGGCTACAGAAACAAGTAAAAGCTCATCAATGGCTACATAAACAGGTAAAAGCTCACCAAAGCTCATCAATGGCTACATAAACAAGTAAAAGCTCATCAATGGCTACTGTGAATTCATTTGATTACCATTTTTTAAATCAGACACTAAATCGAATCGAATAACTTGATTCAGCAATTAGGTTTAGCCAAGTTCCAATTACTTCAAAAACTCAAGCTAATTGAACATAAACGAGCTTCGATTACTAAGAAATGAACTCAGAAACTTGCTAAAAACTTCGAAATGAAAAGAGGCGGAGAGATAGAGAGAGAGAAGATAGTGAAAGAGTAAAGCAGAGTTTACCGGAGGGAAGTAAAGAGAGGAGCCGCCGGAAGATACAGAGAGATGACGGTGACGGTGGTGATAACGAGCAGAGAGATTGAAACCCTAATTGAACTGTGAGATAAAAAAAGAAAAATATCTTTGTGGAAGAAACGGATCGAGGAAGAGGAAGAAGGATTTTTTTTCTTTTTCTTTCTAAGTGTTTTACGTTTGGTGAAAAATAATTTTTAATCATTTCTAGTTTTTTTCAGTACTTTATAAAGATGATTTTTGATATTTTTGGTTGCAATGTTTTAAAAATAGTTAGGCGGTAGTTAGGCGTTCGAGTATGGGCTAGCGCCTAAATCGATTAATCGGAATTTACATATAATTTTTTTCTAATATATTATATAATTTTATAAGAAACAAAATGTATAAAATATGAAATAAGAAAAAGTTTATCTATTACAATTAGTTATATATATATAACTAGTTTATATAAAATAATATATAGTTTAGTCCCAATAAATAAAAAAAATTAAATTGACTAAATTAACTACAATTTAATAATTAAGCATTTTTTATTTTTTTTTCTTTTTAATATTTTCTTTCACTTTTTCGAAACGATGATATATTAAAAAAAAAAAAAACAAAGTCAGAAAATAAACCGGCCAATTTGATTGATTTGAACGATTAATACTGATTTTTAACACCTCGACCGTTAAACCGATTTGATTCACCAATTTTATTAAAATCGGGATGCCTAGAGGCACATTAGTGCAAAGACGAACGTTTGGTTGCCGCCTATACCGAGTTTTTGAATCTTGTTTGGTTGCATTATATGTGAATTGAGAAGATGAAAGATGAATGATAAAATGTATATTTTGAATTTATTGATTAACTAGTAAAATTGTTGTTTAAACTACCACCAATTTATTGGTGGGTTTATTGGTGGGTTTTCCACCTGGAGGTCTGGGTTTCAATTCCCGGAGAGCGTAGATCTTCAGCATGGTGCTGGTGCAACCACTGGATATGGATCTTCATAGATGCATGAGATGTAATAATTCTCTTAATTTGTAATAAAATAATAAAATCAGTGTTAAAAAAAAAAAACTACCACCAATTTAAAAAGATTAGTCAATTTAGTTTATAAAATCAGTTAGGTATATTTCGGAAAAAAATTACACTTCTGCTCACCAAGTCCATGGTTTCAAATAAAATGACAAGTAATCATATCAATGTTATAGTGATGTTGTTTGGGTCAGATTTTGCATTTCTTAAACTATTGAATTTGTTATTCCGGTAAGTGTAAAGATTGAGAGACTCGTTTACCAGAGATCGAACTTATGCCTAGGAGTCGGTGTCCTCCTTTTGGGTCGGTGTCCTTGGACTTGGGATTTGGTCCTATGATACTAATATCGTGGGTGGGTAAAGATGGACACAATAACCTTTTATCCGTATTTTAAAACTAATTTACCACATCAAATATATACTTTCAATAAGTTTTTTGAACATGGCCTACAAATAGTTTGAGACGGCCCTAAAAATAACGTTACATCATACTATGAATCTTCAAATAGTTGAACCTATTATAAATCAAACACAAATATTGGGTTTAGTTTTATCAAATAAATTAGAAAAATAACCCATAAACGAAATTAAATCCACAAAGCATTAAGGTACGTAAGAGTTTTTGTTGTCCCACATTGACAAAAATGATGAGGACATCATGAATAGTAAGGATAAGCAAGAATATGCGCTTTCATGTACCCGTTGGACTAGTGACGAGAGTTCAGGCCAAGAAGCTTAAGAATGAACTCAATGGGTTGATTCAATAGGCCAAGAGTCAAGTGACAATTCTCATTCAACTTATAAAGAACACCAAGAGTTGAATTCTCATTCAACTTTTTTTATCTTTATGTCTTTAAGTTTTCAAGAAAATTTAATATCTAGCTTTTCTTTCAAGTTTTTTTTCCCCCTTTATATACATGTAATCTCCATTGGAAAATATATCCAACTTTTTAATCAAATATTTCTTTTGTGAGAGTGATTCTCCTTTGAGTTCCTTGTGAACTTTTCGATCTTCGGTGTGTAATATCCAAGTGATCAACCCATGGTGCGTAATATCCGTGGATGGCTTATCAAACGGTATATTCATTCCTATTTGTGGCACCTTCGTGCCAAGAGGTTCGTATTTCCATTGTGAAAGTATTGGATCTGGAGTTTAATATATCCAAAGTTTTTGCTACGCGAGTTTTACAAGCGGAGATTTCCACCACCTCGATTCAAAGTCCCATTGTGCAAGTATTGAGTTTTAGGTTTAATACGCTTAAGGTTTGTGCTCCGTGAGTGCGTTGAATTCATGGATCTTTCCTTCATTCTTCTTAGAGGTTAACTCCTCGAGATCTTTTTTTTTTTTGGTAAAAAACTCCTCGAGATCTTCCGCACTCATCTCGTTTTAAAAGCGATTTTCATAACAAGATATATCCGTATAAAAAAAACTCAAGAAAATGTTAAAATTTCTCTTTGTAAAACATAAGAATAATTCTATGATAATTTGAGTTTACACTGACCAAAGCCCATGAAAATGTTTTTATGGATAGCAAGCCAAACCAAGGCGAGTAATATGTGGGTTAGTCAAATTGCCCTCTATAAAACCAATAGTAAAGGAGTGCCAATGGAAGAGATGACACTCATATGGAGGAAACATTGGTTTTGGAAGAAAATATTACCTACAAATCTTGAAGCTGAGAGCAGCCATGCGCAAAGAACACAACATTAATTGAGGAATACTATCAAAATGTATAATTATATATAGACCTTCAAATGCAAGAGCACCATTATTGGTCATATTGTTATGGATGTCTTATAAATAAATTAATATTAAAATTTAAAGACACCCTACTTTTGAGGATCTAAAATGTTTTTCCTATAGACGACACTGATGTGAACTATTCATAACACTCTCATAATATCACCAATGTGGATGGTCTATAGCGTCTCTGTTGCATTCTAGTGTGAATACAATATATGCAAAGGAGCTAAGGAAGAAATATTATCTAGGCTGTGGATTCATTGTATAGTGGATATGTATATGAATCATTCATGGTCTACAAAAATAAACTCAATAATTATATATAACACATTGGTATTGAATTTGGATCCATACAAATGTCATCAATTTAGACAACAATGTCTTACATCGTATAAGTCTTTATAATGTTGAGTATCACAATGCAAAATCTTGTTTTTATTCTTATATATTTGTCTATTTATCATTTAGATATTTTATATTATCAAGATTTGTACAGGTGGAAATATCTAATTGTTTATAAATCAAACTCCATAGTTTAGTTCCTCGTCAACGGACATGTTGTTGTCATAAATCTGGTAACGACATATACAAATGTTAATTTATATAAACCAAAAGTTGCCTACTGATCTTGTTTTGTGTATAAATAAATCACAAATCTTGAAAGTATCATATTTTGTTACCTTTGTAGCTGCTACAAACAACGAACATGGCTAAACGTTTTCTTCTTCTTCTTCCTCTCATCTCAACTTTTCTTCTTCTTGCCGTAACCGTTAAAGAATCCGAAGCTTACGCGACAACGACGCCGTATCAAGGCTATAAACCGGAGAAATTTACCCACCTTCACTTCTACTTCCATGACGTTATCTCCGGTGACAAACCTACCGCCATAAGAGTCGCTGAAGCTCCCGGAACAAACTCCACCGACATCAAATTTGGCGTGATAATGATCGCTGATGACCCGTTGACCGAGGGACCTGACCCGAAGTCGAAGGAAGTGGGGAGAGCTCAAGGGATGTACGCGTCAACGGACTTGAAGGACTTAATCTTTACAATGGTCTTTAACTTGGCTTTCACGGAAGGAGAGTTTAATGGAAGCACCGTGGCGATGTATGGACGAAATGCGATAATGACGAAGATGAGAGAGATGCCGATCATCGGAGGAACCGGCGTTTTCAGGTTTGCTAGAGGCTATGCACAAGCAAAGACTTATAAGCTTGTTGGTCAAGATGCTGTGGTCGAGTATAATGTCTTCATTTGGCATTAACTATTTTGGGAATTTTTTTTTGTGTGTTTCATATATTTGGATACGAGTGATCATGTTGATAGCATGTTATTAAATTGACATAATAAGAATTATCGTGTGGTGTATTGTTTGGATAGAACTTAAATTTCAAAATTATGTCTTCATAATAAATGAAGTTAAAGTGAAAGAGTCTCATGTCTTTATGCCATCAACCTCTTAGAAGTTTCACCAATTACACATCCTACATCTACAATTTGATCTCATGGCGTAGATAACCTCGCTACTTCATTTTATCTTTACCGAACAAAGTTATATTTCCAAGCTTGTATATATATATATAATTGAAAAAGCAGAGATAGATAATGCACACGAGAATTAACGAGGTTCGGCAACGTGCCTACGTCCTCAAATCATCAACTAGATTCACTTAGACAATCTTTACAACAAGACCTTGCCTAACTGGAATTAAACGACACTAAGAACCCCCTTAGCTCGACACCAAACAAAATCTAGTTACACCCAGTCCTGGAACAACTAAACCTGTGTTCCAGCAAGCAGCTCGACTTGCCTACAAAACCACCGAAACAAAGCAATTCGTTTTTCTCTCTCTTTTCGGCTAACCTTAGCAACATATCACTCTCTTGTATATATACCCATATACCCATGATACGTGTCACCCTAGATACACCTTAATACAAAAAGGAAAATATCCTCTTAACAAATAAGGAATAAATCTTCAATAAAATCTTCTCCAAGAATATCTTTACCTCCACGTTTCTTCTGATTTAATCTCTCATAATATCTTGTTGATGTTTATTTTTTAACTCCATGAGCCACGTCACCATCAACAAACTTATCTCGATCTTGTTCCAACAAGTCGTTTCTTGTTCCAACAAACTCTGCACTTCCATTCTCCCCCTTTTTAACTGAGTTTTACAACTCAAGCTCACCATATACATCATGCATATCCAGCAAGAAATCACGATATGAAAACTCCCCCTTAATCATAGATCACCTTGATAATAACCTCTCCACATATCTTTCTTCCATCTACATTCTCCCCCTGCTTGAGTGAAAAACTCTGTTAAAAACTCCAAGTTTATTGTGAGTTTAACCATACTTGTTGGAACATACACCTCGATCAGTATCTCCTCCTCATTTGAGCTCTCCAATGACTCCCATCCGTAAATCTAAACTTTTCTTCTCAAACTCTTCTTGATCATTTGAAATGGATTTCAAATGTCCACATTTGCAGCACACAGTCTTCTTTAAATTACTAGATGATGACTTTCGAGACACATCTCCATACAAATCTATCTTTTTAATCCATACCTTTTGAAATTTCCTTGAGTCTTGAACAAACTTCTTTTGCTTCAATGCACATCTAACCTTGTCAAGGAATTTATAGCAGTATGCCTTGATATGTCCTTTCATTCCACAAAAAAAGCATCTTGAAGTACGAAATACCTTTCGATGATTTTTCTGGGTTCCTGTTCCAACAGAATTTGGCTTGTTCCAGCTAACAGGACATGTTCTTGAATTTGATGACCTTCTATTGTACCCAAGACCAGAACTCGTCATCTTCCTTTGAGAAATACACAGAGGGGTACTTTGGACTTGATCATTACCTTCATTCATCGAATTTGTGATGACACTTTTTGTCTTCGTCTCCAACAACTTTTCACTTGTTCCAGCAGGCTTTGACAGATTTTCTTGCACAAAGACCGTCTTTGAACCAGATGTACCTTCTTGATAACCAAGACCAAATCTTGTTTTCTCTGTTCTTCCCATGCTTAATATTTGATCTAAGTTCTTTGATCCACTATTCAACATACTCAAGTTCCTTTTGTTCTCCATAAGTTCCCTCTCCAACTGTTTGGATTTTTCCTTTTCTGCTACAAGTTCCGCCTTCACTTTCACTATATGACCAACTTCGTGATCTTCATTTTTTGAGGTACAAGAACACTTTTGATTTTCAGCAAGCTTGATTTTCAACTTCTCTGATTCTTCTTTCTCATAAAATAGCTCTTTCTCGATATTCTTCATCTTACTTTCCATCAACATCTTTTCATCGATTAGTATTAGGTAGTCTTTACTAATCTTAACCCAACTCTCATAAAGAATTTTGAATTCAGCTTGTGCATCCACCTCTTGATCACTTTCTGAATCGCTGCTTGTGTTGGAGTACTGACTATCTGATCCAGCAACTGAAACAGAATCAGATTTTTTGCTTCCTTCTTCATGCTCTGCGAATGCATGTAATGCTACAAAGTTGGTTACCACCTCTTCTTCATCTGTTTCACTCTCATTGTAATCCATGGAGACATTCTTTTTCCTCTTTACAGCCTGGACGCACTCTGATTTCGTATGTCCATATCCCTTACATCCTAGGCATCAAATTTTCTTCTTGATATTCGGACATTCAGACTTTATATGTCCAAATCCTCTACATTCATTGCATTGTATTCCACCTCTTCTTCCTCCCACGTTTTTGTATGAGCCATGATCATTTTCCAAAGATCTCTTATCTCTTTTTCCAACTTTTTCAAGAAGTTTGCCAAACATCTTCACAAGTGAGCTCATAGAGTCTTCTATATTTTGTATTCTCAACTTGTCATCACTCCCATGTAAAACTGGACTATTAGTTTTCTTTGAAAATAATTCTTGATGATCCATCTCATACGCTTGTAGTCTCCCAACTATTTCATCGAATGGAGTCTCATCCGTGTTAAGAGCAGTCTCCATAGCCGCTTTTTGTGCTTCAAATCTCTTAGGCAAACATCGCAACAACTTTTTGACAAGTTTCTTGTCCTTGTAAGTCTTCCCAATCACATGTGCTTCATTAGCAATAGCACACAACTTAGCACTAAAATCTGTAACATTTTCGTGCTCATCCATTCGCAAATTCTCAAATTGAGAAGCTAGCCTGTCAATTCTTGATATCTTCACGTTTTTGGTTCCTTCAAAAACTTTTTCTAGCTTATCCCACGCCTCTTTAGCTGATTCACACCCTTGAATCAACTTGAATTGATTCTTGTTAACCGAGGTAAAAATAGTAGATAAGGCTTTTGCATTATACCTTGACATAGTCTTCTCATGTTTTGTCCATTTAGACTTCGGTTTGGTGACAATGGAACCGTCTCTTTCTACAAGTTTTGGGACTTCATAGCCATCTTCTACAGTTGTCCAAGCGTCCTCATCAATTCCTTGTATGATTGCTTTCATATTCACCTTCCAGTATCCATAATTTTCAGCATCTAACGCAAGACTTTTAACTGCAAGCCATTCTCGAAATATATCATCCATCTCTTTCCTCAGGATCCTCACCTGTTTGTTGAGTCAGACTCTCTACAGATGCCTGCTCTGATACCAATTGAAAAAGCAGAGATAGATAATGCACACGAGAATTAACGAGGTTCGGCAACGTGCCTACGTCCTCAAATCATCAACTAGATTCACTTAGACAATCTTTACAACAAGACCTTGCCTAACTGGAATTAAACGACACTAAGAACCCCCTTAGCTCGACACCAAACAAAATCTAGTTACACCCAGTCCTGGAACAACTAAACCTGTGTTCTAGCAAGCAGCTCGACTTGCCTACAAAACCACCGAAACAAAGCAATTCGTTTTTCTCTCTCTTTTCGGCTAACCCTAGCAACATATCACTCTCTTGTATATATACCCATATACCCATGATACGTGTCACCCTAGATACACCTTAATACAAAAAGGAAAATATCCTCTTAACAAATAAGGAATAAATCTTCAATAAAATCTTCTCCAAGAATATCTTTAGCTCCACGTTTCTTCTGATTTAATCTCTCATAATATCTTGTTGATGTTTATCTTTTAACTCCATGAGCCACGTCACCATCAACAAACTTATCTCGATCTTGTTCCAACAAGTCGTTTCTTGTTCCAACAAACTCTGCACTTTCAATAATTTGCTCTCATGAAATTGACTTGGAAGATGCTGCAAAATATATGAACAAACACCAATAGTTATATTACTTAGAATTCAAATATAGAAACTAGTCCACTTCCTAACCAATATACAGTACATGCTTTGACATCTTCAAGAATAAATGCTAATTTCACGAATGGGGTTTAGGTGATTAAAGATGTATTATTCCTCCACTATATGTTAATCTTGTCTTTATTGGCTTTGTTTGCATTGCTAGTTTGAGTGTAACATAACATTTTCGCCCACGATCTTAGTGCGACGGCCCGTTACGGTCAAAAAAAATAATTTATGTTGCAAACAGGTCCAGATGGACGTGAGCCGGTCTGTTTGACACCTCTACGGCTCTACGCATAAATATCACAACACACCAATCCAATTTGGAATTGGAAAAAGCCCATTCCATATTAATGCGGTAAATCTAGCTAGCTAGGGTTACATGCGTGTATATATGTCCAAAAGATTTCATGGATTTGGAGATAGAGAGACATAAATAGACGAGAAAAGAAACTCATATCCGAAGCCATAATAGTGAGATCTATATGTTTCTTGTATGACAAGTAAACACTTAAAACCCTAAATCTCGTGAAAGAGAAAGACAGTCCGTGTGACGGATTCAAGAAGGAATCTCGAAGGTAATAGCATACTGCGTTTGATTCTTGTGTTTGATTCTGTTTGTGTGCGTGTGGATACCAATATAAGCACGACAATTATAGTGTTAAAATAATTTCGAATCGTTTTGAATCATTAGCTGTAGAAAATTCAGGTATATTTTCTCTGATCTTGATTTAATTCAATACTTACATAGCAATGCATAAAAATTATGCCACCAATGCTTTCAGTTGTGTGTTTGACAAGACCATGCATAAAAATTGTTTTCAATATTTTGATTGGATACAATTTTCTCTAATCTGTATTTTTGATCTTCTTGGCCATTTGTGTAAGAGCTTAGACAGATCATAGATTTTTACCGTTAGCCAAGAAATAAAAAAGGAACAATCTGTCCACATTCTTATTTTAGGTTTTACAGATGTTTGTTTGAGGAAGAAGAAACCTCAATAAAGCTTCTGCTTCTAATTACAGATTATTTTTGTTGATACCTTCTAATTCTATCCTATTTCTTGAATTTTTTTCTTAAATCCATTTTTCTTCTCAATCTAAACATTTCTTTCTCTCTCTCTCTCTCAATCCAATTCTGCATTTTCTTGGTGGGAATGTATTGAAGAAAGAGAGGGTTAGAAAATGGCGAGTGGCGGTAAGGGGGAGAAGATATTGGTTTCGGTTAGGGTAAGGCCGCAGAACGAGAAGGAGAAGGCGAGGAACGATATCTGTGATTGGGAATGTGTTAACAACACAACAATAATCTGCAACAATAATTTGCCTGAGAGATCTCTCTTCCCCTCTACTTATACATTTGGTAAGATGTTTTGAAATATTCAAAAGCTAATTGTAGAAATAATATGATGATGCTAAGAAAACAAGTTTTGAAAATTTTACAGACAAAGTGTTTGGATTCGATTCCGCGACGAAACAAGTCTATGAAGATGGAGCCAAGGAGGTTGCTCTTTGTGTTCTCGACGGAATCAATTGTAACCAAGAACAACCTTAAACATTTTGATGTCTTTGTAACAATGAAATTTGGTTTGACACATTTGGTTTTTGCAGCAAGCATTTTCGCGTATGGACAGACAAGTAGTGGGAAGACGTACACAATGAGTGGCATCACTGAATTTGCAATGGATGACATTTTTTGTTACATTGAAAAGGTTTGAACAAAAACCCTAAGCATTTACATCTCTACCTTGTTTCTTCCTTCATAAGTTACCAAACAACTACTTTTCTTTTTCGGTTTCTTCAGCGCAAAGAACGCGAATTCACTCTCAAGTTCTCTGCAATTGAGATTTACAATGAAGCTGTAAGGGATCTCCTAAGTGGAGATAATAATCCGTTGAGGCTTCTCGATGATCCAGAGGTACACATCACTTGTTTTTCAATATTATGCCATACACTTAGACCCACTCATTTCCGTTCTCTTGCTTCACCAGAGAGGAACCGTTGTCGAAAAACTTATTGAGGAAACCATTCGAGACAGAACACATCTAGAGGAACTTCTTTCAGTTTGTGAGAGTGAGTAACACGCCGAGCTTACAAAGATTTCAATTAAGTTGAACGTTAACTAATATACCAGCGTTGTTGCAGCTCAGAGGAAGATTGGAGAGACCTCCTTGAATGAAACAAGCTCCAGATCACATCAAATACTCCGGCTGGTACTCTCAATTGATCCATCCTTTCTTCGATTCTAGCTTTTCATTCTCGGTATGCTAAACAATGCATTTCCTGCAGACAATTGAAAGCACTGGTCGAGAATATTCTCCCGAAAGCTCCAGCACTCTTGCAGCGTCCGTGGTATGTACAGTTACATTGATTGAGCTTTCGACCTTTTTCTTTCTCTGATGAAAAGTGTTTTTGATTCTCTGCTTCTCAAAGTGCTTCGTTGATCTGGCTGGAAGTGAACGTGCTTCTCAGACTTTATCTGCTGGTACAAGATTGAAAGAAGGTTGTCATATAAACCGGAGTTTACTTACTCTTGGAACGGTCATCCGCAAACTAAGGTTCGATTATATACCATATTAGAATCTTCGCGCTACCAACGAGTGGTATTTTAACAGACTGTAGTCATTTTGAAGTGCAGTAAAGGTGGTAAAAACGGGCACATACCGTTTCGAGACTCAAAGCTAACTCGAATCCTTCAGAACTCTTTGGGAGGAAATGCGAGAACAGCTATCATATGCACAATGAGCCCTGCACGTAGTCATGTTGAGCAGTCGAGAAACACTCTTCTCTTTGCAATCTGCGCTAAAGAGGTCACGACAAATGCTCAGGTCAATCTGGTTGTGTCTGAGAAGGCTTTAGTGAGACAACTGCAAAAAGAATTGGCGCGGATGGAGAATGAGTTGAAGAATATGGGATCTGGCTCTGCTTCTGGAGGCCCTGACTTCTATTCTTTGCTGAAACAGAAAGAGGAAGTGATTGCAAAAGTGAGTCTACTCTCTTCAATGCTTCTTATTACATTTCTCCCACTAAGAAGTTTACTTACTTCTGACCACAAATCTGCAGATGGAGGAACAAATGAAAGAGTTAAAGTGGCAACGTGATATCGCTCAATCCAAAGTGGAGAATTTACTTAAGTCAGCAGCAGACGAGCGGTCTTCTAGGATGGATGAGCAATCCATTTTTAGCTCCATGGATTTTGATGCAGATTTCCGAAGAAGAAGCTACGATTCAACGGATCTTGGCGAACCTAGCATCATCAATAACTTAACCGAGAGGAACTTTGAGTTTTTGGAAAATTCTGAAGAAGATGATTTCCTGCTAGATGATAAGACCCCTCAATTTTCGAGGCATAACTTGTACGATGGCTGGGAGGAGATGGTTCAAATAACCGACGAAAAACTGGAAGATGCATTCAAAGAAGTTCGATGCATTGAACCTGAAGCTGAGGAGAGAAGTGGACAACCAGCAACAGTCGAAAGCCATGACTCATTAGACGATATTGTTGATAAGAAAGCTATCTCTGAGGTTCTCTCACCTAGAAAGGAAGAAGCTTTACCAGCTCTCAAATACGAACAAAGCGATAACTCTTCTACGGGTAACGAGAAAGCCGAGAATGAAGACATGGAGATTAGCACACCTGCAGAAAAGGAGAATGTTGACTTATCCTTGGAAACAATAGATGTAGAGTTGTGTCTGAATGCTAAGCCTGAGACCTATGAGCTAACTCTTAAGAACTCGGATTTGGAGATGTGCCCATCAGTGGTAGCTCAAGAACCGCAGGAATCTGTGAATGAAGACGAACAAATGGAAAGAGTAGAAAGCAAAATGAGCCTATCCGTTGTAGCTCAGGAATCGCAGGAATCTGTGAAGGAAGACGAGCAAATGAAGAAAGAAGAAGGGAAAATGAGTCCTTCCACAAAGCAAGCTGAGCAATGCGCAAATATAGAAGAAAATGCTCAATCAGAACAGCAATCAAAGGAAGACAGTGAATTGAATTCACTCCCTACGAAGAACCAAACAGAGGAGACAGTCGAAGTGGAGTTAACACCCAATGATGCGAATTCACTCGCCACGAAGAAGCAATCAGAAGAGACAGCCAAAGTGGAGTTAACACCAAATGATGCTAAGTTAGATGAGGATGCGGCATCTGGAGATAAATGGGAGAGCAAACTGCATGAAGACGGTGATAGAGATTATAACGATTCATTGGTCTGCAAAAATATTGGGACAGATGATAATGACAACACCACTTACATGGCTTTGAAAGAAAAAGTTAAGGAGATGCAGAAGAAAATTGAATACCTTATGAGCATGCACACAGCAGAACAACAACAGTCACCTTCCTTCAGAAGAGATCATAAGAGTCCAGAATTCTTTAGTCCAGAATGTTTTACTACCAAAAGAAGCCGAAGTTGCAGAGAGAATCTCTTGAGTGGTAGATCTCCTTATTGGTTTGAGAATACGGAAACAGATTCCATAGAGCCTTCCTTGGAGAAACTACAGGTAGCTGCTAATGGACAATATTCAAGCAGTTCTTCAGACTTTGAGAGACAGCAAAGGCAAATAATTGAGCTTTGGTCAGTATGCAATGTACCACTGGCTCACAGAACCTACTTCTTCTTGCTCTTCAAAGGTGATCCTTCCGACTATGTTTATATGGAAGTCGAGCTCAGAAGGCTATCTTTTCTGAAGCAGACGATATCTAATGATATGGAAGCATCAAGGTTTTTTTCTGGAACACTTAGTCTCATCAATATCAGTCATATACCAATAAGAATTATGCTAACCAGTTCCTTTGGTGTCTAATCAGGATACAAACAGAGAAGGCACTCACACGCGAGAAGGAATGGCTTTCCAAACAAATACCAAAGAAGTTTCCATGGAACCAGAGAATAGAACTTTACCAAAAATGGGGCGTGGAGGTGAACTCAAAGCAGAGAAGCTTGCAGGTGGCACACAAGTTGTGGATCAACACCCAAGACATGGAACACATAAAAGAGAGTGCTTCTCTTGTTGCTAAGCTGCTTGGATTTGTTGAGCCAAGTCGAATGCCAAAGGAAATGTTTGGCCTCAGCTTGTTACCTAGAACTGAGAACGTGAAATCATCAGGCTGGAGATTTACCAAATCATTCTCTGGTCTACGCTTGACCAGATGATATAAGCAGAGCTCATTTATAAATCATTACCAAGACAGAAGTCTCCAAACTGATCGTTAAGTTGTGAAAGGCTTGCATGTCAAGTTCTGGACATAATTTATACCTGATTGTGAAAGAATCCTAATTTGTAGCACTTATGTTATAGTATAGATAAGGATGAGGTTGTGCCAAGAACGTTTATAATTTTGTGTTCATTTATAAACACTAACTTAGAGGGAGAATTTACAAAACAAAGAGGATATCGCAAGCTCAGGCATGCTACATATTATGATGCAAGAACAGAGCCTTCAGTGATTTTCCACCCTGACTTGGACCAGAAGACTTCGTATCTTGTTGTGTAGGTTCGGACATCTGTAGCATTGTTTTCTGGATGAACCAAATCAGATAGACAAGCAGACTCCTCCAGAGTTGCTTCCACCAGAGCACGGGTTCCATCTGCTGAGACTGTCACACTGTCAACAGATAGTTTCAACAGTGTATAATCATAAACCAACCCAAGCTGTGCTGTTTCAGCTGCTCTGTCAGTCCAAATCTTCAGCATTCGCCCATCCAATACCTATAAAGCACCATACATCGTTCCAATCGCTACAATCAGGTCAACAGTTTTCGCACATTTGATTGAATTGTGGATTTATTCCCTTACCTCTGGTAACAATTCTATGCGGTGATCATGCCCAAAAGCCTGAGACTTGATCTTCTGCCACTTGGATACTATACTCTCTGCAGTCCTAGCATCCATTCTCGGAAGTGCTTCTGAATCCTCACCTTTCACTGACCCTAAATTAAAGGAAAAAAATCCAAGGAAAGAAAAGTTGGACGTAGCACAGTAGGAAAAATTCTAATTGTATATTATCCTAAATAGAAATGTCAAATACAGTGCACTACGGCTTCAATTCCCTGTCTACAATTTGATCAAAACAAATTCAAGAAGCTATGTACATTGTTACCCTAGCTTCCAAATACTCGGGATAACTTTTGGGACGTTAATCAAGTAAATGAACTACTTTGTTTCCTGTTAAAGCATTGGACTACTTTTGAACAACTCTACTGGGAAATTGTTAGACATCTAGCGAACTATGTTCTAATCTCAAAAACATGCTTAATTTGAGCAATGAACTTATATGTAAATTGTGTCGTTAAATCATACCTATGGTAGCTATGTCAGATTCCACAGACGAAGCCATATCCTTGCGTTGAAAAGACGAGCTGCTTTTAAGAGGCATATACTTCTGGCTGAACAGTGCAATCATTCCAATAGCCACACCAGCAGCTAGGATCTTCACACTTGCCTCCTTCAACGTATCCGCAATGGACTTTTCATCAGTAATGACATCAACGCTACTCTTTGAGACCCCAGCTCCAATTGCATAATCATTAGTTTCAAAGTTCTCAGAGGGTCTTTCAGCTTCTGCAATAAAGACAGCAGTCTCACCATCATGGCCTACATTGTTACCAACAGGATCCACAGTAAATCCCGTCTCTTGCACATCCTTGGGTTCAGCTGAGTTTCTATCTGCAAAACGAGAAGGAAAAACTTTCTGCAGTGCCTGCATAGCACTAGCCTTCACATGCTCAGCTCCAATCCTTGCCATAGCTGCAGCTGCAGCTAAAGGAGAGCCCTGAACTACCTCCACTCTTTCCAAGTAACTCAAAACCATGGGATCATCATAGTAGTCCCCGAGTTTAAAATTTTTATCTTTGGTGTCTCTGAATCTAGGAAAAACGACCCCTGCCAACCAGGTTTCCAATAATTTGCAGAGTCCAGGAAGGTCATCATCACTATTTGAGTTTTCCAAGACAAACTCCACAATAGCTGGATTCCTATATTGTGAATCCTCACTATCTAAGCCCAACCACGTACGGCATTCATCAACTTTGCCTATAAGCAGTGCACAAAGTCCTCTTTCCAGACCAAAGTCTATCTCCCAATTATTCCGTGTATCATACAACATCGCAGGAATTTCCATAGCCATTACCTTAGCCTGCTGAAGTTGCTGGAATTGCTTATCAGCATCTTGTAAAAGGTGCGGCTTCTTACCTATAAAAGCTTGAGCCACAAGCGCAAGTGCAACTTCATAAACTTCAAAAGACTCTGCTGGAATATTGCTCGGGGTAGCTACAAAAAGATCAACCTACCACACAATATACATTAGGATGAGAAACCTAAAGTTATATTATGCTAAAGAAATAAAAAAAGTATCTAAATAGTAAACCTGCTCAGCAGCTGTCATTCGTAAAAACGCCTCATTCATAAACTTTTCACGTGTTAAACCCCCAACAAGAGCTGATGCTCCACCCCCTCCAACAGACCACAAAATATTCCGTACACCACTTGAACCATTTAGTCTTTTTGCTGCATACTCATCACCAAGCGGTAAGCCAAGAAGCTCCAAGACATAACGCGGAGTGATCTCTTCCAAAGTCTCATCAATTTGTGCACGTAAATCCGGTGCAAGACTACTTGCTCCTTCCTCCTACACAAGACTCAAGAACAAAGTATCAAATCAAGAGAGCAACGCATCCAAATTCATCAAACTATCCCAAAACAAGTCAAAACTACCTGCAAAAGCTTCAAAGCTTCCTCAACAAACTCATAACCAGTAATAAAATCAGGTGGATCCAATGCCATAGCATCCCTCGAGATATCGACAAACGCAAGCACCATAACTAAAACAACATCTTGCTTAAACGACTTAGGCAACCTCTCCTTAAGCAAAGCTTCTCCTACTCTAAGAACAATCTCAGTCTCACCAGCTTCTTGCAATACACACAGAGCACCAGGAACCTTCAACAGAGACATCCACAAATAAAGTTCTTTCCTCGTTTCTCGGAATCGATTGAAGAAAGATTACTTCAAAATTGAATTGTAAAATTACCTTTTCCCAAGGAACCTCAGTGATAACTGTACCTTCTTCATCATCAACAAGACCTTCATTATACTCTCTTCTAGACCGAGGATTCGAAAGAGTTTCACAAGCAGCTTGAAGAATCTGTCTTCTACTAATTAAAGCTTCGTCACTGAATCCGAATTGAGGCGGTTTCGAAACCCTAGCTTCGAATGATCTTCTGATTCCATCAGTTAAGAAATGAGTTTGAGCTCCTAATACTTGGTAGAAATCTATGGGAATGGGAATGTGGCGTTTGGGATGATCAATTGATGGCGGCGGAGAGATTAGAGTTGCGGTGGCGACGGAGGAGGAGGAGGAGGAAGAATCGGAGGTGAAATTGAAGTCGGAGAGAAGACGATCAGCCCATTTGCTGGCGGAACAGATAGTTGTGGAGGTGTTGTGGCTACGTCGGAGCTTTGTAGTTGACGGTGGAAGTCGGCATAATTGGAATGGGAAGAGGCCAACGCCGATGTGACTCAGAGCTTCCATTGAAGAGAGTGTTTGGTCGGTTTAGGGTTTATGGTATTTTGATTTTGAGTGGTTAAATCTTTTTGTAGAAAAAAAAACAAAAAATCAATAATATTAATATTAAAAATTTTGATTTTATATGATAATTAATTACTTCAAAGGCTAATAGTATATCTTAAACTTAAATAAAAAAAATGAATTTATGAAATTATGAGGGATTGCAATGTGATTGTTATGGTTGATTGATGTGGGAAAGTGAAGACAAATACTGTATAGAAAGACCACGATCCAAGAGTCTAGCAAAATACGGTAACATATTTGTTCTACCAATTTTATTTTTATTAACAAAAAATCTGGTACTTGACTTGGTTTAGTAAACCAAACAAAGTTGTTTTGGTTAAATGGATTCGTTGACAAACGTGATTCGGTTCACTCATAAGACAACCCGGTTAGGTGAACCTCATTTACAAAGGAAGCCACTTTAAATTTTCAAAACCGCATTTTATTCGGACTTTTTCATCTCTAACTCTTTTGATAAACTCAATATAAACCAACATAACAAACAATATTTTGATCAAAGATCTTTTTTCTCAATTCCTTTGAATTTAAAAATGTTTTTTGCATATTACCATCTTATGCAAAAACTCCAAACCGTAATTTACCAATCCATTTATGTGCAATGGAAGCACACGGTGACGATTTTGTAGCAAGTAAGTCTTCTTTCTTCACTCATCTCTTGTTGAAAAATAGTTTAAAAAAAAATATATTTTGGCAACAAATAAAATCTAAAAGATAACTCTGGTTTGTTGCTCATTTGAGAAGATTATACACAATATATGATAAATGTAAATGAGCAAAAATGTGTAATATCAATTTACTAGTTGTTGAAGATTTCATCAATTGCATAGTTGTTTTCAAGAAAGGCTAATAGAAAATCTTAGCCAAAATAATTTCATTAATAATATGTATCTAAACGCCAAAATAATTTAAATTTCATACGTCAAGTATTGATTTTGTACGTAATTTGAAGTCAACGTTAATAGCTGTTAGTCAACCGTTACAAATGTTGACTCAGCTGACACGTGTACGTTACAGATGCTGACTTAGTTGACATGTGTACGTCGAGATGGCATTTTTTACAAAATTTTAATAATATACAGATCAAATTATTTATTTAAAAATATATTCAATATTATGTTTTTATGGAAATGATATACAATATTTTTATATATAATATAAATAGTTCAAAATTTTATGTAATATTTATTTAATCCATCTCATTTTTATGTTCAAATAAATATCACATCAAATTTTGACAGTTTAAATTATATATAAAAAATATTGTATATCATTTCCAAAAAAATAGAATATCGAATATATTTTAAAATGAATAAATTTGATTTGTATATATTTGAGTTTATTAAAATCTCGATGATAAAATTTATGAAAAATAAGGCCATGAAAATATATAAGCAGCATTATATAATATTATCATTTATTTTTACAGATTTTTCATAACGAATATATTCTGTAACCCATATATTAAAAAATCAAAAAATTTCCGGATTCGGATTACTAGATCCTCCGTTTATGTGTATATAAATATTAATGATTGGTTTTGTTATAAAGATTCTCATAACTCAATGGTATTATGTGTGCCACCATGAGGAAGAGTTCGCATGTTCAAATTCCTGATTTATTAAAATTTCTACTCCAATGTTTTAAAATTCAAATCTACAACCACAATTATAACCACTCTCATATATATTTTTTTTTTTTTTTTTCCCTAAAACCTAACAAAAGGAGAAATTACATTCGGTATATGAAAGTCGCATAAACCCCATGAACGCATTGAAAACATGAGGTTCAACAAGAGAGAATCTATACACAAATTCAGGTAGGAGAAGACTAACGAAGTTGAAATCAACACTGAGTTTCCATTCACTACAAATTCCAAAAACATTACTGTTTTAAAACAAAAGGGGTCTCAAGATTTGAGACACTATAAAAGTCTGAAGTCAACACAAAATTTCAACAAAACCATCAAAAAGAGAAACATTATGGCTTTTAAAAAGTTCATAGATTGCGATTAAAGCATCTAAATTGTATCATCATTGACTTCATAACATTGAGTCATCTAAATATTCTCTATTCCACCTAATAAAGCATCTAAAGTGATCTTCAGTTTTCTCTGTAGTCGATGAACACACACACAGAGAGAAGAAACAGTAAAACCAAGGACTTAATTCTAGAGAACTTCAAACTCTCCCAAACCACATAATCACTCTCATTCCCGTCCCTGTGTTTTCTAATATGCAACTAAAGTCTGTAAAATTCGAAACTTCTTTTACTTATAAAAAGCAAACACAGCCAGTGAATCCGATAGCCAAGCAAAAGTTTGCTGTAACTAAGAAGAAATGCTTACAAATTCTATTCTCCTTAAAGCAGAACAGTACTCCATTTGAGTTAACATAGCAAGAGGAGTGTGACAAAAACTTTAGACAAAACTCACTATAGCAATAGATATACACACTAGTGTTGGAGCAGAGCTTCGTTACAATATTTTTTGAAGTTGACAGCCTCGTCGGTCAGGAAGTCACTGCAAAAGATAAACTTATGAAGATTAAGAAGGAGAAATAGTTAAATGAGACATCTAAGAAAGAGGACAAAGAGACTAACCACAGCCGCTCAGCCATACGCCCCATTTCCCATCTTGGACTCCATGGGTACTCAGTCAGGAGGTTTGATTTTACCGGCATGCTCGATTGGTTTAAATGCTGCGTATACAAAAACTTATCAATTCTTTATACCTAAAGAAATAAAGGGAAACCCGAAAGCCTTCTGCTTGGTTCGTTTACTAATAGTTTTGATACCTGACAACTCTGAAGCATTAGAGTTGGTTGCTGCTTCGGATATTGAGTTGAAAGGAAAAAATGAACCTACAGCAAAGCCAAAACCCCAATTAACCACTGCTTAAACTGAGAGTTCTCCAGAAGACACGTTTCGAAACATGATTAAATGCAATATAATCAAAATCTATTTTTGGTGCAGCTTGTGTATAACAATTTGTAATGAAAGCCTGAAAAGTGATAGAATTACCATGAAAGGAAATTGTCCAGTGGCGGTAAGAAATGTAACCTTACGGCAAAAGGTCTAGCAAGAAAAACAAAATACGAAAGTTAAGCAGCTCGGATATCTATCTAAACATATGCCAAGGCGTGCCAAGAAATGCTTACAGGGTCAGCTTCAAGAGGTCTTCCAAGGTAAACAGTCAATGCCTCAATAAAATTCCTCCTTAAATCAATTGCAGAAACAGCTTCCATGATCTGGAAACTAAGTGTAATAAGGCACTCATACCCACAAAATTAAACACATTTTTGCATGGTAAGAAGATTTAGTTGAACTGACTTGTCTCTCAAGGGTTTCTTCAAGATGGGGAAGATATTCAGCCAAGCACCTTTGAAATAGATAATATCGCGATTAATACATGCATGGTTTGCAGGTAAGTTGAAATATGTATGCACATGTAACTTACATCCCGTCCATCCATGGAGGAAGTTTAACATCCTCAACAGCGAATAGCGCTTTTAAATCAGGAGATGATATTAATCTCAAACGAGGTGCCGCAGGTGCTGATTCATATTTCCGAAGAATCGGGTATACTACCTGCATCCGTAACAAGTTTATCAAGAAGATGCTAGCAAATAAGAAAGAGTAACGAATATGAGACTTATAAGGAACGAAGAGAAAACCTGAAGATAAATCTTCTGCTGATGCTTCCAAGGGCACCCAACCACCATTTTGTTTATGTTCATATCCATCACAAGAGGTACTGCAAACTTGACTTCCTCTGGCTACACTAAAAGTTAAAGGTAATGGAAAGTTAAATGCATACAATGCATCTGACTTCACAGAGAAATGATCAAGAATCTTGACAGCAATAAATACCTTGTCAACTCCTGAAGCCATTTGCATTTCAATTCCCTGAGAATGCGCGAACAAGAAGAACATAAACATTGAGAATGATGAGCTATTCTAACTAAATTGGTGGTTACATTTGTTCCCAAGGAAAAAGTTCCAAACCAAAAACAAAATTACTTATCATCCCATCATCAGTGACAAGCCTAACATTAACAGAATCTATATGCTCGGAGAGGCATTGGCTACTCAAACAATATAATACCAAAAGGTTTTTTTTCCATCACTATGAAGGTGTAAATGCAGCGTGAAGACAGGATAAAACTAATTATGATTCCTCATGTAAAAAAAAAAGACCTGTATGATACCTTTCGAGTTAAAACGGTGCTAATCTCAAACTTAACGCGATCATCATCAACTTGGCCAACACGCCTTCTTTGGTAAGCCACATATTGATCCCTAAATTAATCAAAGAGAAACACCGATTGAGCCAAGCACAAACCTCGAAAAAGAACCAAATCTTAAACCAGACCATAGCCAAAAGCTTTAAAGAAACCAACCTCAATCCTTGAATAAGAACAAGTAACCGTGTCGAGTCCTTATTATTCCACTCAAACAAAGCCTTCTTCAGTGTTAATATCTGATCATCATCAGAAGCAATAGAGCTACTACACGGCACAAAATCCTCATCATCTGGTCCAAATATGAAATCAGGAGGATCCATTGCATACTCTGAATTGTAAATAACATCCCCTGCCACAATAAGAACACGAAATCAAAGCTCTGATTCGACAAAATCGTTGCGTAATTACCCGAATAAACACTTACATTTGATTGTGTCTAGACAGTAAGGTATCACCAAAGTAAAGCGATCGAGGATCTTGGGATTAATCTTGTTACCTGACCAGACATTTTCGATCTACATATACAAAATCAGTCAATTAAGCTTATAAACCCTAATTTTCTGAACAAATCAAGCCGTAGAGAAGACGAATTCGAAGCTTTGAAACTCGTGAAATTGGGGATGCTGTTACCTTGATTGAATCAGGTGAGTGATTGAGTAAGTAGTGGAGCTGGTCAGCGATTAGTGGTGGGAATCCTTCGAACGCCATGGGAGGGATCTTTGTTACGAGACAAAGGAAAGTGATGGCGGTGGTATTCACGCGCCGGTGCCGGTGGTGGAATTGGAGAGTTTGTGTTTGTGGAGGTCCGTTGTTACGGTAGAGAGACTGAAAAATGAAAACAACGAAAAGGGCTCACGATTTAATACGAGACAAGATCTAATAAAAAGACAAAATTACCCTTAATGACGGGTGATAAGGGTTAAATATAATTAAATCGATAAGTGTTGAACGGAAAACACAGTGGCTTAGTGGTTACGCGTGTGTTGCGAGCGCCGCGCACATGCGCGCGCGCCCAGGGTTCAAATCCACTATGCGGAGTACAACTGGTGGGGATTTGAGATTCGGGGGATTCCAGATTTTGTTGCATTTAATACACACGTATTTACGGATTTTTATTTTATTTTGCAATAATGCGAAAAGTTAAATATGGAGTATTAATGTATTATAATTTATACAGATAAAGATTAAAATGTAAATAAATTAGTAAGTAAAAATAAATTTAATAATGTTGACCAACAAAAAAAAAATAATAAATAACTTTTATAATAATAGAGTAAAAATAAAGAGAAATTTCTTAAAATATGATGGTTTTTGTTTTGTTTTCAAAAATATCATAAATACAAAATTGTTTGTCAATAGTGTAGAATTTTAAATATTTGGTTTGAGTTGATTATTTTATTTTTAGGATATACTCCCTCCGTTTTTTAAAGATTGATGTTTTGGGGTTTTTTACACATATTAAGAAAGCATTAAATTTTAGTTATCAATTAATTTAATATTGTTTTATGAATAGAAAGAGAAAATATAAATCATTGCTTACCATGACATGTGGCAAAAAGTAAAAAGTAAAACATTTATGTGATTTTTTAAAAAAAATCAATCTTTGAAAAACGGAGAGAGTAGTATTTAGAGGGTGGAATTTAGTGTTTAAGATTTAGAGATTTAGAGTTTAAAAATTGAAAATTTAGTTTTAGTTTTGTGGTATTTTTGGCATAAAAACAAAAATCATGGTATTTTAGAGAATTGTCCAAACTTTAATAAATAATTAATTTAAATAAATATTATCTTTATTTAAATAAGAAAAAAATAACACTTCCATAAAATAATATATTTTTTAAAAAAACAAATATAATATTTATAAAAAACAATTAAGGGTCGTTGAATGAAAAAAATATAAAAGTCACACTTTTAAAAATTGTTTTATACGTTTAGAGATGTAGGACAAGATCTCCTTCCAACTTCTATGTTTAAAAATGGAGCTAGAAAATGGAAAAGTTGGCGCTAGATAAATGAGTTAGTGTAGATATCTCATTATTTGTTAGTTGAACATTAAAGAGTTTTAGAAAAATTTGAGTATGTTGTATAAAGTCTATCAAACAAGTTTTTGAAGTGTTTCAACAACTTCCCATGATCTAGTCACTGAATCTCCACTTGAAAATGATTTTGATAATGTAATTATTTTTCTGTACATAATTAGTTCTATTATCAAAATCCATATATTGTTAACTTGATGTGAGTATTTGTAACACATGATCTCTTTGATTTGGAAAGAAATATCAAAGTTGGTGTGAACAACACAAAGACATTACATATATCGAAGTCTTTTCCGAATTTGGATGTCTTGCGCTACTGAAAGGATATCAATTTGGTGATTTAGCCTCTATGGCATGTGATGTAGCATCATCGTCGTTCAACACTATATCTCGTTTGTATCTAAAAGATGTTTAGACTTTACTTGGTAAGTCGCAATTGGCTACAAGGGTTTGTTGACTATGAAGATAAATGCTTAAAACTGTGAAATACAAAATGTATGTGATTTAATGCATAAGTTTTGGATTGTAAGGCAGATGGAAGATTCGGAAGTCTATTTATCTCTCTTATTTTGAAATTTGTCACTAACTTTCTATGATTATAAGAACCACTTGTAACATATCTGTATATGAATCAAATTTGATAAAATATGTATTGATTTTTTATTTTAAAACTTTATAGGTTTAACAATAAAATTTAATTAAGTAACCAAATATATTATTCTTTAACTAAATAATAAATGCAATAATATAATTATTTACCAGTAAAATTTAATTAAATAATCAATTATCGTATATGTAAAATAAGAGAAATTGTTCAAAACACCATATTTTGAATATTTTTTTTCCCAAAATTACCGGTATTAGTTTAATTTTCCAAAAATACCACTAAAAGTTTTGTTTCCAAAAAAACCATTAATACAAAAATTGATAAAATTTAAATTTTTGGATTTGGGTTAAATATTTTAAATTTATGGTATAGTTTTTAGGGGATATGATTTTGTGTTTATGATTTAGAGTTTAGTTTTAGTTTTGTGTTATTTTTGAAAAAAAATATATATATTTTCAGTGGTATTTTTGGAAAATAAAAATAATAATGGTATTTTTTGAAAATAAACTCATTTTAGAAGTATTTATGAGTATTGCCAGTTAAATAATTAATTAAATTATATATAATAAAACAAAACAATATTATATGAGTGTAAATGGGTTAAAATGGGTCAAATGAAGGTTAAATGAGATGTAAACTTAAATAGGGTTAAATCTAATTATTCATAAATGAGGTAGGTTTACCCATATTAACATCACTTATACATATTTAATTTAATTCTATTCTAGATTCTTTTATTTAAAGAAGAAGAGAAGAAATGAAACAAAGTCCTTTCCACATTCAATCTTCCTCAAGATGTTGTGTAATAAGTGCCAACATCCTATAGACTTCATCCTTGAGTTCATTGTTCTTGTCAGCATTCACAAAGACACGAACTTGGTCTCTAACTTCAATCCAACTACATCCCGTAATACGCTTTAAACCCATTTCCTTCATCTTCCTCCGAATCTTCGACACATTCTGCCACTTTTCTGCAGCAGAGTAAGCATTTGAAAGCATAACGTATGACGAAACATCTCTGGGATCCATCTCCAAGATCTTAGACGCCGCTAATTTAGTCAGACGCTTGTTTGAATGAATCTGGCATCCTCCAAGCAATGCCTTCCAAAACCCGATTCCCGGGTCAAGAGGCATACTTTTAATAAGCTCCTCTGCTTCTTTGAAATGACCTGACCTAGAGAGCATATCCACCATACAAGCATAGTGCTCAGGTTGTAGCAGGTTTGGATCATCATAATCATTCACCGCTTTGTTAAAATACATGTACCCTTCTTTGATTAGGCCCGAGTGATTACACGCAAATAATAATCCAAGAAGTGTCACATTGTTTGGTTTCAGGTTTGTGTCGTTGACCATTTTCTCAAACATGGCTATAGCTTCTTCTCCTCTTCCGTTGTGCGCGTAACCCCATATCATAGAGTTCCAAGATACAATGTTCCGATGTTGTTCTTGAAGCTTGTTAAAAGCCAGAAGACTATCTTCCATGTTCCCGCATTTTGAGTAAAAACTAATCAGAGAGTTCCAAACAAAGACATTATTAAATTGCTGACCCAAGAACTTGATCGCGCAGGCGTGGATACTTTTACCAGCACCATGAGAAGCTATATTTGATATCGCTGTTATAGCACAAGGGAAGGTAGATTCATTAGGTATCACCACACCTTCCCTTAACATACCAACAAAAGTATTCACAGCTTCTTCGTTCCTTCCCGTTTGGCTAAACCCTCCAATAACTGCGTTCCAAGTAACAACACTTCTCTCTGGCATTGTTCTAAACAACAAAAGAGCTTCCTCAAATTCATGTTTCTTAAGATACCCACTAATCAAATTGGTCATAGAAACTACATTTGGATCTCTAGTGTCATCGAAACTTTTACGAGCTTCTACCAACGTACTCAGCTTTACATAACAGTTCAAAACCGCACTACCGACAAACACATTCGACGCTAATCCCATCTTTAACGCAAAACAATGTAGCTGCTTACCCAATTTGACATCTCTCAAAGATGTAGAAGACCCAATAACTGTCCCAAACGTGAACTCGTTAGGTCTGATACCTAAACACAACAACCTTTTGAAAGCATGACTTGCTTCTACATGTCTGTTTTGCTTCACAAAGCGACCAATCACAGCTGTAGCAGAAATGACATTTAACTCAGGAATTTCGTCGAACACCTTGTGTGCATTACAGATGAGATCCGAATCGAGATATTTAAGCGACTTGGGGATAGAATCATGTGATTTGGTAACAAGGGCATTTGTAAAAGAGTGAGATTTTCGTAAAAGGATTCGTCTTTGAGATAAAACCATATGCAAATGTCAACTATACTCGTCGTGAACACAAGAATTGGGAGAAAACAGAAACAAGCAAACGAAAGTTGAAACAATTATTCACTCAACTCTAAACTTTGATTTCAAATAAAAATTTTGGATTGATGGAGTTTATAGAATAGCAATCAAACAAGCAAACGAAGTTGCCATTTGTGTCGCACACTCACCACACGCACATAAGAATTATTAAGCTTTAAGCATACACCAATTTAATCCACTCGGTTTAGTTTGGGTTTTCTGATACCAATCTCTTGGTTAGCTTTTTGATTCAATTTGTTTGTTTTTTTTTTTTTTTTTTCATCTGCATTTATTAACTATTACAAATTATGAGAACTGTTACATAGACGATTCTACCATGGGCAATTCCTTCCGACCCTATTAGATTCACGACAGATTACACTTCCTTCTCCATCTCCATGCTGACGCTTCCTTCTGTACGTAGAATCACGGCGAATTACAAATTGTTTGTTTTCTTTTGTTCAACAATTTGTGTGTTTTTTTTTTAAAAAAATTAGTAGTGGACATATGTGGGTTTTTCTTGGGAATGGTTTTCGATTTGGTTTTGGTTAATTTAGTTTAAACTTTGAATAACTCAAATAAAAATTAATACGGTTTGTTTGTGTTTTTGGAGCGGTCCAATCCGTAAACGATTTTGTCCGCCCCAACCGCCGCTACCATACGGTTTTTTGTGTTTTTGGAGCGGTCCAATCAGTTTACTAGTTTCTCCAGTAATAAAAGAAAGACGAAACACTTTAAAATATTAATATTAAAGATATATATTCATAGCATTAAATCCAAATTTTACACATGTACATGGTTAATCACATGTGAAAATATTACGTAAATAGTTTTGTTAAATAAATTTTTGTAATTTATTATTCAATTTGTATCTTATAAATTTGCAGAAGAGAATATAAATATCTAATTTTGATACTCAGTAACTAATTTAAAATATAATTAAATGAGTAGAAAAATGGGTGAAGCATAGAACCAAAATGTTCAAAAACTCACCAAAAAACAAACTAAAACCCAAAACTGCAAAAAATGGATCAAAAGAGTTATCTTCCCTCAAAACTTGTTTCATTATTACTTTGCCCTACCCAACCTTTTCCTCACTGGTCTGGTAGCGACCATGTCCTTGGTTGGAAGAGGTATCAACGAACTTGATATTAATCACTTCCATGGCAAGACGAGATGTTTGAGTAAGCAACGACTGACGCAGTGTCACAACTCTCTTCTTTGGACCCATACAACAACCCTTAATCATCAAGTAGTCATCCTTAACCACACCGTAATGCGCGAATCCTCCCATTGGTGTCACTTCCTTCTGAGTCCTATATGATCATATCCACAACATCACAATCAGTCAAAGTGGCAATAACCAAACAGGATTACGAACTTTGGCCTAGAACCTCCTGAAAAAACACAGTAAATTATACGGACCTGTCGTATTCGGTCATGGCTGAATGAGACTCAGTACCAACTTTACCCAACCTGTAAATCTTCTTGTTCAACTCAGTACGGTGATGGTAACCGTTCTGACCAGCTCTAGCTACCGTGTAAGACACTCTAGCTGGATGCCAAGCACCGATACAAGCAACCTTACGAAGACCTCTGTGAGTCTTTCGCGGAAGTCTTGTCACACCCCAACGAGTAACAACACCTTCAAAACCTTTACCCTTGGTCACACCAATCACATCAATCATTTCATCCTTTTGGAAAACAGCGTCAATCGGGATCTGTTTCTCGAAGAAACCATAGGCAAAGTCGACTTTCTGTGCAATGGTACCACCGTTGATCTGAATCTCCATCATGTGAGCTTTCTTTTGCTTCAATCCCTTCATCTTCCTGATCTGTAAAGAGTCGTAAACATAAAATTGTTAGCAATTTTTAACATCAATGCTAAATATTCGATAAGCGAAAATTACCTGAGTGTGAGCCAAAACACGGATAACAGTTCCGTATTTCTTTATCTTCTCAAGCTGAGCTTGGATACCTTTCTTACCTTCCTCGCTTTCGTACTGTTTCGCATACCCGGTAAAAGCCTTCTTCTTAGACTTAGCCCAGTTCTTGTAAAACCTTCTCCTTACCTCTTCACTCAAATGCTGTGCCCAAACAGTGTTCAAAGACCTCAAACCTCTTGGTGTCTTTACATAGGCAACAACACCAACAACAATCATAGGAGGTGTCTCAATGATAGTAACAGCTTCACATGTCTCCTTCTTGTGAAGCTCTACACAAGAATAAAAAAACAAAGTTCAAGACTTTAAACTCAAGAAACTCTCTACAAAACAAATCATGATGAACACAAAATTCACTTACTTGATCCGGGTTTTTCGACATCTCGAACAATATGAGTCATACCAGCTTTGTAACCCATGAAAGCTGTAAACTTACAAGGCTTGTTTTGATCATCCTTAGGAAAAGCCTTCACTGATGAACCAAAACAATAACATGTAAGAAAAAAAAACAAACAATAAAAGTCCATAAAACACAAACAATAACATTTCTATTCAATTCAATATGAGTTTGTAAGTAAAATGAATCTAAATTTGAAAAAAAGTTTAACCTTTTCCTCTGTGACGATTAGCTCGCTTCCTTGGCAAGAAACCAAGAGAACCATGTCTTGGGTGCTCAAACTTCCTGTGAGACATTCTTCTTCTCCTAATTCATTTCAATATACCAAAAATTCGAAATCAAAACTTCAATCATATAACCCTGAATCTGTTCCCTAATGGAAGATTAGAGACTAATTCATAATTACACGATTCTTATGGAATACACAAACGATATTAGAGAGATGAATGGTAAAATTCTGACCAAGTATGTATGAATCATAGATCTTTGAAAATGGAGTTGAGGAAGAGAAGAAGACGAACCTGAAACCCTCCGATGAGACCTGCGGCGCAAGCGAAGACAAGTGAGCTTAAAATAATAATAAAAAAAAACCTAATTGCGTTTCTTTTATAACTAAGCTTAAACGTTTTTGGGCATTTTATTGGGCCTAGAAGCCCAATATAATCGAAATTAGGGTTAATAATTGGTGTCCTCTTATTATCTCGTCTATATAATAAACTCATCTTCATTGTTCTGTCTCCAGATCGTCTCTGTAGTGGTGTTTTTTTTTTTTTTTTTTTTGGTGGAGATTTGATTTACGATTTTTTGTTTGGTTTTTGGAGGAGAGTGATGAAATAAAAATATTTATCGAACGCTAGTGTCTTGTAGACGCGATGAGCGTCGATTTTCCACACGAGATTTCTGACTCTTTCATCTGTTTTTCTTTTTTTATCTTCTTTTAAATTTTGATTTGTTTTTTTTTTTTTTTTTTTGACAAAGGAGGTTTCTTGAGGTGGATGGATATAATGAAATCATATTGTATAATGGTTTACAAATATTGAATATTTACGGATATAATGATTTGTAAAATTTGGTATATATGATTCTCACATGTGAAATTTTGATATGGCAATGGTGGAAAAATAACTTAAATAATGTAATTGAAGATGACTGTTAAAAAGTTATTAAGTGATGATTCAAGTTAAATCAAATTTATCGGAAAGCTTATAGAATTTTATAAGAGGAAGATTTGTACTGGAAAATGTTACGATTAACGAAGAAGAACGAATTTGAGAGAGAAGTTTGTTGTAACTTATTCTTCTTATTAATCTTGTTAAAATGAAATATACACATTACAACCTCTTATATATGTGAGGAGTTTGGTTTACATTGACAGTGAACCGAGATTGAACTCGGTTTACTATAAACCAATTTGACATTTCAAATACACTCTAATACCCTCCCTCAAGATGGCAAGTATAGAGAAATCAAAGCCATCTTGCCTATGAGCTCGTGAAAGTGACCAGGAAGCAGAGGTTTAGTGAATACATCCGCCAATTGCTGATCAGTGCGGACATAGAGAGTCTTGATTAAGCCACGAAGAATCTGTTCCCTAACCTTGTGACAATCAAGCTCAAGGTGTTTGGTTCGCTCATGAAATACAGCATTATTAGCAATATGGATTGCGGCTGTATTGTCACAAAAGAAAGCCACATGTTTAGTTTGAGGAACCAATAACTCTGTAAGCAAGTTAACAAGCCATTGCACCTCTTTGACAGCAAATCCCATAGCTCTATATTCAGACTCTGCTGAAGACATGGAGATGGTTCCCTGTTTCTTCGATTTCCATGAAATAAGAGAAGAGCCCAAAAACATGCAATAACCTGAGGTAGATTCTCTAGTGTCTTTACATGAACCATAATCTGCATCAGTGAAAGCTTTGAGGAGCATATCTGAGCTGGAAGAGTAGAACAGACCAAGACCAATGGTTCCCTTCAAGTAATGCAGAACTTTGTAAGCTGCTGTCAAATGGGAAGTTTTGGGAGCTGAAGTAAATTGACATAACTTGTTGACTGCATATGTGATATCTGGCCTTGTAATGGTTAGATACATCATTCTTCCCACTAATCTGCGATAAGTCTGAGAATCTTCAAGCAAAGGTTCGTCACTGTCTTGAACTAGTTTGAAACTTGGATCCATTGGGATACTGGACGGTTTACAAGCTAACAAGCCAGTTTCTTCAAGTAATTCTAGGGTATACTTTCTCTGACAAACAGAGATTCCTTTAGCAGATCGAGCAATCTCAAGACCAAGAAAATATTTCAAAGGGCCAAGATCTCTCAGTTTAAAATAACTCTGCAAATCAAGCTTGAGCTGTGCCACTTCCTCATCATTATTAGAAGCAATGATAATATCATCAACATACACTAAAACAGCCACATATTTCCCATTAATGTTTCTCATAAACAAGGTGTGGTCAGTGTAAGATTTCTGAAAACCAAGCTTCATGAGAGTAGAGCTAAATTTGAGAAACCATTGACGAGAAGCCTGTTTCAAACCATACAATGACTTCTGCAATTTGCAAACAGCATTTGGTGGTAGTGTTGTACCTGGTTTTGCTGTATAACCTGGAGGAAGAGTCATGTAGATTTCTTCATCCAAATCACCATTGAGAAATGCATTAGATATGTCAAGTTGATGCAGGCTCCATTGTTTTGCTGAGGCTACAGCTAAAAGAGTCTTGACTGTTGTCATCTTGGCGACTGGAGAGAAAGTATCCACAAAATCCACTCCTTCTTGCTGAGTATAACCCTTCGCAACAAGCCTTGCTTTGTATCGTTCAAGTGTACCATCAGCATTGAGTTTAGTTTTATAAACCCATTTACAACCGATAGCACGTTTGTCAGGTGGTAATGAACAAATAGACCATGTGTTGGTACTTTCCAGAGCAATGAGTTCTTCATTCATTGCCTTGATCCATTCATCAAATTTCTTGGCTTGCTTAAAACTTGATGGCTCTGCAAATTGAGCAACTGCACATATATAAGCTTTGTACTCATCTGATAATTTCTCATATGACATGTATGCAGCTAAAGGATGAGGAATATCAGTTTCAATAATATTGCAGTAATAGTCATGCAAATATCCTGGAAGCTTAGATATTCGTTTTCCTGTAGCTTGATGTTGATCATTATCTGCAGGAGTATTATTATCCGCATCAGTGGTAGTATTCACAACTGTGGGAGATTCCCTCACAACCACAGGAATTTCACCACTGTTAGTAGCAGGATTACTCACAACTGCAGAATCAAATATAGAGAAAAAATCAGGAGAAGAATCAAATGCATCAGTAGCAAATGGAAAGATATCCTCATGAAACACCACATTTCTAGATATATGAATTGTGTGAGTCTCCAAATCCAGTAATTTGTAACCTTTATAACCTGAAGGATAACCAAGAAATACACAAGCTTTGGACCTTGGTTGAAATTTGTGCCTGTTCTTTGAAGAAGTTGAACTATAGCACAAGCAGCCAAGAACTCGTAATCCCTTATACTCTGGTTTCTTGGAAGTTAATACATGATAAGGAGATTTATTCTTCAGAAGAGGTGTAGGCAGACGATTGATGAGAAAAACTGAAGTTAACACACAGTCTCCCCAATACTCTAGTGGTAAGTGAGCTTGAAACATCAACGCTCTTGCAACATTCAGAATATGTTGATGTTTTCTTTCTACCACTGAGTTTTGCTCAGGAGTTTCAGGGCAAGAGTGGTAAGATTGAATACCTTTAGACTTGTACAATTCAGTAAACTGTAGTTCTGGTGCATTATCTGATCGTACTCCTTTCACCATAGCTTTATATTGTGTTTCAATCATCTTCAAGAAATCTGGAAAGAACTGCAACACCTCAGATTTTGTTCTCAACAGATATACCCATGTAACACGACTGTGATCATCCACAATGGTGAGAAAATACTTATATCCCTCCACAGTTGGAACAGAGAAAGGTCCCCATATGTCAATATGCAGTAATTCAAAAACAGTCTCGCACATGTTATTTTGAGAAACATAAGGGAGATGCTTTTGTTTTGCAAGAGGACAAATGGAACAATGAAATCCTTTATTAATACTGCTCTGTTTTATTCCAAGAGTATCTGTAATAGAATCAATCTTAGTTACAGAAGGATGTCCTAGCCTATTGTGCCATAATATTGTGTCTACAGTAACATTTATAGAACAATTCGAGTCCTTAGCATCTTGAACAGTAATGGAAGCTCTATCCAGCACATACAGATTAGCAATTTCTTCACCACGACCAATCATCAATCCCTTGGTAGGATCCTGTATCATACAAGTCTCTTCATCAAAAGTTACTCGGCAATGTAATGCCTTTGTAAGTTGACTAACACTGAGTAAGGTCAGACGAAAATCAGGAATATAGAGAACATTGTCTAATACAAGACATTCATTCAATCTAATTTGACCAATTCCTGCAATTTTGATATCAGGACCAGTAGGCAATGTAACAGTCTTATCAGAGATATCAGACATGCTCACAAAGAGACTTCTATCATGTGAGACATGATGTGTGGCACCACTATCAATAATCAATGATTTAGAGGACAAGGTATTACCAGTGGCTCTCAAGATTCCAACAAAACCAATTGTAGAAGATGAGAAAGCCATACCAGGTAAAGCCGTTATAGTGCCACCAGAAGTACCAGAAGCAGATGCAGTTGCATTTGTATCCACAGAAGGAGAAAGTTGTGAATTGAAGTAAGCAATAACACCTTGAATCTGATCTTGTGAAAGAGATTGTCCTTGAAAAGGTTGTCCAGTGTTGTCATTAAGTTGAATCTCTGTAAGAGCCAATTGAGCAACTACTGGTTTACCACTCTTAGTTTTGTGTTTAAAACCAGGTGGGTAACCATGGATTTTGTAGCATTTATCAATGGTGTGGCCATTGTATCCACAATGAGAACAAATGGGTCTTGTTGGTTTCTGAGTGTTGATTGCAGCATTCACTGAAGCTTGAACTGTTTCAGATGCAGAGGCAGTTACATTGAACACAGATGCATTCTGGACAGGAGTGATGCTTCTCTGACTAAAGTCTTGATCAAGAAGGTTATAAACCTCTGCTAAATCCGGAACAGGCTTCTTCATGATGATTTGGCTCCGGATACTAGACTATGAATCATTAAGTCCAGCTAGAAATTTAATGATCTTGCTGTGCTCAACCTTTGTAGCAGTGGCTCTGCAACAATCACAATTCTTGCAAGTCTTCACACAATCTGCTCCATCAAGATTATCCCAAAGAGTTTTCAGCTTTGTGTAATAGGTGGATAAGTTTGTAGTTCCTTGTTGGAGAGACCAGATTTGTTGTGTGAGTTGATATGACCTTGGCAAGTTTGTGATATGAAACCTCACCATCAAATCACGCCAAATTTCAGAAGCATCGTTGAACAGCAAAATGCTGCCATAAATCTCTTTCGATACTGAATTCAAGATCCAGGATTTTACCATACTATTACACCTTGACCATATACGATAATACGGATGTGCTTCTGATGGCCGAGGAAGAGAACCATCAATAAATGCAAGTTTATTCTTAGCATCTAAAGCCACAACCATCGCAATGCTCCAATTAGTATAGTTGTTCCCATCCATCACCTCAGAAACTAAAGAAAGACTCGGATTATCGCTATTGTTCAAGAAATATGGAGAATGTTGAACTCCTTCAAAACTAAAAGTCTCATTCTGTGAAACTAATCCTGGAACAGTCGGAATAGAGGTGTTCGCAACAAGATTAGGTACTAATGTTATCGGATTTGGTAAAATTTCTGCAGATTCCACCGGAATAGATGGATTTGATGAAGACGCCGCCGGAATAGGTCTGGTAGTCTTCGATTTTGTTGGATTCGCCGATTTTGTCGCAGAACTTGAACCACGAGCTAATCGCTTCGACGCAGCACGCAACGTAACCATTTTTGAGTTCGATTTCAGCTGAATAATCGAAAATCAAACCAAAGAAAATGATCAATCGGAAGAAAGATCCGATCAATCTAGGTCAAACAACGAAGAAAAGAAGATCGGAAGCTCCAAAATCGAAGGTGGAGTTGATCCACCGCTCTGATACCATGTTACGATTAACGAAGAAGAACGAATTTGAGAGAGAAGTTTGTTGTAACGTATTCTTCTTATTAATCTTGTTAAAATGAAATATACACATTACAACCTCTTATATATGTGAGGAGTTTGGTTTACATTGACAGTGAACCGAGATTGAACTCGGTTTACTATAAACCAATTTGACATTTCAAATACACTCTAATAGAAAAATAAAAGCATAAATTCTTTGTTCAAAGAAAATATAGATCAACTCAAAAAAAAGTTTCATAGTTTATGAAACAAAGCAGAGTTAATGGACCATGGCTACTTGTGTAGAAGATGTAACAGGGCTCTTGATCATGTTGGCTTAGTTTATCAAGTAACTGTGATTAAACTAGTTTATTACACTAAATTGATTGAAAATTAAATTGGCACTTGAAACATTCTGAGGACATTGCGTAACCATTCCGTGAAGCAGTTTCACCTCTACATGTTGTTTCACACATTGAATCTGTTGTCTGGATGTTGCAAGCCGCAACAGATTGTGGCTATACGTACTTGAATGAGACTGTGTGGATGCCAGGAGGAGAAATGTTGGGACTGTATGTTGTGGAACAATGACCAGAGATTAACTCTGTTACAAATGCAACTCGTGTAAAACCGGTGTTCTTGGTAGCTTGAAAGAGTTAGGAGAAAAGTGTCGGTGATCAACATTGTGGTTTCGATCATACTTGTTATCTTTTATGTCATTGCCTATGCGGCTTACCAGAATGTTAAGAGGATTGATATGAAAAATGCAAACCAGTACTAAATTAACCAGGAATGGTTCATCAGAGGATTTTAAAAGTACTCACATTGGTAACATTTGATTTTTGAAATTTGTGGTTTCATCTTCGCGACTAAGTTCTGGACTCCACCTACTTATCGTCTCTTCTTCCACTCTGAACTTCTCCAAACACAACGGTAGATTCAAATCCTCTCCTTTGAAGTTACCATTAACATGAAGAGTCAACAATGTTTTGGCAACACTTGCGCTTAACCGAACAGCACAATGAATATCTGACCACACTCTTAACCGATCACTATCACTAGACTGAACCAAAACCGAGTACTCAGAGTGGACAAGAGATGGATGATGACGATACGCCACGAAATCAACACCGTATTGCAAACCCGATCTCAAAACCCAGTTCTTCGATCGTAAATGTGAATAAGCTTTGTAAAACATTGGGAAGTTTGGTCTTTTTGATTTCATATAGAGCCATGTATCTACTTCATTCTCCAAACAACGACCTTGAAGAGAGATCTTGATGCATTTGAGATTGTAGAGCAAATAGAAAGCTTCCTCAAACGATAACTGAATCCATTTCTTGTCTTTCTCTGCGGATAGAATAAGTCTGCCGAAACAACAACGGTCAAGAAGCTTAACTTGCTCTGACTCAACTGCTAGAAGCACATTGAAACTCGAGAGGGAACCAAATGACTCTGCTTTGGCTAGAGATAGCTGAAGCTCTGAGATGGATTTTGAAATAGGTTCTGCTAGAGCTTTTGCTTCAGCACCTTTCCATTTCCATCTCGGTGCCATGAAACTGCAGATATAACACTCAAAATCAAACCTTTTGATCAAAAGATAATATAAATCAAAGATTTCTACAGAACCGAAACTTGGTTCAGGCATTTTATCGAACAGTTTAGTTACAACTATAAATTATACCTAAAAGATACACAAATTGCTTCGAACATATTACATATACACCCAAATAAAAACAGTTTCGTAAAGAATCATTCACAATATTTCAAAATAACAGTAAACCATGTGTCAATCACGATCTTGAGATTCTATGAATACACGAGTTTCAGAAAACTAAAAAACCAAAAGCATTATAAGACGCCATTGAATCTCTCAATCGAAAGCGAGAACCTTTATTAAAATAACGTACATGAGATTTTCGAACCGCCGGAGATGAAAGGGTCCGCCGCGAAAGACTCGTCGGAGAGAGAGCAAAGCAGAGGAGGAAGAAGGACGCGAACAAAGAAAAAAAAAAACAAATAAGCTGTGAATTCCGGTTCAATAATTCGGTTTCGTTATTTCAATTTGTATTTCGGTTTAAGTTTGTTGAACCAAGCGGTTTGTTTATACCATAGTCGTATAATTCCAAAATCAAGGCAGAGATTTTCAAACAGTTTACACTAATCATATATTTTTTCTTCGTAAAAACTCGTCATAACCGCTTAGATCAAGACACGTGTCCAATCATCGTAGACTTCTCCAGCAAAAAAATCGTTGACTCGTCTTATCTACGACTCAATCAAACCTTTTCTTCTTTTCTTCTTCAATCACTATCAATGGCGAATCATCTCTTTACTCTCTCTTTCTCTCTCACAATCTCATACTCAAAACACAAACTATGGATTACAAACTACCACTGATCCTCGCCATCGCCACGAGCTCTATCTTCATCTTACTCATCCTCATCTTCGTTATCTTCTTCTGTCGCCGTCGTCCTCCGATCCAAAACCATCCTCGCCGGAATCGTAACTTCCCCGATCCCGATCCCGATCTAACCTCTTCCGTCTCCGTCACCGAAACCGAAACCGCAAGTTTCGATCCGTCAATCTGTGAAATATCCATGTCTGAACTCTCCGCCGCAACGAAAAACTTCTCATCAGATCTAATAGTCGGCGACGGAAGTTTCGGTCTCGTTTACAAAGCAAAACTCTCAAACGGCGTCGTAGTCGCCGTTAAAAAGCTCGATCCAGACGCTTTACAAGGATTCCGAGAATTCGCCGCCGAGATGGAAACATTAGGCCGTCTCAATCACCCAAACATCGTTCGAATCCTCGGTTACTGCATCTCAGGTTCAGATCGGATCTTAATCTACGAGTTCTTAGAGAAAAACAGTTTAGATTTTTGGCTTCACGAAAGTGACGAAGAGAACAGTCCGTTGACTTGGTCAACGCGCGTGAGTATCACGTGCGATGTGGCTAAAGGTTTAGCTTATTTACATGGACTAGAGAAACCTATTATACATAGAGATATCAAGTCGAGCAATGTGTTGTTGGATTCGGATTTTGCCGCGCGTATTGCGGATTTCGGATTAGCGCGTAGTATCGACGCGTCGAGGTCGCACGTGTCGACGCAAGTGGCCGGGACAATGGGGTATATGCCGCCGGAGTATTGGGAAGGGAATACCGCGGCGACGGTTAAAGCTGATGTTTATAGTTTCGGTGTACTGATGTTGGAATTGGCGACGCGGAGACGGCCGAATTTGACGGTTGTTATGGATAAGAAAGAAGTTGGTTTGGCTCAATGGGCTGTGATTATGGTTGAGGCTAATCGGTGTTATGAAATGTTGGATTTTGAATGTGTTGATGGTTGTGGTGTGAAGGGTGTTGAAGAGTATTTTAGGATTGCTTGTCTTTGTATTAAAGAGTCGACTAGAGAAAGGCCTAGTATGAATCAAGTTGTGGAGTTGTTGGAAGAATTATGTCAACTCATGTAGTTTATTAGTTCATATAAGTAGATGTAATTAGTTATGTTTAGTCTTTTTTTTTTTTTTTTGGTTACAAAAGTGAGGTTTGATGAGAATTATAACAATTGGGAAAATAATTGGTTTATAATGACAAAATAAATTTGCATTTTCTAATTATTTATGTTTTGTAGTTAGAAATTTATGTCTACGGAACTAGACTAAAAAAATTATCGACTAAAAATTTCGATCGCTGGTCACTGCGATTAGTCGCTAAACGAAAAATATTTGGTCGTGGTAGACGAACATGATTAACATGTAGTTCAAATAATACAAGCTTACTTAAACTTGTTTTGATATTTAGGCTTTCTTACATTAGATGTAACTAATAAAATAACCAATCTGTTTGGTAGGCGTAAGACTATTATCCGAGATTCAATCCGGAATCTGCTCCGAAAAACCAGATATCCGGAGGAAGCGGATCTGGATCCGGATAATGAATTTAAGGATAAGGGTAAAGTGGATCCGAATCCGGATTTGGATACATTTCACAACTTCATAAGCTCCTTAGTTAGTTGTTTGTAGTTAATACTTCAACTTCCGAGTAATCCATTCCACTAATAGCTTCCACAATTAGCAATAATTCAAATTACAACAATCGGATATAATAAAATGAGTGACAAATACACGGAGATGAAAATGGAATATACTCTTTGTTTGATGTCATATTCCATAAGATGAATTAAGTAAAAAAGAATATACTCTTTGAGTGCTCTGTAAAACAAAAACATATGGTCATTGATGTTATTTTCATGGAATTAGGTAGAGATATAAATAACATAACATTTGTATAACCAAGGAAACTTTAGATCGAAGCCTAGACTAATCTCTAAAGATTCGATCTCTTGGTTTTAAATAAACACAAAAACATACAAATTATAACAGAACAAATTGTACCTGAAGACTATGTTTCTTTCTCTATCCATCTGCCTAACCTTTTGTGTAGCCAAGTTCAACATCTTTAGACTGTGTAGTTTCTACACCGTCCTTCAAAAGTTCGAATTCTTCTTCTGTTAAGCTGTGTTTCACACTGTTCAAAGCTTTTGCTGCAATAGACTGTTTCTCCAATTCCATAGCCCAACTGTAGATTACCATCCCGACAATCGCAACAATCATGCCCGATACGTTTTTGAAAGTCATTGCAGAATCAAATAGGAGCCATCCTAGTGTGAGGATGCACACGGTTTTCATGTGACCGATAACTTGGAACGATACTGCTGAAAACCGCCCGATACAAAGGTACTGGCTTATGTTGCAGAACACAGCTAGACCACATGAGAGAAGGATGAATAGCTGCAAAATTGTAGAAGATTAGACAAAGGATACGAGAGCAATACTAGCAGAGTCATGGAAGAGAGATGCTTACAAAGCAACCGGAAGTCATATTGTATTTCATAATAAACTTCCCGCTAAGAAGATAATCGACTAAAGGACCAACAACAAGAAGCGAAAGAGCTTGAATTGGCGCTGTTTTACTCAACAGCTCGAAAGAACCAATAGAATATTTCTTCTGCAGGGAACCTATTAACTAGCAACAACGAAAGAAACACCAATAGATCAGATTTGATTCCAAGCTTCAAAACCAATTCGCAAACAAAAGATATAAAAAACACTTACAATTTGCTGCAACGACGATGAGAAAATCGCGACACAAGCGCAAATAAAACCTTTGGCATTAACCTTAACATCAGTCACAGTACAAATACCAACACCTACAACAACAATTATAACAGCAGCTTTCACTTCTCTTGAGTATCTCTTGCTGTGTAGAATCCATTCCATGATACAAACCACAGGAATCATGCTCAGCTTCGAGATCTATCAACAAATAACCAATTCATTCAGTAAAAAAACATAAACAATCTGAATCCAATACTCCAAAATCAAAGCAATTTAGTTCAAAATGCGAATCCAATACTCCAAATTCACGCGATTTGGTTCTATATGCGAATCAAATACTCCAAAATCAAAGCAATTTGGTTCTATATGCGAATCAAATACTCCAAATTTACGCGATTTAGTTCAAAATGTGAATCCAATAGTCCAAATTCACGCGATCTGGTTCTATATGTGAATCAAATACTCCAAAAAATCAACGCAATTTGGTTATATATGCGAATTAGATACTCCGACTTCACGCGATTTAGTTCAAAATGCAAATCAAATAGTCCAAAATCAAAGCAATTTTGTTCAAAATGCAAATCAAGTACTCCAAAATCAAAGCAATTTGGTCCTATATGCGAATCAAATACTCCGAATTCACGCAATTTAGTTCAAAATGCGAATCAAATAGTCCAAAATCAAAGAAATTTGGTTCAAAATGCAAATCCAATACTCCAAAACCAAAGCAATTTTGTTCAAAATGCGAATACAATACTCCAAAATTCACGCGATTTGGTTATATATGCGAATCAAAAACTCCAGAATCAAACCAATTTGGTTCTATATGCGAATCAAATACTCCGAATTCATGTGATTTAGTTCAAAATGCGAATCATATACTCCAAAATCACGCGATTTGGTTATATATGCAAAGGATCGAGATCAATCGAATCGGGAGTTACTTGGTAGAAGCCGACGGAATTGAGCATGAGACTGAAGTTCATGGCGGCAATGGAGACATTAGCAACAATGGAGAACCAAATAAGCTCCCACATAGGAACATGCTTAGATGCAGAGAGTCCCGTAGCGTTAGAGACCATACCAACCAATGCCGTCAAAGCAAAGTGAAATCCAGTGAGAGTCGTAGCTGCAAAAAACAATCTCAAACCTCATCAGATCTCAAATCAAAATCGATTAAAAAGAGAGATCGAAGAAGAAGAAGAAGAAGACGAACCGAAACTAAAAGCGAAACCAGAAGAAGACATTAATTGTTTATTCGCCATGATTATACCAACGGAGCTTATCACATTCATAGCCCAAGCTCCCATATCGGAAACTGCAGAAGGAGGAGATTTTCTCTCGTTCTCCGCCGCCATGTTTAGTCAACTTTCGCCACCGCCGTGAGATCTTCCGATGATTTTTTAGCCGTTCGATTAGAATCTTTTGAGGAATAAGGAAGCTGAGTCGTTAGATCATGCTTTATAGATGGCTTAAGAGTCTCTTCTTCTTTCTTCTACTTTGTTACAAAATTACAAATGCTTCTCTTCACGTTGAGAAAATATCTGACAAATCTCAAAATCTCTTAAATAAAAAGACTTTAAAAGGAAGTTGTCAAGTAGATTTTAATATTTTTACTTTACTCGCATGAAAAGTTAAATAACCCATCATTACAATTTGTAATTATATAATTATGATAAAATGAATTATGTAGATGAGTATAGTATGTTAAAAATATAAATTTTAATCGAGTATTTGTTTTTTTCTTTTTAAGATTTTAAAATAACTGTGATTTGACATTTTCTATAAATTAAATTATGAGTTATATATATATATATATATGTAAAATCATTTTAGAAAATATTTTGGTTATTTAAAAAAACTTTCAACTTATCTATTTTGGCAAAAAAAAAATCTTAATTATTGTATTAGACATATAAATCTTTAATTTTGCGATGGATTGATTATATTAGTCCAAATTTTAGTCAAAATTAGCGGTTGACTTTTACATGTTATATATTTTATAGTGAATGTAAATGTATAAAAAAATATTATATTTTAAATAACTAAAATATATATATATATATATTAAAAAATAGTTGACAAAAAAATATATATATATTAAAAAATAATGTAAAGATATTCTTAAATAAATATATTTACTTGAGTGATATTTACAAATCTTTTCCCACGGTTGAATTCATTTGTCGATATATAACTTCGTATACTGGAAAGAGGCAAGAGCCTTTTGGTATATTAAACATGTGTAAGACTAGACTAAATAAATTTTCACACCTATCCAAAGTAAAAATATCCTCAAATTTACTCTCCAGTAGTCTTGTAAATAATATGGTTTACATATTTTAGAACATATTTTTTATGAATATTTGTTGGAATTGATAATATCATCACTGTTTTTTCCAATATGAATATTTATTTCTAAGGAAATTAGAAATCATTAATACAATAGAAATGGAGTAAAATGAAACAAATATGTAGTAGTGCTTATTAGCCGACAACTTAGGCAGATTAAGAGCCCGAAGAACCTCCTTTCTTGTTGCCGTTATTTTTGCATTACGCAAAGTCAAAGTCAAAGTCTATTGGTAACTTTTTGTTTAAGCAGCCAATCGATAAAAATTAAAAAGTCATAACTCTGATTTTTTTTATGTCGAAGAGGACGAGAACTAGTGGAGAATGAAGATCACATAAATAATTTATTTTTATCGAGGGCATGTAGTTATAATTATACATTATTCTAATGACATTATAATCAACAACCAAAATGTTACACTAGATACTAAATCATAATTTTTTTTTAATACTAACAAAAATAACAATTCGATGTAATTTTATATGATGGTTTATGGTTTTCATTACTTATACCAGTTATTCCAGTTATTGAATGGCTACATTATCTTTTTGTATATTTTTTAACTCAATTTTATTCAAACTTAGAACCTTTTAATGTCGTCATGAATTAAACAGATAGCATAAACAAACATTAGCCCAAAAAAAAAAAAAGCATAAACAAACAAAAAAAAAACTTAAATTTTATCCCAAAAAATCTAAATTATGATTTTAAAGCTAAGTTGCATAGAATTAGAATTGGACACGCGAATACATTTTTTTTAAGGTATTACTATAACAAAAAAAAAAAAAAAGAACTATAAGTTTATAACAAATAAGAACTAACAAATAATTTTTTTTTTTTCAACATTTGGGCTACAGCTAGTCGGTCCATTAGCCTAATTCCTACAAATTGTAGGGTCGGGGACTCGATCCCTGATGTGATGGTGTCTGTCTTCTGTGAACTTGCCACTAGACCAAAATCACTTCACAAGAACTAACAAATAAGTCCAATGCTTTTTAAAGAACTCGTTTGTTCATCCAAATTTAATTAGTAGTTTTTTTTTTCCATTTCTTTTTTAGACAAAAGCTTGTTTAGCAAACTCAAAGTTCAGAACAGAATTAAAATCATTTGAAAAGGCAACATAAGAATAAATAGGATAGTCTGACGGTAACACCATTAGTTCTCGGAGACAAGAGTTGTGAGACAAATTATCACATGCTAGGAAAGTATGTGAAGCCCCTTGGAAGGGAGGTGATAAGAGGGAAGATTTGAGAAACATGAGAACTAGAAGGGAGAAGAATTAAAAGAAAGAGAACTTGGAGAAAGAGCAAGGAAAGTAAGAGATACCCGACCTCGGCAAGCCAAAGCTCCACCGGCGCCGGAAAACATGACTAGAGTTGCTATCTCGATATTAGTGTATAGGAGATAATAGTAAAAAAAGGTAACACAATGTTATGAACATCTTCTCAAAATAGGTAAAATTGTTTTTGAAGTTTTGAGATCAATTACCTCATAAAATGTTTTGTCTGCAAGGCACAAATGAATCATCTAAGGTTTTTTCTCCTTCATTTTTTCCCAATCATCCATCATAACATAATTGCATTTGTTAATTTCAAAATTACAGTAATTTATTAAATTCTATAATTAAACCATATATATTAAATTGATTTTAAAATTTTTTACTTCCTTTTTATTTATAAAACATATTTCGTCAATATGAAAAATATTTCATTGTTTCCTTCTATATTATTTTTTTTAAGAAAACAAAATTGCTATTTCTTGATATTTTCCTATTATACAAAATAAATATGTGGTATATAAAAAACGAGCGAGTTTATAGCTAAGCATATCATGTAAGAAAAAACATTGACTTGTGTAAAAATATAACCTTTAAAATCGGAATTAAGGAGGAATATAGCTTAAAATAGATATGTTTAAATGTGTGATACATTAAACTTCTTATATATAACTAAACTTTGTTCTTTCTTATCATTAAAACACAATCATTTTAGCAAAAAAAAAAAAAAAAAAAAAGAACACAATCAATTCATTTCTATCATATAAAATGAAAAAATCTTTTCTACTCTTGTTTACCATTCTAACAATCTTCTTCATTTTGCAAGGTTTGTATTATCAATTAACATAGTCTTGTGATATATTGATATCACATATAATTGTCGTAAAAGAATAGATTTTTATTGCCTTATCATTCTTTAAAATATTTTTTAGTAATTCAACTATGTTATATATTTTTTCAGAATTAGTTTTCACTATAAAGTTCCATAATATTGAGTTTAACTCTTTGAATCTCAAATTTATACAAGTACTAGATAATTAAGTTACAATTTTTTGTGCTATCCCCAAAGGTGGTTTTTGTATTTTTTTTTTACTTGTTTTAGTTAATTTTCTCATTCCAAAAATATATAGTTTACATATAATATAAAATGATTGTGGTATAATGTGAATCAACACATTTCCATTTTATTGTAGTATAATTTAAATCAACGTATACGTATTGCCATTTTTTTTTTCATCATCATTTCTTTTGTGCCACATAAAAAAATTTTGAGCTAGACTTTTCATTTCATATTGTTGCTCTTATGTGGTTACAATGTATGTGGCACAAAACGATTTTTTTTTTTAGGTTACAATGTTTTTTTCAATTTAAAAAATATAATTGATCAATTTCATAAAATAACATTTGTTATTTTTAATCTTTTATTAATTTTTGTAAAACTTAATTACCAAAACATCTATTTCCACAAGATGAAAATAATATTTTTTAAATTTTATTACGTGAACTGAGACTTTATGTTTTAAATGTAAACAGTAACAGAAGTGTTGGGACATGTGCAACAAAGAAACAATACTCGTTGTGTCCGGATTAATCCTAATAGAAAGGCAGTTTCGGATTGTGTTACACATCGATGTCAATCTGCATGTCTTTTTGCCAATGGAGGAACGGGTCACTGCGAAAGCTCGACGTGCATGTGCTGCTATAATCCGAACAAATACAAGAACACACACAAGAACACAACCAAAATGTTAAACTAAGTCACTTTTGTCGTGGCCATCTAGTTATAATTATAATTATTTAATGACTACACTATAATCAACAAGACAGCCAAAATGTTAAAGTAGATAATAAATCATATTTTTTAATACTAACAAAAATAACAATTCAATGTAATTTCATATGATGGTTTATGGGTTTCATTACTTATATGTATATACCAGTTATTTAATGACTACATTTATCTTTTTGTATTGTTTACTCAATTTTATTCAAACTTATATGCAAAAAGATAAATGTTTTGAATATTTGTTTATTTGTTTACTCAATTTTATTTGTTTTGGTGGCTATAGCCCTTTGGTAACCTCCAGTTATTCAATGACTACTATAGATTTTACAGCACAAACAGAGTAAAGATTCTCGAGTACCTTAACTTGCTCATCAACGGTTTTAGTATCATCTAGACAAAACCCAAAATCTATAATAGTTCATATTATTGTAGAAACCTTAAAACTTAACATATTGAAATTTTTTTATTTTGAAATCTTTATATATATATATATATATATATATATTCCAAAAACTAAATATGTGGTATATGAAAAACGAGCGAGTCTATAGCTAAGCATATCATGTAAGAATAAAACCTTGAATTGTGTAAAAATAGAACCTTTTAAATTGGAATTAAGGAGAAATTTAACTTAAAAATAGATATGTTTAAATGTGTGATTACACTTAACTTCTTATATATAACTACATTTTGTTCTTTTTTTTTTGATAAAGTAAAACTTTGTTCTTTCTTATTTTAAAAACACAATCAATTCATTTCTATCATTTAAAATGAAGAAATCTCTTCTACTCTCGTTTACCATTCTAAGGCCATGTTTATCGGTAGTCTTTAGGGATGTCCTTATGTTAAAATCGATTTAATTTAAATCAAAAAGAAAAAAAAAGTTAAGAACGCTACTTGTTAGGTTTGTATTATCGTTTAAAATTGTCTTATTACATCACGTATAACCGTCATAAAAGAATAGATTTTAATTGCTTTTTTTTTTTTGTCAACTGCATAAATAGATTAGCTTAGGAAAGCCAATTTGGCGGAATGTGGTTTACAAGAGTAACACATTGCGGCATGACTCGAACATTTCGTGCCAATTTATCCGCTTGAACATTCTCGCTGCGAGGAATAAGAGATAAAGAGAATGAGGAAAACTCTTCCCTGTCAGTAGCAATATCTTCTAGGTAAACTGCAAACGCCGGCCATTCCGTTGGGGAAGACACCATCTTCACCAGGTCAGAGCAGTCAGTCAGAAATACTACTTGTAGATTGCCAGCACCAATCATGCATCTCATCGTCCACACTAAGGCCTCCATCTCCGCGTGTAAAGGTGATAGACTTCTTCGTCGGTTGGCAGCTCCCATTGTTGTCGCTGTACTAGAGGAGGTGCAATACCATCCATAACCGGCAAAGCTATATGTCGCCTTCCATGATCCATCCACAAAGCATCGGTGACCCTGAATATTTACTGGCAAATGGTTTGATAATGGGAGAGGTCGGTGCTGATGCACCGGGATAATCGGGCTAGGACCCCCCTCCTCCATCTGTGCCTTCTGCCATGCCAGAGATTCCGAGTTTGCCAAGCGAACTACCTCAAGAGGCTTTTCGTCTAGATTTTCAAAAACTTTTGCATTTCTTGCCTTCCAAATGTACCATAATACCCAAGGATAAGAATCACTTTGACCTTGATTTGGTTGCCTCCAAAACAAGTAATCCATATTTGTAAACAAAGATGCCGAAGGGAAATGTAAGCCTGATGGTACCTGGGATAGAGCCCAAGCTTGTCGTGCAGGTGGGCATTCGAAAAGAACGTGATTAATCGTTTCTTCACTATAGCCGCACCTAGCACATACTAAGTCACAATTAATTCCTCGCTTACTGAGATTGACCGAAACCGAAATACAACCAGAGAGTGCCTGCCACATAAAATGTTGAAGTTTTGGAGGACAGTTGATCTTCCAGACATGTGCATGTAGCGGGATGCAATCAGGACCATATACTGGAGGAGATGTCCGTGCATGATTCGGAAGGCGAACCGTGTGATAACCTGATTTGACCGTGTATTTCCCATTCTTTGTAAAATGCCAACCTAATGTGTCAGGAATCAAACTATATCCTAAAGGTATAGCTGAAATCAGAGCAACATCCGTTGGATCAAAAGAAGCTGTCAGTTTGTCAAGATCCCATGATCTTGTCTGCTGATCAATTAGTTGTTGAACTTGTAGAGAAGGGTCCATAAGGGACCCATTACGAATGGCTGGTCTCGGGAATTGAGCTGGTATCCAGGGGTCGTTCTATACTGAGATGGAGTCCCCTAGGCCAACTCTTTTAATAAGTCATTTTTGAACCAGAGAGCGAGCCGAAACAATACTTCTCCATCCATAAGATGGGGAGTATGATTTTAATTGTTCCATCGGATTGGAATTCCTATAGTACCGTCCTTTAAAAACTTTAGCGAAGAGAGAGTCTGGTGTATCCATCAGACGCCAAAGTTGCTTTGCCAGTAGAGCCGAGTTGAAATCGTTAACATTACGAAAACCAAGGCCGCCCAATTGTTTGATGGAACAAAGTTTGTCCCAGGCTTTCCAGTGCATACCTTTAGAATCCCCACTTGTACTCCACAAAAAATCTGCCACCGCGCTTGTAAGCTTCGATGTGACTGACTTTGGGAGCCGGAAACATGACATGACATAGGTTGGTAGGGCCGCTGCAACCGATTTAATCATGACCTCTTTCCCTCCCTTTGACAAGAATTTGGCCGTCCATCCGTTAATCCTACTCTGTAGTCTGTCTTTAACAAAAGAAAAAATTTGGGTCTTGGATTCTCCCATACTTTCCGGAAGGCCCAAGTAAGATCCCATACCTCCAAACTTTGAGATACCTAAAAGTCCTTTAATCTCTGATTGCATTGAATCATCCACTTTATGCCCAAATTGGATCGAGGATTTAGCAAAATTGATTTGTTGTCCCGATACCTCCTCGTATTGTTTCAGAATCCCTAAAATAACACCACATTGCTCTTTGTTAGCCTTGCAAAAAAATAAACTATCATCCGCAAATAATAGGTGAGAGATTGGTGGGCATTTGTTGGCCACTCTAATTCCCGTGATTAATTTGTCATGCTCTGCTTTCCTAATATTTGCGATTAACACTTCCGTACAAAGTATAAAAAGGTATGGGGACAACGGGTCTCCCTGCCTTAGTCCTCGTTCTGGCACTATAGCCCCCCTTGGTTGTCCATTAAGTAGGACTTTATACTCCACCGTTGTTACACATCTCATGATCCAGGTCGTCCATTTATCACAGAAACCCAATTTCCGCAAGAGTTTTTCAATAAAGATCCATTCTACCCGATAATACGCTTTACTCATATCCGTCTTGATTGCCAGAAATTTTGACTTGCACGACGGGTTGGTGCGAAGCCCGTGGAACATTTCTTGAGCAATTAAGATATTATCCGATATCAACCTTCCTTGTACAAAGGCTGATTGCGTTTCGGAGACAATCCGTGGTAATACCGTTTTGAGCCTCTGACAAAGAACCTTTGAGATTACTTTGTATCCCACATTACACAAGCTAATGGGTCTTAGCTCAGTCATGCGGAATGGCTTCTCTACCTTTGGTATGAGACAAATATTTGTCATGTTAAGCCGAGAATCAAAAATACCCTCCTCGAAAAAAGAATTTACCAAGGATACCAAATCCTTTTTGATTGAAATCCAGGCCTTCTGATAAAATAAAGCCGTCATTCCATCTGGGCCTGGAGCTTTATCCGGATGCATCATAAAGAGTGTTGCCTTAATCTCCTGCTCTGTCGCAGGAGCCGTGAGGAAGTTATTTACGTCCTCTGTAATTACCGTACTTAATTCCGCCAGCGCGTCCTCAAAGCCGTGAGGCTCAGAAGTGGTGAATAACTCATCAAAATAAGATACTGCTATGTTTTGAATATCCTTCTCCTCCATAGACCAAGTGTTATGCTTATCAAAGAGCCCAACGATCCGATTTCGGGCCCGACGTTGCTTCGTTTGAGCGTGAAAGAATTTAGTATTCTTGTCACCGCAGTGCATCCATTTAGTTCTGCTTTTTTGGTGCCAGTAAATTTCCTCATCACGGTACGCTTCGCGTAGTTGTGATGTTAAATCCGCAATTACCTCTGGTGGACAAGTGTCGTCCGCTTGGGCCTTTGCTAGTTTCGCCTTAATTGTTTCGATTGAAACGCGACCATGAGGTACCAGTGAAGGCCTCCACTTTGAAATTTCCCGTCTACATAAAATGAGCTTATCCACAAAACCTGTATTACTATCCTCAGGTTCCATGTCCCATCCCTTAACAATTGCCTCTGAGAGGCCTTCTTTCCCAACCCATCTTCTGTCAAACATAAAACATCTTCGTCCGCGAGGGGATTTCTCAGCTGTGTTTGTGATAATTGGTTTGTGATCCGATCCCACCATAGGTAAATACTCCACCACTGTATCCGGGAAAATTTCATGCTAGTCCTCATTACCCAGAGCCCTGTCTAAACGACAACGAATTGGTTTTTTCCTCCGCCATCCTCGCCAAGACAACCAGTTTCCCAAATGAGGAAAGTCTAAAAATCCACAATTCCGGATCATTAAATTAAAAGGTACGAATGTAGACGCGTGCCTCAAAGTTCCCCCTCGTTTCTCATGGTTCCCGGTCAATTCATTAAAATCACCAATCGCAAACCATGGAGAGTTTCGAGTGAGACTTATCCTTGTTAACCGTTCCCAAACTAGATCTCTCTTTTTTTGGAACAAGGTCCTCGTAAATGAAAGTTAAATTCAAAACTTTCCCTTTATAGACCGTTTCAATATCAATCATCCTATTAGATTGATATACAATTGTAACCGGAAAATTATTTTTATTATAAAATAAGGCTAAACCGCCACTATAACCGATTGGATCCACCGTAATTAAGTCTGAATACCAAAAATGTCCCACAAATTGTTCCATAAAAACACGTAATTGTTTTGTTTCCGACAGAAATAGAAAGTCTGGTCGGTGTTTACCCCACAAATCCCGAAGGTATCCAATTGTTGCCTTATTTCCAAGTCCTTGACAATTCCAACTCAATACATTCATATATGACCCCTTGACTGGAGTGGTTGCTCGCCACTCAAATCCATCTTCTCCATCCTCAGAGATGACATATTATCTTTAAACTCTAATTGTTTTTGGCCCTTATGAATAAGGCGTTTCCTTGTATCCCCTATTCCGAACCGACCTCTCAAAAAAACCTTTAAACCCAATAAAAAGAAGTGTGCCCAATTCAAATCTGCTTCGATAATAAACCATAACCAAGTAGTTGGGCTTTTGATTCGATTATAACAATAAAAGAAACCTAATTTGTCTAACTCTAGTGTCGTAACAACAAACCAGAGAAACACCAAGAGAGATGTAACATCAAAATTATTATTGAAATAGAACACCAATCCACCATTACATCCAAAGAAATATATCGTGGCTACAAAAGTGGAACCAAATTGCAAATGAAATTGCACCCAACACAAAAGCAAACGATTAAAGAGGGAAAACAATAAAAACCTTGGCTTGTGAAGTTTCCACAGACCCCGTAGAAGACCAGAACTTGCCTTATTCCCTAAACAAAAATAAAAACAGCTTTGTCTCATCATACACCTCCCAATCACCATTTTCGCATAACCTTTGATTAGGGCAGAGTTATCCAAACTTGGGATCTTAATTCGCAGTTTTACAGCGGCACTTAGAGACTTCTCCACCGACTGTTTCCCCAACATTGAGCTTTGAGACATGTTAACCAAAGAGAACCCCGGAATTAAAACCAAGAAAGCCTTGCAAGAGAACCCCGTCTCGATCTCATCCAGTTTCGCCAATCTTTGGCAATGAAATAAGATCCGAGATTTCATCTTTTCCAACGCTTGCAGATTGCTCTGCAATCCGTAACAAACATTCCAAAAATTCCCAATTATGATGGACCAAAACCAGTTGATCCCCAAATCCTTTCCAATTGAAACCTCCCACCAATCGAATCCGAAATTGCTTCCATCAAAGAGATAAAAGACTATCCCCGATAAGTACAGATCTGAGATCTGATTTCCAAAAAAGACCAGTTTCCCCACATGAATCCGACAGAGACAGATCTCACGATGAGACTCCGTCATGATGCTTCGATCGCCATCTCCGTGAACCCAGAACCAGAATCGGAAAATCAGAAGAATCTGTCCGCACAAGCCATGAACCCAAATAGATCCAAATTGATTTCTCCCGAAAAGATGAGAGAAACATCCCGATTGACCCAGATCCGACCTCAGACCAGCCAATAGTATCGAAAACCCGTCATGATTCCACCGGAAAAACAGTTCCCGGAGGGACCAAACCATAGGCCACTCAAAACCCTAGATCGCCAACTCCATCGCCGTGTTTTAGAGAGAGAGAGTTTATTTCGAGAACTTTTTCGGGAGATTTTTTTGGAGTAAAAATCGACATTATTTCTTTAAAATATTAATTCAATTAGGTTTTATATTTTTTTCAGAATTAGTTTTCACTATAGAGTTCCATAATATTAAGTTTGACTCTTTGAATCTCAAATTTATACAAGTCCTAGATAATTGAGTTACAATTGTTTGGTGCTATACCCTAAGAAACCGATCCCCAAAGGTGGTTTTTGTTTTTTTTTTTTTGTTTTTTTAACCTGTTTTAGTTAATTTTCTCATTATCAAAAATATGTAGATTATATATAATATAAATTGATTGTGGTATGCGAATCTACATTTTCCATTTTATTGTAGTATAATTTGAATCAACGTATTTAATTCCATTTTTTTCTTTTGTTTTCATCATCATTTCTTTTGTGCCACATATATAAAATTTTTAAGCTACAATTTTCATTTCATAAAGATTGATGCTCTTTGGTGGTTACAATAATGTATGTGGCACAAAACAAAAAAGAAATTGTTTAGGTTGCAATGTTTTTTTTTTTTTTTTTTTTTTTTGGGCAAAGGTTACAATGTTTTTTTCAATTTTAACAATAATGAATGATCAATTTCATAAAATAATATTTGTTATTTTAAGTTTTTTATTAATATTTGTAAACTTACCAAAACATCTATTTCCAAGAGATGAAAAATAATTTTATTTTATTTTATTTGTATTACTTGATCTGAGATTTTATGTTTTAAAATGTAACAGTAACAGAAGTGATGGGAAATGTGCAACAAGGAAAAAAAACTACTTGTGGCATTATTAGAAACTCAGTTCCGAAATGTGATATCAAAGACTGTCAGAAAGCATGTTTGCTTTATCACAAAGAAGGACAGGCTCACTGCAATAAAACGACGTGCAAGTGCTGCGTTTAATTGATAAAATGCATAGCATGGTTATTATAGTCTTCTATAATGTAATACTCCCTCTGTTCCAAAATGTATGTTGTTTTAGTTAAAAGCGCGCATATTAAGAAATCATAAATGTATATAATTTGTTATATAAAAGAATTATTTAATAATTTATTAAAATTATTTTAACCAATCACAAAGATACTGCAAACAATAAATGGTCATAACATAATAAATAAAAATAAATTTTGCATAGAAACTTACAAAACAACCAATAAAATGGAACAAAAAAAAACTCTTAAAACAACCTATATAATGAAACAGAGGGAGTAAAAAACATTTGTCTCGTGTTTATGGCCTACTAATTTGTACTAGTATTGCAACCGAATTATGATATTTTGATAAAGATTCAAGTATAGTAATTTGAGTGTGAGAGTTGTATATAAAAATATAATATATAAATTATTGCATTAGCTTAAATTGGCAGAAAAATGTTACTTCAGCATTGTTAGCTTACTTTTTATAACAAAAAAACAAAAGCAAAAAAACAAATGAGAAGAGTATGATAAGAAACATTTATCATCTTAAAGCCAACATAATCGTTTCGTTTTATATATAAAACTCTTTCTCTCTCTCTCGGATCTTTGTGTTTCTCTAAAATAAGCAAACTTAATTAAAACAATATACTATTTATATATATATATATATATTTTTTTTATATTTTTTTATATTTTTTTTTTAAAAAAATGCAATACGAACACTTCCCAGAAAAGCACTTATCCTAATACTACTCTCGCCCAATCAAATTTAACTGCGGAGTTCTAAGGAGATCCGGTGTATTAGTCCACAAATGTTGGAGATAACATATTTGGTGAAGCACTTATCCACAAATCTTTTGTTTTGTCTAGTCTTCATATAAATAAACAAATCATTAACTAATGGCATGCCCATATAAATGTATGAAACTAGTTTCACAACTCATTGAATATTATGGATAGAACTATAATGGTGAACAAAAAAAAATATAACTATAATTTGGTGAAGCCATTACTAATACAAATTAATGTGCATTGGCTTTAATTTGACTCCATAAATAAATAAATAATCAAAAAAAAAAAAAAAAGGAAATGAACTTCGTCCATTTTTTTTCCTGTTAAGTAAAGAATGATGAAAAAGAGAGGTATCAAATCTATGATAATTTTGTGGAATTATTATGATTGGTTGTTTTGTGTAGATTGATCAGTTTGATGAAGACATCAATCTCACACGCAATCCTCAAGGCTCCTTCGTACGAGTGTCCAAATTCTTCCTCAGACAACCTCAATAGATCCTCCAACATTGGATGGTTTAGCAAATTAGCCTCAACCTCTAGCTTACACTGACTCTCTCTATCTTTACCTACGTAAACCCGAACTCTTCCTTCTTCTGGCAATGCCAATGTTCTTGAAGAAGCATAGTTCTTGACTCCACAACATAGTAGCTTCTTCACAATGCTTCTCATTCTCTTCTGATTTGCTTGACTTAAAACTTTGTTTTTGGTTTCTTTTTTCTTTTCTTGGACGTTGCTAATGTGTGTTTTGTGTTTGTAAGATAACATTGTGGATCTATATATATGTATATACAAGTGTTGTTGGGTTTACGTAGTGAACAAGAAAAAAAGGAGAAAGGTCTAACGTTTTTATGAAGAAGCTGCGAAGAATCGGATCGTCTGTCTCACCGCGTTTAAAATTAGTCAGCTCACATCTCAACCGGCTTAACCGAACCGGTGGTTTAGTATTCGCATAGACTCACAATTCAAACCATGAAGCAACAATTGATGAAATAAGAAGTATATTTTCTTCACTAAGGAAAGATATTTCCTAGAAAACAAGTTTGGATATATTCCCATCTTGATCAATTGTGAATTTTGGTTAACCGGTCGAACCAGAGTCATTAATCTTGAGCCGAGCCGGCTCAAGTCGAGAATTATAAGAAAGAAAGAAGCCAGCGGTTTGGCAGATAGGAATGGAGGTGACTCGACGTGCTTCTTTCTTTAATCATATATCAAGAATGGGTTTAAAGTTATTTTATTATATTATCATCCCAACTTGTTCGGACAAAGTTTACAATATATTATTTGATCATGGCTGGATTATTATATGTATTTTTTTTTTGTTATATATTTTTTTTTTCGTAATGATTGCACCATGTTATACCATGAATTGATTTAGTTTGCAAATTAATTCGATATTGGTTCATGTCTTCTTAGCTTTAGAGAAACTAAACTATCTTTTTGTTGACAAAAACTGGATAGAAATCAGTATATATATATCATCTTAATAAGTGGACGAATTGGGATGTTACAATTTTGAAAGTTAGGAACTAAAACATCTTCCAGGTATTACACTGTGACTCAGCAGACTTGATTACTTATGCTAACGTTAAATGTAAAGTTTGGTTTGAAGCACAATTGTCGAAAATGGTGATCATGCCTCTAGTTTTGGGTTGGTTTGCTTTATCGATCGAGGATCGAAACCCTAAAGTGAGAGTGTAAGTGTTTCAAGACACATTGTTCAGAGTTGATCTAGATGATGACATTTTTATCATATTTTTCGGTTATTCGCTTGTTTTACTTAACGATTTTTACTTAGAAAAGAATTTATTTGGTTTTTATTTATAGCTCATTTTTTAAAAATTTTAAAGCGGATTGTTTAACATGTATAATTAAACTTTGTATCACTAACATGTATAATTAACTTTTCCTTTCTTTTTTTTTTGTGTCTAACCCAATTATAATGAAAACGCTATAAATGTAAACCAATATGTGGATAGATTTACGACTAGACATTAAAATATGTTTTGATGGCACAAAATATTAAATCTTTATACAAAGAAATTAATACGTAAAAGAAGACGCAAGCTGGACTCGGAGGCTCGGATACTTCTCCCTTCTCGTAAGTCATGGGAGTGTTTGAAGATGCTTGATTCGTAAGTCAACGTGGAACCGCGTCCTACGCGGACAATTCTTTTTTTTTTTTGTCAACATTTGGGTCACAACTGGCCGACCCATTAGCCTAATTCCTACAAATTGTAGGGTCGGGGATTCGATCCCTGGTGTGATGGTGTCTGTCTTCTGTGGACTTGCCACTAGACCAAGATCACTTCACAATACGCGGACAATTCTTTATTTTTAGTTTCGAAGAATATTTTAGTTACCAATATTATTATTTTCATCTTATTAAATATTATTATCTTCATCTTATTATAATTTAATAATAAGTTCATTTAGTTGGATGATGAAGCAAGTGTCAGAGACCAATCACCGATTCCATGTGGCCTTTACTTACTTTTTCTGCCAATTTGGATACGATTTTAGTCGATGGTTTATTGTTGTTATAAGACGGAAGCGGTGTGTCTATATATATATTTTTTTTTTTGGATAACCCAGGTATCCCAAGTCCAATGGGCCCAGACTAGCCCACTGCGTGCGTTCCGAAGGCGGCAAGAGTAGTTCCTGGAGGCCGCATAGCCCGATTTTAAATTGTCTGCGGTGACCACTTAAGGTGTTTGCAGCCGTGTGGGGATTCGAACCCGAGATTATTGGGAATTTCACCCTCGGCCTGAAATCCTTCCTACCACTAGCCCACCTATGAGTGGTTGGGGTGTGTCTATATTATTGACAATCAATAGTATTATCGTAAGATATATTATATAGAATTTACATTATCGTAATAATATTATAGACTTCAATTTGTTGGCAGTTTGCAGATTTTGTTCTGATATATATCGCTATATATGTCAATGGTTGCTTTGATGGCTTTCTCTATCCTTTGGTGGCAGCTTAGATAGAGAACTCATTTATTTACACCTTTTTAGTGAATCTGGTTCAATTGGGCTTTCACCTCCCTGTTTGCTCCGTGAAGGAGATTATTATCCTCCCAAATATTTCACTTGTGCTTAGTGGTATTATTACATGGAGCATTGTGTTGAAGGCGGTTCTGCTCCAAGCAGAACCGAGGATATCAATCATTTCTCGTTTAGCAATTTTTGTTGTTGATCAATCATATCAAGTCATGACTGGTTGACTTTAATGGAGGCTTTGTTTCCTCTCTTTGTGGTTTCGCCTAAGATTACCAAGCTAAAGAAGTTCTTTTTTGGTGTTTTTGTTTGGATGCTACTTTGATTGAACATGTGAGTTCACCAATATCTCTAAGTCTCTATTTGAACATTGTTGTTGATTTTAATTTTACGTACCCGTTGGTCGACCAGTATGTTGGTTGTTGATTTGGATTGTTCGGCTCCTCGTGGCCATGTTGTATCCTCTCTTAGTGGAGGTTAAACTCTTATCATTTGAATGAATGCTTATGTTTGACAAAAAAAAAAAAAAGACTTCAATTTGTTATGGTTTGAATCATAGTAGTTTTAAACAGAGTATTTTGATGGTATTGAATTTGAGGAAATCCTAAACAATGTGAAATAGAATTTACTATGGATTGGGTTATATGAGATTCATATCGGTTTTCACATTTTTTTTGTTTTGTTTTTGTTGATGGGATATAACAAAAAAATATTTCAGTTTTATCTAATAACTAGTCGTTTGCCCGCGCTACGCGCGGGAGTTTTACTCTCTAGACAAAGAACAATTTGATGGGTTGAAGACACTTTGGTTGTTATTAGAAGATCCAATCAAATTAGTTGAATGAAAAGTGATTTGATTACTATCTTAATAGATAAACTACACTACATTTGAATATATTTTTTGCATGAGTGCTTGAATCATATTGGGAAAACCGATTCATTAACGTTTGTACGCTTAATAAATCTGTCGTTTGCATTTTCAGGCCAGCATTTGTTTCACGTATTAGTTGGACGTTTATTGTCCATATGTTTCTGGGCGAGGCGTTTACACAGAAAGTAGCAAATTGTTGGGCGGTTGCGTTTGTGCGGAACCTACAATTGGTTCGAAAGATGAAGAAATGGTTGGGAACCCAGCCTTCTATCAATATTGCTAAAGTCTTGTCTATCCAGGAGTTAATGAATTCCACGCCGAGACATTATTACGATGAACACGGTGTAGTAGGTCCTCTTATAGATAATGAAGTTGGAATTTTAGATGTTTATGCTCTTGCCCATCATTTTAGATAGAGTGGAACAGTATACGAAGAAGATTGTCCTATCACTGAGGAGCATGTTTTCCTGGATGAGAGCACAACGACTAAGGTAAAATGTTCTCTCTCCTTCATTCTCTTCTCTCTTTGTTAAATTAACCTTTAATTAATGTTGTTTTCCCTTGATACAGGGATGTGAGAGAATTATCCCAAGCATTTGTGACGTTCATTCTATTTATCTATGATTACATAGAAAACCTAAGGAATTTGATTATGCTATGTGCCTATGCATCTTTAAAAAATAAATAAATTAATGGTATCACAATAATACCATTTAACATTCTATTTTCTTTGTGCAAAACTAAAATTAAAATGGAATACAACATGTGAAATAGAAGTGTTTAAGAAAAAAACCAATAGAAAAAAATTATGAAAAAAATGGTTTGGAAAGATGAAAGCAAGAAATATAAATATTTTATTTTGTGTTGATTATTAAGAACTTTGTTCATGAAAATGTCTTCTTAATTTTTTTTTTGTTATTAGAAGATCCAATTAATTCAATAGAATTAAAAGTGACTAAATTAGGATTATTTAACTTCTTGTATCTTTTTATATCAACTAGACAAAGAACAATTTGATGGGTTGAAGACACTTTGGTTGTTATTAGAAGATCCAATCAAATTAGTTGAATGAAAAGTGATTTAATTACTATCTTAATAGATAAACTACACTACATTTGCACATAGTACAATTTCAATTATTTCATCAAGACATCCTAATCTTATACATTAATAGAGAAGTACATTTAAGAAAATGTTCAAAATTAATCATTTATTTACTTCAATTGTCACTGAAATTATGTATAGAATGTATTTAATTATAATTAAAAATAGTAACTTTGAAATTAAAAATAATTGAAATCAAAATTGAAATCAAAATCAATGATTTTCTCTCTCCTCTAACTTTGTCAACAAACTTAATTCTTTTAATTATTTCAAAGTTTTTATTAAAAATTCACTTATCATCTTTGTTTGATCATATTTTATAAATACTAGAAGAGAGAAAAGTGAACTTTATATATATAGATTATCTCTTTGTATATTGTCATATTTTTTTTTAGGTTTTTTATTGAATTTGACGTAATTTATGTCTCGTTATGATCATTTCTATACTATTATATATTTGTTTATGATTTATCGTTTTATATATTTTCCGTATTTTTATATGGAACAAATTTAAAATTTAATATATTAGTATAATATACTTTATATTTAGTTCATTTTATTTAGTTATGTTTTTTTAATTTTAATTTTCAATTTTTATGAAATATTGTTAATTTTTTATTTGTTTATTATTCTAATATTTCTGATGTATTGGAAAAAGTTACTTAAATTCATATTGGAAACCTTTAAAGAAATATTATTTTTGTTATATTTTTCATACGTGTTTTTAAAATGATAATTCACGATTCGTCACAATCTATCTCATTTATGTCCGAGAATTTTGTGAGACATAAATTAGATAGATTTTATATTCTCAAATTTTTTTGTTTTTTTCTATTCGCGTTAAATCTCATCAAAATTTATGTTTACATTGTGTTACCCCAATCAAATTTTGTTTCAAAAAATTACTTTAAAACTATAATCTATTATTTATATATTAGTTAGTATAATCGAAAATTTTAGTAAAATTATTATTTTTTAATAAATTATTTTTTTTATTTTTATAATATAAAATATAAGGAAAAACTTTTCATATTGTTTTTTGAAAAACTTGTTTACATATGCCTAAATCTTAAAATTAAATGATAAAATAGTGTAAATAAATTTTAAAAATAAAATAATAAAATGATTTGGTTGATGATTATGATGATAATTAGGATGATGAGGTGGCTTAAGAAGAAGAGAGAAAAGTGAACTTTATATATATAGATTAGTAATTCCTAATTAAACTGACTTAACTACAATAATAAAAGTTAAAAAAATCTGTACAGATTCTTTTATATTAGTGTATTCACAAAATAAAAATTTCACACACAAAGAATTATCATGTACTATAAAATAATTAGTAACTAATTTCTGAAATGGCTTAAATCTTATTATATAAAGTTGGGTTTTCGAAGTTAGTAACTCACGAGATCATGACATGTGTCATATCTATCGGTTAGATATTTTGACACGTGTCAAAAAAATAATTTGTTTTTCAAAATTTTAAATAGTAAAAGATAATTATGAGAAAAAACTAAAACGTAAGTAAATTTAAAATTGTAAAAAGATAATGTTAAGGAAATTCAAATCTAAATAATTTTAAAAAGGTAAAAAGATAATGTTAAAAAAAGTTTAAAAATATATTTAAAACTTATTTTGGTATTAGTTTATATATGTTTCAATAGTTGGTATAAGGTTTTGATCTAAATATGACTTTTTCGTATGATACTACACGTTTTGATAAGGTACAAATTCGTTTGTCAACGTTCAGGAAGTTGATTGCGTAAAGATTGATTTCACCGGTGAAGATATAAAATTTTGAAACATGATTGATTATAAAAAACTATATATTTAAAAATATATTAAAATAATTAATAAATAAAGAAGAAAATTCAATTAAGTAATTTATAAATATCTTTCATAATATCTAATTTTATTTTTTGATACGGGTTATAAAATTTTGGTTATAAATCCGCGTACGCAGGTTCTATTTTTTTTTCTTACACGAGTTATAAATTTTTTATTTTAAACCCGCGTAAACGCGGGTCCTAATCTAAGTATAAAAATAAAACTAAAAAAAAAGTCTCTACACATCTTCCATGTTTTGTTTCAACGAACCCTAATCGTCATTCTTTTCTTATTTCCTTTTTTTTTTTTTTTTTTCAATTTGTCGATAACAAAAACTCTTCTTCTTCTTCTTCTTCATCAATTTGGTGACAGTCTCATCGCTTCCTTGATCTTGCTTAAACTTTAGGTATGTGTTTATTTTCACGTTTCTTATTCTCTGTTCAATTCAATTTTACATCTTCTGGGTAACATTCAAATTGATTTCTTTAAGAAAATTAGTTTTACTCTATACACAAAGTTTTAGTCTTTAGCCACCAAACTTGACGATCGTTTTGAAAGTTCCCAAATTTCAAGTTTTAGTTTTTTCTCTCTGTATTGATCTCAATTTTAGTTTTTTTGTTCTCTCTGTTAATTCGCTATCACATTGCTTACGCCGTTTTGTTTATGAACAGTCTTATAATTGAATATTGGATAAAGCTTGTATTTTTATTGATCCCATGATTATGTTTTGTTCTTGTAGAGAAGAAATCTCGAGTTTTTCTCGAGGCCATGGTTGCGGCTGATTCGTCTTTTCTTAGCTATGGTAGCTTTCCTTTTAGTAGAAGGAAGAAAGTTTCAGCCTTGGAACTAAATTTGTTCGGTTCAACGTGTATGGGCGTCTACAGTTCTGATGTTTCCATCTCCGGAAGAGAAGAAGCTCAAGATTACTCTTGTGAAAGGTGCTACTTGTAGTTAGTTCTTGTTTTTTAGTAGTTGTGATTTAACTAATTGGATTGTCAATCTCAAAAACTGCGATTTCGGTGTTTCAGCTGTGGTGATTTGGCGACTGTATCTTCCGCTTGTAGCGATTTTGATGAACTTTGTGGTTTGGATTCAGCTTTGGAGATAAGCTGCAGGTCGAATGGAGACTGTAGTGATGTTCAAGAGGTTTCTGGTAGTGGCGCAGCTTCAGGTGTAGAGAAGAGTGTTCCAGGATATGCAATATATGCAAGTGGTTGGATGTACGGTAATCAGCAAGGTCAGATGTGTGGACCTTATACGCAACAGCAGCTATATGACGGTCTATCAACCAATTTTTTACCCGAAGATCTTCTTGTGTATCCAATTATTAATGGTTATGTGCCAAATTCTGTACCACTTAAGTACTTCAAGCAGTTTCCTGATCATGTCGCCACTGGCTTTGCATATCTACGAAACGGAATGATAAATGTAGCTCCCCCTGTTACTTCAGTTCCCCTTTCTAGTAGTAACGCCACAGTCCCTCATGATGAGACACAAACAGCGAATGCAACTTCTGCTGCTCATTTGGTTTCCAATCAGACATTGCCTCCACAGACCAATTCTAATGATTCTATATCAGATCAGCTAACATTAAACCAAGAGGAAGTGGATATGTTAGCTTCAATTCTCTCATTGGTAACTTCCTTTCAACGGTGAAAACTCAGTTCACAAGTTCATCACACATGATGGCACGAGTTCACATTAAAACTTTCCTTAATTGTAAATTGTTTGGTTTTTTTTTTGTCAGGGAAGCGAACATGCTTGCTGGTTTCTGGTGGATGGTGAGGGTAAAAATCATGGACCACATTCTATATTGGAGATCTGTAATTGGCAGCAGCATGGATATATTTCAGATGCAGCCCTGGTAAGATTGTAAAGAAGATGGACTTTAAAAAGGATTTTTGAAAGATTGTGATTAGTTAAATTTCATGCAATTACAATGATGTTGATCCTGATGCCTCTTTGTAGCCCTGTTCCTAGCTTTGTTTTTTCATGCATCATCTTATTTGTGTGGTTTTTCTTCTTGTTTCATTCCTATTTTACAAGTTTCCTTTACCCCTTCTTTCCAGTTTTGTAGCTCTTTGCTTAACATTTTAGAATTCTGGGTTAATATATGTTTTCTCCCCTTCTCATGTTTTACGTAAGAGTTTTGTTTTGCAGATACGTCATGGTGAAAATAAGTTAAGACCAATAGCAGTAGCATCGTTAATTGGTGTATGGAGGGTCAAATGTGGTGGTGCCAATTGTGACGAGTCAGTGTCTGGTGTGAGTTTCATATCCGAAGTTTCTGAAGAACTCTCTGTTCAGCTTCAGAGTGGAATAATGAAAATAGCTAGAAGATCTCTACTTGATGAAATCATCAGCAGTGTGATTTCAGACTTTCTTAAGGCCAAAAAAAGTGATGAGCATCTCAAGTCTTATCCACCCAGTTCTGCTGCCCATGTTGTTGAATCCAGATCGGTAAGTCTTCTTGTATATGCGCATTTATGTACACATGCACACTTTTTATGCGCATACATGCAAATGCTATTATTGAACCGTACACTAATATAGTAACGTTTTGTTTGTGCAGTCTCAAGTTGTTAATGCGGAGAAAAGTATTGTCTCAACCACTGAAGCAACAGACTCGCTCAAATATACTAAATCTGTTGGAAGCATTGAGAACTTTCAGACATCTTGCTCAGCTGTATGTGGAATGCTTCACAACCATTGCATGCAAATCATGTGGAATGCTGTCTTTTATGATACTGTGGCAACTCATTCATCATCTTGGAGAAAGAACAAACTTTGGTTTCGGTCTCCTGATATTTCAACTGTTAATTACAGCAAGGGTTCCCAGACAAATTATTCAGACAAACGTAAAGCAATTGAGAGTGTGAGCTTGTTTAATTTTTTTCTCAACTTTAATTATATGAGTGTCAGTTTTTCTAGTTAGCTGTGCTCATTGATGAAATGAATGTCATTTTTTAATGTTTCGCAGTTTACTTGTAGGATGGATTCCTCTTCCTGCAAAACTCCTACCAATGCAGCCAGTCTTTGTGGAGTGTCATCCAGAAAAGTAACCTTACCAGATAGTGATGGAATGGAAAGCGTCATAGCAAGCATCTCAGAACATGTTGAAAGTGAACTCCTTTTGTCTCTTGAAACTCACCTGACTGATTATATTGGCATTCTCATTAAAGATGAAGTGAATAATGCTGCTAGTACTGTACGAGATGGCAAAATGCATGAGGTAAGGAGACAAAATTTCCTTGTATGTGCCTTTTTTTGAAGTTTTCTAAGGGAAAATCTATCCTTTCTCGTTCTGTCTTGTTTGTGACATGCTAGCAAGTGGGGGCTGAATTCAAATATTTGCAAATTGCTGCAGGAAAACGTGTCATCTTCTCATGGTTCCTTCCGTAAACGGAATAATCTGAAAAGGTCTGGTAAAAAGAAGAATGATTTAAACGTGGTTCCTGCTAGGTTGCGTTTTCCCAATGATTTCAGTGATTCTCAGAGACTGTTGCAAGAGGGAGAATCCTCTGAGCAAATCACATCTGAAGATATTATTGCTAATATTTTTAGTACAATACTGGAGACATCGAACATTCCTGTTAATGATGAACTTGATGCTCTGGATATTCATGAGCCACCACCACCTGGATGTGAAAGCAACATTACTATGCCATCTCTGGGCTGTAAGTTTCGGCCTGTAAGGTCCAAGGAATCCATTCCTGAGATTGTAGAATATGTTGCAACGGCTTTATCTAGACAAAAGTTGCACAATGATGTTATGAGAGATTGGAAATCACTGTTTATGAAGAGTTATCTTAACGAATTCCTTGCTTCTCGGAAAGGAAGCCAGACATTGGCCCCGAGGAAGCTCAAAACTGTTACACGGAACAAAAAGCTAGTTAAGTCATTGAATGAGACAGCAGAGAAACCAAGGAAACCATGTATGAGATCTTCTGACAAAGTTGTGGTTAAACGTGCGAAGAAACAGTCTACAGATTCTCCTTCCATGAAAGAAGCTCTTAAAGTCGATACATCCAGTGTAGATTTGTCGGTTCGTAAACCAAGTCAACAGAAGATGAGGAATGCTGACCGGCAGGAACAATGTATGTAATTTTCAGCCTTTTTTATCCGAAGTAGAGAAATTTTACTTTTGCCTTATATTGTTCTCTTTTATTTTATTATTAAGCTGGTATGAAAAAGAATGTGACAAAGTCTCGTAAAGAAAAGGATGGTAAAGATGCTTCTAGTAAGGTCATCTGTGAGAAAAGCCAAGATGTTGGAATGGCAGATGAATTTGATGACGAGCTCCTTATAACAAGACTAAGAAGTAAGTTTTCTTTGTACTATAAAGGGTTAATTCTATTTTGATATCAGGTTTTTTTTTGTAATGTAATTTTTGGTGTATATTCTGTTAGGGATAACTAAGAACAAAACAAAAGGGTTAAGAGAAGGTAAAAATGCTTCAAAATCCTGTGAGGAGATTTCAATATCTACTGAGGAATCTGGGGAAACTGTTGACTGCAAAGATCATGAAGAAAATCTTTCAAATAATTCTTCTCAGAAAGTGCAAAAAGGTATAAGACTCTTTATTTGTTTCCTACACATTCAACTTCCTGTTGTTTGACTTTGAGGTCTTGAGCTTATATACCATGCAACCTGAGCCTACTGATATCATCCTTCTGAAAAGCAGGTCAGATATCAAAGCTAAAGAGAAAGAATATGTCAGATGTCAGAGGCGAAGGTACAAAATCTTGCAATGGAGCAGTCAAAGATTTTACTGAGATTACTGGAGAGGAAGGTGATGGAGAAAGCCTTGGTTTTGCAACCAATGATAAGGTTTCCCCTCAAAGCCTCAGCAAGAGACGGAAAAGTAAGATCTCTTTGTTTTAATTCCCAGGTTTTAAGAATGCCTCTCACAATTCCTTTACTAAATTACTATCTCCAGAAGATGCTGTGAAGCACGGTCAGGATAATTCTGAGAGACTTGCTGAAGGAAAAAGGTTTGTGGAAAAGTCTGCGTGCAGCATATCACAGAAGGCCCGTAAATGTAAGTGTCTAGCGTCATACTTCTTTGGTGTTTTCATACTTACTTTTCTCGAAGGAATATCTGGCTACTTGAATGAATTTGCCCGAGATTTTAATAGTTCAGTACTTTCTTTCATGAAGCATCACAATCCTCAATTCTAAAGAGAAAGCACCCGATGGATGAAAAAATCCCCAATGTACCTTCATGTCGGAGGATATCTCTCTCTTCCAAGGATTCGGAGGATGCTGTTATTAAGGAAGGCCATCATGACGAAAATGAAGAATCAAATAAGCTGCAAAAAGGCAATTATTTCCTAAAAGTTTTCAGCTTAGGTTCCATGGGTTTAATTTTTTTCTGTTATAAAATATTTACCTTAAAACTACATGTATTTGGTTGGTTTGTGTTGTAGGTTCAAAGAAATTGATGCTTAGAAGGAAGCTTTTAGCAAAACACAAAACAGAGATTTCTCCCATTAAGGATTTGACAGTGGATGGTGGCAGCCCTAGGCCGATTGCATTAAAGCCGTTGGAAAAACTGAGATCGAAACCAAGCAAAAAAAAGGTGTTAATGTCAATTCCAAAGACTGATGGATGTGCACGCACATCTATTAATGGTTGGCATTGGCATGCATGGTCATTAAAGGCTAGTCCTGAAGAGAGAGCCCGTGTTAGGGGAAATTCTTGCGTGCACATACAACATTTTGGTTCCAAAAGTAATTTGACTCAGAATGTTCTTTCTGCAAGAACGAATAGGGCAAAAATGCGTAATCTTTTAGCTGCGGCAGATGGTGCAGACGTCTTGAAAATTTCTCAGTTGAAGGTGATTGAAACAAAAACCAGTTTTCTCTTTGAACAACATATACGTGTATTTGTCTTAATCTTTTTTTTTTTGGTCGTATTGGTGACAGGCTAGGAAAAAGCGTTTGCGGTTTCAACAAAGCAAGATTCATGATTGGGGTCTTGTCGCACTTGAACCTATTGAAGCCGAGGACTTTGTGATCGAATATGTTGGAGAGTTGATACGTTCTTCTGTAAGTATGACTTTTTTGATCTTATATTCCAGTAATTATCTTGTGGGCGGTAGTAGTCCTGGACAGTATCTTAGCTTCTTTGATGAACCTTGTTGTTTTTATTTAAGGACAGACTGTTTTGCGCTCTCTCGTTTAATTTGGTCATGATTGTGGTTCAATATGTCAATCTTACAGATATCTGAGATACGTGAACGCCAATATGAAAAGATGGGAATAGGAAGCAGTTATCTTTTCAGGCTTGACGATGGCTATGTGGTTAGTCACCTGTGCAGTACTACATAAGTTTATGTTTTCATTATTAATGAGTGACAATTCTGAATCACTTGTTGTTTACCATGAGTCTTAGGTTGATGCCACAAAGCGTGGTGGTATAGCGAGGTTTATCAACCATTCTTGTGAGGTAATTGTATGCATAGTTTTGTATCATTGGCTAGTTTGTTTTGTGGATTTGGAGTCTTATAGAAGACACTGTGCTTCTGCAGCCGAACTGTTACACCAAGATTATAAGCGTAGAGGGTAAGAAAAAGATATTCATTTATGCTAAGCGGCATATAGACGCCGGCGAAGAAATAAGTTATAACTACAAGTTCCCGCTGGAGGACGACAAAATCCCCTGTAACTGTGGAGCGCAAAAGTAAGTTCCATATTTCATATCTACTTGGGTTTTACTTTTTCTTGGTTTTGTTGCTTCCTTATATCACACTGTGTTCCGCATTTATCCTAAGTGTGATGATTTGTTTAGTTTCTTAATTGAATTAGTGTTGATGTGTTAATAGCATAAGTTAAATTCGAAGTTTGGAAGTGTCATTGCCTTACTTTAAGTATGTATTGGTTTTGTGAGTAGGTGCCGTGGATCGCTGAACTAGGAGGGACATGGTTTGTGGAGGATGCTGAATCAGGTGTTTGCGCTATGCGCGGTTTTTGGATATTTGAGGTTTTAGCATGGAGAGAAGGATGAATATCCCTTTTGCAAATACATTTCCATCAGCAGATGAGTCTCCTCTCTTTCAATACAAAACTGTAACTATATTTTTTTGTCCCACATACTAACACTTAGAAATAGTTATTTTCTTTTCTTTTTTTGTTATTGGCGTCAACAAGACAAGAATACTCAAGGTCAAGGGCCAACTTAATAAAATCTAATTTTTTTATAATAAGAACAAAATTAAGTTCTTTATGAATTTAGTAAAGAAAGGAGCTGATTCTTGATTTTGTGCGTGCAAAGGAACAAAGAGGTTATTACTATTGAGCAATTTATTTCTGTATTTTAAAAAATCAAATGCAATTTATACAAATCAGGTCTTTGTTTTGGACAGAGAGAAATGATAAGAGAGGTATGGTTATGGTCATTGTTATGGCTCAATGAAAAGCCAATAAGTTGAATTATTTAGAAGTTATCTTTATTGATAAGCTTTTGGATTGTGTTGATATGCCATTGTTTGGTATTTATATCATATTTTAGTTTAATGTTTTAGAATTTATCTTTATTGATAAGCTTTTGGATTGTGTTGATATGCCATTGTTTGGTATTTATATTTTAGTTTAATTTTTTTTTTTTTTTTTGATTTGCAGGAATTGTAACAAAGATTAGCAATCTCATTGTCCTTGGTATGGTACTATGGTACGTCTAATGTTATTTTGTATTTAGTTTCTCTTTTTCTTTTTTGTTTCTTACTATTTCAATTTATGGACACTATGACACAGAGAGACATCAAGTTTAGATCAAATGATTTGGTAGTTTCATTTTGTGAGAAAAGTCTCAAGTTGTTTTCTGATGAATGAGATTGTAATAGTTTATACGTCTCTAATGAGTAGCCATGTTAGCTACGAAAACATACTTTACAAGTATAGAAGACAAAATCTCTTATCTACAAGACTACTATTGGTTTTCTTGACATAAAGAAGATTTTTAATTCTTTTAAGATTTGATAAATTTGAGGTTTCTATGGTTTGCTATTTGTGGTTAAAAGGCAATGATGGTTGTTTAGTTTTGATGTACTTCATCTTGGGGGAATGTGTTTCCTTTTCCCCTACGTTTTGGGTTTGTAGATGGCAATTTATTCATTGATTTCATTTCTTGATGTTGGGATTCCAAAACTCTTTTTATAAAATCTCTACTTTTATATAAGTTAGGTATATATAAGTAAATATATGCATATATATATAAGTATTTTACCTAAAAAGTATGTATAGGTTATATAATTTTTGAATATATGAAAATATTGTTTAGTGTTAAAATGTATTTAATATATGTTTATATTATTTAATAATCCAATTAAAAAACAAACAACGCATTTAATGTAAGTTAAATTTTCATATATAAAATTTAGTAGTATTTATTTATATTTGGCAATTAAATGTGTTTGACAATAAATATACGAAAAATTCTTGGATTCACCCCTAGGGGTGAACCCTTCTCATTCACCCCCTTCTAACTAACCAATCAAAATTAGCCACATCATTTAAATAAATTAAATAAAATAATTGATAATATTTAAATAAAACAATTAAACTAAATCAATTATGGACCCCACAAATTATTTTATTTTACAATTAAATTTTACAATTTTTACAAAATTATATGTCGGTTTGGGTTTATAAATGAGTGATTAGGATTTAAATTTTACAATTAAAACAAAATTAGATATCGGTTTGGGTTTACAAAGGAGTGGTTAGTGTTTAGATTTTACAACTAAAACAAAATTAGATACCGGTTTGGGTTTACAAAGGAGTGGTTAGGGTTTAGATTTTACAATTAAAACGAAATTGTATATCGGTTTGGGTTTATAAAAGAGTGGTTAGGGTTTAGATTTTACAATTAAAACGAAATTATATGTCGGTTTAGGTTTATAAATGAGTGGTTAGGGTTTAGATTTTACAATTAAAACCAAATTATATGTCGGTTTAGGTTTATTATATAGTTGTTATATAATATACAGATTTTGTTTCCATAATCTATTTTATTTTTCTAATTTTAATTTTGATTTATTTTTAAATATAACATGATGTGGCATATTACTCTATTTTTATTGGCTCATTTAAGAGGGGGTGAATAAGGAGGTTCACCCCTAGGGGTGAATCCAAGAATTGTTCTAAATATACTATAACTAAATAAATAAAAATTTAAAAAACCTACGAAAATTTTTGAGCTTGTCACATCATCACAAAATACTATCTTTTAATATATATAGGATATGTTAAATTGTATTTGCTAATATTTGAATTTTAATTATTAAGTCGCACATACTTTTTAGATTTTATATACTATTTGCTAACTTTTTTTTCAAAACTAAATTTAAATCTCACACATTTTATCTTGTAATACAACTTAACTATTTGTTTTCTTCAAAATAAATCAAATTTTAATTCTACATACTACATCTTAACGAATAAGAGCTAAATTTTTTTTTTATTTCCAAAACAATATGTACATCATTTCAAATATTAACTTAATTAGTATTAAACAAATTTACAATATATAATTAGTAAATGAAAAAAATTTAAATTTTTTTATAAAAATTGGAATCTCATATGAAAACTTTTACCTAAAAAAAGGTAATCATATGAAAATTATCTATTTTTTATTTTTAAACTCTAAACTCTAATCAAACACTAAATCCTACCACTAAATATTATACCCTAAATATAAAATAATCAACTCAAAACACAAATTAGGGTTTGAAGAAATTGAAATTGTGGAGCGATCGGCCATGGAAAGACAAGAGGGGTAAGATCCAGAGAAGAACACACTCTTCATCGACAATGTTCTCACATGATACATCTCAATCAGACCATATTCCTCTGGATTTAACCATTGAGATACTCTCACGACTTCCTGCGAAATCTGTTGGGAGATTTCGCTCCGTCTCTAAGCTTTGGTCGGCCATCACTACCAGTCAAGATTTCGTCAGCTCGTTCGCGACTCGGTCCTTGGCATCGCGGCCTTCTGTGCTGCTAACCGTCCTAAAAGGCGACAAGCTGTTATTTTTCTCGTCTCCGCTACACAAAAACAGTTTGGATGGTCCTCTTTCTTGTCTAGGAAGTTATCAATATCAAAAGCTCAAATCCCATCGTTATCATTACGTGCACGGCTTGATTTTCTTGGAAGCTCGTGATTTGGAACCCTACAGTGAAACGCTTCTTCACTTTACCCGCACCTGAATGTGGCAGAGGATGGATTGTAGGATATGATTCGATTGAAGGTAAATACATTGTACTATTTGTTCTTAGAAACTCCAAGATTTGCATTCTTACATTGGGAGCTCAAGGACAAAGATCATCTACAATAATAACCAACAGTTTCCCTAAGCATCGACCTACTATTACGCCTTGTGGGAGATGCATTGATGGAGTGATGTATTATCGAGCCACTGGTTCTGGTTTTGAGCACTTTATAATGAGCTTTGATGTAAGTTCTAAAAAGTTGAATAAGATAACATCTCCGGAGGGTTATTCTCTTGTGAGTTGTTATATGAGTTGTCATATGGTATCTTATGAGGGAAGGTTAGCCATAGTTGAGACTACAAATTTACCTTCTATTGATCTATGGATTTTGAAGAATGGAGATAGACACGAATGGACGCGTAAACACTTTGTTTTGCCTCTTTCTGAAATGGACGACCCAAGATGGAGCCAAAAGTTCTTTTATGGTTTTAGTGATGCTGGTGAGCTTATTTTTGCACAATTTAATTAGGTTGTCTCAATTATCGTTTAATATTCTGTACTTTGATCCGAGGAGAAAGAGTATTAGAGAAGTCTCGTTTGATATGTGTGATGAAGATAGATGCAGCTATGGACTTGATAAGGAGTGTATGTACCTCATGAATATTTACCCAAATCACATTGAGAGTCTCTTGTCTTTGTTGTGAAGTAACGCCTTCATCGGTCAATGTTTTCTTTTGTTTTCCCTTTCGATTACACTTAATTGGTATGATTTTTTTGATAAGAACTTAATTGATACTAGGATCTAACCCGCGGCTGCCGCGGGCCGATATTTTATTTTGTTTTTTTTTTGAAATTTTTTTTATTGGTTTATATGTTTAAAAATGGAAATTAAAATAGTGGTTAATATTAAACGGACATGATGAGTTGGAGGCGTTGATTTTTTGGATTTTGGATTTGTGTAATATAGTGGAAAATAGTGTGTTTGATGATTAATCAACGTATGTGATTAGACTAAATTTTGAAATTGTTTTTTTTTTGTTTGGTGTGTATTAAAATGCAACATTAATATGAAGTAAGGTTAATGGAGTATAGTATTTTAGGCATTAATCCATACTAAATTTATGTATTAGACAAAAGATGTGAGTATTATAATGGAACATAAATATGTAATAAGATAAATGTAGTAAAGTATTTAAGATAATTAATCCATATACTATATTAGAAGTATTAAATTTATCTGTAAATACTTCCTAAGTAATGTCATATTAATTTATATTTAACTTCTGAATTTGATCTAACCCGTGGTCGCCGCGAGACGATTTTTTTTTAGATTCTTTTATTTATATTTTTGTAATTGGTTAATGTTTAAAAATGGATTTAGATTGGTGGATGATATTAAACGTACATGATTAGACGCAAGAATTGTTTTTTTCATATGTGTGAATTAAAATAGGACATGAGTATGATCCTTAGGTTTCCGTTAGGATCTAACTTGCGGCCACCGCAATGGGGTTCGGTTTTGGGTTTTACCCTATACCCGTGATAGGAACCAATGGGGTAAAATGCCTATACTCGAACCCGCCCCGAACCGGGTTTTTTGGATCGGTTTCGGTTCGTGTTTTCGGGTTCGGTGTTTTTTTCCTTTTTCCAGCTATAGAATAAGAACGTAATGAGGTAAAGTAACGGAATATATCTAATATTATAAATTTGATAGTGTTGACAAAATATTAAATTGCAGATTTAACCCGTGTTGTAGCACCGTCTTAATGATATTTTAAATTTATATAATATTGATTCTAACATGTCATGCTATATAACCCGTCCCGTTATGTAATCCATCCGGCTATATAATCTGTCCCGCTATATAACCCGTTCCATAATATATAATACTTTTTATTTGAATTTATTTGAGAAGATATGATATTTTAAAAAAGTATATTTAATTTTTATTTAGTAATAAATTTCCTTTGATTTGTTATGTCTTTAAATATCATAATATTTTTCTATGAATTAATATGAGTCTGATTCTTAGGTTTCTGCGAGGATATAACTTGCGTCCACCTATTGTGTATTTTCTCGTCAATTTATTTGTTGGACATATTTTTTATAATTTTTTTTTTGTTTATTTAATAGAAATAAGAGTTTTATATGAGTAAGTAGAAGAAACTTTCAAGTTGTTTTGTTCTTCAGATAGTTAATAAATAATTAATTTTTTTTTTTTGTTAGTTTGACATTAGCAAACTTTTTTTTGATAAAAAATTATTAGTTATGTATAAATTATGGAGTATGTAAATGGCTGGACTCACAAATTGGCCTATTAATTTCATTTGAGAATTAGTATTGTTTGGGCTAGATATTGGGCCTTCATTTTTAAAAAACAATTTGACTCAAATAATTGTTTGCGTTATCTGTTTTATTTTTTTTAGCAATAGAAAACAAAGAAACAAAAAAAAACAAACCAACAAAAGAAAAGAAACAACAATCGATAGATTATTTGATAAAAATCAAACGAACGATTCGTAAATCTTTGTTTATGTATCCGAGTTTCTTCAGAATCTTGCTCGATTAATCCCAGGTTGATTGGTTTCATCTGAAATCAAAGAGAAGGTAATCGATTACATTTGTAGAAATCGATTTGTTTCAAAATTGCTTTCGAAATGATTTGGGTTTGCAGTTTTGGTGTTTAATTTTAGCAATTTCGTTGTGTGATAACGTATATCTTGTTACTAATCAAACGATTTGGCTTTAGAAACATTGTAATTTAGTTGATAAGAATAATATTATCAAATTATATAATTTTCCCCCAATTAATTCTGTCCGATGATTTTGAACATTGGATTTTCTTATAATTAAACAGGAGTTACTTTTGAGAAATGCCTTTACTCTCCATTGATGAAGAAGAGTCGAAGATATTCTGAACAAAACAATAGAAGATCCAAAGATAAGTAAATTTTGTTCCCAGTGATTCGTTCAAAATCGGATTCTGGATTTTTCAGAACTCTAACTTGATCAGATTTTGACTGAGTGTGACATTTTATTACTTGAGAACCTCCACCTGAAATAAGAAAATTATGATATGAATATTTCTAATAGAAAGAATCACTGAGAAATTCAAAGCTTCTGTAGGTAGCAATGAAATGAAAATATCTAATTGGCAGGATTGACATTTATCTTTTGTTCTTGTAGATGACTTTTCCAAGTTGGCATTGCGCATTTGTGTTATCTTCCTCAGCCTCTCTCTGCTTCTCTCAACAACGCTGGGCACTGTGTTTTGCACTTGTGTTATGCCGGTAAGCTGATTTGTTTGAGTTAATGGTGTAATGTTCTCTGACAATTCTTTGAGTACTGATAAAGATACAAAACATTATATAGATTATTTCATCAATCTTCCTGCATTCAATATTGAACCTGAAGCAATGTTTACTGTATGATAAATATATATATATTTTAGTCGAGAAAAAATTAACTTGTTTGATGTATTATCACATTTGCAGCTGATGATATCTTCTTTGTTGGAGGAGTTAGAAATCTATCCTGCTGCTTTTTAGGTATGCTTTCTATGTCTCTCAAAATCCTACTAAAAACTGACTGTAATGGAACACAACCATTTGTTTGGCATGCATCTACTTGCGTTGTTTGAACATTAGTAATTGATGATAAAATCCTTCTCTTCTTAGACGCATTTGTTTTCTCATAAAAATCAGTCATGTTTGTGTATCTGCATAGAAACTAATACATATAATTAGTAAATGAATATGTAAGTACTCTTACAGAGTCCCCAAAATTGATAAGTGGTATACCTATCGAAATCGGCTTCAACTAACTAATCAAAGGATTTCTGCAACAACTGATGGACTAACACAATGTAGGTCATTTGTCACAGTAGAGAAATAGTTGGAATTACTTAAATTTAGGGATCTGATCAAGATTTCCTGAGATATTACTAAATGATATATGCCTAAATCAGTTTAGAAACGGTGGTAAACAATACCAATTTAGGAAAACACTGAAACACAAATTAGACTTAGACTACAGAATCTTCTAAGCCATGGCATCTGTTGATATTACATTGGTCCCCAAGGGTTTTCATATTCATCATCACTTTCTAGAACATCCTTCTTGTAGAACACCCATGTAAATCTACCACTGCAAATGATTGAATAAAACAAATTATGATTAGAAAAAAATTAGACAGTACCAATTTCTATATTAAATATGTTAAACCAAAAAGACATACATGTATTCTTCATCCTTGAGCTCTGGAATAGTAGGATCAAAGAGAATCGTAGAGCATCCTTTGGTGTTGATTAAGCTACGTTCATCTATAAAATTAGATTTGTATTAAGATAAATGTTAAATTTTCATTTCCTAAGAATCAACCATAACAATTTAAAAAACAGACCTTCAAAGCCAGTAATGCTCCAAACCCTACAAATGATAGTACATAAATTAAGAAACGCAAAATATAAAAGATTTTACAAATCTGATATTCAAATGGTAGAAAACTTACATTCTTATCGGCTAGTATCAATTCATACTGCTTCCAGGTATGAATTTGCTTCACTTGTATTTGAGAGGAGAATATTGAAGGTATTTGCTCTTTCTTGATACTATTAAAACGAATGATAGTGTAGATATTTATAGGGATTGATGGGTGTGTGTAAGTTGTTAGGTTAAATTTTCGTGAATAGTATAAGAATTTCGGATTTTGGAATATTCTAAATAGAAAACGATTGTGTAGTTATGATAATGATGAATCGAAACCAAAGATATGGGAAGAAAATAAGTTTAGTATCAAGTAATCTATAATTGTGTTTGATTTGTTAGGTAAGATTGACTAAGATTAAGGAGATTGATTATTTTGAATATTTAGTTTGGATACTCGATTTATTTAGGATTTAAAGCAAACGAAATTTTAGTCTTGGTTTTGAAAAAACGAAACTGATTGTCGTTTTGTTTCTTTTTGTTATATTTGACCCGTTATCAACGGGTTAACCATTTCATCCGTATCCATTATCTTTAATTTCGGGTCAATTTAAGATTAAGAACCGACCCGTTTTCATTTGACAATGTAAGATTCCCAGAATACCCTTACTAATGATCGATTTCTTGTGTTATAGTTAGTGACATTTTAGTAAAAACAATTGCTTTTGCAGAATTTGTACTTCTATTTTAATAGTATAGGGATGATTCGCTTTATGTCTTTGATTTTTCTTGTGATCTTTATTATATACTATTGCATATATATAATAGATGCTGTGGGCGACTAGATCTCTTAGAAACAATGGCATGAATGTTAGTTGTACGTACGTAAGAGAAAAAGAAGAATCATGTCATATTTTTTTTGTTCTCACTGTAAAGTTTTTATGATTTTTGCGAAATATATGAAAGAAAGAAGAAGCATGTTAATAACTATAACTATTTAATTAGAGACTTAACTATTTGGACCATCAAGTTTATATACTATGTTTTTAAATTGAATACCCTTTAACCAACCAAAAAAAAACTATTTGGACCATGAGTAATGTAATTACCGTCAAATCAATGATGAGGCCATACCAATGGCTTTCTCGTTAAATGATGAACACATACTCCCTAATTCTCTTTTTGTCTCTAAATCACTCCCTAATCATTTTTTTTTGTAATTTTCCTATATTATTAACCAAATGGCTTTGGTCCAGTGGTAAAGGGGCTCCAGCTGGAGCTTCCGCCCTGGGTTCGAATCCCCTTGGCCACCCGGAGACGCCTTAAGTGGTAAGACAACGTGGATTTCTCGTGGGCCTCGTGGGATTAGTCTTTGGGCCTAGAAAGCCTTTAGGATCCCCACGGTTATCAAAAAAAAAAAAAAAAAAAAAAAAAAAAAAAATTCCTATATTATTAATTACCCTTTTTTAGGTTTTTTATTATAATACAAAAAAACTTGAAAAGAAATTAATTAGCTTATAACAATAAACATATATTTATATGATCACACTGTTTTCCGCATTTATCCTGAATGTTATGAATTGTTTAGTTTCTTAATTGAATTAGTGTTGATGTGTTAATAGCGTAAGTTAAATTCAAAGTTTGGAAGTGTTTGCCTTACTTTAAGTATGTATTGCTTTTGTGAGTAGGTGCCGTGGATCGCTGAACTAGGAAGAACATGGTTTGTGGAGGATACTGAATCAGGTGTTTGCGCGGTTTTCAGATATTTGAGGTTAGTGTGGAGAGAAGGATGAATCTCCCTTTTGCAAATACATTTCCATCAGCAGATGAGTCTCCTCTCTTGCAATACAAAACTGTAACTATATTTTTTGTCCCACACATACTAACACTTAGAAATAGTTATTTTCTTGATGATAACTATTTTTATTTTTACTTTTTTGTTTTTTTGTTATTGGCGTCAACAAGACAAGAATACTCAAGTTTATAACAAGAGCAAAATTAAGTTCTTTATGAATTTAGTTAAGAAAGGAGCTGATTCTTGATTTTGTGCGTGCAAAGGAACAAAGAGGTTATTATTATTGAGCAATTTATTTCTGTCCCATTTTAAAAAAATCAAATGCAATTTATACAAATCAGGTCTTTGTTTTGGTCAGAGAGAAATTATAAGAAGATATGGTTATGGTCATTGTTATAGCTCTCAATGAAAAGCAAAGAAGTTGAATTATTTAGAATTTAGCTTTATTGATAATCTTTTTGGGTTGTGTTTATATCATATAGTCTAATGGTTTTTGTTTTGATTTGCAGGAATTGTAAAAAAAAAAAAAAGATTAGCAATCTCATTGTCCTTGGTATGGTACATCTAATGTTATTTTGTATCTCTCGTTTTTTGTTGTTGTTGTTAATTTCTTACTATTTCAACTTATGGGCACTATGACACAGAGATACATCAAGTTTGATTTGGTAGTTTCATCTTGTGAAAAGTCTCAACTTGTGAATGAGATTGTAATAGTTTAAACGTCTCTAATGAGTACAAGTCATCTTAGCTACAAAAACATACTTTACAAGTTTCGAAGACAAAATCTCTTCTCTACAAGAATACTATTGGTTTCTTTATTTTGGAAGACAAAAAGAATTTTTTTTATAGATTTGATAAATATGAGGTTTCTATGGTTTGCTATTTCGTTTACGCGCGCGTTTGATGTGCTTTAGAATGTGTGTCCCTTTCCCCTACATTTTGGGTTTCTAGAAGATCAATTATTCAATTTATTCATTGATTTTATTTCTTGATGTTGAGATTCCAAAACTCTCTTTATAAAATCTCTACTTTTATATAAGTTAGGTATATATAAATAAATATATGCATATATATAAGTATTTTACCTAAGAAGTATATATATGTTATATCATAATAAATCAAATTTTAATTCTACATACTTCATCTTAACGGTGAAGTGATCTTGGTCTAGTGGCAAGTCCACAGAAGACAGACACCAGGGATCGAGTCGCCGACCCTACAATTTATAGGAATTAGGCTAATGGGCCGGCCAGTTGTGGCCCAAATGTTGACAAAAAAAAAATACTCCATCTTAACGAGCTAAGTTTTTTATTTCCAAAACAATATGTAAATCATTTAAAATATTAATCTTAATTAGTATTAAATTAATCGTGTTTTTTTATGAAAAATTTCCCTTAATTTTATATAACAAAATTTGTTTTTCCTTTTCTTATTTCCTTCTATTTAGTTGTAGCACGCTGAATACAAATTAGGGTTTGAAGAAAGTGAAATTGTGGAGCGGTCGGCCATGGAAGAGAAGACTGAAAATATCCAGATCAGAACAACACAGTCTTCATCGACAATTTCCTCACATGATAGTGATACATCTCAATCAGACCATATTCCTCTCGATTTAACCATTGAGATACTCTCACGACTTCCTGCGAATTCTGTTGTGAGATTTCGCTCTGTCTCTAAGCTTTGGTCGGCCATCACCACCACTCAAGATTTCATCAGCTCGTTCGCGACTCGGTCCTTGACATCGCGGCCTTCTGTGCTGCTAACCGTCAAAAAGCGCAAGATGCTGATATTTTTCTCGTCTCCTCTACACAAAAGTAATTTCCATGGTCCTCTTTCTTGTCTGGGAAGTTATCAATTTCCACAGCTCAAATTGCATCGTTATCATTACGTGCACGGCTTACTTTTCGTGCAAGGTTTGAAACAGCTCATGATTTGGAACCCTACCGTGAAACGCTTCTTCACTTTACCCAAACCTGAAGGCACTGAATATTATGACAGAGGATGGATTGTAGGATATGATTCGATTGAAGGTAAATACATTGTACTATTTGTTCTTAGAGACTCCAAGATTTGCATTGTTACATTGGGAGCTCAAGGACAAAGATCATGTACAATAATAACCAACAGTTTCCCTAACCATCGACCTGATGAGTATACTAGGCCTTGTGGGAGATGCATTGATGGAGTGATGTATTATCGAGCCACTGGTTCTCGTTTTGAGGACTTTATAATGAGCTTTGATGTCAGATCTAAAACGTTGAATAAGATAACATATCCGGAGGGTCTTGTGAGTTATTATATGAGTTGTGATATGGTATCTTATGAGGGAAGGTTAGCCATAGTTGAGACTACGAAATTCCCTTCTATTGATCTGTGGATTTTGAAGAATGGAGATAGACACGAATGGACGCGTAAACACTTTGTTTTGCCTCTTTCTGAAATGGGCCCAAGAGGGAGCCAAAAGTTCTTTTGTGGTGTTAGTGATGCTGGTGAGCTTATTTTTGCACAAGGATGGTTGGCTCAATCGTCGGTCATTAATATTCTATCCTTTGATCCGAGGAGAAAGAGTATTAGAGAAGTCTCGTTTGATATGTGTGATGAAGATAGATGCCGCTATGGACTTGATAAGGACTCTCGGTACAATATGAATATTTACCCAAATCACATCGAGAGTCTCGTGTCTTTGTTGTGAAGTAAAGCCTTCATCGGTCAACGTTTTCTTTTTTTTTTCTTTTCCCTTCACAACTTTGTTGTGAAGTTGTTTTTTGTTGTTGTTGTTAATTTCTTACTATTTCAACTTATGGGCACTATGACACAGAGATACATCAAGTTTGATTTGGTAGTTTCATCTTGTGAAAAGTCTCAACTTGTGAATGAGATTGTAATAGTTTAAACGTCTCTAATGAGTACAAGTCATCTTAGCTACAAAAACATACTTTACAAGTTTCGAAGACAAAATCTCTTCTCTACAAGAATACTATTGGTTTCTTTATTTTGGAAGACAAAAAGAATTTTTTTTATAGATTTGATAAATATGAGGTTTCTATGGTTTGCTATTTCGTTTACGCGCGCGTTTGATGTGCTTTAGAATGTGTGTCCCTTTCCCCTACATTTTGGGTTTCTAGAAGATCAATTATTCAATTTATTCATTGATTTTATTTCTTGATGTTGAGATTCCAAAACTCTCTTTATAAAATCTCTACTTTTATATAAGTTAGGTATATATAAATAAATATATGCATATATATAAGTATTTTACCTAAGAAGTATATATATGTTATATCATAATAAATCAAATTTTAATTCTACATACTTCATCTTAACGGTGAAGTGATCTTGGTCTAGTGGCAAGTCCACAGAAGACAGACACCAGGGATCGAGTCGCCGACCCTACAATTTATAGGAATTAGGCTAATGGGCCGGCCAGTTGTGGCCCAAATGTTGACAAAAAAAAAATACTCCATCTTAACGAGCTAAGTTTTTTATTTCCAAAACAATATGTAAATCATTTAAAATATTAATCTTAATTAGTATTAAATTAATCGTGTTTTTTTATGAAAAATTTCCCTTAATTTTATATAACAAAATTTGTTTTTCCTTTTCTTATTTCCTTCTATTTAGTTGTAGCACGCTGAATACAAATTAGGGTTTGAAGAAAGTGAAATTGTGGAGCGGTCGGCCATGGAAGAGAAGACTGAAAATATCCAGATCAGAACAACACAGTCTTCATCGACAATTTCCTCACATGATAGTGATACATCTCAATCAGACCATATTCCTCTCGATTTAACCATTGAGATACTCTCACGACTTCCTGCGAATTCTGTTGTGAGATTTCGCTCTGTCTCTAAGCTTTGGTCGGCCATCACCACCACTCAAGATTTCATCAGCTCGTTCGCGACTCGGTCCTTGACATCGCGGCCTTCTGTGCTGCTAACCGTCAAAAAGCGCAAGATGCTGATATTTTTCTCGTCTCCTCTACACAAAAGTAATTTCCATGGTCCTCTTTCTTGTCTGGGAAGTTATCAATTTCCACAGCTCAAATTGCATCGTTATCATTACGTGCACGGCTTACTTTTCGTGCAAGGTTTGAAACAGCTCATGATTTGGAACCCTACCGTGAAACGCTTCTTCACTTTACCCAAACCTGAAGGCACTGAATATTATGACAGAGGATGGATTGTAGGATATGATTCGATTGAAGGTAAATACATTGTACTATTTGTTCTTAGAGACTCCAAGATTTGCATTGTTACATTGGGAGCTCAAGGACAAAGATCATGTACAATAATAACCAACAGTTTCCCTAACCATCGACCTGATGAGTATACTAGGCCTTGTGGGAGATGCATTGATGGAGTGATGTATTATCGAGCCACTGGTTCTCGTTTTGAGGACTTTATAATGAGCTTTGATGTCAGATCTAAAACGTTGAATAAGATAACATATCCGGAGGGTCTTGTGAGTTATTATATGAGTTGTGATATGGTATCTTATGAGGGAAGGTTAGCCATAGTTGAGACTACGAAATTCCCTTCTATTGATCTGTGGATTTTGAAGAATGGAGATAGACACGAATGGACGCGTAAACACTTTGTTTTGCCTCTTTCTGAAATGGGCCCAAGAGGGAGCCAAAAGTTCTTTTGTGGTGTTAGTGATGCTGGTGAGCTTATTTTTGCACAAGGATGGTTGGCTCAATCGTCGGTCATTAATATTCTATCCTTTGATCCGAGGAGAAAGAGTATTAGAGAAGTCTCGTTTGATATGTGTGATGAAGATAGATGCCGCTATGGACTTGATAAGGACTCTCGGTACAATATGAATATTTACCCAAATCACATCGAGAGTCTCGTGTCTTTGTTGTGAAGTAAAGCCTTCATCGGTCAACGTTTTCTTTTTTTTTTCTTTTCCCTTTCGATTACACAATTAATTGATATGTTTAGGTTTATGTCTTTGGTTTTTCTAATACTAATTATAAGTTTTGATCCGATGAATGAGATTGTAATAGTTTAAACGTCTCTAATGAGTACAAGCCATGTTAGCTACGAAAACATACTCTACAAGTCTCGAAGACAAAATCTCTTCTCTACAAGAATACCAAGAATACTATTGGTTTTTATTTTTATTTTGGAGGACATAAAGAAGATTTTTAATTCTTCTAAGTTTTGATAAATTTGAGGTTTATATGGTTTGCTATTTTCTGTTTAAAAGGCAATGATGGTCGTGTTTACATTTACAATTCTCCAGTCCGTGATCTTTATACCGAATTATAAACTATAATTTGCCAAAAAATATTAATAAAAGAATACAGAGGAATATAACCAAAATATGAGTTGAAGATTCAAAAAAATTAATAAATTTTGTATTTCGTTAGTCTTAAAAATAAAACCAAAAACTTTATAAAAGTTTTTCATTTTAACTCAAACCATTTTTTTAAAAAAATCATAATAATATTGAAAGCCCACTTACCAAACATTAAAGTGCCTACCTTACCAAAAAAAAAAAAAAAAATAGTGCCTAGAAGATTTGTATGAAAGTATATCTATTTTTTAGTCCAAATAGTTAAGAATAAAATTTTATAATTTTCTTATTTGAGAAATTTATTGTTTCATAGTTTTGATTAGCGAAGTTTTTTTGGCAATTCACTGGTTTTAATTTCAATATCTTATATAATAAGAGAGAGTTGTTTTCTGAAATGCGCTCACAAGTTGACACGTGTCCTTAGCTCTCTTTCCAACACGTGTCCCCAACTTCCTTTCCAACTCACATTTCTTATTCTCTATTATTCTCTTCCTTCTGAGTCAATACAACTCACAAATTTCATTTTAAGAAAACCATGGCTGGAAAAGCTTCCACAAATCCCGTAGACAACCAGTATCGACTATTTCCAAAATCGAACGCATAGAAACTCCAACCATAATCGGGACCATCAGTGAAATTTGTGAGTTGTATTGACTCAGAAGGAACAACTCACTCTTTTTATAAATAGTCGTTTCCCTGGTCAATACAACTCACAAATTTCATTTTATATACAAAATAGTCTATTTTTTTCTTTTCATTCTGCAAGATTTTTTTTTTTAAGAGTGGTTTACTCGAATTTAGATGTATCAAGATTTTTTATCTTCTATGTGTATAGTCAGGTCTGCTTGCTAGCCAAGTCTTTTTAAAGAGATAGCTAAATGAGAATCGTTATTTGATTTCACGTATTGAAGAGTAGTCCATGTTTTTCACAACAAAGACAAAAAAGAGTCAATGTTTCGATATTAGTTTTTAACTTGATATTTTCAGATTATTATTATTTTCTTTCTTTTACTTCATTGGATTAATTTAATCATTGTTTACAACATCTGCATTATTCAATCTGAACAGAAATTTAATCATTGTTTACTTCATTGGATTAATTTAATCATTGTTTACTTCATTGGAGAACAAGTGTTGTGAACGTTGGTTTCCCCACTGTAATTGTAACTCGCCTTAGCTAAAAAATCAGCACATCTGTTCCCCTCACGAGTCACGAGCCTGGAAAGTGAACAGAAATTCTTCAATACGCTCCTTCCATTCAAAAAATCAAGTCTAAATATTGGCGTAGATTCAGGTGTTGTGATCCGTCTTTATTAGTTTCAATAACCATCTTGCAATCACCTTCTAATCCTAATCCCCACATAGACTGCATTGCCCAAATCATGCTTCCACTTTCGACTTCTTCGGAAATTTCGCACATCGGGTCTAATGACGAGCCACAATGTAGAGGATTTAGTAAGACGCTACCGTTGCGTCGTATGGTTCGCCATGGCTGGATGAAGCCCCCAAATGGTTGGTACAAGTGTAATTTTGATGCTTCTCTTATCCCATCCAGAAATTAAACGGGTATAGGTTGGATAGTTAGGGATTCCGTTAACATATTTTTGAACGGAAATCTTCATATACATGATGAAACTGGTCTTCCACAATAACACTTGCAAGGATAAACATCAATAACATATACATGATGAAGCTGTCACGTGGTGACGGTGGTGCTGAGGCGGCGTTGTATTCTCATCGGAATACGGTACCTCTTAATTCGTTTCTGATCAGGGTTAAAGAATTGGTCCTTCATGTTTAAAAACTATTTCGTAAATTATCGTTATATACTCTTGGTTCCAAGAACTGTAACAAGTCATCTTTTTCCCCGGCCCAGTAACAATTCATTTTGAGTTATTAACTCGGAGATTGACTTGTTACAGTTATATGAACTGTAACAAGTCATATATATATTATTGGTTTTGAGTTTCGTTTCATATTATCAATCTTACCATTTTTCTAGATTGCATATTTTGATTTATTTCCAAGATGACAATCCTAAATGAGCTTTGTTTGACTTGGTTTAAAGTGACTTGACATAAAATTGCATGCAATTGATCATTACGTAAGTATATATACTTCGACAGTGTTCCTATGTACCAATCATGAATCCTTGTGAAATGATTAAAAGGAATGTGTAGACTATAAAGTATAAACCAACCGAAATAAAAGATCAAAGCGACAACACAAGGGAGGTGAAGGTAATGGTGTTTAATTTGATACTCTGATCCCTCACAGTAGTCAACAGCATGAAAAAAGAAAACATAGCTATGAGGAAAAGAAAAAGGCGATAGAGAAATTTGCCAAGATAAGTCATCATGTTAATGGTAAAGCCAATATAAAGCACAATGATGTATATAAACACATTAATGAAGAGGGACGAGGAAGAAATAGTGAGAAGGAGATGATGGGAGAGGGTGAAAGCAGAAGAATATTTAATTAGAGATAAGGACCGATCCAAAAACAAATTTAGGTATGACATCAGTCGATGATAACTTTTTTGCCATGAACCTTTGTGAATGAATGCAGCTGAGTCTTCTCGACATATTTTTGTCTAGATTATATCGACATCAACTTTTATCTATTTTGATTTTTGTAGTAAAGAAAATAAGAAACGACCAAAAGTGATGTTTTTGTCTACAGCACAAATTTTAAAAACTAATTTCCACACAAAATTATCAATACTTAGAGTCCAACCAATCATCCACTAAATTATCTCTAAGTTCTGTGTTCGGTACTTAGATTACAAAAGAATGCAACCAATTTTTAAAATATTATTTTCATAAAATTCAAAGGCGGGCATCATACATATAAGAAAAATACACTCATTTGTTTCATAATTATTGATTTTTAGGCAACTAAAATTTTATTTCATATCTTTTCATATATTTCATAATTATAATAAATACAACACATATGAATACAATATATTTGTAATCATATTTTCATTTATTTTATTATATTAAAAATTACAACCAAATATTTATAAAATATGATAATATAAATTATATATAACTTACAACAAAAATATTAATATCGTTATACTCGCGCATCGCGCGGGTTTTCTCCTCTAGTTTACAATAATTGATTCCCAATTTTTCGTTTCACCTCAAACAACTCAAATAAAAAAATTAATGTTAAAAGGCCACCAACCATTTTTCTTATTTACATATGCTCCCCATTTTCTATAATTAAGAATATATTTTTAAAATATATGATCCATAATTTTTATATATTCCAATAAAAGTTAACATTTTTTTTATTTACATATGTTTTTTTTTTCCTTTTACATCTATTATCTATATGCAATAGTAATTATAGTATATAATAAATATCACAAGAAAAATCAAAGATATAAATAAAAGCTAATCATATCAATTAAGTGTAATCGAAAGGGAAAACAAATGAAAACATTGACCAATGAAGGCGCTTCTTCACAACAAAGACACGAGACTCTCGTTGTGATTTGGGTAAATATTCATGAGGTACATACACTCCTTATCAAGTCCATAGCTGCATCTATCTTCATCACACACATCAAACTAGACTTCTCTAATACTGTTTCTCCTCGGATCAAAGTATAGAATATCAAACGATTGAGCCAACCTATATTGTGCAAAAATAAGCTCACCAGCATCACTAACACCAAAAAAGAACATTTGGCTCAACTATGGCTAACCTTCCCTCATAAGGTGCCATATCACAACCCACATAACAACTCACAAGAGAATAACCCTCCGGATATGTTATCTTATTCAACTTTTTAGATCTTACATCAAAGCTCATTATAGAGTGCTCAAAACCAACAGAAACAGTGGCTCGATAATATATCACTCTATTAATGCATCTCCCACAAGGTATAGTAGTAGGTTGATGCTTAGGGAAACTGTTGGTTATTATTGAACATGATCTTTGTCCTTGAGCTCCCAATGTAAGAATGCAAATCTTGGAGTCTCTAAGAAGACGTAGTACTATGTATATTTACCTTCAATCGAATCATATCCTACAATGCATCGGCTTTCGCATTCAGTACTGCCTTCAGGTTCGCGTAAAGTAAACAAGTGTTTCACTGTAGGGTTCCAAATCACGAGCTGGTTCGAAGCTTCCAAGAAAATTAAGCCGTGCACGTAATGATAACGATGGAACTTGAGCTTTGGATATCGATAACTTCCAAGACAAGAAAGAGGACCATGGAGATTATTTTTGTGTAGCGGAGACGAGAAAACTAACAGCATGTCGCCTTTTTTGACGGTTAGCAGCACAGAAGGCCGCGATGTCAAGGACCGAGTCGCGAACGAGCTGATGAAATCTTGAGTGGTGGTGATGGCCGACCAAAGCTTAGAGACAGAGCGAAATCTCACAACAGAATTCGCAGGAAGTCGTGAGAGTATCTCAATGGTTAAATCCAGAGGAATATGGTCTGATTGAGATGTATCACTATCATGTGAGGAAGTTGTCGATGAAGACTGTGTTCTTCTCTGGATCTTTTCAGTCTTCTCTTCCATGGCCGATCGGTCCCTCTTTAAACCCTAATTTGTATTCAGCCTGCTACTACGAGATAAACTATATATATATATATAAGTAACTCATTTAACACTCTTTTTAGAGGGTTTTTCGATTAACTCTAATCTTTTTTGATAATGACCCTTAGACATGTAATTAGCAAACTATTAACGATTATGTCATTCTGAATTAATTAATTCACTAAAAAACAATTAATTTCTCTTAAATGAGAATTAATAGGAAAGTGTATTTTTCAAAACCCTAAAAGAAAATTTTATGGTAACTGTTGAATGATTTTGATGAGACCCTCAACTTTTATTTCATATCTCCATCATGAATTACAATCTTCGGAACTTTTTTTGAAAATCTTGCACCTATATGATTATCTTGGTTACTGAATCTGAAGACGTAACATGTCTCTTTCAAGCAACAGACAGTCACATATTTGAGGCTGTTCACTATCGATCTCTTCATCTCAAAAGTCAAAACGTTTTGTTTTGACATCTCTCACAAGCACATCATCAAATACTATTCCATTTTGGTTTGTTAAAAAACAAATTACATGTATATTTTTTTAATTATAAGAGAACACAGTCTTCTCGATTAAATACCAAATGTTTTGGATGCACGGTGAAAACTATAGTTTGATTATTCATAGACTCCTAGCAAAGCTTATTGATTCAATGAGAAGTAAACCAAAACATTAATTCTTGGAAAAGATAATGGTATATGGCAAAACAAACAACCATCTGTTTTTTTCCACATAATCCCCACAATTGCCAAACATGAGAATATATCATCCGATCCTTACCCAATACAATTCCTGTAGTGAAAATCTGTTGAATCCCAAATCGTTAAAGGAAACAAACGATGATGAGACGTAAAACGGAAAACAAAATTCAGAAAAACGTACAAGGAGGTCGAAACCCTATAGGGAATGTATACCTAGTCGCGTTCCTTTAAATTTGATATATTAAGTCTATAGAAACTAAAACAAATATGCAATCAAATTATGTTATTTTAATAAATGTGCTACAATACCCTATATTTTTATGTAAATGTAAGATTGTCATTTTTTTTTTTTACTTTGTAAGTGGTGTCATCAAATAATAATTAAGTCTGCCAATAAAAAAACTGTGAAAGATTTAATCTTTAAAACTTTAAGTTTGTCAAAAATATTGTAAGTATGTAGTGTCTTCAATAATAAGTCTGCCATAAAAATATAATACTGTGACAGATTTAGTTTCGTAAACTAAAAGTCCATCACCAAATTCCGTAAGTTTGTGGTGTTTTCAATACTAATTATGCCATAAAAAAATAAATATGTGGCAAAATTAGTTAGTTTCTTGAATTATAAATTTATCACAAATTTCATAAGCATATGGTATCTTTATAACTTTATAAGTCTGTCACATATTAAATATTTGCCAAATACAGTATAATAAATATGTCATTACCATAATAAATAAGTTCGCAAAAAATAAATATGTGACAACTGGACCACAAACTTTTAAAATTTTTTCCAAAAAAAAAAACGGCAGTGGTATGTTTCTAATGAAGTCTATCTTTTTGTCATGCTGGAAATAAATTATAATGGCATTTGTGTAATATTGTTTTCCTAACAAATAACAAAAAAAAAGATTTTGGACATAAAAACTCATATAACCCTTAATTTTAAGAGAAACTCTAGTAATTAAACCTTTTATTTGCGTTCACTACAAGAAATATCCATATTGATATCACACGAGAATAGCTCATTTTCCGTAATTGCTATGAAATATGTGAATTTTTTTTTGGTTACTTTATAATAGCACTTAATAAACGCTAAGATAAAAAAATTTTGAGATAGGAACTAAAGTAACATATTCCGCCAACACTTAGCGAAAAATTAGAATAAAAATCTAAAATTTCAATTGTGACCGCCAAACATTCAACTTAATATTACATCTTTTACCTCAAACACTTAAAAAAAATCATAAAATACACTAATAAACTCTAGGGTTTATTAAATCTAATTAATTACACATTCTCGCTCTCTAAACACTAAGAAAAATCTATTTTAATTTTTTTTTTTTTTTTTGAAAGGGGATCTAGGGTTTGAAAAACAACTCTGGTTGATCTGTGGAGTGGCAAAAGCTCGAGTCTCCCTAGATTACTACACTCGAACTCGATCTTTAGATCACCTTTGTCTTCGTCGAGAGCTTCTCTGATCCCACCACCTCCTTCGCCCTCAATACTTTTTTCTCGGCTGTGAAACTGTTTCATACCGCTTCTTCTTCGTCTACTCTCTCTTCGTGTATCATTGTTCGATCTCTCTTCGTCGCTACTTTTGGTTCGATCCAGTGGCCAGTGCTTACAAGCCTTACATATATCTGCACCTACATGAATGCTTAAGTTTGGAGAAATCGATCTGTGGTACGAGCTCTCATTAGTCAGCGTTACTTCGCTTCATCTCCGGATGAGCCCGCAAAGAGAAATTACGCAAACGATCTCTCTTTTCTCATGTATTGAACTCATTTGAAAGATTTATTTCAGAATCTTATTATTCTACCCAAGCTCATGAATGTGTAATATAACTTTTTTTAGAAATCAAGTGTCTTATCACATATAACGTCCATTAGTTTTTGAACATATTTTCACTTGTAAGTACCATGATAAAATTAAAAGAAGCAAAATTGTGAAATGTTTTTATGAAATCCAGTGTTATTCAAATTTGATAATTTTTTTTTTAAAACACTGAACACGGATTTTAGAAGAAGACTTTGGATACTTTTGTAGTTGACCCCCAAAATCACTCTATATTATTCTTTAAAATCTCATCAAATCACAAAGGTTTTCTTTAAAAAAAAAAAAAAATCTAAAACTTTTACCAAATAATCTATAAATCCACCTAAATCTCTCAAAATCCAGAATTTCCAAAATTCCACAAAATCCTCTAAAATCTTTAATCGAATACACCCCTAGTCAGAATAAAATATGAAAATTATAATATTCTATTTTTAATAATTATACTTTACCAAAAAAATAATGGTGTCTCACTTTAGTAATGAATCTCTTGAAGATTATTTCTAGTTTAGTCATTAGATTTGAAAATTATAATAAGTACTGTAGTTTTGAATCTAGTCGTCTATCATTTACAAGACTTCATAACATAATATAAATAGACACAAATGCTGTAGAACTCAAATCATTATTGAATCATAGGTTTTAAAAACATCAATAAAATATAAAAGACATGGAAGCACCAAAGAAAATGTTACTCATTGTTCTCATCGCTTTCTTTCTCTCATGTAAGTTTTTCTCTCTTTCTATATATCATGACTATACCATTTTTTCACAGTTAACTTATATGTTTGTATTTGTAGGTGTGTCGCTATCAAATGCGAGGGAAATGCAACCACAAAATATGGACTGTGTTGGAGGATGTCCACCAAAGCATGTAGAACAATTTTTTGGGAGTTGCATTAATAATATCGATTGCTCAAACAGTTGCTTTCCACAATGTAAAATTAAGCTATGTTTAAAACAAAAATGTAAATGTCAACAGTGTTAGAAATATGCTATTTACGAATTATAAGTTAAAATTTTTGAAGTAGAATCAATAAAGTGTTCCCTTCACACAAAAATGATGTGTTTCTTTATGTTTTTCATTACTATATATTTGTTTTGTCTGTTTTGGTTAAGTATATATGGATGTTGTGTCAAAATTTTGAAGAAGAGAAAAACCAACTCAAAATTTATGTGTGAGTTAAAAAAACATATAAAATGCCTTCATATAATTCCACAATTTTGCTTCTTTTAATTTAATCATGGTACTTATATAAGTAAAAATATGTTCAAAAATGAATGGACGTTCACTACAAGAAAACACTGTCCTAACTGACGTAATTACCGACGAACCGAAATCCGTCGGTAATTACCGACGGAATACCGACGGACTAACGACGGATGACGTTCCGTCGGTAATCCGTCAGTAATTACCGACGGACCTCGGTTCGTCGGTAATTTTCTCTGCTTACCGACGGATTACCGACAGATTCCCGACGATTATCAGATTTGTCGGTAATCCGTCAGTTAGCCGCCAAAAAATATAATAAATAAAAGTAAATTTAATTAAAATTTTTTTGGCGGCTAACTGACGGATTACCGACGGATATAACCAACAGATAACCGACGGATTACCGACGATTTAGGGTATAGGGTTTAGATTTTAGGGTTTAGGGTTTAGAATCTACCTATATGTGTCCGCACACATTCATTTATGATTGTTTACAAAAGATAATAGTTCAAAAATAGTATATTTTGCATGTTATATATATTTTAAATGATTCGATATGATTTCATCATAAGTGTTCCTAAACGTATATTGTTACTTATGAAATAGGTTTCATGTGATGATAAGCTACATTTTTTAAAAATAAAATTTTTAAGTCATATAAGTACATCTTTATACTTATAATAGTATAATTTAAGTGTTAACATTGATTATAATTCTAAATCACTTAATAAACATAAGATTCAATCATATATACCCTAAACCATCGGTAATCCGTCGGTAGGATCATATATACCCTAAACCGTCGGTAATCCGTCGGTAGGATTAAATTTTAGGGTTTAGGGTATATATGATTGAATCTTATGTTTATTAAGTTATTTAGAACTATAATCAATGTTAAGTGATTATAGTTCTAAATCAAATAATAACATAATATATATATAATGTATACTTACTAAAAATAATAACCTATAATATATACCTTAAATCGTCGGTAATCCGTCGGTTATGTATTACATTTACCGACGGATAACCGACGGATTTACCAAGGACGTCGGTAATCCGTCGGTTTTTTATATAAATTCTTTTAAATTGTTTTATAGACTATTAAATATTCTTCTAAATAGTTTTATAAACCCTTATAAATAGTTTAAATACGGTTTAATGGTTTTATAAACCCTTATAAATAATTTAAGTGTTAACATTGATTATATACTTATATTAGTATCATTTAAGTGTTAACATTGATTATAGTTCAAAATCACTTAATAAACATCAAATTCAATAATTTATACCCTAAATCGTCGGTAATCCGTCGGTAATTTATCAGGGCCGTCGGTAATTGCGCGAGTAAATGTGGGTTGACTGGCCAAGAAGAGGACATGCACATAAACGAGATCCGTCGGTAATCCGTCGGTTTTATTCCTAAAAACCGACGGATTACTGACGGCAAAATTTCCCCGCGAAAATATTTCCCAATTCTTTTGGAAAACGCGCGCATTGATTATTTTATTCATTTAATTTAGGGAACCGACGGATTACCGACGGCCAAAATATTTTCCCCGCGAAAACATTTCCCAATTCTTTTGGAAAACCCGCGCATTGATGATTTTGTTCATTTAATTTAGGGAACCGACGGAAAACGGACGGAACGTCCGTCGGTTAGCGCTATTAAATCACAATCGAGAAACTTCTTCTCCTTCATTTCATTTCATTTTCTCTTCCTTTCTCTCTAAAAACCGATCTTCTCCATCTTCTCTCTAGAAATCTCACACCGATTTCTTTTTCTTTCTCAACAATGAGGTTAGTTTTCCATTACTTTCATTGAATCTTATGTTTTGATATCATTTTCTTTTTTATCTTCAACGTTTTGGAATCGATTTTTGTTAGATTAGGTGGATAGTTAGGTTTTGCCTTATTCTTCTTAAATCATTGGATTATTTGATGAATTGGTGGATTTTGTTTGTTTGTTTTGTTGATTGATTGGTTAGTTTTTTTGTTAAGGATTTTTGGATTAACTTTTGGATTTGTTTGGATGAGTAGATTTGTTTTTTTTTGTAATGGATTTTGTTTTGTTAAGGATTTTTTGATTATTTGACTCTCTGATTATTTGATTATTTTTTTGGCTTTTTTAGAGTTTTTTAAATATTATTTGAGGTTATATATATTTTTAAAAACCTAATTTAATTTTATGTTTTTGGAAATATAACGAAAATTATTTTTTAAATTCTTGTATTATTTTGAATCATTTTATTTTTATATATTTTGAATAATTTTATTTTCAATCATTTTATTTTATGAATAATCTCTTATTTTTTTTTTTTTGGCTTTTTTAGAGTTTTTAAAATAATATTTGAGCTTTAATATATATTTTTTTAAAATATTTTCATTTTCTGTTTTTGAATAATTTTATTTTGAATCATTTTATTTTGAATCATTTTATTTTGAATAATTTTATTTTGAATCATTTTATTTTACAAATTGTATATTGTATATGAATTGATGTTTAAAAATTCTAATATCATTTTTTTTTACAAATTGTATATTGTTATCAAAATTTTAATTATTTTTAATTTTAATTTCATAATTATTTTTAATTTTAATTTCATAATATTTTTTTTTGGTAGAATTTAATTTCATAATATTGAAATATAGTATTTAGTATTTATTTTATATAATAATTATTTTTTTTTTAAAATCATTTGTGGGTTGTCGGTTTTCCGTCGGTTTTGATTTTTCCGTCGGTAATCCGTCGGTTATTTAATCGTCGGTAATCCGTCGGTTATTTAATCGTCGGTAATCCGTCGGTTATTATATCGTCGGTAATCCGTCGGTTATTGAGGTCGGTAATCCGTCGGTTATTGTATCGTCGGTAATCCGTCGGTTCTTATTTGTCGGTAATCCGTTGGTAAATAACCGATGGATTACCGACAAACTTGAAATAACCGACGAATTACCGACAAACTATAAATTACCGGCAAGATAGAACCGACGGACATTATTTGTCGGGAATCCGTCGGTTAAGCCCTTTTCCGACGGAATACTGACGGATATGCTCGTCGGTTTTGAGCTGTTTTCTTGTAGTGGTTGTATGTGATAAGAAACTTGTTTTCTGGAAAAAATGAAAGAACATTTGGTGGTGCAGCAAAAAGATATGATGATTTTACTGTAAACCGGTCTGCTTGTTAAGTACACATAGAAGGTTCAGGAAAACAAAGGACAAATCGACTGATCCCTCAAGATTGATCAAAATATATTTCAGATTTTATGCTGATTCATCTCGATCATTCTCTAACCTATTTCCACCTCTATAAAATATATTTCAGATTCTATACTGATTCATCGTATCTACTTCGTTTTGAGTCTTTATTTACCATTTCTGAGTAGATCTTTGGTTAGGTTTAAGGGAAGCAATGAGTTTTTTGTCTTGATATTGATATGATGCTTGTTTAGGGATATGTATACATATAACTTTTATCTTTGCTTGTTCGTAATGCATGATTACTTGACCATATACACTTGTGGTCTGATATTAGGATTAATCTAGGCATCAAAAATGTTGTTAGGTTTATTGAACTAGTATTTGGTGAGCTTAGCGTCTTAACCTGCAAAATGGTCTGAATTATGGAGCCTAGTAAACTGTTTCAAAACTTGAACTATTTATGCGTTTCTTCACCTTGTAATAACATGTGCGAACTAAGTTTATTAGAGTGTTAGACATAGTGATTTGATCCTCAAATAAGAGTCACTTAGCTTATACAACCGTGTTTATGAGTATAAGATCATTCCAAATCCCATTCGATTAGTTCATTTTTATTGTTGTATGATTCTATGCGATTCCCCACAATGCCTAACACTTTTATTATCGAATTTAGTCATAGTTCTGTTTATTGCTTATTTAGTTATCTTCGCATCACAATAACGAAATCCCTTTATTGATAGTTCAAACTCGATTTAGTTCTTTTATGATACTTAGTTTAATTGTCTCTGTTGGATCGATACCTTAAATATTACAACCGATAAATGTGCAGTTGTAGCATAATAATGTGTAGTTGTTTAAGAATTTATTTTTCTTATTTGTTTAATGAAAGCTACGCATATGGATTCCGTCGATTATTAGCCAATTCAGCGATAGTTGCTTGATTCAATTATCAAGTGCTCATGATTTTTGGCTCATTAATGGTTTGTTTCTTGTTTGCTTGTTGAATGTAAAACTTTAAAATTATATCGTAATGATATATAGTGCTTGTACCCTAATCCTTTTTCTGCTTTCTCTAAACTTATTTTGTTTCTTATTCTCTAGAATAACACTTATCTTACACGCTTCAAACCGCAACAATCTTCCTCTGAATCAATTAATCTAAAGGAGCATCATCAAATCCAACGACAACACTACTCTTTTCTCCATAATCTGAATCGATACTAATTAAGATTCGTAAAATCGTAATCCTCTATTGAAAAATATCTTGTGACTCCATCAATGTGATCAAAGTAAAACACATAAGATGAAACTTTACAAAACAATAATAGTTTTTTTTTTTAATAACGAATCTTTTGAAAATCGTTAATAATTAAGTCATTGGATTTGAAAATCCTAATAAGTAATGTAGATTTAATGTAATTATTCGTATGTTTGACTGCTTGATATTCATTTTCAACACATCATATATAGTATAAAATATATATAGACACAAATAGAATTCAGAATGTGGAAGCCCCCTTGGTCCAGTAGATGCAGGAGATGTACTAATTCTCTTAATTTGTAATAGAATAATAAAATCAGTGTTAAAAAAAAAAAAAGAGAATTCAGAATATTATTGAATCATATTTCTAAACATATCGATAAAAAAAAAAAAAAAAAGACATGGAAGCATCAAAGAAGATGTTGCTTATTGTTCTCGTCGCTTTCTTGCTCTCATGTTAGTTTCTCTCTCTCTCTATCTTGACATATCATGACTATACCACATTTTTCTCATATAAGTATATATGTGTAGGTGTGTTGATATCAAATGCGAGGAAAATACAATCACAAAATATGGAGTGTGTTGGAGGATGTCCACCAAAGCATAAAGAACAATATTTTGGGAGTTGTTTTAGTGATGAAGATTGCTTAAATAGTTGCTTCCCAATAATTCCCATCATGTAAAATTGAGAAATGCATAAAACATGAATGTATATGCGAACAATGTTACCAAAAAAATAGGGGGAAAATAGTATCTACGAATTCTAAGTTTTAAAAAAAAATCAACACTCGAAGTATAATCAATAAAGAATTTTTTCACATTAAAATGATGTGTTTCTTTTGATTTTTTCATTATTATATATTTGTTTTGTCTTTTTTTGGTAAAGTATAGATGTTGTGTTGAAATTTTAAAAAGATAAAAATCAACTAAAATGATGTGCAAGATTAAAATTAAAAAATGTAACATGCCTTCGTATATTTCCACAATTTTGCTTCTTTTAATTCATATTTACACTTACAAGTGAAAAAATGTTCGAAAATGAACGGACGTTGTATGTGAGATTAAGACACTTGATGTCTAGAAAAGTTACATTACATATACAATCACTGCAGTTAGAAACATAAATATATTGAATTAAATGTTACAAATGAGTTCAACATGTTACATTAGAAAAGAGTAATACGTATGTGGATATACAAGGATTCTAAAATATAATTTCTAACCACGGTCCACGAACACTTTTGTTTGCTCTAACATGCGAACAAATACTTAACAAAAAATAAAATAAAATGTATGTGATCAGTGCCGTCCCGTATATTTAATTGGCTTAAAGCATTTAAAAAAATGTGGCCTTTATAAAAATTTAAAATGTAATATTAAAATATTTAAAATAAAAAATCACAATACAATAAGAAAATTTTATTTGCGAAAAACCGATCTTGTAGTTTTTTTTCCAGACTTATTCATAATTTTTTCGTGGTTGAGTTTATCAATCATAACATTTTCAATGGATATCATTGATACTTCATTCAATCTTTCTTGTGACATAGTAGATTGTAGATATTTTTTTTTATCAGTTTCAACTTTGAAAAGTTTTTTCTCGAGAGGCAATAGACATTCAGATTGTCAACAATATTTGATAAGCAATCCATGAATTTGGATAAATGATGAAGGGTTGATGACAAATACAAACCTTTTTTAATAACAAAAAGGGTTAAAAAAAATTTTAATTATATATTGACAATTAAAAAAAAATTGTTATTCACCCAAAAAAAGTTGTTTAATATAAGAAAAAGATAAACATAAGCAATTAAGCATAATGAGTTGTACGTACGTTTAGGATTTTGAGCGAATTTGTGTTGTAATTTAATATAAATACATATATGAAAAATAAATTAAATAAAACAATCGGTTTGAAATCATGTTTATTACAGCTACATAACCTTGTCAATGTGGCCTAATTTTGTTTTAAGAAAATGTGGCTTCAAGCCAATGCTTCACCAGCTTTAAGGGAGGGACGGGCCTGTATGTGATAATAGAAAATAATAATAAAATGTTCAAATTGAATTACCAAAGATATTTAAGCGAAGGACAAAGTGATAGATATATCGATTCTTTTAAAATTCAATTTGTAACCATGCACAAATGTTTAACAAGAAATTAAATACAAAATGTATGTGATAATAGACAATAATAATAAAATATTGAGTGGAGATCCATGAAGTGAATGGGAACTTAATCGACTAGTTTGTGAAGGATTCTGTTAATGATCATACTGATGAATTTACAACGGATCTTTAGAGAATCGATGAAAATTTGCTTTAAATTAATCAAAATTGTGACAAACGATAATGGACATGATGTTATACACTTGTTTTTTACGTAGCTGAAATATATTAATTTATCTTGTAATATTCGTATCTTTTAAGACCTTAGTCCACATATAACCTTACTTCTTAAAACACATTTATAAATTCATAAATTATATTTTTGGAAACCATTCTTATTAAGTTTATTTAAAAAAACTTGTTTTAAAAGTTATATGAAATCTCAAGAAAATTCATAAAAGACTTTTAAAAATATAGTTATAACTATAAGAACAATTCTTATATATAAAATTTTATATTTTTATTATAATAATTTATTTTTTTGGCTTTTTCATATAATTGTTATAAGAAGTACTTATTTTAAAAAATATATATAGTTATAACTACCGTAGGTCCGTAACCTTTGTCAACCAGTCACAAATCATCTGCAAAACGCATCCGTTTTCAACCATTATACCAGTCGTTCTAATCGCTTGAAACCGTAATCGTTCGCTTCCGACAACTTCCGCACCCACACCCACCTGCAAACCAGTCAGGCCCTACGAACACTCAAGAAGGATTCCAAGGACTCGATAGAACTCGTAAACTCTTCTCATTCACTTGGCATGTCCCTAACTTTTCACGAAACCTTGGTTTTTACAGTATAAAGCCTAACAAAAATTAAACTAACATTCCTTACATAGGAGTTTGCAAAGGTACAACAAGTACTTGAAGTACTTTTTCTAGGAAAAATGTAGTTAAATTATTTGAAGAAAATAACATATTTTACTTGTAGTAGTTTTTCTAGAATAAGATGTAACAGATCTTACTGCACCTTTGTTTTGATCATTTTTCTTATTCTTTTGAGTAACCTTTTGATAATTTTTCAGCGACCTTAAAACCATTAGCACCACAGCTATTGGTTTTTTCTCATTACTCATTTACTTGGTTTCTAAATAGACAACAAAAATGTCCCTTTAATCAAAATCTTCGAGCCACGACATTGTTATCCCCCACTAAGCCATGAGCACCTCCCAATGAGAGAGTAAAAGACTCGTTTCAATCACTGTCAAATTACATTTACAGCTGCATAAATTTTGCACTGTAGTAGTAACGATCAAGTCCGAAAAAAAGGTACACATTTGTTACTTTTTTTTTTTTCTATAAATTTAAATGAGACAAGAGATGAGTAGTATATAAGCCTTGATGATGATCACAAGGAAGTATACAAACCTCTTATGCCAAAGCTCTCTGATGAAGCTTCTTTCCGTGACAACGAATCTGACTTATTCTCTGTCGTAGTATCTATGGCACATGTCTTCACCTACATTATCTTACAAGCCAAAATGTTGGATCAGGTTGTTGGTCTTGTGGTCATCGATGAGCCTCGTCCCACAGGAACAACTCCTGAGAAAGCATCTTCTGGTTCTTCCTCTTCTGATAGAACTGCAGAATAGTTTTCGTATTTTAATATACAACTGATCTCAAACTGTTTTTGCGTAAGTGACGTCACACTTACCAGTAATCTCTTCTCCAGCCTGAGCCCCAGCAATCCCGATGCAGGAGTAGAGAGAGTCCTCGTCCACTCTCAATTGATTATACGCGACGTATATGTCCTCGATCGAAGCAGCTTCGTATAATGAAGTAAGTTCTTTAATGCATGACAGTTCCTAAAACAACGACAACCACCGCATCAGAAAGTCAAGTAAGAAACGAAAAATTTAAGAATATGCAAGTGAGTATCACCTTCCTCGGAACAGAGTTGGCCTGCAAGTGAGCTAATAGATTAAGCCAATAGGCATTGGACTTAAGTTCAGCTTCATGTCTCATAAGAAGAGTTCGCTTTGCCTGTTGATTTACAAACAACACTACTTTCCATTAACAAAGAAAACAAGCTAACAAGAGCTGAGCTGAGAGGGAAAAAGAGACAACTAACCCTATCTAACTCTCTAGGGGCAATTTGGTTGCTATGTAAACCTCTAAGAACGCTCTTGCAGGCATCAACCGCTTTGTATACCTGGAAAGGCCAATGAAAAACTTGGTGAAGAAACTGTTGATGAAAGAGCAACACCTTTACTGTAAGCAAAATACAAAGATTGCACACCTTGCCGGGAGTTGAAGTCACAGATATCACATACCACCCGAGATTCAGCCTATCAAATAGGTTTAGCTCAAATGATACGTCATATGTCAGTCCAAGAGAATCTCTTACTGTCGTGAAAAGCCTGCAGACACAGAAATTTCTCTTTCAGCTATGGGTGGAAGAAATATATATACACACAATAATAGATACATAGCAGACAGGCTTTGGTCTGAAGTGAAAAGACAATTAGATGTATGAACATGCATTCGCTTAGCCCAAATTTTCCAATTTTTGTTTTTTTAACGCATGAAAGTATTCATTTTTAAAAAAGTGCTTCATTCCGGCGCCTAGTTGCGGAGCAATTTCTGGACTCAAACCAAACCAGAAAATACAATAGAAGCAAAGAACTCAGCATTCGAAAAATATGACATCGTTCAACATTAAGAGTTACCTTGAGTTTATGATTTCTGCCAGAAGACCCATTGTAATTCCAAAGAAAAGAGGGTGGGCACGAAGCTTTCTTTGCAACTCACTGTCTCCTCCCTCAAGCAACTGTTCCTCTGATTTCAAAAGTCCATCTGCAATTTCATTGTGAATGCATGAAATACTGAAAGTTATTTTATCTCAGAGCTAACTGCTAAACTCATTAGGACAACTGAAGATACATTTCTGGTGCATGAGAGAAGCTAAGAACGAGCGCTATTCACAAATTTTTCATGAGGTTGAAAATTGCGACAACATATGACTTCTACTTTAATGTATGTTCCGTTAAGGTGTAATTTACCATGAGCAACAGGAAGCTTGTTAACAGACTCAAAAAGGTCATCCCCCTCAACTGTAAAGCCCCATCGATTTGGCGCTGGTCCGGCAATGTATGCACATGCTCTCTCATCAGTATCCTTCAAGAATACCTGTCCAGGGATATATATGTCACTACATCCACCTTAAATCACATATATAAGCGGATGGGGAGACCAAAGAGGAGAACAAGAAAGTCCATGCATTACTGCTTTGTTCCGAACCTGTTGAAATTGCAAGCCAGCTGTCGGCTGGCGAAACACAATAGGCTCAGATCCAGGTAGTTTTGCTGAATCATGGCTAGCTTTAACTGTACCAAGGTAATCAAGGATGCAACGCTCAATTTCCTCCTCCGAAAAGTCCCCCACAATGCTTACCTGAAGGAAACCGCAGAAGATTTTATGAAAATCAAATAAAAAATTTATATTGGTCAAGCAAATATCAGCTTTTAAGTTTGGGATATCACCTCCATATTGTCCCCAACAAAATGACTCATGACCGCATCTTTCACAGTTTCTAGATTTAAGTTCTGTAATGACTTAGGTGTCGGCTCAACAAAACGCTCATCACCGTTCAGCATTGCGATCATGAGTTTATGGGCAGTCGCACGTTCCAAGCTTTTAGGAATTGATCGAAAATACGAAAGATATAGCTGCCGTGCTCGATCAAACGCATCTTCCAACCAGACACTACGCTGCATGCCAGAAAACACCACCCTTTATCAGCAAAATATTTGAATAATTGAGAAAAAAGAACAAGTGGGTAAAAGAAAACGCTCTTGACCAGCAAATCAATAATTAATCAAGTGTCAGAAATGTTGCAAAGCATTTACATCGTATTAGTTATAATCTAATACCTCAAGCACCATGTGCAGCAGCTGAAAAGCTGCTTGCATTCCATTATCTCTCAGAGTAAATCGGAACTCCATGGCAATAAACTCCTCAGTTGACTCCAATGAGCAGTTTATTAAATGATTTACACAGAAAAGCTCCACCTAGACGGAAATCACATGGCTTTCAGCTTAGTTCATTTCCCTTTTTAAGTACTAGATAAAAAAAATCACAATTAAGTAGTCAACAGCTTGCCTGCTCCCTCGAAAAGTCTCCAACACGACCACCCTCACTGAGTGTACGAACACCAACAACCACGGCTCCTTTGGAATCAGAAGTTTCAGCAGCTCGTCCACCACCAACAATAAGCCGCATGACACCTGCCCGAGATTCGGTCGTTGATATCTATATTGAAAAGGGAAATGTCAAGGGAAGGGTCTTTATTTTCTAATACAAGATGCTACAATAGAAACTGTAGTATTGATCAACACCAAGTAAAATGATTTCTGTCGAAACCTACTTTTAAAGAATGTTAAGAACTGAAACTTGTTAAGCAGACAGAACAGGAAAATATAAAATTGAAGAATATGTCTTATAATGTAGAAAGAAAATCCCCATGGAGATGCTTAGAATAGTAAGCAAGAGGAAAAGGATGAAAGACATACCTTGTAATTTACAGGTATCCCATTGGATAAGCGAAGTTGAGTGATCCCAGTCTCTTTGTCATGCAATTTGGTTACACCTGACCCAGGAAGAGGGACAAAACATGGATTTCGCTGCAAGGTTAACTCTTCCAACTGTAATTGAGAGATCAATTCTTTTGGCACCTCAAGCTGCAAAGATGAAGGCAAAAAGCTGATTCAGAACTAGCCTTTGGTCCAGACTTGAATTAAGTGAAGATAAAGTAAAAAAAAACAAAAAAAGAGAAGTTACAAAAGAAAGAATACCTCAGGCTCAGCTTCGATGGGTGCTAATAATCCAGATTTGATAGAATCTATTATTTCACCAGGAGATATATTGAAATCACTCTCACCAACACCATCAACATGCACCTTTGTGGGAACACAAGCAACTATTGCTGCAGGAATAGGTGCGGTGGGCTTTCCAAAATCAGAAATAAACTCTAACACCTTGGCGCCAACAGTATTTACCTGGACAAGGAACCACCAAAACAGAAGAAAAGCAACTGTCTGAGATAAACATATTCATAGTATGATATGCAGGAAGTGGTAAAAAATCCAGGAGTTATTGATGTGCGTTTTGTTAATCACCAGGAAATTTTAAATCAACAGTCGTCTTTCATGTAACATTCTACAAGAAAAGCTAGTAAGAACAAGCAGCACTGCGAAACCTACCTCTTCAAGCGTAACAGTTCCAGCTACAGCAACCAAGGTCTCATGTCCTTGCGTCTGATCCATAACTGTGTGACTAAGTGCATCACTTTCCATAATAAAATCCAGGTTATCAACAGACGAGACATTATCAATCATCGCTGCAAGATGTTCACTATCTTTTAGAAGAGCATCCATGTAACGTGTAAGTTCACCCCTAGTGACACCAAATTCTTTAAGTCTTCGAACCTGGAAGTAGAATTATACATTAAACATAGCTGAATGAATTCACATAAGCAAAGAAAAGGTGAAAGTTGCTTTAAAAGTCCTTCAGCTTATTTCTTCAACTAATCCATTATTCTTCAAGACCAAATGATCAGTCCAACCAAACAAATAAAACAACGAAGATAAATGAGAAGAAACAATAAGCAAACCTCTTGGACAGCAACTTTCACAGCACTTTGCCAATTTTTGGGCTCTGCAGTGACAGTAAGAGTAGTAACAGTGCATCCTTCCCTTCCTGAATCACTATGGTCCAGTTCAACTGACGTAAATGGTGGGTTTGAACTCTGAAAGGTACAAAAATAACATCACCAAATGTAGTGACAGTGTTGAGTCTATTGATAATGCACATAATTCCTGTAACCTTCAATAAATATAGCTAGATCCATGAACTGAAAAAGAGTTTTAACTCTTGATAGTGCACCTCAAGTTAATGGAAAACGCAGATATATTGTTTGAACAACCCATTAGAGAGCCGACATTTATAAAATTTCAGTGAGATTGAAGAGATTTATTTTGATCAACAAAAACCTAAGGAAAATGTACAGTGCAAGCAAATGAGAACAATTATTTCCTTCTCATGTAAAGTTGAGAACAAATGTATTCAGAAACAGAACATACTAACGCCTTCATACCTTGTATCTCGTATTAATTCGAAAATGTAGAGCAGAGAGAAATATTCTCTTCATTAAAACATTTCGCAGGTCTCCAAATGTCTGAACCTTGCTAACAGGTATCTGCAGGAAGACCAAACAATTGAACATTTCATAGATATAAACGTCCACCGTAAGTTGGCTGTATCATATTAAACTTTCCAGATTAAACGGAGAAATTAAAAGATTATAATGAAAACCTTGCAGAACATGTTGATAGCAAAATTTTGAAGAAGCTCATGCTTAAATATCTGTGGAGGCTTTAGATCAACACTGGTTCCAGGAAGGGACCAATTATGCTCAACCGGGGGACGAATTGCATGTCTTTCTCTTTTAATCATCTTAGATTGATCAGCAGTATTTGTTCTCTCATTTGAAAAGCTTCCACCCAGACCAGCTGGCAGCTTCGGAACGAGAAAATTAGCCATGGCACCGAAGGCACCAGGGGTAGGAGAAGTGGGTGTTGGCTCATTATCTAAACCAGTTTTTCCAAACACAGCCTGTGCAAGAGCGATTGTCTGGTCAAGATAGACTACGCAGCAGAAATTCAATATTTATTTACTAAAGATAAAAGGCAATGCAAGAGAGATGTAAGAGACTATCTTACTTCAATATTGTGGACTATCTGAGGTATGTTGTCAATGTCGCCCACAATATATAGAGTGGCATTCGCTGGGAAGTACCATCGCTCATGAAATTTCCTAATTTTGTCAACATCCCACTTCTTAATCTGCTCTTCCAATCCAATAGGGAACCTTCTACCCAGCTTGTTCTCAGAATGTAGATGTTGCAACAACTAGTCCCAAGAAATAAAACACAATGTTTCACTGATTATCCACCAAAATATGGCAAAGCAAAGAACTTGTTGTGCTGACATATATAAAACTATTTTTCATGATTACCTGGCAGTCAACACGATACTCAATTGTATTCATCATCTGAAGTTCTGAAAGTATGGCCCGCCTTTCTTTCTCAACTCGAGAAGAGAGGAATTTTGGGTGAAAAGCTATCTGTTATCATTAGAGAAATAAGATTTTGTCTACCAAATGAATCATAATCCATAAAACATAAAACGATTTTGATTCTTGGTACAGAAAAAAAAACTCAGGACATATCCAATGGGAAGACATCATCTTAGATAGCAAAATTATACCTCATTCAAGGCATCGAGCACAGATGGGAAGAGGTCATCCTCAGAGTCCTGAAAAGGTTCAGCACTCTAATTAATATGAAGCTCGTATTCCCTCGGTCCAACTCTATCATTAGCAACCAGTAAGGACACAAGTTCTCCAAATTATCACAATAACAACTAGAGAGGACTCAAACCAAGAAACAGACTTTAAGGTCTATATAAACAAAATACTATTCCAACACCAAACCCATTATTTTTTCCTCATAAGAGAAATAATATTCCATGTGCAACATGTAGATATACAGAAATATAGTGCAGTCTTTAGATGTATGTGAAGAGAAAAAAAAAAGAGTCAAGAAAATGTGAGAATTTGGTAAAATCAATGCTATTACTATAAGCACCATATTTGTTAAAGCAAATACAGAGGCAACAAAAACCTGTGAAATGGAACTAACCGAAAAAAACTACATCAATAAATACGCCAATAGTTGTAAAAGATAACAAACCTTTGTGTGGGTTGGAGAATGAATATGAAATACGGTATGGTGGAAATCGGTGTAGGCATTAGAGCGGGCACCTGTACCAAGAAGTTTCTCACGTTTCTTGCTCCCAAGGAATGCAACATGTTCTATCATATGAGCAATCCCTTGCTCATCATCTTCCTCATCAATCGATCCTACATGAACCTCCATGTGTGCTTCAAATCTAGCATTGAAAAAATTTCAGCACATACATGATACATAAGAAATAAGAAGAAGCCCTAGAGGATTCCACCATATGCTTAAGCTACAATAGAAAGGGTGTACAAATAGCCCCAATTTATCCATTTTTCTTGTATATTCAACGAAAATAAATGATATGTCGATATTATGTAAGGGAAGCCATGTTAATTATCTAACTCTGATGCATGAAGCAATCATTAAGAGTATCATTAGTAGAACAACTTCAACTATTCTACCCAATTTACCTGTTTGGAGGAACTTTGTTCGGCAAAATAAGATACCGAAGCCCATTTTTCAATTGTCCCCGGTGCAACTTTGGATGAGAAGGAAGTTCACAACCAAGAAATGCTTCTAGCTCTGCACTATCTATCTCAGGAGGCAACAAGTCCATATCTTGTCTCTCCGCAACAATACCATCTGGCCATGCTGTACCAGCGGCATGTGGCTCATCTGGTCCAACAGTTGCATTTAAAATCTGAGAATGTGTTCTCTGAAAAGTTGGCACATGTATAAAGTCTGTTAAACACAAAGTTCAAACAAAACGCAAGACTAGAACATAGAAGGGAAATACTGTAGCTTACGAACCAGAGAAGATGTCAAACGAGACCTCGCCAAACTAAATGAAGTTCTATCCACAAAGGCACTACGTAATGTTCTTCTAATTCCAGGTTGAGTCCTTGTACAAGTAAGACAGAAATTACATCCCTGAGAAAGTGATGTCCCACTAGCTTCTTTTCCGAAAATCGCACTTCGTTGTCCCAAAACAATGTTCCTCTTCAAACGTCCCCTATTCGTATTGTGTTGCGCCCTTTAACACCACAAAATTTAACAAACCAATTTCAAAAAACCTCTTAGGAATCACACTACTTCAAATTTAACGAAACGAGCTTATACAATTGAAACTCAACAGCTGAGAAAAAAAACAAGAATCAATGGCTATAATTCAAACCAAAAATTAACAACAGATTTCAAAAAAAACCTATTCGGAATCAAAGTTTCAGGAAAAAAGCAAATATAATTGAACTCAACAAATCAGTGGCTATAATTCAAACCAAAAATTAAGATTTCAAAAAACCTATTCAGAATCAAAGTTTCAGGAAACGAGCAAATACAATTGAACTCAACAACTGAGAAAAAAACAAGAATCAGTGGCTAAACCAAAAATTAACAACAGATTTCAAAAAACCTATTGGAAATCAAATTTTCAGGAAACAAGCAAATACAATTGAACTCAAAAACTAAGAAAAAAACAAGAATCAGTGGCTATACTTCGAACGAATCACTAATTTCAATTCCCACTAATTCAGAAACATGTCAATCTCAAAATCTATGGCTACACAGAAACTGATAGTGACATAAGAAGCTTAAGACGTACCAAAGACGATTAAAAGGAATTAAAGACTGAGCTTCGACACGAACACGATTGGAAGTGAGAGACGGCGAGGCTGGATTAAACCTAACTTTACTCCGGTTATCTTTAACACATCGAGAGCGGCGGTTATCTCGAGAGTTAAAAGGAGTTAAGATCGGAGAGAAGTTAACACCGGAGAAAATGGAGGAAGACGATGAAGCCATCGTCGGCTATTGAGGACAAAGAGAAGAAAACTACAGGTGGAGGAAAAAAAGAAAGAGACCGAAAAAAAAAAAAAAAGAAGAGGGAGATGAGGTAGCTACGTTTTTTTTTTTTTTTTTGACTCTTCCTTTGTGATGATTATTATCGCTCGCGCAAATATTATATTTCTTTTTTTCCTGTAATTGAAAATTTGCTTAGAAAATTTTGTATCTGTGTAAATAAATAAACCCTAAGCTATTTTGCTTTTTTAACTATATATGGAAATTGGGCTGTATAACATCATTTCGCCCCACAATTGTACGATAATAGAAGCCCATTTAACAAATTAAAGAAATTAACAGAATCAATTTGAAAGGTTTATTTTGACCCCAAAAAAAAAAAAATATTAATTTGAAGAAGTTTCGATACAACCTTTCTCTTAATACGCAAGAACAAATTTTTGTCTTTTTTATTCAATTTTATAAAATTAGTGCATTTCCATCCATTAGTTTTTAGTTTTTTACATTGGTGTAAATGATCTTTTAAATCTTAATAATTGCTAAAATTTCTATTGAAGATTTTATACTATATTTAAATAAGGAAATAAGGGAATTTGGAGAATTTTTTATTGTTTAAAGTTAGAACTTGAAGATTACAGACTAGGTTGTCGAGACGATAAGGTAACTTAATAAAAAAAATTAAAAGCTCCAAACCTTGTAACATTTAATTAATCTCTTAAGCAAATTACATATTCACAAAAAAAATTTGGCTTAATGAACTTATAAAACTTGATCATTAATGTCATAGATAATTTTCGCAGCAAAAGCTGGTTAATATTATCATTGTGATATGGAGTATCTGTAGATTCAACTTCTAAGTATTATAACTGCGAAATGTTAGTACCTCTAGAGTATTACAATTTGAGGTTATCATTGGTCATGGGCTCTCTTGTCAGAACTTGAGCCATAACAAGTTGTTTGTTTGAGTTTTTACTTATTCTTGGCGGGATGATGTAAATTTGGGGCTGAAACGAAAATGAAAAAAGAAAGATTGAAGGCGTTGAGCGTTGATTAGCAAGAAATATCCTGCTTTGATACCACTGATAAGTCTTAGGAAGGATCGATCAAGTGTTGATCAAAACAAAAACAATAAAATAATAATAACACAAGTTACTTCATACAAATTTCTGCGTCTTTTCTCTTTGGCTTTTTGATTTTATATAAGAGGCAAATTGGAACTTAACGTTCCTACAAAACTAGAAGCAAATGGAAAGATGGAAAAGAGAACTTGACTTACTCTGGTCCTACAAACTAGGAACAGAGAAGACCAAGTTTATTTGCGAAACAGTTAAAATAACAAAAGTGAAATAGAGAGGAGACTTATTAGTCGTTGTATGTTGGATTTAGTCTTCTTTCCCTTGTTGACTTTTTTTTCCTCCTTTTAAACAATATTAAGTATTTATACTATTTTCGAAAATTTTGACCGAAATTACAGAAATATACAAGTAGTAGAGACCGAAAATCTATAGAAATAAACAAAATCACAATCAGATCGAAGACCCAACAATTAAAACACAAGCGATAACCCATTTAATAGAATTCCTAAAAAAAACACTGTGGAATTCGGACATTCGCGTGGTTGCCTCAACTCCAAATAATTTGAATCCTAGCTCATCGCTGTTACCACGAACAATCCCTCACCTTGTTGACCTTCTTCTCCCTCCAATACCAACGTTATGTGCCTCTGTTATCTCATCAACATCAAGATACAAGTAATATGGGGCATCCACACCTAACACTTAAGCATCTAATTTTGAATCTTTTGTTTCCTTTTCTATTCTTTATGGTAGTTGAGCTTAAGTAATTAGTAATTACCAAGCCTATAAAGCTCAGCTCATTTCCATATAGTATTCACACAACCTTTTATGAAATAAATTGAGTTTTTTTCAAAGAAACTTGTCTTTTTTTTTTTTATGCCCTTTGTCGAATGTGTATGGGCTTTGAGTCTTGATTCTCTCTGTGTGCGGTGTCTCCTTAGAGACTAAGCCTCAAGCCTGCGTAAAACTGTACCAAACCAAGAATGCCTCTTAATTGAGTAATCCATTTAATAATCAACACTTTTGATATTGAAAACCTTAAGTTAAATTTTCTTCTCCTAAATGATGTTAACGTAAAACTGAAACCATGCATAAAAAATAACGACGACTTAAAAAAATAAATTAAAACGAACAACACGAAAAATGATACAGCTTTTGTCAAGCTCGCAGCTATTAATAATATCGTTTGGACGGTTAATTATATGAAATACGTTAACAAAAAAACAAAAAAAACGAAACATTCGACAGTTCGAGAATTAAACACGTGTCCAAACATCGTACATATTCATACAAAAGTCAAAGACTTAATCTAGTCGTCCAATGAGACATCATCACACAATACGTGGGAAAAGCTCCATCATCACAAAAATTACAAAAATACCCCTAGAGTCATCGTCAAACTTGAACCTTCCCCCACCATCACTCATTGCGGAGGAAACTTCCCGGCCACCACCGCGCAACCGCCTCTGTCTTTAAAATAATTCATAAAATTTTTCAAACCCGTGTTTTAACCGTCGAACAATCAAGAACCACCTATACACGTATTCACATACACACCTATATATATAATCTTCCATCTCAAAAATAATCTTCATCAAGAATCCATTTTCACACCTCACTTTGATCATCCAAAGAGCTTCAAGATTTATACTTAATTAAATCAAGAAAATGACTCCATTGGCAAAACTATACAAGAAAATCTCCAAGAGTAAGTCAAGAAACCTTCAAGTGGAGGAAGATGAAGCAAGAACAAGCATTAGTAGTGGAGGAAGCTCGTTAAACATCGACGAGTTAAGAACCGTGTTTGAGTACATGGACACAAACTCTGACGGTAAAATCTCCGGGGAAGAGTTACAAAGTTGTGTAAGTCTCTTGAGCGGTGCGTTGTCATCACAAGAGGCAGAGGAGGTGGTGAAAATATCAGACGTTGACGGTGACGGGTTTATTGACTTTGAAGAGTTTTTGAAGTTGATGGAAGGAGAAGATGGTAGTGAAGATGAGAAGAGGAAGGAGCTTAAAGAAGCGTTTGGTATGTATGTAATGGAAGGTGAAGAGTTTATTACGGCGGCGAGTTTACGGAGGACGTTGAGTCGACTCGGCGAGTCGTGTACGGTTGATACTTGTAAGGTTATGATTGGTGGGTTTGATCAGAATGGTGATGGAGTTCTTAGCTTTGATGAGTTTGTTTTGATGATGCGTTGAGATTATGTTTTATCTTATTAATTGCTTACTTCAAATTTTATTCATTCAATTATCTTATTGTTGCTTTGTATGTATATTTGTGTCTCATCTGATTTATTTTGTATAACACATTTAATTCATAATAAACGTGTTTTGTTCATTCGTTTAGTTCATTCGTTTAACTGCCTCGCAAGACTCTCTATCTTGATACACTTATGTTAGGAAAAACTAATGATTGATACACTTAAGCAGAGGTTGTTGTTATTGTTGTTTGAGATATATGCAGAAACATTGGATGATTCATTGTCTGTATAAATTTCCAATATTAGTATTAAAAGTTTAAACGAGTCAGAGAGACACAAATAGCAAAATCTTTAACTCCAAAGTTGTATAAATCTTGTGGCATATACCTGTGGGATTCCTATACATGCCTCACAAAACCAATTCAGTTGTTTCATGTCGCCTTTGGTCTCAGCCCCCAACATAAGACGTATTTCTGTAGAAAAACATTGTACACTTACGCCTATCGACTTGAATCCAACGCCTCGCCTGAGAAACGAATGGGCTTCTACTTCGCTCCCTCCTGCGCATTGGACCTATCCATGATAATAAAATCCAATCAGCTAGCAACGGAGGAAACAGATTCTTCAAGAGAAAGGATAATCTTTTAGTACCTTAAGACTATCATACACAACCAACTCTAACTTTAAAGGCCTTGTAGGGTTTCCGTGAACCCGTTGGTTCGACAACTACCCATCTGAAAAAACATATGTTACAAATAAGATTCATGTTCATGTGCCACAACACGAAAAACAAGTGCTAAAGATAGAAAAATCGGATAAATGGTTAATACTTACTCTCTTCTTGAAAGAAGTTGAGGAGCAAATAGTTCAAGATTAAGTTTAAAAGTTATAAAAAGCTCATGACTCGTCAAATTGAAGTAAATATGAAATTAAGTTTTACAAGCTTATACCTCGGTTGTGCGTACAACATTGCTATGACCTTCAGCTCTAGCAACCTCAAGAGCTGTCTGAATATATCATCATTCAAAACCAGAGGATTTTCTGCAAAAGGAAAAAACATAAATGAAAGACCATAAAAAGATTTATCATCAATCATCAAATTGGCAAGAAGACATCAAAACCAAAACTTACCACCGTGAGACACAAGTAATTTAACCGTCTTTTCGAGACCTCTTTTTGCAGCATGGTGCAGAGGAGTCCCACCATTACAACCTGATACCAACAAAAAAAAAAAAATTTCAACACTCACTCTCAGATTTGTTAATAAATGTTTTGAATGAATTAGCACAAAATATGGTTTGATGATAGGAAAGACAACAATGGTATAAAGCCACACAAACACTGAAATGATAATAATAGTACCTGGACTATAAGCATTGACATTAGAAGCGACTTGAGTAATGAAAGACTCTCAACCAAATGGTCAACACAAAGACAAGAAAATTCAAGTATAGTCAGCTTGAGACAGGCTGATGAATCCAGCTTTCACTAACCAACTCTATTATACAGAACACTAGCTTGAACAACGCTACATCAATGAACAAGTACTCACCCTGCAACACACATATTACTCACAAACACTTGTGATCCTTCTTCACATACTTGCTTTACTTTAACCTAACTCTATTTCAGAACCTGACATAACTGTGTGGCAACATAACATTAGAAAGTCCACAACATATACTTGGTGGCAACACCTTAGTCCAACGTATCAAAAGCAAGCAGCAAGAACAAGCGTTAAGTTGAGTTGGTACGAGGCTGTTTTGTGTTTAGCAGTTAAACATGTACAGTTTCAAAACTTGTACGAATTAGAGGACAAAGTTTAATTTTAATGTTGCAGAGGACACACTTCAAAGAGTTCAAAAAACAATCATTCTTCATTTAGCTTCCGAAATACAAAGTTCCATCTTCAAAAGAACCTACAAAGAGGCTTAGACATGCTTTAATCCCAAAAGATACCTAATCATACAACCATTACAAAGAGACTTATACATCTTTTAATCCCAAAAAGACCTAATCATACAATCATTCTTCATTTAGCTTCGATATGCAAAGCTTAATCTCCAACACTTCACCATGCAACAAACTGTTAGGAACAAACATGGAATCATTATCTTGAGGGGTTTGGAAACTCACTTGAACGATTCTTTTCATCTCCGGCGACTCGTGGCTACAAGTGCGTCCATCAAAAGAGTAAGAGATTCGATATGAGTACCTCTCCACTTCCGGAGCCGATGGTGCAATACAATGTACAGCCACATACACACCATTTGGCTCTCTAAAACATTGAAGGACAAACAACAAAGTCTTCGCAAACGTCGTAAGAACATAAATCTTATCGTCTATGGGCATCTTCACATCCGTCGGTTCACCAAAAGTGAAAAAACAATCCTCTTTTAACGGGTGAGAAATTACATAGTGATAATAGATGTCATCAATGTATAAGCCAGTGTGCTTGCATTTGTCGATTTCAGGGCAAGAACATAGAGAGAATCTGCAAGCTTCCTTCTCGTGATTTGATTCTCTCCTATAAGGAACCTTCTCGGTGCAACCTTTCTCTGCGTTTAGACATGGTACAAGGATTGATTCGAGAACCCTCTCCATTGCTCTGCAACGGTTGTCACCAAGAGGTAAAGAACATTGCGGACATTTGTTTCTGAGTTTGGGCCAACAAAAACGGCAAGCTATATGTCCATTATCACACTGAAATTCAAAACCAAAAAAGTTAGCAATCAAATTCATGAATCTTCAATTCTCTAAGTAAAAAAAATCACCAACTCAAATTTGTCTTTGCAGTAAAAAAAATCAATTAGCCATCAGCACAACACAAAACCATTACCATTACAATTTCAAACCGAATGTAAAACCCAATTTTCTCTGACGCTGTTGTATCGTTCAGACACAAGTTGTAATAGTAATCTTTTTTCACTTTATTTAAGTTGCTTTCATTCAAAAATCTACTGATAGACTCATAATAGAGATTAAGTTAGGTGTTGTAATCACAGATACATACTCTAAAACATTCTGTTTTATGTGAATAAAGAAGTTATATAATCATCAAATAGCTTTCCTTTAAACTTGCACGAAAACATAATTGTTGCAATAATAATAATCAAGATATAACAACTACGACGACTAAATTTTTACCAAAAAACAACTACGACTACTAAATTTTCACCACAAGAAAACAAAACTCTGTGAATAAACTGCAATATTCATAACTTATATGTAAAAAAAAAAAAAAAAAAAATTCAAACTTAACCTGATAAATAGGAGCAACAAGTGGTTCGCAGCATATTGGACAGTCAAGAGCATCACGGTCGAACAAAGCCTCTATTAGTTGCCTCTTTTGTGAAGAACTCATCTTGTCGTTAAACAGAAAAAATCTCTAATCTTCTTTTTGTTTTGTAAGGAGAAGTGATGGAATGAACTGTTACAGCTGTAACTCAGTTTGATTTTTTTTTTAATCGTGGGAAGTGGAAGAGTCTCTGGGCTAGCAAAAAATCTGGGTAAAGCCCATATTAAATGTAATACATCTCATTTATTAATCCGGTAGACATGTCGAAACTAAAGTTATCAGTCTTTGGAGTATATAACTGAAATAATAATAAGCTTACAAAGCTTTGCATATCTTTTTATTTTGCTTTATAAGATAGCACATATATTAAATGGATTTATCATCAGATAGTAGGAACATTAACAATTTAAATTATTTAAAACAAAGTAATTCAAAGATACATTGGAAATAAATTGTATTATTATAGATTAAAAAAATGCAATGATGTTGAAACATCCCTTTTTGTGTCCAAATTTTGTTTATTTAAAGAAAAAAAAATTAAATGTTGGAGTACAATTTAGTATAAAGTTATAGTATGCTGGGTTATATGACATCAACACATGTGATTTTTCAGTAATGCTTTAAAACAATATTATGTTAAACAACAAATGATTTTAACTAATTTTTCAATAGCATATAATGTAATAAAATACATACTAATTTTTTTATTAAAAATCTTCCCGTGTGATATATAGTAGATATTGGTTTCTCAAATAATTCATCTTTATCAAAAATCTAAATGATTGCATATCAAGTTAGATATCATTGCATATCAAGCGGGTCATATATCTACAATCTATACCAAAAATTGGTTTGTTGTTGCAGAGTGGAAGCTTAAAAAAAATATATATATATATAGTAGAAGCTTAAAAAAAAGACTGAATATTAAGCTGACTCAATTATTATCTTTTAAAAAATAAATTAAGGTTGACCAAACAAATAAAAGAAGAAATACAGAAAAAGAAAAATTTTTATTTTTATTTTTATTTTTTTTTTTGCCGTTAAAGAGAAAATTTTGATAAAATATGTAATTTGCGAAATAGTTGCGACTATGGTTGATAAAAGAAGATTTGTTCTGTTGTAGAATTTGAATAATTTTTTAGCCGGTAATTCAAGTAATTGGACCTTTGATTTGTTTAGCAAGAGCCAAGAGATCATTATTATTTTTTATTTTCCTTTTTTACCAGATTTTATTGAAATTTTTGGTAGTTGATAGTTGTTTTTCACATGATTATTAGGTTAAAAAAATTTCATTCCATGTTTTCTTTTCACCAACGAGGATTCTAAATCGATGCTAGTAGTAACTAAGAGACATATACGTAGTCTTAAGTCTTAACATTCGGATATTTGGTTTGATACTTTTGAGTTTTAAATTTCGATTCAAAAATTTAATATCCATTCAATTTTTTTTTAATTTTAGTTTGGATTTAGTTAGATTTCGGTTAAAATGCATGTAAACTTAAAACTTTTACGTAGAGAGACGTGATATCGTGCGTTTAGTGTAATCATTGCCTAATGTTTTTCTCTTTTCCTAGGTTTGGTTTTCATTTTCTAGGTCCAGTAATTAATAATTACCCATGTTTTAGTTTCATTTTTGTATTCTTTTTTCTTAATAAAAATTAAAAACCAGCCGACAAAAGAAAATTGCTTCTAATATGTAAGGTTGATCAAAAAGTCAAAAACTATTTATAATCAACGTGGATGGGTAAGCTACTGGTTGATCATAGATGAATTCTTATCACATGTAAATAGCTAATGTTGTTGACCAAAAAAAAAAAAAAAAAGTAAATAGCTAATATAACTTAATAAATAGTAATTTATAATTTTAAGAGAAAAAAGTATTTTTTATGCATATTTTTGATGCGAAAATATAGGAACTAGTAACTATAACGCTTATTTTACCAAAAAAAACTTTTTTTTTTTTTGGTCGGGTTACCAAAAAAAAACTATAATGCGAGCTAATAATTTTCATGTTTTAGTTTCAGTTTAAGTCTTTTTATTCATTTGTACCTTTGTAATCTCAAGTGTTTTACACTGCGACGCTTCTTCATTCTAATTAATGGCTAAGTTAATGTTTTTTAAAAAGACTACTGTATAATGCTTTTGTAGTCTAGAATGTAACTTGTCTTCATGAAAAAATTTTCCAAGAACAAGACCAACAAATCCAATTTTTTACGCAATTTTTACTAAATAACAGCACAAACTTTGAATTCCCATCAGAAGATCAAAATCAATGTGTTCATAGTTCATACCATTCCACAACTATTGTTAACATTTATAAACTATATCTTGAATTGTAGTCACGAAATAGCCTACTTAATAAGATTAAAAATTGTAAAAGACACTTTTGTTGGAGCAAAAAAAAGTGAGTAAACCTTAGAGATAAATATAAATAAAATAAAACAAAGCACAGTTATTTAGCAGAACAAATCTTAATCTATCAATACGACTTTGCTAAGTTTTCACTGATACAGACACTAAATACCTAAATTTAACTTAATATGGCTAATGATAATTCAAAGTATTAATGAAAAGAAGAAGAAGAAGATTCAACAGACTGGATTAATTTGCAGTGAGATGTTTCAGCCAAAATATATGATAAACCCGGTTAAATAGGCTAAAATTGGTTAATTTGGATCAGATTTATATATATTGGTTTGATTCAGTTTCATTTTGGTATATTTTTATTTTTTATTTTAAAATGGGTAACCGATCGGTTCAACAATCGAACCGAACCGTATACTGAACATGATTCAAAATCTTGCCTAATTAAACTGATAGCTAAACTGATTTTGAACCAAAAACCAAAAAATCTGGTTCAGTTCGATTCAGACCAATCAGTGCGGACAAAACCGCAAGACTAGTCCCTTCCATCTCAACAGAAATCTCTAAGTAACTAAAACAAATATATTGGTATATAGATATGATGGATATGGATATGATGGTAATAATGTAAGAATTATAAAATTTATATAATCTATAAAAATAGAATAAAAGTTTCATAAGATAGCACATATGAAATGGATTTATCATCATATAGTAGGACCATGAACAATTGACATTGAAAATAAATCAGATTATAGTTAAAACTATTCAATAATATTGAAATAATTAGTGAATTTGAATTTTTTTTCTTCCATATTTCTGTTTAAAGAAAAAGAAAATAAAATGCTGGAGTACAATTTAGTATACAAAGTTATGGTAAAAGAAAATACTTTTAAAACAAATTTATTCTAAACAACAAATGATTTTAACTTATTTTCTAATAGCATACATACATACTAACTTTTTAAAAAAAAAAAAATCTTCTCGTTTATAATATAGTAGATATTTCTTTCTCAAATAATATTTTCCTTCTAAAAAGTATAAATTATCACATATGTAAGAAAATCTACAGTTTTATTTTGACTAGAACTAAATAAATGGTCATTTTCTATTTTGCAAATTTACCTTTTGTTTGTTAACTTTTACAATAGTGTATGTAATATATATATATATATTTTAAAGTATAAACTATTGCTTATGTAAGAAAATCTACAGTTTTATTTTGAATAGAACTATGATATTTATTCAAATATATGATCATTTTTGATATAAAAGATACGATATGATATTTATTCAAATAAATTATCATTTTTGATATAAAAGATACGATATGATATTTATTCAAATAAATGATCATTTTTGATATAAAAGATACGATATGATATTTATTCAAATAAATTATCATTTTTGATATAAAAGATAAAGAAATTTTCATAAATGTCACTTTTGTTGACTGATCTTTCACCGTTTGGCAAACTTCACTTTCTCTTTCACGAAATAGCCACACGGTGGATTTAGGACAATAATGCCCTTAATGAGCAACTGTTCTCGTTCGGTTTCCATTCGACAAAAAGTTGTGTTGTTTGAAAAAGAACTTTAAAAGAATAAAAAAGCACAAATGTTCACCGTCTCTTCACGCAGAGAGATTGAGGAGAAGTGGAGAAAAGCAACAGGGAGATAGAACGGTTTCTTGGCCCAAAATTTCAAATCTAACTTCAAATTTTCTGGTGTGAAGCGATCTCCGATCTACATAAGTATCATCATCGCGTGAAGCAATCTCAACTTTATTAATTTAATTATGTTTTTCGAATTTTTTATTTTTTTGTTTATTTTATAATGACGTCATAAATCTATGTGAAGGTAACAAAAGGAGAGAAAGAAGCTTTAGAATTGAGGTTTATCGTCAAGGGATGATGAAGACGGAGCTTGTCCTTACGGTGATAATTGCCAATTTGCTCACGGAATTGACGAGCTTCGTCCTGTAATTAGGCATCCACACTACAAAACTGAGGTTTGTAGAATGATTATCACCGGAGCTACGTGTCCTTACGGTCACCGTTGCCATTTCCGTCACTCACTTACTGATCAAGAGAGGATAATGATGCTCAGTCACTGAAGGTTCAACAAAAAGGGTAATAATTAGTGGTTGTGTACAGATTTGATGATACCTTTATAAATATCATAACTTTTCTAGGTTAATGAATTGAGAAAGAAACATATTTGTATAGGGAATAAGGATTAGGCTTCATGATGGTTAAAGTCAAAGGATTCATCTGTATATTATTTATTCTCTTGGGGTTTTGATTATGAAACCCTTATGGATACCTTTGTTATTATTACAGATGTTAGTAAGAAATCGACAATTTGGAGGTTGGTTTGTAGTTGGGTGTCAGATTGAGTAGACAATTTCGACCAAATCTGTACAATTTCGAGTTAGAAAAAGGAGAAATTGAAATAAACAACCTCGACAGATATCACTGTCTCTGACGATTGCAAAAGGTATTGTTACTGTAATTTATTCCGATTGGGTGTACAAAATATATAAAAACATTTAGTGTACGTACATATGTTACATTGTGTACATTTTAATTTGGATTATCCGGGTTTAAGAACGACGAAGACGTGGACAAAATGGTGGCTTCTTTAAATGAAAAGATGCAACAGATGTATTATATTAACGATGCAATGACAATCTTTACTTTATAAAGTTTTTTGTTATATATATATGTTGCTATAGATGTTGCAACTAGGCCTGACAATTATTTTCGGTTTTTAAAAAGATATCCGAAACCAAACCGAACCGAAGACTAACCGAACCGAACCGAACCGAAATTTCTAAAATATCTAAATGGTTATTATATTACTATATCCATACTAACCGAAACCGAACATAACCGAACCGAAACCGAATGGTTAACCGAATGCCCAGGCCTAGTTGCAACCAATGTATGAAATCAATGAATCGTAAATACATTTTTAAATGTACACCAGTATAATAATCGTATAGTGTACGTACACAAAACTGGGTAATAGAAAATAAACGTACACAGTAAGTTAGATGTTTTTAATATGTTACAGTCTACGTACAAAAAACTAAGTAAGTACATCAAATTAAGTATGGGTGCCTCTAGCTATTTAATCCCGAATGGAACGTTACAATGTATTTTCACACGTTTTTAATTGACCCAAATTTAGTTGATCATATATTAATTGAACCCAATTTTAAGTAAATCCAATAAACCGATAAAACCGAAATTAATTTATGCCGAAATCGCTTTAAGGAAGAAATTAGTTGCAACCAATGTACCGTGTACGTACACGGAACTGGATAATGAAAAATAAACGTACACAATAGGTTAGCTATTTTTAATATGTTATAGTATACGTACATCGAACTAACTAGGTACATCAAAGTAAGTACGGGTGCCTCTGGCTATCTGAATCCCGAATGAAACGTTACAATGTATTTTCACACGTTTTTAATTGACCCAAATTTAGTTGATCATATATTAATTGAACCCAATTTTAAGTAAATCCAATAAACCGATAAAACCGAAATTAATTTATGCCGAAATCGCTTTAAGGAAGAAATTAGTTGCAACCAATGTACCGTGTACGTACACGGAACTGGATAATGGAAAATAAACGTACACAATAGGTTAGCTATTTTTAATATGTTATAGTATACGTACATCAAACTAACTAGGTACATCAAAGTAAGTACGGGTGCCTCTGGCTATCTGAATCCCGAATGAAACGTTACAATGTATTTTCACACGTTTTTAATTGACCCAAATTTAGTTGATCATATATTAATTGAACCCAATTTTAAGTAAATCCAATAAACCGATAAAACCGAAATTGATTTATGCCAAAATCGCTTTAAGAAAGAAATTAGTTGCAACCAAATAATACTAAAGTTTAAAATGTTGTTGAATAGTCTCTGCTCAAAAAAAAACAAAAATGTTGTTGAATTTGAATAGTAGGTAACTCCATGAACCATTCCAACATTTAAGATTGAGATTGACAAAAAATAAATTTTGCTTCACACTAAAAAAAACATATTTGTGGATAAATAATGAGAATTCGGCCAAAAAAATCTCAAACTTTTCGGAATTTGCCAAAAAAACACGAATTTTTGGTCTACTCAAATAAACATTCAACTTTTGTTGACTTTCCAATATAATAACAAAATTTTCATTGACTTGCCAAATAAACACGCCGTTTATAAATTTAACAGAAAATTTAAACGTCATTAACGACACGTTAACTGTTGGGGTTAAATCAAACGACGTCGTTTTGAAATTCTCAATTTAAAGAAAAAAGTGCATCACTAAGGCTCGAACTTGGGTTCTGGACGTGCATAACGGAAGACTTTACCACTGCACCAATACCAACTTTCAAACATAAGTGTAATATACTTGTTTTTATTATATAGTACATAGAATTAAAAAAAAAGTCAGACTTTATCAAAAAAAAAAGTCAGACTTTATCGACTTTACCAAAATCAGACTTTCTCGACATCCAGAGAGAAGAAGACCTTGGCGTAGAGCAAGCAAGTCGATTTGTTTTTTTTTAACAGAAAAATCAATCGAGTAGATTAAAATGAGAACAGAGAATCTTAACATCTCTCTCCAGACTCGGTGATCGTGATACTTATCAGATCGCCGTTGAAGATCTTGAGAAAATCATCCTCTCCATCTCCGATTCTCCCGAAATCCTTCCTGTCCTTCTCCATTGCCTTTTCGATTCCTTCTCCGATCCTAAAGCTCCAGTCAAGAGAGAATCAATACGACTCCACTCTTTCCTTTGCCTCTCTTATTCCGATCTCTCCTTTTCACAATTAGCCAAAATCATCTCTCACATCGTTAAGCGACTTAAAGACGCCGATAACTCACCCTTTCAGTAACACAACGAGATATTTGCCCAATTGACCGACCACGTACACGGTAATTTGTGTACGTACATGTTTCTAAATTTTGACTGAATTCGCCTCTTGGAAGCAGAGGTGGTTGCACGTCACCAATGTCACGGTCATGGCCTATCCCATATTCACTGATTATAAAATCAGTCAACTTATTGTAATCATAATGCTCGTCGTCTCCTTCACTGCCGTCTACAGTCAGTTCCATGCCACCCCAACCGCTTGATCCATCGATGTCATCATTATCAACGGTTTCATCGTCGTCGACATCCTCAGCATCCTCCTCTTCATCGACGTCATCCCCTTAGAGGGACTTTAGCTGGCCTCTAACTTCCCAACACTCGAACAAGGACTGCACATGCTTGAATCTGTTGCTGCTCGTGATCAATGTGCAAAGTTTGCGCACACTTTGTTTTTAACATGTACAGGTCGTATATCGTCCGTTGTTGCCGATATTGCAAATTTCTGGGACATGGTTGCGAACATGAATGTGGCCGTCGAAGCTGCAGATCTAGGCATGTATCACATTAGCCAGGTTCACAAATATGGGGCTCCGTTGTGAGAACGTGCATGGAGGTTGGTTTCAACTCCACCATGTGTGATAACTCGGTGTACGTACGGGAATGGGTGCATCGATTGTTTTTTCTACTGGTATGCACGTGAGATGTGCATGTTCTTTTAACATTTTGAAGTTCTTCATCCTGCTTTCCAAGTCTCTATTTTGTTTTCTAAGTTTAAGTTTAAATATATGAATCTAATATATTGCGCAAAATATTGTCATGTTTTGAAAGATGCGCAACAGATGTATTATATTCAAGATTCAATGACAAGCTATCGGGTTGATGAAGATGTATATGTTTATATATGTATTATATATCTCGCACCCAATGTATTATGTGAGTTACTTGAGCCGGGTTCTATATACGTACACCGTTGTTGTAAAGCATTCGTGTACGTGAACATGCATGTAAAACAGAAAACACATATATATCAAGAGGTTATATGTTTTAGTACTGTAGAGTGTACGTATGAAATGTATGTGTACGTACATAGCGTGTAAGTGAATACTGAAAGGGACAGATGTAATGTCACACATGTTTAATTAACCAAATAAATATAGACCAGTCAAGCCGTTGACCCGCGTGGTTGAAATGTTATGACTTATTTTGGATCCGGTTTAAATCATACACAAAAACTAGTAAAACCAAATTTGGTTTTCTGTATCCTTAATAAATTAGGATTCACCCTGAGCGCCGATTGTTCTCAATTTCTAAATCTGGGCAACTTGGAAGCAACTTTTTTCCCCCGATTCTATCTCTCGTAATCGCTTTCGATTCCGTCTTGTTTGTCTTCTCTTATACTATCTGCGAGATATTTACAGTCAATTTCTAAGTTGGGTTGGGCAATAACGGGATTGGCATCTGCGTCTTTGTAACCCAAATTTCTCTTGGATACACACTTATCTGCAAAAGACAAATCTCATTTTATTTAAAATCCAAGAAGAATAAGAAAAGCTTATAAAGCTTAATTGGTATGATCATAGATTTACCTTCTTCCTGTCAGGACCAAACTTCTCGAACTTCACTAATCCGTCGATTAAAGAGAAGATGGTATGATCTTTACCAATCCCAACATTTTTCCCGGCATGGAACTGCATAAAACATCATTCACGAATCAATCTTCTCAAACCAAATAGTTTCATCCTAAACACAAGTATTACCTAGAAGTATTAGTCAATGTAATCTGAAATAAGAGCTATAGAGCTTCTTAATTCGACAATTTCGTGTTTGTAGAGCATCAATGATGAATCAATCTTCTCAAACAATATAGTTTCATCCTAAACACAAGCATAACCCAAAAAAGAGTTCAAGAGCTTCTAAATTCGGCAATTTCATGTTTTAGAACACCATTCATGAATCAATCTCTTAAAACAACAAAGTTTCATCCTAAACACAAGCAAAACCCAAAAATATTCAAGAATAGAATCTGAAACCAGAGCTCGAGAGCTAAACCCATCAAAACCTTACCAAATTCACAAAATTGAGCTAAAATTAGAAGAGATTTTACATACACAGATGAGAATCAGAAATTGAATTTGAAAAAAAGAGCTCAAGAGCTATTAAAATTCAGCAATTTCGTGTCCTTAGATTTACCTTAGTGCGACGTTGACGAACAATAATGGCGCCAGGTTTAGCGACTTCGTCACCGTAGATCTTGACGCCGAGTCTTTGACCAGGACAATCACGACCGTTCTTACTACTACCAGCTCCTTTCTTATGCGCAGACTCAATCGTCAAAGGAATCGGAGCTTGAAGATTTTGCATAGGGAGAGTCACAGTGAAGGAAGTTTTAGGGGATAAATTCAAATCGCCTCTGAGGAACGACGAGGTTGAAGAGAGTGACAAGCCTTTGAATGCACCAATTAGATTCAAACTCATCGATGTTGCCATCGCCATTGCTACGATTTACCTAAAAATCAAACCAGAGAAATCTTTGAAGTGGAGAAATTTAGGGTTTTGTGAGGTTGAAGGAGAAGTTTCTTTGTAACCCAAATCTGGGCGACGACAATGAGTGACAAATCTTCTGCTGGGTCATCTCAATTGAGTTCGATTAATAGAAACAGAGAAGTTCTCAATTGAGTTCGATTACATCGTAACTAAAGGGAAAAACTCTCGTTACTCTTCATCTTTAGCGCGAGGGGCAAAGTTGTCCGAATCAAGGGGAGTGGCCATTACATGCAAGAGAAACTCAAATTTGCCAAAATGTGGTTAAATTGGTGGGCCCCTGGCCAAGGTAGTATGAAAATTCCCCAAGATTCACGATACGACTATTTCGCAAATTTACCTTTTCTTTGTTAACTTTACAATAATACCATAAGGCCATAAAGATTCACGTCACCAAGACCAAGTTCAGAGAGAATCATCTGTGAGACGAGTCTCTCTTTATCTCCCAACGGTAACTGGAAATTGCAGCAAACGATTTCTCAGTTTCTCTAATTCTAATAGATCTCAATGAAACCTTGAAGATTCCTAGGGTTCCATGATTCCATCTTCTATTCCCAATTCGCATCACATCGTCATGAATCGCCTCTCCGTCTTGTGGTTTTCGTTGCTCTTTACGGCGGCGATTGCAGCAGAAGAAGATTCTCCGATCACTCGTATCGCCTTTGGATCATGTGCTAATCAAAGCGCTCCTCAGGTAAATTGAAATTGTGTAATCACTACTTCGCTATGGATTCTCAATTTCGTGTTTTAGGATTGCTTGTTTGTGTAAATGAGATTTTGGAATTCGATTATGGTTTTTTTGCTAAATTAGCTAATGTGGGATGGATAAACATAGATAAATAAATCGTATAATCCATTGTTGCGCTTAGATTATGGTCTGATTATATGTTAGAAAAATAGCGGAATAATTGAATAATTCTTAGCATCATGCATAAAATTTTCGTAGAATAAAACGTTGCAAAACTAGTTTTAGTAGATTAAACACGCTAGTGGTATATAGCGGAATCGCTTTTCGAGAACTTGAAAAATTTGATGAATATGTTGAATGGTAAAATATAGCGGAATCACAGATTTTAAAACGTATCATTCATTAGTAAATATTTGCGATTTCGTGTTAGGAATGTTGCGTTTGGCTGGTGTGTAAGTGAGATTTGAATTTATTCGATAACATGATTATTCTGATTATGGTTTTTGGTACATTTAGCCAATATGGGATGCGATAAACAAGTTTGATCCACAACTGTTCATTTGGTTGGGTGATAACATCTATGGAGATATCAGAAGACCACTTAAAGTCTTTGGGAAAGAGAGAACCGTTGGACCATGGGCGAATACACCGAGGTTTTTGCCTTCTTCAGAGGAAGAAATGAAGTTAAGATACGCGAAAGCCAAGGCTAATCCTGGATATACTCGTCTTCAGAAAAAGGCTAAGGTTATTGGCACTTGGGATGATCATGATTACGGATTGAATGACGCTGGAAAAGAGTTTGATCATAAAGTCGTTAACCAAAGACTCATGCTTGATTTCTTGAATGAGCCTCTTGATAGTCCAAGGAGAAAGCAAGCTGGAGTTTATGCATCTTATACTTATGGTCCGCCTAATCGGAAAGTCAAGGTATTACCGGAAACACAAATACTGTTGTTGTTTTCTTTGGTAGTTTTGTAAAGCTTTAAATGAAGAGTTTATATGTGATTCGACGGAATTTTTTTGTATCTTCAGGTTATAGTTTTAGATACAAGATATCATAGAGACCCTTTACGAAGTGATGGGAGTATCTTGGGTGATACACAGTGGAGGTGGCTCGAAGAAGAAATGAAAGGTCCCCGCAGCGAAATTACTATCATAGGATCCTCTGTTCAGGTACTCTGTAGCTTATTTTCTATCTATCCAAAGACAGTTTTACTTATTGTCACTCACTGTCATGGTTAAGTGTTATACTAGGCTTTTGTGTCCGGTGGCCATAAACTTAAACTTGATGAAGCATAGTGTCTTATTCGGTCTAGAGTTGCTTATCCATTAAAATGGTTCCTTCACTTGTGCAGGTGATATCAAATCTCTCTGCTAATACTGGACCACTCTTTTATATGGAATCATGGGGTCGTTTTCCGAAGGAAAGGAAGCGGCTTTTCAAACTGATAGTAGATACCAAGGTATGGAATAGTTGACGTTAAGGGGAAAATGAACTAAACCAAGTCATCTTTTTTTCTTTCCCGTTGCTTTTGTCCGTCATAATTCTTTCGCTGCCTTGACATTACAGAGGAATGGAGTTATATTCATCAGTGGAGATGTTCATTTTGGAGAAATCACGAGATACGATTGTTCTGTTGGGTACCCGTTGTATGATGTCACCTCCAGTGGTCTAGTACAATCTGTTGAGAAAGTTTTCCCTCGTCCCTTGCGTCCCATCGTTAGGCTTCTTTTTTGGTATACTCCAAGCACGATGAGAGTTATCAATGACAACTGCAAATACAAGTCATGCACATACGGTATTATTCTCAAATCTCAATTGATTCCTTCTATGATTTTTCTGATAAGACACAATGAGAAGCTCAGCTGCTCAAACTTTAGCTATATGTATGTCTACTATAGCTAGCCTAGGGCTGAATATAGTAGATTGTAGCTGTTCTGAGTTGCTTAGAAAGCAGCTAGTGAGACCAGGATTTATAAGGCTGTCTCGGCCGATTGTTAAACAGTGTAGAATTTCTAGAGACTAGTTTGAGCATTTGGTTGAGAGTTAAGACTTGAGAGTCTCTCATTAATTAAGTGTTCTTTGGTTTGGGTGATTTGTGATAAGAAAGAATAGCGTTTTTGTAGATTTGTTATTGTCATCTATCCGATTCGGTTACAATATCTTAAAATTACTTGCAGGACAACAAAATTTTGGAGCAATATCGATAGATTGGAACGCAAAACCGGTTACCATAAAGCTCGAGGTCAGAGATGTTAACGGACAAACAGTACTAGGCACAAATGTTTCATTATCCGAACTCCAACCACGAGGCGCGAATATCTTGATGGACTCAACCACAAAGGGAAAGTCACAACGATATTGCACCCTCGAAATTGAATTACCGAGAATAACCAGATACCGATTAGCAATTCTCGTCTACTTCATTGCTGGTATGTCATTCTTCCTCACTTCACCATTGATGAAAGAATGTTGCAGAGTACTGATATATACGTTTTTCGGTTTTATTCGACAGGCTTGGCAATGGTGTTATTAGGATTGATCATTGGAGCTTTGATACTGACCATAACAGCTTGCGTTTGTAAATGCAAAGTCGATTGATAGATGACCAGTGAATGACTTTGTTTTTATTTTTATTTTTATTTTTCATAATTATTTCTAAGCTTTTAGCTCCAACAAAAAGTGTCGTTAATTACAAATTACAATCCAAATGTTGTTAATAAACATTAACAATAGTTTTGGTAATGGTATGAACACAAAGAAGGTTCTTTACATTTGTTAACCAAATCATTCATATTATTGTTAAGAGGAAGGCCGTGTTGTCAGCTGAAGAAGAAGAAGACGGTGACGTCGAAGAGAAGACAAGAAAGAAGAAAGCAACTCTCTCTAAGGTTGACGTTGTTGCACAAGCCAGATCTGACATGGATAAAAAGAAGAAGAAGGTCAGTTTTTCAAATGAGGTGGTGAAGCACCCGAGGAAAAAAGCGAAGACGACCAGTGAGGAAGAAAACGCTGCGGTGGTCGTCGAAACAGTGAACATGAAGGAGGAGATTGGAGGGGCTTCATCTGGGAAGAAACTGCCTTTAATTTCCAACCGTTATTGAAAGAGAAGAATCGGTTACGTTTTCTACAAGGTATGATAGATTTTGAGAGTGTCAAAGGGAAGAAACCAGTAGAAGATAAAGATGGCTTTTACGATTTCGTAAAGGGTTTGCTTGAAGGCGAGAAGATTACTTTGAGCCAATGCACAGGACAGATGGAATCGTTTCAAAAAAAGTATAAGAAGAAATTCTTTCAAGGTAAGATACCCTCGTCTTCTTCGAACCATTATGAGAATGAATTCTTTGAACTTTGTAAAGCGATTTGGGGAACAAAATTTGCTGCTCTTAAGAAATCAAGGGTGCAGATTAAAGAAGAAAAGGACGTGATCGATCTTGAATGTGGAGACAAAGACTGGTTTGGTAAAAGCAAGGACTTGCTTTGTTTGGTTACTGCTTTTGGCGTCGAGGAAGATACTGTGAGAAAAATGTGGACTTCGGTGCAAACCAAGAAGAAGAGGAAAATGGAACAGAAGTGGAAAGTATTGAAGAAAAAAGAGTTTGAAGTGGTCTCCAACAAGACAAGTTTTGTGCATGAGATGGTGTCTATGATGTCTGAAGCATCTACCCAATAGATGCAATATTAGTGTCTCGATTTATTTTGTTGTTCTTTGCAACTCTGTTACGTTGTGTGTTTGGTTTTGATTTGGACTTGGTTTTATGGTGTTTCTGTTGTGTGTTTTTTTTTCTATCGGATTGTTATCTTATGACTTTGTGTTTTGGGTTTGTGTTTCTTTTCTATTGATGAGTTTTATTCTCTATTGCTTCCTTTGGTCTTTTTCTTATCTTGATGAACTGTGGATATGCAAAGTCGATTGATAACAATAGTTACTGATGATGATGTGTGTGGGGTTAATCCAATCATCGAGTTTAATTTCTGTGATGTCCTGAAAGATGATGTTTGGTTCAGTTAACAATCACATGAAGAAAACTTAGCACTAGTGTCTGTATTGATAGATTAAGATATTTGTTCTGCTAAATGACTGTGCTTTGTTTTATTTTATTTCATATTTTATCTCTAAGGTTTAATCACTTTTTTGGCTCCAACAAAAGTGTCTTTTACAATTTTTAATCTTATTAAGTAGGCTATTTCGTGACTACAATTGAAGATATAGTTTATAAATGTTAACAATAGTTGTGGAATGGTATGAACTATGAACACATTGATTTTGATCTTCTGATGAGAATTCAAAGTCTGAGCTGTTATTTAGTCAAATTGCTTAAGAAATTGGATTTGTTGGTCTTGTTCTTGGAATGTTTTTTGATGAAAACAAGTTACATTCAAGACTACAAAAGCATTATAGTTTCTTTTTTAAAAACATAAACTTAGCCATTAATTAGAATGAAGAAGTGTCACAGTGTAAAGGGTACAAATGAATTAAAAGACTTAAACTAAAACTAAAACATAGATAATTATTAGTTTGCATTATAGTTTTTTTTTTGGTAAAATAAGCATTATAGTTACTAGTTCCTATATTTTAGCATCAAAATATGCATAAAAAATACTTTTTTCTCTTAAAATTATAAATTACTATTTATTAAGTTATATTAGCTATTTACATGTGATAAGAATTCATCTATGATCAACCAGTAGCTTACCCATCCACGTTGATTATAAATAGTTTTTGACTTTTTGATCAACCTTACATATTAGAAGCAATTTTCTTTTGTCGGCTGGTTTTTTATTAAGAAAAAAGAATACAAAAATGAAACTAAAACATGGGTAATTATTAATTACTGGACCTAGAAAATGAAAACCAAACCTAGGAAAAGAGAAAAACATTAAGCAATGATTACACTAAACGCACGATATTACGTCTCTCTACGTGCAAGTTTATTGCATGCCGAACATGTGTCTATTCTCTCGAACTTCATCTCTTCGCTTACATGCATATAAACCTAAACCGAACTAAAATTCAAATAATCGAATGGTTATTAAACTTCAGAAATCCATAAATATCGAACCAAATATCCGAACATTCAGGACTACATCTATCTCTTCGTTTTTGCTTTACCTACCATCGGTTTAGAATCCTCGTTGGCCAAAAGAAAACATGGAATAAAAATTTCTTAACCTAATAATCATGTGAAAAACAACAATTAACTACCAAAAATTTCAATGGGATCGGTAAAAAGTGATAAATAAAATGGAAGATATCAAGATGATAATGATCTAATTAGTTCATAACCACTTGCTAAACAAATCAAAATTCTAGTTATTTGAAATAGAGGCTAAAAAATTATTCAAATTCTACAAAATAATAAATCTTCTTTTATCAACAGTAGGCGCAACTATTTCGCAATTTACATATTTTATCAAAATTTTCTCTTTGATGGCAAAAAAATAAAATCAAAATTTTCTTTAAAACATAACATACCATTTAAGCATAAAAAAAGCAATGATTACACTAAACGCACGATATTACACTAAATGATTACATGCATTTTAACCGAAATCGAACTAAATCAAATCCAAACTAAAATTCAAAAAGAATTGAATGGATACTAAATTTTTGAATCGAAATATTTAAAAATCAAAAATATCAAACTAAGACTACATATGTCTCTTAGTTACTAACATCGATTTAGAATAAATATGTCACTTAGTTACTAGCATTCGATTTAGAATACATATGTCTCTTAGTTATGGAATAAATCTTTCTTAACCTAATAATCATGTAAAAAAAACAACTATCAACTACCAAAAATTTCAATAAAATTCGGTAAAAAAACGGGAATATAGTATAAAAAATACTAATGATCTAATTAGTTTATAACCGTTAGCTAAACAAAGCAAAGCTCCAATTACTTGAATAATCAACTATAATATTATTCAAATTATACAATAGCACAAATCTTCTTTTATTAACCGTAGTCGCAACTATTTCGCAATTTAATTTACATATTTTATTAAAATTTTCTTTATTCTTTTTTTTTTGTTTGGTCAACCTTTATTTATTCTTTAAAAGACAATAATTGAGTCAGCTCAATATTCAGTTTTTTTTTTAAAAAGCTTCTATTATTTTTTTTATTCAGTATTTTTCCGAAAATCAACAATAAGAAACACTTGATGTATCAAACCTTTTTTTTAAAAATTAATTTAACATTAAATTAAATAAAGAAAAACTTTCTTAACCTAATAGTTACGTGAAGAACAACTATCTTTTTTTTTTTTTTTTTTTGATAACCGTGGGGATCCTAAAGGCTTTCTAGGCCCAAAGACTAATCCCACGAGGCCCACGTGAAATCCACGTTGTCTTACCACTTAAGGCGTCTCCGGATGGCCAAGGAGATTCGAACCCAGGGCGGAAGCTCCAGCTGGAGCCCCTTTACCACTAGGCCAAAGGCACTTGGTTGTGAAGAACAACTATCAAGTATCAACTACTTAAAATTTTAATAAGATCCGGCAAAAACAGATAAATAAAAAATTGAAAATAATACTATAATTAGTTATTTGAAATATAACGGCTGAAAAATAATTCAAATTCTTGATGTAGGAGGAATTTAGGGAATTTATCTTTTCTTTTAATATTTACTTATTTCATGTTTTCTATTTTGTTTAGGTTTTACTTTTCTTAATTTCCTTAATTATTTCTAAATAGTTTACTTTTTATCTAGTTGGGATTTATCTATATAAAGAGATCCTTTGTGTTTTGTTAGAACAATCTGATAATTATTTTCTTAAGAAGAGCATAAAACTTTCTCTTTTCCTGGTTGATTACAGACTCTTTTCTGGTGGATTTCAAAGTTTTATCATCAAGTTCGTCGCTAGGATTTTCCGACTGCGTCAATTCTACAAAAGAACAAATCTTCTTTTATCAATTCTACTCGTGACTATTTCGCAATTTGCCATTTTTTACCAAAATTTTCTCTTTTTCTTGATTTATTCTTTTTTAATTTTTATATTTTTGGTCAACCTTTAAATATTATTTTATTCTTTAAAAAACAATAATTGAGTGAGCTCAATATTCAGTCTTTTTTTTTAAGCTTCTACTAATTTTTCTTTTTCGCTTTAAGCATCCACTCTGCAGCATGATTTATTTAAAAATGAAAATGAAAAGGGAAAGTTAAAAAATCGATGCGTCCTCCAAGTCTCAATTAGTTCCTCTTCTTCGTTGATTTCTGGAGAAGAAGATGCTTTCAATTTCGGGAAACAACTCTATAGATTGATGAATCTCGTCTCGAAATTTCTTAAATTTGCTCATGTAAGTGAAATTGTTCTTCGATTTGTGCTTAATTTCATCTCTGTATGGTTACTTTATGCTGGAAATTAGAAATTTCAGAAGCTTCTTTGTAGTTTGATGCTGATAGTTAGATTTGAAGTTTCTTGAGCTGTTACTTCGTTGGAATTTGGAGTTAGGGTTTGGATTTACATGTTTAATCTCTAATTGAGTGGTTTTGGTAGAATAAGTGAATCTCGCAACAATGTACATGTTCTGCTTTTTGATCAAACCTAATGAAGAAGCTTGATTATATACATTTTGTTTGTGATGTATCAAATTTGATTTTCGTGGATCGTAATTGTGATTTTTGCAGGTTGCTTTTCTTTAATTGGATTATAGAAACTTAAGCCTACAATCTGGGGAAAAAGATGGATGATGAATGATGATTTCTGAGCAAACATTGGGAGAGGAGTCCATTAGGCAGGATCTGGAGGTTTTAACCGTGTCGAAGCGGCTTGTGAGAAGTGTTAGCCAGAAGTTAAAGAAAAAGAGCCATAAATCTGAAGATGAAGAGGAAGCAAGGGGAGGCGTTGTGAATTGTCTAAGCATTAGTGTTGGTTGCAGAGTTTCTGATACGGGTGAGGATTTTGAGGATTTAAGCAATAAGAGATTGTCTAGTGCTAGTGAGGAAGGTAAAGGATTGATGACTATTTGTGGAACCGAAGAGACTAGGTTAGATTGTTTTTCTTATGGGGTTAAAGAGAGGTTCTGGAAGAAGTATAACCGGAAATATCTAGTGGACTCGGCTCAGGATTACCGCAAGCATATATTCCTTCCTGATGATATTCTGGAAATGTGTTTGATGAGGCTTCCTTTGACCAGCCTATTGAATGCACAGCTTGTTTGCAAGAAATGGCGATACATGGCTACCAACCAGCGGTTCCTCCAGCTGAGACGGGAAGGCTGTTTTCAAACCCCATGGTTGTTTCTGTTTGCTGCTCTTAAAGATGGCTGTTCCTCTGGTGAAATCCATGGGTATGATGTGTCTCAAGACAAATGGCATAGGGTTGAATCTGATCTTCTTAAAGGGCGGTATATGTACTCAGTTACGAGCATCCATGAGGAGGTTTATATAATTGGAGGTCGGTCTATGGATAGAAACTCTTTCAAGTCCCATAGAGGGATCTTGGTATTCAACCCTTCAAGCAAATCATGGCGTAAAATCGCGTCTATGAGACATGCTAGATCACTTCCCATTGTTGGTGCCACTGAAGTTACTTCAGAATTCTCGACCCTACAGACCCAACAAAATCGCCAAAATAGACGCTTTCACCTGTCAAGAGTTAGCGGAGAGTCAGAAGTTTATGAAGACCCTCACAGGCTATCGGTAAGACGACAGCCGGCTGATCAAAACGGAACTAAATCCTACAGTTTAACAAGACAAAAGGTTGATCGGATAAACCGAAACAGCTCAAAGAGATTTGTGCTCATTGCCATCGGAGGCACTGGATTGTTCGACGAGCCACTGGATTCAGGTGAAATATACGACTCAGCAACAAACACATGGTCAGAAATCCAGAGACTGCCGATGGATTTCGGGGTTGTAAGTTGTGGGATCATATGCAATGGAATCTTCTACGCCTATTCTGAGAGTGATAAGCTATCAGGATATGACATAGAGAGAGGCTTCTGGATTACGATCCAAACATCTCCAATCCCGCCTCGGGTTCATGAGTTCTACCCCAAACTCGTCTCCTGCAACCATCGGTTGTTCATGCTCTCAGTCTCATGGTGCGATGAAGGAGATGGACAAATTGGGAGGAGAAACAAAGCAGTGAGAAAGCTGTGGGAGTTGGATCTTGTGTACCTCACATGGACTGAGGTTTCAGTACACCCGGACGCACCAATGGATTGGAACGCCACATATGTCTCAGACCAGAACATACTAATGGGAGTTGAGATGTTCAAGATCTTTGGGCAGGTCTTAGGTTTCTTCACTGTCTGCGATATATCAACGGAAGAAGCCTCTTGGAGACATGTTTCGAGGAACCAAAGGACTCAAAAACTTAATCTATCTTGTATGAACAAGACCATTGCCTTGCTTCATCTCTGATCTTTTTCATTAATCTTTATAACTTTCAGGACTTGTCAAATTGATTGATTCATGTATTGAAAAGTAATGTTATATCTTTAAATGTTGGCTCATTTGACTGTCTTCGATTGTTCTGGTTGCGGAAGCGACATCGTTTTGGGTATTTTTGCATGTTCACTTTGATAATTAGTACATGGTCAACAGCGTTGACCTTAGTTAATCACATTGGTCCAAAATAAATCCGATAACCTTCTTTTGACCTAAATAAACATGTTGGATCGTATTATCACAAATATATTATATTCTAAAAATGTACAATAGTATCATTCATATCTTGTAATCGTTTTATTATACTTTCACTTTCCAGTTTCCATAATGTAACGTTTTTTAAAAATAAAAAAATTAAAATGAACAATTATTTCAACGAGACATAGTAAATAAATATTTTTCAGCTCTTGGGGTTACATAAAAAAAGAATCAAAAACAGTTTTAAAAGTTAATGAATCAAAAGATGAGATATATTTGTCTTTTTAATACATAAGCAAGACAAATACTATACTTTTCAAAAATAATATAGATAGAGGAGAAATGTGAAACTATAGATATCCTTAATCAGCTAGTATAATCTACTGTTGGACTATTTATGAGAGTATGCATTTTTATTATATTATGAGATCAGATGGTTTTACTTTGTGTAATATGGTGACATTTTGCATGTAATGTTTCTGATTCAGCTGTTCACGCCTATCAAAAGCTTTCTAATACATTGTGAATCAAATGCGATCAAGTGGGTATCAGACATATATACTATGGACTCATTTAGTTACCAATTTACCATTATTACATCAATCGCATTCTCCAACGGTTTAAAACAAAACACATTTGATGTCAAAAAGAACAACAAAACAAAAACACGTTTAATGGATACAAAAAAAATACAAGTATATCATTTCCTAATAAAAAATAACAAGTACTATATCATTTCCTAATAAAAATGACAAGTGGAGTATTATTTATTCTTTCCCTTTCACAAAAACATATTGTTTGACATATTTCATACAAATTATTTTTTTTCTTAAAACATACATATATATGACACCAATTAAATATGATTTAAATTCAAAATTTATTAGTTTTGAATGAAGAGTAAAGTAGGAAATTCAGTTTTAAAAATCATATTGGAAATGTAAATTTTGAACCAAAACAAAACAACTTTAAAACGACAGTGTAATAAATGAGGAGGATATCTATCTATTGTCATTTTCAAAGTGAAACATAAATAATATGAGTGACCCAATTTCTTGAAATCCGCACAAATTGGAGATGATGGCAGCAGCGAGAGCTTCTAACGTTCTTTTGACATAAATAAACATGTTGGATCGTATTATAAACTCCAAAAATACGTACGAGAGAAGTTGACAAAAAAAAAAAAAATACGTACGAGAGAATGAAAGCAATCAGAAAATTGTTTATAGGGGTCAAAAAGTTATTTTTTTTTAATATATAAAAGATTTTACATCAGATTTATTAGAGAAAATAAATATATCATCACAAATATAATATATTTTAAAAATATACAATAGCCTCACTCATATCTTTTTTTTGTTCAAAGGTTGATATATTAAATAGGTGGGCTAGGGCCCATCAGAGTTGGTACAGAGCTTGCTTAGCCAAATGGTCAGCCTTAAGGCCCTTAACATTGGTTTTCCTGGGAATTGATTTAAACACGACGGAAGAGAAAATTAACGAAACTTTGAAGATATCTTGGAGAATCCCATGGATCTCTTTCGGTGAGATCCCTGTCTGGATGGCTTTGACAAGCGTTTGCGAGTCTGTTATTCTTTCGCTTGTCACAATGTAACGGTTTTTTTAATCAAAAAAATTAAATAATTATTTCAACGAAACGATTACATGAAGTCGTTTTCACAATATTTATAGTAAATAAATCATCTTTTAACTTTTGTGGTTACAAAAAAAAAAAAAAATCAAAAAACAGTTTAAAAAGTCAATGAATCAAAAGATGAGATGTATTTGTTTTTTAATACACGAGCAAAAGAAACTTCAAAAATATTTTATTTCAAATTAAAATGTATATAAAGCTTTACCTAAAATTTACTTTTAATGTGATTTCAATGGATAATGGTGATTGAAAAATGAGAAAAAAAAATAAGAAAACCCTGAAGTAACCAGGGAGTAGAGATAATTAAATAGGTTGAACTCATATTAACGAATATGTTTTTATTTTAGATTTTTTTTTGCGGCATGTTTTTATTTTATATTTATTTCTAAAATTTAACTCTTAATTTAATATTTACTAGAAATTAATATAACATTTTTAGTATATAAATATTTAGTAGTTTGCTCTTAAATTAAAATTTGATAGGGGTCCAATTTTTATTTTGTAATGTAGTCAATATATAATAACTAATCAAAACTGAACTAGATTTTTTAAAATCTATGGGTATCAATTGACACCGTGGTATATAACACTACCTTCCGAAGTGCTCGTGGTTGTGAGTCCGGCTAAAGAGACTTCCCCCTTACCAATCGGCCCTCTAACCCCTCCCTTGTGGCACCCTCCTGGCCCACGTGCCCTCTTGGCCCACAAGTAGGTTATTGATGCGTCTGACGTTACTCGAACCCAAGTCCCCACCCTTTAACAACTTTCCCACAGGACAAGCTGTTACCAATTGACCTAAAAAACTACATATTTTTAAAATTATTTATTATTTAAAGTCTTAAAAGTCTCTTATTTGGGGCTTTAAAAAATTCAACGTAAACTTTGTAAAGTTTGGCAGTTAGACTTTAGAAACTTTTTAAAAAAATAAAGTTCTAAAAGTGTGATTGGTAAATTTTTGGTTTTTTAAACTTTAAAATAAATTTAAAGTCCTCAAAGTGTATGCCAATCACCCCCTACATTAATCACAGTTTTATTTACCTTTGGTTAAAATTAAGCACATTCTTATCAATCACATTTTTAATATATACTAGGTTTGAATCAGCGGTACGCTGCAGGGTTGGTTTTTTTTTTTTTTCTTTTTTCGATTTCATAATTTAATATATGTTGTTTGAAATCAAGTTTAATAAGTTTTTGATAATTTTAATGGTAATTTTTTTTTGTTGTTATTATTATTTTTTATCATCGTATGATTTTTGAGTATTTGATTTCATAAATTTAGTTTTTGAATATATTTTAAATTTTATTGCCTTAAGAAATAAGTTACAAACCTTTAGTTCTTATTTTTTTTCTCAATCACAAACTCTCTAGAATAGTATAGTGAAATTTATTAAGCAACGATGAGTTCGCCCTAAAAACTTTTCTCCCAGGCACGAAGACCAAGGCAGCCGCAAGTCTTGGACGAGATGAGTTTCTTTCACCGGCGTTGCAGCTCCAGCAATCTCCTTTTCTAACAGGTGGTGCTCTCTTGGGTGAGTCTCATTCTCCGGCGGCGTGTTTGTTTTTTCCGGCGAGCCTTATCCCGGAGATGTCTTCTTTGTTTCTGTCATTTACGAGCCACTCTCGTCCTTTCCCGAAGCTTCCGGTCACCTTCTTCGAACTGAGGCTTCCTCCGGCGCCACCAACAGCGCTTCCGTCTCCACCGCATCCGCCAAAACCGCCAGATCCACCGGACCCCCAAATCTGCTTCTTCTCCGCTCGTTTGTTTGTCTCAATGACTCTGTCCTCGGAGTCCTCTGGTGGCTTGATGCTCATCGTCGAGTGTCCAATTACTGCAGTATGCAGACTTTCTCCCTCGCTGGTTCAGATCTGGGGCCTAATGCTCACTGTTCCTCTGTCGAGATTCTCCCGAAACTCTTCGCCTCTCCTCGTCGAAATGCTCCCTCTCTTCACCACTTTGCCACTTCCCCATATGGTTCATCTGAGATCTCTGGGTTTTGCTCCGATGGTGCTCCCTTTGTGTCTTCTACACCCATCCTTGGAGTCTTTTGCCAGTGAATCTCTTGGCGTTGACTTCCCTTGTCTTACTGCTTTGTGCAGCTTTTGTTGTCAGATCCGATTCGAGCGTATCTCGTTAAGGTTTGCTTCTGACTCCTTGCTCCTATGCCTTCCATTCACTAAGTTTAGTTGGTCTTCTAGAACTGTGATAAAGAAAGACTTAACTAGCTATGTTCGCTGGAAGGTTGAGCCTTGTATTCTTAACCCTTTCATTTGGAAATCAGTCATGGAATTTGGTGTTATCTTGGCTGGGGTTTTGATTCCCTCGGATCACCTGAATGGTGATTCCGATTTACCTTGTATTGAGGTCCTTGTTAGACATGTTCTAATATTGTGTGGTGCTAAGGGCTTTGTCCCGAAAATTAGCATTTGCGTCTATGTTCTTGTAGATGTGATTTGGGAAGTGCAGTCTCTGTTTAGGGCTGAGCCTCCTCATCTTGGCACATGCGTATCATTGAACCAACACAAAGCTGGCCATAGGTTTATTGGTTCAGCCTTATCTGGAGAGACCCTTGCTATGAAATTAGCCTTGGCAGATGCTCTATCTTCAGGTTTTCATAAGCTCAACGTCTCCTCCGATTGTAAAGCGTTAATATCTCTTCTCAACTCTGGCACTAGTACGGTGGAACTTCGAAGCCTACTACATGACATTAGAGAATTGATTGTCTCCTTTACCTCTATCTCTTTCACTTTCATTCTGTGCTTAGGCAATGTTTATGCCGATAAGTTAGCTAAATCTGCTCTTATTGATGTAATTGATTCCTCTGTTTCTGGAGGTTAACACTCTTTTTTATCTATGGAATTAGATGGTTGACAAAAAAAAAAAAAAAAAAAACTCTCTAGAATAGTAAGCGAGGTTATAACTCTTTGATATTTACATTATGAATGTTGTTGACGGATCTCTTAGAGTACTTTAGATTGAGCCACTTAACATTTGTTTCCTTAATCTCACATTTGTTCTTCTTGAACTGAATTTGAATTTGTAGTGTAATTTATTTGCATTTAAATATGTTTAATTCATGAAAAAAAATTGTACCCATTTCTCTACAAATATTGTACCTTTGAAAAAGAAGTGAATGTTCATCTAACTTTTATATTACATCAATCTCTATCTCATCTATCCTTTTGCATTTAACCTTGGCAAAACGACGACTATCCTTTTATGAAAATAACTTAGAGGAAAATTCTTCTAAACTTGAAGAAGGTTCTAGGGTTTCAAGAGACCTTGAAGGAAGTACGAATAGACTTTGTAAACAAGTTAATGTCTCCGACAATAAAATAATAACAGTTAATTATCAATTTGCTTGTCAAAGAAGCAATACTCGAAATAGGTTTTAACTTTTAATAATATAACTCTTCTTTGTTCTCTCACAACTGAAAGACAAGATCATCATCTAGAAGGTTAATGTTATATATATCTCATCATAATCATCGATCTTCTTGACTTCTTCAAGCCAGTGTGTCCCCAAAATCTCGGAAGCCGCCCTGACGATTTTATAGTTGTCGTCAAATTGTAGGTTCTCAATCTTTTTCACCCATCCCGCATCATCAATCAGTTGGCCATGATCGTTCACATCTCTTGAGTTATTCTTCTCTGCTTCTCCAACCTTCGAAATGTTATTCAATCCATCGAGACACACTGAGACCATCTCTGGACCTGAACCTACCAGGAGATCACATAAAGGTTGTATGCAACTCTGATCCACCATGTATCTGAATCACACCAATGGAAATTGTGAATTAAATGATCAATAAAAAGCAATGAAAAGTAATAAAAAAAAAAAGAGAGAACACAAGGACATATACTTGATTTGATCACGAGAACCACGCACGCAGGCATTTGAAATTGCCAATGCAGCTACTTTCTTCACGTCAAATTCAGCATTTTGAGCCAGATTGACCAACTTTGGGATCAAATTCTCATCAATCACTGCCTGTTAAAATAGTAAACAATTGGTCACTTGAATTTGTATAAGTTCTACAACATTAACAATCAAAAACTAATGCATGTGAAGCGCGAAATTACTAGTTATTTCCACTTGGTCAGGGGCTTTCACATGGTCTTCCCCGGATGGTTATCAAAAAAAAAAAAAAAAAATAATGCATGTGATAAAGCAAACTAAAATTGCACACCTGAATTTGTTCTTCAGTGCCTGCAGTGATGTATGAAATCGTCCCGCAAGCTTCCTTCTTTATCGTGTTCGCATAGTCTATCTGATTGTTCTGATCAGTAAGCAGGTTGGCAAGACGAGGTAAAGCACCACAATCTATCACAAACTGAAAAATAAGTTCAAAGAGGTTTATTCAGATCCCAAGCGAGAACGTAAACAATGCACTTTGTTGTTTGGTTACAAAATCTAATCGCAACATATATATGACAAAGTAAGCATTGCATCCTCTTAACTAATATAGGCCTATAAGTATTCAAGAGACAAAAAAATATGATAACTCAACAAGAAGACATACTTGCGTCTGCTGATTATTTCCATTAGCTATAATCTTAACGGTAAATAGTGCAGACTCAATCACAGATGGAGAAGGGTTTCTGCAAAAGAAAAAAATGGCAGCCCTTCATTATCTAAAACATGTAGCAAAGGCTATAAAATATTGTTTTGGAGTAAGTACTAACTGAAGAAGTTGAAGTAGTCTTGGGACAAGACCAACGTCGATAAAATTCTGGATAGTTTCTTCTGAACCATCACATAGACGATAAAGTGCCCAACAAGCATCTGCCAAGAATTCTTCATTGATATCATCTACTTGTAGAGCTCTTTTAAGTGTAGTTAGAGCAGGTTTCATCTGTTAATCATGTTTCCATATGTTAGTGTATACAAACTGAGGAACAAACACGAAAGAGAGAGAGAGAGAGAGAGAGAGAGAGAGAGAGAGAGAGAGAGAAGAAAGATAATGTATGTTCCAAAGATATATATTAAAGCTAGAAATATGAAGATCCAAATATTTTATTTCCCTTAAGATCTATGTTCAGATTTTGAAGTCTTAGATAAGGAATCTATCAAACTTGTTAAAAGAAAAATAAACAAACAACTTGTGCCAAATCTAAAAAAAAACCGTAATAATGAATAGATAGTTTGCGTGCCAAAATTCGTTATAAAAGTTTATCCAAATTGAGTTTCCCGCGAAAATCCGTTGGAAAACAAATTTAAGCCAGATTCTTACAAAAAGAAACAACATGGTAAACTTTGGAAAAGAGATTCAGGTTGCTAGAAAAGGTTCGTTGCAAGATCCTAAGACATATATATCTCTGGATCTTGATACCTCCAAAATGAAGTTTAACAAACATTTGCAAACATAAGGATTCGATAAAATCGAACAAAGGGTTTCAAAACCAAAAAAAAAACCATCGAAAACCCAAACTATATATACACACAAGCAATCAAACAAACTTTACGATTCACAAATCAGAAACTTTTGCCTATCAATCAAACCCCAGTACCCTACACACCAACTCACAAACCAAACAAAATTCCCTAAAATTTGATAGACTAATTAAGCCTCTAAACAACGAACCCATGCATCATCAAAGGAAAATAGTATAGAAGAAGAATATAATCAAAGTACCGAAAGGTTCACTATACCTCTGCGTTGAGGACACGAACAGCTTCTCAGACTTGTGGGTGAGTTTGTTTTGCCCTCTTCTTGGTCCTCAGATTATGTAGACGAAGAATTAATTAAGATTTCTTATCTTTTTCTCTTTTTACTTTTGCATCAACTTTAAAGTTAAAAAAAAACACTGTCAAAACCTTTAAGATGGTGAATATGTGGCAAGGATTTGTACACTGTACATAGATATAATCTTTTATGGTAAAAAAAAATTACAATGTTTTTATATTGCCAGCTCTGTGTTTTCTTCGGTCAAAACTCTTATCCCAATTTCAAAGTATGTCCATATGTGGAAATGAATCATTTTTACTAGGCGTTTCTATATATTTCTCTCTTTCTTTCATGTAAACGATACTTTGAACAAAGCCTTTTTTTTTTTTTTTCTTAAATGTCGTTTTCATTAAGTTAATAGCTGTTGAATAATAATTAAAATGACAAAAGCTATAAATACTAGGGTTTCAACAGACCTAGGAGGAAGCAAAAACCGACGAAAAGACTTTGGAAACAAGTTAATGTCTCAAACAAAAAAAAGTTATGTCTCTGTCTTAAACAAAAGTAAAAAGTAAGGAATTAGTTTTTTTTTAAATAGTGATTGGTTTGTTCTTTTTTTTATCTGAAAACCTAATTCTTGGTGAGCAAGAAACTCTTGAGTGGGCATATGCAACGGTAGATCGTTGAAGTTTGATCTTAAAAAAAGTAATTATTAAAATAATTATTAAAATGATATTTAGTAACTGAATGAATTTATGAAGAGAGAGAAGACAAAGAAGAAAAAAAAAGAAAAGAAGGAAGAGACTTCCTGTTACACAGACACGTGGCTTAGAACACTACTTGGAACAGATCTTGCATAACATCGTGATCATACAACAAATGGACTATGATAATTGTCAACAATAAACAATGAATAACTTTTTGTTTTCTAAATGTTTTGAACGCTGATGCAAATATATGTGATATGTAAACACTCTCGAGGTGTCCGGTTCAAGATCTAGTGCGATCAAGTACGACGAACTTGGACCAATTTAATTTGAAGATTTAATTAGTCAAAAAAATAATCTATTAGAATTTTTTTTTTTGGGCTAAAATCTATTAGAATTTTAAGATGTATTTAAAACATGTTTTGAGACAATAAAAAACAACTACTACATATGGTAAAAAGATTACTAATTTTAAAAAAAATATATATTATAATTAAGAAATTTAAATAACGTAAAGTTTATCACGAATTTTTATCTAATAATATTCCTGAATTTAAAATCTACTAAACACGTGAAGTGACCTTAGTTTAGTAGTAAATGATAAGTCCACTGATGGACAGGCTAATGGGCCGACCAGTTTTGTCCCAAGATTGACAAAAAAAAAAAAAAAATCTACTAAACACTTCATGCCTTCATCTAACAAAACAACTTATCCAAAAGAAAGATAAACATGCAAAATCATCACTAGTATATAGACAATATATAAAGTTTTTATATGCGTTAACAACGAGAATTAAATCAGTGTCTACTCTTCCTCCTGTCTTTTCATTCTTCCAAATCTTTCCTTAGAGCCACCTCGCGATATGAAAAGATAACAAGGCTAGGGAGGCAAGAGCAATATGAAAAACAATACTCCTACATGTATCGAAAATAAACAATTTTAATTATGTTATACTAACAAAATAAATAATAATTGAAAAATATAAACGAAGAGTTCATAAATTACCTATTTGAGACAATTGTGCATCAAACCCAAATTCGGGACCTCGAAAATCATGTAACCTCGCATCTAAGTGATCAACCGGTTGACCAGATCACAAATGCCGGTCAACAAATAAACAAATTTAGTTATAATCTATATTACACATAATTTTTTCTTAAATTACACTTAAGAAAACAATTATAGCGTTAAAATAACTATGTTTGGATGCAGTTCAAAAAAAAAAAAACAATACAAATTTTTGATACAGTAAAAAGTATTAGAGATGAACTCCACTAGAAATGCACATTCAACAAAGACCAAATAAATGAAATCATATTTTACTAAATTTTCTAATATAAATAGAAACAATCATCTTATATCTAAAATGGAGGGAATATTAACAACAGAAATCTATACTAATAAAAAGTTGAGGCTATATGCTTCTAAGGCCGTCCACATATGATTTTAGACGACCAATCGCGTAGCGCCACGTCAACTTTTCTTTAAAGGTCGTCCACATAAGATTTTAGATGACCAATCGCATAGCGTCATGTCAACATTTCGTAAAAAGGAAAAAATTGTTTCTACAAAAAAAGGAAAATATTTTAAATCGGAAACAAGAAAAAATTGTTTCTATAAAAAAAAGGAAAAATTCCAAGTCACCGTTTTGGTAAAAAGAAAAAAATTGTTTCTACAAAAAAAAGGAAAAAATTTTAAATCGAGAAAAGGAAAAAATTGTCTCTAAAAAAAAAATCACCGTTTCTTTAAAAGCCGTCCACATAAGATTTTAAATAACCAATCGCATAGCGCCATGTCACTGTTTCGTAAAAAAGAAAAAAATGTTTCTACAAAAAAAGGAAAATTATATAAATCGGAAAAAGAAAAAAATTGTTTCTACAAAAAAAAAAAAAAATTCAAGTCACCGTTTTGGTAAAAAGAAAAAAATTGTTTCTACAAAAAAAAAGAAAATATTTTAAATCGAGAAAAGGAAAAAATTGTCTCTACAAAAAAACAAAAAACATCACCGTTTCGTAAAAAGGAAAAAATTGTCTCTACAAAAAAAAGGAAAATATTTTAAATCGGAAAAGGGAAAAAATTGTCACTACAAAAAAAGGAAAATATTTTAAATATTTTCACCGTCCACATAAGATTTTAGACGACCAATCGCCATATCATTAATTAACATTTTAAATCTTTTATAGTAAAATATTTACAAAATAGAAGTAATAACATATAGAAATGTAAATTTGCTAAATTTCAAATGTCAATATATGTTAAATTGTCTAAAATATTTTAGAAATAAAAATAATAACATATGAAAATAAGAGAAATGTAAATTTGCAAAATTTTAAAAGTCAATATTGTATATGTTAAATTTCTTAAATTTTAAAGAAAAATTTCCAAATTTTCATAGGAGTAAAAAGGAAAATAAAAAAGTTTCTAAATTCTATAGTACTAACTTTATGTATAAATAGCCATCTAAAACTGAGAATAGAACATTGATATTTGAATCTATATTTTCATTTTATTCACTATAAGATCATACCTACCTATTGTTTTTTTTTACCATGCCATTTTTTTTGTTTGAATATACATACTAATTCATTAATTGTATTTAATTGTAGGTTGTGTGGAAGCAAGTCGTAAATCAATGCACGAAATCTAGAAACTGCTTCAACCGGTGAATTTTAACTTTAATTCGTTAAGTTTGATTTTATGTTTAACCGGTGTTTTCTTTTTTAATTGTTGGCCAAAAAGTTGCGTCGGATGTCTTATGATATATTTTCAGAAAGGTATGTTCTCATCTTTTTCATGATTTGTTATATGTTCTCATATATCTTTGTATGTTATAATATTCAGTAATTTTATGTGATCAGATTAGCTTCTAAATCAAACACGACAAGAAAGAAATAAAAAATATGGTTTATATATATGTTTTTACTTTTACGTACGTCCTATGTCATTGAAAAAAAAAAAACAGATTTGGTTTCATAAGACGAATGGATTCTCATCTACTTCTATTTAAACTATTGTTTGATGGTTTGGTCGGTAGGTTGAACTACGTTTACGGTGAAGAAAAAGAGGTGCTATTCAAAAAATTTAACCTTATCGTTGTTTTACTATCTTTGCTCTAATTCAAGTAGCTAATTTTTTCTTACTAAAGTGATTATTTTCAGTTTCATAATAGTTCAAGATCAAAGATTTCAAGGTGAGTCGTAGATCACAGTATACATCTTATTTATGTACATAGTTTCCGTTTAGTTACATACTCTATTTCTTAATTCAGAAACATGATTATAATCTTATTCGGTGATTTATTGATTGTTTGTTTTTGAGTATCTACAAGCAAAGGGAAGAGATCATAACTAGATAAATGGTGTGCATAAAGCTTAGTTAAAGCAATAAGCTACGTACAAGATGCTGAATCAAAAGCACAAACAAAGATCAATGATTTATTTGAAAAACGAGAAGCAATAATCAAGAAGCTAATAGATGACTACAAATAAGTCCGAGAGATGTTGGAAGAGTACAGGACGAAGGTGACAGAGAAGTAAATGCAAGAGACCAGTAAAGATGTTGCATCGAGGGAATCCATGATTGTACTCCGAAAGAAACGGTAAAGAGTCTACGTAATGAATTAGAGTTATGTGGAAGCGGTGGTTGATAAGGCAAAGATGCTTTTGACGGCGAAGAAGGGTGTGGTGGAGATAAAAGACTTTTTAAAAATATGATCAATTCGATTGAGAATCAACATTGAACATAGCAAAAAAGAAGAAAATAAAGTTAGTTAGGCCAAATACAATATACTTTGAAAGACCAAAATACTATGTGAAGTTTTAGTGTTAAGTTTGAGATTATTTTTGTCGTGTGTTACATGAATATTATCATCAACATCTATATGTTAAAAATAATAGTTTAGTAATTATTATTATGTGTATATGCGTTTTACTTTTCTAATTTTTTTTGTTAAAATTGTTTTTGTGAAAAAAAAAAACATAAATGATACTTAGATATATACGGTTGCATATTATCACTATATACCTACTTCAAAATAATCGATAAACATACCCTAGCAGAAATAAGAAAAAGTATAAATTTTTTGTTATTTATTGTGTTTAAATAATTTTTTGTGGTTTTTATCTACTATGGACTAATTTTGTATCCTCATGTTCAATATTTTTTATGTGTTGAAACCACTAATTTCTTTTCTTCTTCAAATTTTTTTGTAAATATTTTTAGTAATACAACAGTTTCACTAAAAATTTCGCAAGTGGTTTAAAACCTAGTCTATACTATATAAAAGTTGAGGCTAAATGCTTCTAAGGCCGTCCACATAGGATTTTAGACGGCCAATCACGATTAGCCACCTCACTAATTAACATTTTAAATGAAAAAAAATAATTTAAAAATATAATAAATGTAAATTTTATATAATATTACGTAGTAATGAAATGTAAAATGTAAAATTTCTAAAATATTATGTAATAAAGAAATGTAAGCTTCTTAAAATATTACGTAGACAAATGTAAAACGTTAGTTGAAGAAAATAATATGGAAATAAGATAAATACAAACTTCCTAGAATATATAATAGAATACATGTAAATTTTCTAAAATATTACGTAGTAGAGAAATGTAAAATGTAAATTTTCTAAAATATTATGTAATAAAGAAATGTAAGCTTCTTAAAATATTACGTAGACAAATGTAAAAAGTTAGTTGAAGAAAATAATATGCAAATAAGATAGATAGATAGAAACTTTAAAATATTACGTAGATAAATGTAAAAAGTTAGTTGAAGAAAATAATATGGAAATAAGATAAATAGAAACTTCCTAGAATATATAATAGAATAAATGTAAATTTTCTAAAATATAACGTAGTAGAAAAATGTAAAATGTAAATTTTCTAAAATATTATATAATAAAGAAATGTAAGCTTCTTAAAATATTACGTAGACAAATGTAAAAAGTTAGTTGAAGAAAATAATATGGAAATAAGATAAATAGAAACTTCCTAAAATATATAAAAGTTGAGGCTAAATGCTTCTAAAACCGTCCACATAGGATTTTAAACGACCAATCACGATTAGCCACCTCACTAATTAACATTTTAAATAAAAAAAATAATTTGGAAATAGAAAAAATGTAAATTTTCTAAAATATTACGTAGTAGAGAAATGTAAAATGTAAATTTTCTAAAATATTATGTAATAGAGAAATGTAAGCTTTCTAAAATATTACGAGGTAGACAAATGTAAAAAGTTGGTTGAAGAAAATAATATGGAAATAAGATAAATAGAAACTTTCTAAACTATTACGTAGTAGACAAATAAGAAAAGTTAGTTTTATATAGTACTCCCTCCGTATTTTATTAATTGTCGTTCTAGAATTTTTATTTCTTTGAATTATCTGTCGTTTTCAAATTTCTATGCAAAATTTATTACTTTTTAATGTTTTATGATGTTTATAAAACATTAAAAAGTAATAAATTTTGCATAGAAATTTGAAAATGACATCTTATTCAAAGAAATAAAAATTCTAAAACGACAATTAATAAAATACGGAGGAAGTATAGATTTTAAATGAATAAAATAATTTGGAAATAAAAGAAATGTAAATTTTCTAAAATATTACGTATTAAAGAAATGTAAAATGTAAATTTTCTAAAATATTATGTAATAGAGAAATGTAAGCTTCCTAAAATATTACGTAGTAGACAAATGTAAAAAGTTGGTTGAAGAAAATAATATGGAAATAAGATAAATAGAAACTTTTTAAAATATTACGTAGTAGACAAATAAGAAAAGTTAGTTTTATATAGTATAGATTTTAAATGAAGAAAATAATTTGGAAATAAAAGAAATGTAAATTGTCTAATTATAATATATAAATTTTCCTTTTTGTTTAGTAGATATCGTCAAACAAAATGAAACTCTAATTTTACACCTCCTCTTAATTTTATATAAATACATTGTTTGATCTTCACTTTCACATTATAACTAATCCCTACATTAGTTATAATAAAGACGCACATTCCAAGAATTACTAACTTCGAGAAAGATGCCCTGGTTCGTGGCATCTGCCCTCGCCATTTCAAAATTGATTCTCGTCCTAAAGACACCTAATATGTTGACAAAAAAAAACACAAAAAATTATTAATTTCTTTCGAAAATAATTTGTACTACTACCTTGAGTAAAAAACTTTCCTAGCTTAGCTGCATGGAAAAATTATTTCACAAAAGGTCCTGAGACAGTGAGACCAAAAATAATTATCAAACAAAACTCTTAGTAGAAAAAAAACAAACTTCTTCAGTATTCTAACCTCTTTGGCAAAGCTTCTTATTTTACAAACATTAGGATCAAGGACTTTTCCATACAGATCAAGTATCCCCAGATGCCCTCCGAGTTCTCAGATGAATACGGATGTTATTCTACAATTCTCCACCGAGATAAAAACAATCCGGAGCCGCATTTTTCCTTGGAGGGCCTGGCCAGAATGCTCGATGTCCTTAACCTCACCGTTTATAAAGTTCTTAGTTTACTCATGACTTGTTCGGTCTAGAGTGAATAACAGAGAGCTTATGAAACCTAATGAGATAAAAAAAAATAATAATAAAGTTTCTGTATTTGATTCATTAACGTTAGTTCTACAATTGATTCTCTTTATATATACAGTAAAACCTCTATAAATTAATACTCGATAAATTAATAACATCTATAAATTAATAAAAAATTTTTGGTCCCGAGTTGGGACCAGTGTTAATTTTGACATAATTCGATAAAATAATAAGATAATAATTTTTTTAGAAATCCTATGTAAATATATGGTCCCATCAATACTATAAATTAATAATTTTATAAATATATCAAAATATATTTTATATATGAAAATATTTAACGAAATATTACTCTTGTGTTGTTTGTTTTTTCTTGAATTTGCATTAATTTTGGTTAGAATTTATTGATAGTATTTTCACTGCATCGAAAATTTCTAGTGTTATCTGTTTAAAATGAGATTTTTTTTTATTTGTAATTGATTCTATAATAGTATTGATTATAACGAAAAAAACTTATAATTTTAAATTTATTTTTTTTTTAAAAAATACTAAATAAAGTAAATCTCTCTATAAATTAATAATTATTAATTTATGGATAACTTAATACCTCTATAAATTAATAAAATTTTACGGTCCCAACATTATTAATTTATAGAGGTTTTACTGTAACTAGGTTCTACCTCCAATGTAATCCATAGCTATTGATTCAGGTACATCTCTAGCCTTTTGTCCAATTACTAAAGCAAGTTCCACTTCATGTTGGAGTGAATCTAAAGGATGTGGAATCTCAATTGTTCCTCCATTTTCCAAATACGAAGATGTTGGCTTCAAGAATATAACTGGTTCCTGTTTCCCAATTCCAAGATCAGAGATCAATGCACTTCACATTAAGTAAACGAAATCGAAACCACAAATTTTCTCTCTTCAGATTTATAGTTTCTCAGGAAAAACAACATGTAAAACTATCATAAGAGAGATTCAAAAAATAGATGAGACTTCCAGAAATTGCGTTTTTCTCCATTGATTCAGAAAAGAAAAGAAAAAAATTGAAGAACCTTGGGAACGGCGTTGCCTAGGTTTATAACGTTGTTACCAAAAAAAAAAAAAGATGTTTTGAATGTCATATTCATCTATTCAATTATGATGCCATATAAATTTAGTCAAAATTGGGGAATAAATTATAGATGTATTTCCTTTGAAGGTACAAATTTTTTTTTTTTTTTTTTGGGGCAATTGAAGGTACATATATATAATGGAAAATTTGTGGGAAGAGACCAATAAACGACCGCGTTGATTATTTTTCCGCCATTAATTTATTTTTGAATCTTGTTAGTCTTGTTAGTTAAGTTAGTTACAAATCAAAACCAAATTTGTTAAGCTTAGCTTAAATGATAACTTGCATTCCTAAAGTGAGTTTATGCTTTACTTTTTGTAGTTCGATACTTGTCGTGCACTTGTGACAACGAGTGATTAGGGAATTAAAATTTAATTGATATCAGGCACAAGTACAAAAACCATTTAAACACATATAAGATCCCGAGACACAAAAATATCTCATACGAGGATCACAATCACTCGTCAGCTTGCATGGCTTAGCATAAATCCATTGTCCTTAGGTTATCGAGTTTTGCTTGATGCCTTGATGAGTCACTGAATCGGTGCATTTGCATTTTCCCTTTATACATAGAGGTGGCCTCCCCGAGCAGGGAAGGTGATTCACAACCATCTCCCAAGCAGGGAAGGTTTTCACAATCTGATGTAGCTCCATCACATTCATTTGTTGTTTTGCTAGGAAGAACAAGCTCAGCATTCGTAGTCGGGATACTCACCATCATTGTACCTAATGAATCACACCGGACCAGGAAAGGGTATGTTATGTTCAAACTTCAAATCCAATAAGTATGCTTAAGTAAATTAAAGGCTAGAGAGACTAGAGAGACTTACAAGCGACGACTAGAGTAAGCAGGAAGAAGATTGTGATCTTTGAAGCCATTTCTTAATTGTGGAGTTATGGTTACATTACATAGACTTTGCTTTTTATAGTCTCTTTTAAATACCAGAATTTAATTTCAAGCTTTTTCTATTCATTGACTAAAATATTTAATGACTTTTTGGCATTAAAAAGAAAATCATGTAATTTATTAATATTAGTCAAAATGTAAATACTTAGGTTGGTTTGGTAAAAATTTGAAAGATACTTTTTTTTTGGTGGGGAAAATTTGAAAGATACTTTTGTTTTGACTGGTTGATATTTATACCATATTTAGATAATCAGATAATCCATTTATGAAGCTATATTAAATTACTTTGAATTTAGAGACATTACCGTTGAAGTACATAAGACAAAACGCAATTTCAGTTGAAACTCAATCCTGTAATTACACTAAGCTCTACATATGCTATATTATGTAGAACAATATATGTCCATCAAAACACAAATAAGACGCTGTGGTACATTTCAATCGCATAAGAGAATCACTATCACTCTTCACCTTGCACGGGTTTAAATTATCCACCATCTTTAGTTTGTTAAGTTTCGCAAGATGAGTTGATGAACCGATACAATAGCATTGTTCCCTTACGCATAGAGCTTCCCCGCTTGCACAATTGGCGGCATTGCATTCTTCTCTTGTCTTGCAAGGTGCAAACATTTTAGCAGACTGATCCTTTGCGGTTGGTATACTCACCATCCATACATCTAACGAGACATATCCGTCCAAAATAAGATATCCTACGTACAAATCTATCACATGTGTTCTAATAAAGGACTTGTGAGAGATTTAGATACTTACAAGGCATCACGAGTGAAAGGAGGAAGAGAGATATTGCTTTTGATGACATTTATATCAAAAAATATAATAATGTTAAAGTGCTTATAAGTTATACAACAAATGTTGACCAAAAAAAAAAAAAAAAGTTATACAACAAATTTTCCAAAATATAATCAAATAACCATATATTTATGAAAACGCTTTCGTGTTATTTTTGCCAATTTTAGCTCTACAAATGGCTATTTACTTTATATGTCCAAAAATAAACAAAATTTTTTATATCATAAGGTTATTAGAAAAGGTAATTAATACTATCATATCTTTTATATATCCAGAATTAGTGAATTAGATGTCTTTTATAAGATAGATAAAATGGTGATCCTTACATTTTGATGATTTTATAATTTATATATATATTTGGCTTTGTCACTGCATTGGAGCATATAAACAAAACAAAATAAAAAACTGATACCGTATTAGAAGGTGAATGCATGATATTCAAAGACTTGGCTATCGAAAATAGATTCTTGTCACAAAAGAGACAAACGTTTTCATAAAGATCTAAATTTCATAAAAACTTCTCTAAATATAATCCTTAAGAACATGTGCTAACATAGTAATAAACATGGCCAGTGCTCCTAAGTTTAAACCTCTAGTGCAACAAGGCTAGGAGAACAGATTACCCAATAAACTATCTTATTCCATTAAAGCACTATAAGTTTTTTTTTTTTTCTTTTGAAATAAAGCGTTTTTTTAACAAGTACATAGACCTTCCATACAATAAGGTCCTGGCAAGTCTCTGCAACGAACAATCTTCCGACAATCTTCCTCTAAGTTACAAGTCCACATGTGACACTTTCCTCCTTTTCCATTACTACACCATATGCCATCACAATCATCTCTCGATCCGCACAGTGGAATATACCTACTACGCTTATTTCTTATCGCATTGGTTTCAAGCAACATGAATGCGCCTACATGATATTCAAATGAATGATTCAACAACCTTAAATATATGAAGAACTAGTTTTGTTTTAGATGCGTATAATAGAGATAAAGAAACTTACAAGAGAGGAGAAAGAAGAATAAGAAAAGAGATGTTGCTCTAGACGCCATTGATAGATTAGAAGATGGAGATAAGATAATTATTTTCAAAATTTGTTTCTTTTAGGAATGATTTCAATGGCTATATAACTGTTTGGTTGTTCAAAACATTTATTGTGGTCTTTGAAGTATTTATATTGTTTGATTGTTCAAACATTTATTGTGATCTTTGAAATTTTTACGTTGTTTTCTCATTGGCCATTGTTTAATAGGTAACCAATTAATATAAGATTTTTTTTTGGTCAACACGCCCTTTGAGATTTTTCTATACTATTTTTTGCTTAAAAATGGAAATAATAATAATGCAAAAGTGGATTCTTGGCCGATCCGAACAAATGATCTAAAGATCTTTTTGTTTACCTTTTGGAATTAAATTGAAAACTTGCCAATCATATGAATTTACATACATGTATATATTAGATGGATATTTTTTTTTTTTTTTGGTGGAATGAGGGAGACTTGTCTCCCATTTTATTACAAAAAGAAAAAAGCTTACATCAACACATTCCTGGGTCTCGCTACCCCAGTCTGATCCTCTAACAGAATTGAAACAATAACATCGGCCTAGAAGGCAAAGCATGAAAACTTAAAGGTAAAAAAAAATGCATAGTTAGCTAATCCATTAGATGGATATTTTTATAAGGTAAATATTTAATTTTTCATTAATATATATATATATATATTTTTTTTTTTTTAAATAGTTGAATTTTTCTAACATATTTATGAAAGAATTTGAATATAATGACGATTATTGAGTTGTTTGGAAAAGAATGGCGTATATCTTACCTGTGCAAAACTAATTTATAGTATCCACTCAATTTCATAGTATTATTTTATTACCATTACTATTTACAACATTTTTCAATGTTCTAAATCTCAAATTCATATTTTAGTTTAGGCACAAAAAAAATAAACTAACAGTTTCATATATATCAATTCAAAACAAAAAAGACAAAAGAAAATAATTGTTTATTTATAAAAGTCAATTTATTATTATTGAAAGTTGAAACCATCACACAAAAAAAAAACAACATAAATTTTTAGTTTATTACTTATTTATCTAAGCAATGACATTGTGAATTTTCACATACAAATTTTCCAAAGACGCAAGTGAGTTTATCCTCACAATCACTTGCTGTCTTGCATGGTGGTGGGGTTTCAGCTGGTTTAATATTAAGATTTTTTTCTGCTTGAATGTGGTGGAATAGGTGAACACTGACATTGTGAATCTATACATTTTGCCGATGCGATCAGGCAATGAATATCTTGACAATCATTTGCGGTCGAACAGCTATGATAATGTACTTGAGCTTCGGCTTTTGGCATGCTCACTGATCTCATGCCCTCGATTTCAGTAGTGATTAGAAACCAAATAGATTCATTAAATTTAATATGTGAATAAAGATTGGAGAGATGAAATAGACTTACATGTAAGAATTAGTGAAATAAGGAGGAGTGAAATCGCCTTAGACATCATTTGTTTTGGTGAGTACAAAATGATATTTCAAAAAGATTCAACTAAAAAAAGTTGAAAAACAATATGAGTGAAAAAGAAAAAGAATGAAGGAGAATGTATATAAATAAATTAAGGAATGTAGAAAACTAATATAAAGAGGAAAAGTAAGATAAAATGTTAGGTATGAAGTGTAAGAATGGCAATGAATTTTAGTTTTTAAATTTAGTGAAAAAATAATATCTAGGAAAGAAATTTATCATCAATTACTCCATACTAATTTGACTATTAAAAATATATTTTAGTTGAAAAATATTGTATACCAAATTAATATAAATAATTTTTAATATCTTAATATTCAACATTAAATTTAAATTAATACATAATAATATATCATTTGAAACTCATAAATTGTATTTTATATAGAAATATATCTTTAAATATTAATTAGTAATCAATTTTTAAATAAAATCATACAATAATCATTTGAATTTGAAACTTTATTTTAAACATAATAATGTTCCTTTATTTGTAAATATATATGGTCTTCGTGTTACTCACCAAATTTGATGAGCAATAATTTTGTTCTATAATCCTCCATATATATAACGTACGGAATGACGGAAAATTATGTGGAGTCTATTCACTAAATATTACTTATAAATGGTATGAATTTTGAAAAGTGTAGAAAAAATACAATGTTCATCTTTATTTCTTTTCCTTTCTGTTGGCTACCATTCAAAGCCATCGATATGATTTAATTTATCGGTCAGGAGAGCATATCATATTTATTAATATAAACCCTTTAACAAAAAAAAAAAAAATCATATTTATTAGTATATTGACCAACTTTAAAAGGAAATGAAATGGCTGATAAATGAAATATACGCTATTCCTACCAAAAAAAAAAAAAAAAAAATGAAATATACGCTATCTTCATAGTCTTCAAATTTTAAATTGTTCCTAAACGGGCACTTGTCCATATCTCGTGACTTGAAGAGTTACCTTAAAAAAATTATATGGTTGATGTGAAACTAAATATTTATTGAAAATCGTTGAAGATTTGAATACTAGTATTATCCATAGATATGTGTGGGTTACATCTATTAGATGAGTATATCTTTTAATTAAATATTTTTATTTGGTAAAAGAAAAGCTTAGTAGTTTTAGCTGGATTTTACTATAGTTGGTCCGACAAGTTATGCTTATAGACAAGCTTAATAAACATGACATCACTTGCATGTTACAACTTGCGATTTCAAAATGTCAAAAAAAAAAAATTGTCAACAATTTCAAACTATTTTTTCTTTGGTCAACCCATCAGTTTGTAACAACATTTTATTTTCTATTTATCTCCGACTTTGTAGCTCACGAGTGTACTAGTGCATATAAAAGAAAACACAAACATTTCATTTATTCATACAAGAACAACAACAAACACAGACAACAAAAACTCACAAGATTGAAGAAAACATATTTGAAGCAAAACAAAAACAAAAGAACAAGTTTCAAAGATTGATTTAAGAAAAAGAAGAAACATGGAATTTCAAAGCTAAGAACACAACACAACCTTATTGAAATATCAAACCGGAACCTCGTAGTCTATACTCAATAATCTCATCGAGGGTTTTCGCCATTTGAGGCGTAAGATGATTCTTCCAGTCACCAACTTCACCTTTCCTAAAGAATGCCTGATTATCTATACCAATTATCGTTGTCCCATTCTTATTTACCTCCAAGTTGTTTAAGTTTCGTAAACTACAATCCAACATGTTTATTTAGGTCAAAAGAAGGTTAGAAGCTCTCGGATTTATTTTGGACCAATGTGATTAACTAAGGTCAACGCTGTTGACCATGTTCTAATTATCAAAGTGAACATGTAAAATACCTAAAACGATGTCGCTTCCACAAACAGAACAATCGAAAACAGTCGAGTGAGCCAACATTTAAAGATATAACATTACTTCTCAATACATGAATCAATCAATTTGACAAGTCCTGAAAGTTAATAAAAATCAATGAAAAAAGATCAGAGATGAAGTAAAGCAATAGTCTTGTTCATACAAGATAGATTAAGTTTTTGAGTCCTTTGGTTCCCCGAAACATGTCTCCAAGATGCTTCTTCTGTTGTTATATCACAGACAGTGAAGAAACCTAATACTTGCCCAAAGATCTTGAACATCTCAACTCCCATTAGTATGTTCTGGTCTGAGACATATGTGGCGTTCCAATCCATTGGTGCGTCCGGGTGTACTGAAACCTCGGTCCATGTAAGGTACACAAGATCCAACTCCCACAGCTTTCTCACCGCTTTGTTTCTCCTCCCAATTTGTCCGTCTCCTTCATCGCACCATGAGACTGAGAGCATGAACAACCGATGGTTGCAGGAGACGAGTTTGGGGTAGAACTCATGTACCCGAGGAGGGATTGGCGATGTTTGGATCGCCATCCAGAAGCCTCTCTCTATATCATATCCTGATAGCTTATCGTTCTCAGAATAAGCGTAGAAGATTCCATTGCATATGATCCCACAACTTACAACCCCGAAATCCATCGGGAGTCTCTGGATTTCTGACCATGTGTTTGTTGCTGAGTCGTATATTTCACCTGAATCCAGTGACTCGTCGAACAATCCAGTGCCTCCGATGGCAATGAGCACAAATCTCTTGGAGCTATTTCGGTTTACCCGATCAACTTTTAGTTTTGTTAATCTGTGGGATTTAGTTCCGTTTTGATCAGCTGGCTGTCGTCTTACTGATAGCCTGTGAGGGTCTTCATAAACTTCTGACTCTCCGCTAACTCTTGACAGGTGAAAGCGTCTGTTTTGGCGATTTTGTTGAGTCTGTAGGGTCGAGAATTCTGAAGTAACTTCAGTGGCACCAACAATGGGAAGTGATCTAGCATGTCTCATAGACGCGATTTTACGCCATGATTTGCTTGAAGGATTGAATACCAAGATCCCTCTGTGAGACTTGAAAGAGTTTCTATCCATAGAACGACCTCCAATTATATAAACCTCCTCATGAATGCTCGTCACTGAGTACATATACCGTCCTTTAAGAAGATCAGAGTCAACCCTATGCCATTTGTCTTGAGAAACATCATACCCATGGATTTCACCAGAGGAACAGCCATCTTTAAGAGCAGCAAACAGAAACAACCACGGAGTTTGAAAACAGCCTTCCCGTCTCAGCTGGAGGAACCGCTGGTTGGTAGCCATGTATCGCCATTTCTTGCAAACAAGCTGCGCATTCAATAGGCTGGTCAAAGGAAGCCTCATCAAACACATTTCCAGAATATCATCGGGAAGGAATATGTGCTTGCGGTAATCCTGAGCCGAGTCCACAAGATATTTTCTATTATTCTTCTTCCAGAACCTCTCTTTAACCCCATAAGAAAAACAATCTAACCTAGTTTCTTCGGTTCCACAAATAGTCATCAATCCTTTACCTTCCTCACTAGCACTGGACAGTCTCTTATTGCTTAAATCCTCAAAATCCTCACCCGTATCCGCAACTCTGCAACCAACACTAATGCTTAGACAATTCACCGCGCCTCCCCTTGCATCCACTTCATCTTCCACAATCTCAGATTTATGAATCTTTTTCTTTAACTTCTGGCTAACACTCCTCACAAGCCGCTTCGACACGGTTAAAACCTCCAGATCCTGCCTAATGGACTCCTCTCCCAATGTTTCCTCAGAAATCATCACGCGTCATCTAACAACTTCGCCAGTCAAAATCACTTCACTAATCCAATTAAAGGAAAACAACCTGCAAAAATCACAATTAATCCACGAAAATCAAATGACCAGATTGTAAACAATCGAAGCTTCTTCTAGTTATATACAAAGTCATGAAGCTCGCGAAGCATTTGTAGCAGATCATCTACATTGTTGCGAGATTCACTTATTCTACCAAACCAGTCGATTAGAGATTAAACATGTAAAACCAAACCCTAACTCCAAATTCCGACGCAATAACAGCTCAAGAAACTTCAAATCTAACTCGCAGCATCAAACTACAAAGACGCTTATGAAATTTCAAATTTCCAGAATAAAGTAACCATACAGAGACGAAATTCAGCACAAATCGAAGAACTATTTCACTTACATTGAGCAAATTTAAGCAATTTGAGACGAGATTCATCAATCTATAGAGTTATTTCCCCAAATTCGAAGCATCTTCTTCCCCAAAAGAAGACGAAATAATTGAGACTTGAGGACTAAAGATTGACGCATCTATTTTTCACCTTTCCCTTTTCATTTTATTTTTAAATAAATCATGTTGCAAAGTGGATGCTTAAAGCGGAAAAAAAAATAAAATAAAAAAAAATTAGTAGAAGCTTAAAAAAAAAAAAGACTGAATATAAATAATAAATAAAGGTTGACCAAATATATAAAAATTAAAAAAGAATAAATCAAGAAAAGGAAAAATTTTGATTTTGATTTTGATTTTTTTTTGCCATCAAAGAGAAAATACTGAACAAAGCTAATAGACCAAAGGAAGGGAACACTTGTTCTTTTTGTGTCCTTACTCTTTTGAAGGTTTGGGAGGAACTCGTGAAAGGGTGCTGCTTGACAAGGTTTACAGCGAATTGGAGGGAGATTCGTAAGCTTCTTATCGACAAAGATTATGATGCAGGAGCAAAAAACTTTATTTTCCTTTTTTTTTGTTTTATGTTTTCTTTTTTGGCTTTTGGGTATTTTTTCTATTCTTTTAGGTTTTTTCTTTTCTTAACTTCTTTATTTCTAAGTAGTTTACTTTTTATTTAGTTAAGATTTATCTATATAAACAGATCCTATGTGTTTTGAAAGAACAATCTGATAATTATTTTCTTAAGAAGAGCATAGAGCTTTCTCTTTTTCTGGTGGATTTTAAACTCTTTTTTGGTGGATTCCAGAGTTTTATCATCAAGTTTGCCGCTAGCGAACTTGATATCAATGTAGGTTTAGCGCTTGCTTAACCTAGGGTTTTTCCGACTGCGTCAGATCATGACCATACAAAAGCATTTGTATGTTTTTCAAAACACGATCCATTCAATTTGGAGAGAACGGAATGATAGAAAATATAGCGAAAAACCATCATCGATCAATAAACTTGTCGCACTAATCGATAAAAATGTATGAAGCCGGTTAAGCATAGTTTGGAGTGGAAACGACATGAAGTATGAAGATGATATTCGATATTGGTTCACAACAAAGTACACTTGTAATAAACATTGAATTCTTTTGGAATATAATTTAACATTAATTCAGAAAAGAAAATTAATTACCCATGTTTTAGTTTCATTTTCGTATATATACTTTTTTATTAATAAAAACCAGCCGACAAAAAAAAAAAAATGCAGCTAACATGTAACTGTGTAAGGTTGATCAGAAAGTCAAAACTATTTATAACCAACGTGGATGGCTAAGCTACTGGTTGATCATAAATGAATTCTTACCACATCTACATAGCTAATATTATATAACTTAATACATACAGTATAGTAATTTACAATATTAAAAAGAACAAAAAAAAGAAGAAGAAACTTTAAACTAATGCTTTTGTAGTCTAGAATGTCACTTGTCGTTTGACAAAAATAAAATAAAAAAGAAAGTCACTTGTCTTCATGAACAAACTTTTCCAAGAATAAGATCAACAAATCCAATTTCGTACTCAATTTGACTAAATAACAGCTCAAACTTTGAATTCTCATGAGAAGATCAAAATCAATGTGTTCATAGTTCATACCATCCCACAACTATTGACTATTGTTAACATTTACTCCCTCCGTTTTCGAATAATTGTCGTTTTAGAGTTTTTTTTTGTTTTAAATTAGTTGTCGTTTTAATGTAATAATGTAACTTATGCCAATAAATACCCAAATTACCTTCATTTTATTAAACACAAATTATTTGTAAATAATTACTTGTCATTTTTATAAGGTTAATATAGTCATTGTATACATTTTCTTAATTTGTCTAAATACAGTTAAAACGACAATTTTTCAAAAACAGAGGGAGTATAAACTATATCTGAATTCTAATCACGAAATAGCCTAACTAATCAATCTCCTTTATAAAATTTCATAATCGGTTAAAGTTGATATACTACTCAATATATTTTTTTTTACTAATTTTGTGTGTCTTTGTAAATATGATTCGTTCGAATCTTATATTCGTAATTCAAAACATCATTAGAAAATTCTGATATGAAAAATCCGTTAAAAATATATATAAGAATATAAGAATTTCATGAACGGATTTTTTTTAGTTATTACAAATTTTTGGTAATCCACAGGAGAAGCACTTTTTTAGGATATATGTCCTGTCCCGTAAAATTCTAATTGTTAAGAATCACATTTCAAAAAAAAATTGGGTGAGAAAGAAACAAATCAATTTTTTTTGTCTCTAAAAATGAAACAACCGAAAAATAAGCTTACAACTTCCTTAACGTTTGCTTTCTCCTTCAACATCTTGAGAAACAATTCAAACCCAATAGAGGGTCTCTAATGGTCGTTGTGATGGATGCATCAGATGAAGAAGCCACAGGAGATATAGAGAACCTTGAGGAAGAAGTTACTGTAGAAGAAGAACCTATCAATGATGAGGTTGTGGATGGATTAGATCCTGTGGTAGAGATTCTTGAGGAAGTTAAAGATGATGATGATTGTGATGATTTGGTAAGCGAGATTGTATCGGTTATCGAGTTTTTGGATCAGATTAACGAGTATCGAAGAACACAACAGAAAGAATGTTTCAATCTTGTTAGACGATTGAAGATTCTTATTCCATTTTTGGAAGAGATTCGCGGTTTTGAATCTCCGAGTTGCAAGCATTTTCTAAGTCGTTTGAGGAAAGTGATTCTTGTTGCTAAGAAATTATTAGAAACTTGCAACAATGGCAGCAAAATCTTTCTGGTAAAGATCATTTTTTAATGACATTTTATGATTGATTGTCTTCTATGTAACCTTTAATTGTTTTTTCGGTTATTATGATTATAGGCATTGGATAGCGAATCAACGATGACGCGATTTCATTCGATTTACGAAAAGTTGAATCGCGTTCTTGTTAAAACGCCTTTTGATGAATTGGTGATTTCTGATGATACAAAAGAAGAGGTAATTAAATTATTCGTTAAAGATGTACGGGTCTTGGTCCAAAATCTCTGCGGAAATTTAACCTAAAAATAATATTGTACCTTGTGTAGATTGAATCATTGTGTAAACAATTGAAAAAGGCGAAAAGAAGAACAGATACACAAGACATAGAGCTAGCAGTAGACATGATGGTGGTATTTTCGAAAACCGATCCTCGAAATGCAGATAGCGCGATAATAGAGAGGCTTGCGAAAAAGCTTGAGCTACAAACAATGGAGGATTTGAAAACAGAAACCATAGCTATAAAAAGCTTAATCCAAGACAAAGGAGGGTTGAATATAGAGACTAAACAACATATCATTGAGCTTCTTAATAAGTTCAAGAAGCTTCAAGGTCTTGAAGCTACCGACATTCTCTATCAACCCGTCATCAATAAAGCATTCACCAAGTCGACATCTCTAATATTACCGCACGAGTTTTTGTGTCCTATCACACTCGAAATAATGCTAGACCCGGTTATCATCGCCACTGGACAGGTAATTAATACGATACGGATGTGAACAATGTGATTCTTGGTTGGTTCATGCTTGAAACTAACATAACAAAACATGTTTTGTAGACATATGAAAAGGAGAGTATACAGAAGTGGTTTGACGCAGGGCATAAGACTTGTCCGAAAACTAGACAGGAGCTAGATCATCTCTCGCTTGCGCCTAACTATGCGTTAAAGAACTTGATTATGCAGTGGTGTGAGAAGAACAATTTCAAGCTTCCAGAGAAAGAAGTATGTTCCCACTCAGAGAATGAGCAGAAAGATGAGGTATCTTTGCTGGTGGAAGCGTTATCTTCAAGCCACTTGGAAGAACAAAGAAGATCAGTGAAGCAGATGCGTTTGCTCGCAAGAGAAAATCCCGAAAACCGAGTTTTAATAGCGAATGCAGGAGCGATCCCTCTGTTAGTTCAACTCCTATCTTACCCTGATTCTGGAATCCAAGAAAACGCGGTAACGACTTTGTTGAATCTATCTATCGACGAGGTGAACAAGAAACTCATCTCAAATGAAGGAGCTATTCCAAACATTATTGAAATCCTTCAAAATGGGAACAGAGAGGCAAGAGAGAACTCTGCTGCAGCTTTGTTTAGTTTATCGATGCTCGACGAGAACAAAGTAACAATCGGATTATCGAATGGGATCCCGCCTTTAGTCGATTTACTGCAGCATGGGACATTAAGAGGGAAGAAAGATGCTCTCACTGCACTCTTTAACTTGTCTCTTAATTCAGCTAACAAAGGGAGAGCCATTGATGCGGGTATCGTTCAACCGTTGCTCAACCTTCTGAAAGATAGAAACTTAGGGATGATCGATGAAGCTCTTTCGATTCTTTTGCTTCTTGCATCGCATCCCGAGGGACGTCAAGCCATTGGACAACTCTCCTTCATTGAAACGCTTGTTGAATTCATCAGACAAGGCACACCGAAGAATAAAGAGTGTGCGACCTCGGTACTTCTCGAACTAGGCTCTAACAACTCGTCTTTTATCCTCGCTGCGCTTCAATTCGGCGTCTACGAATATCTTGTAGAAATATCCACATCCGGAACAAACAGAGCTCAAAGAAAAGCAAATGCTCTTATACAACTCATAAGCAAATCTGAACAAATTTAGACAATGTTCTAAACATTTTCATCTTGTATTGTAATTATAGGTTTCTCGTAAATTGTCATTTTAAAATTCATTTGATTTTGTATCAATCCAATGTTTGTTGTATATTTGTATATGCACTTGATTTTCCTCTGTGTAAATTCTAACTCTTATGTAAAGGAAGTACATAGTCTTAATTCTTTTATTTCGTTTCTCTATTAATGAGGACAAGAAAGAAACAAACGTTTGTTTACGCAAGAAACCCCGAAAAAACAAAGAGTACTGCCCGACCTCGGTACTACTTAAACCCCGAAAATAGAGTGCTTGCAACCTCGGTGCTACTTGAACTAGGCTCTAACAACCTCGGTCCCATTCCAGTGGATCCATCGAACGGGTTTTTGTGCGTTCTAAACGCTCGTGTCCCGTTTTTCCTATTCAAAATTGTTCTGTTTCTGCGTTGGTTTGTGTTCTTATTCCATTTGTTCTGTTCCTATTCCATTCCATCCGAACGAGTTTGTGTTCTTATACTTCTAGAGAAGATTATTCATTTCGCAACCGTCGCAGTTTTTTACTTCAACAAAAGCAAGACTCTAAACTAAATTCACTACTTGATGCAAACCAAGAAGGCTTTAATCCGTTTCGTTTCGCAGTTGCATAGTACCCGATTTCGAAACATCTACTCAAAAGATCAAACTGAAGCAAGATACTCAAAATGCATCTGATGAATTATAAAACATTCTATAGATAAAGCTTATCTCAATGTACCAATAATCAAGAAAACAAAACACAACCTTAAAGAAAATTCCATGGATTTAATCGAAATCCACAAGCAAAAACAACAATATCAAAACAAAGTTTCAAGAAATCAAAATCCCGAAATTTCGATTTCTTACAAGACATACCAAAGCATTTCAGATTCTTCTACCTCTTCTAGTAGTAACAGTCTTCATAGCACTCACAGCGACATTAACCGGAACCACCGGTGGCTTCCTATTCTCCTTACTCATACTCCTCAAAGAATACCTCGGCGTAGCCGTCTCGACCATAGACACAACCGTCTTCTTAAGACTCTCCTTTTTCGCCGTTCCTCGTCTCTTATTCGTCATCGGTTCATGATTCACTCCGAGATTATAAGGAGTACCTTTCACAACTCCTCCTTCTACAGCTTCTTCTCCTTTCTTCCTCCTCAATCTCTCATTCCTCTTCGCCGAATACTCTTCGTAAAACCTCCCTCTTTCGAACACCGGAACCGAATTCGTCGCCAGATTCTCCAGATTCAAACCCGATCTTTTTCGATTCTCTTCTTCAGCAAACTCATCCTTCACCATCTTTGCTAAAGCATGTATCTCACTTGAGATTGATGAGTATTCAAATTGAGGTTTAATGTTCAGGTTCACATCACTCAATCGTCTCGGCTTCTGCGAACCTAAATTTTCGACGAATTCAATCGATTAATTTGAAAATTGATTCAATAGATCGTGAAATTTTGAAATACCTGGTGGTGGTGTTTGGAGAGATGAGTGAAGGACTTGACGTGATCGGAGACGGATCGGAGATTTCGGAAGCGGTGGTTTCAGGTAAGATCTCATCTTCGACATCGCTAAGATTTTTTTTTTTTCCAGAGATTTTCGAATATAGAGAAAGAGAAAGAAGATGACAGCTTTTTTGTTTTTATTAGGTGATAAGAGGAGGAGCGCCTCTAAAGTCTAACGGTTGTATTTTTTTGATCTAACGGTTAAGATTGATTTAGATTTAAAATGTAAGATTTTTTTCTAAATAAAACCGTTTTGAAACATATTTATTTATTGGGAAAGACAAAAGAAATATATTTTTTATTGAATTAACTTACCTTATTAGGACAAGTCTATGAGGTTAGCTAGTTTACTTGTGGACTTTACAAGGTTAATTGAAAAGAGAAAGATTTATATTTTAGATTTAATGTTTATGATTATTAATAGTCAATAGGAAAAAAATATTGTTTGTGTATGAGAAAAAAGGAAAGAAATACTAAATTCTATCACTAATATTTTAATTACCAAACTATTTTATGTTAACACCATTTGTTTCGTTGTGTAGAAACCTATTATTATTTCAAGAGGTCAACATTAACATGTTTGATCAAATGACAAATAGTCAAATGTTTAAATTGGTTAGATGGTCAAATTTCAACATTAATTTGTGAATTTATTATCAAATTAATGGCTTTGAATGACATTTTGGGGAGACTCTTTATTGGAGATAAAGATCATCATGATATTGATAGGGTATCTTGTCCATGGCAAAAAGAAAAATTAGGTAAACTTTTCTGTTTCAAAACTATATTATACTTCTCCAAAATTATTAATAAATTAGATTACAATTCGCGTAAATACACGGGTATAATAATTCTATTTTAATTTTTATTAATAATATTTGAAAAGGAATTCCTCAAGATACCATGATTTTGGTTTTGTTTTCAAAAATACCACTAATACCAAATTATTGTTCAATAATATTGAGTTTTAAATCCTTGATTTGGGTTGATTATTGTACATTTAGGGTATAGTGTTTAGGGGATAGGGTTTAGAGTTTAGAATTTAGAATTTAGAATTTAGAGTTTAGAGTTTGAAAATTAAAAATTTAATTTTAGTTTTGTGGTATTTTTGTCCTTAAAACAAAAATGATGGTATTTTAGATAATTGCTTATATTTGAATTTTAAATGATACTCTGCATATTTTTTAGATTTTATTTAGTATTTTTTTTATTAAAAAAATTGGATTTGTATAATTAACCAAAATTTGAGGAATTGATTTCTATCTTTTAAATTTAATAATATAAATAAATTTAACTAAGAGTGTTGTTAAATGTGTTAGATTAGCAAAAACAAGAAAACAAAGATGGACAAAAACTAAATCATATCAACTTTTTTATTTTAGTTTCGAGGTTGAAACTGCAGCTCTCTTTTGCTAGCTGCATAATATGAGTTTTGAGAAGGTCATATTTAGCGTTAAATGTAGGCTTTGAAAGATCACTTTGAAAGCTCATGATTTGTTGTCTTTGAATGGTTATATAACTGACATTCTCACCACATATCGACGGTATCTCAACCTTGAGTTTTTTTTTTGGCAATTTAAGTTTTAGGGAAGATAAGTGAATGTATATGCATATCTTTTTTTTGGCATCAAATGGTTTAGATCTGTCGAATTAACCATGCATTTTTGGATTATAGTCTTTCTATTTGACTTGTACCAAAATCGAACAACATAAATAATAAACACTGTTTTAGATCTATCGAACATTGTTTAGAACAAATGTGCTAAACACTATTTTAGATCTATAGGCAAAATATGATGTGACTTGTAAAACTGATGAACTTGAAAAAACTGAGTAAATATGACTAAAATAAGAAATTAAAAAATATATTTAAATATATCTGCATGTATAAATATCAAATCATTTTTAATTTTCTTTCCTTAACCATTTACATATACTAATTTACGTGTGCCGATTCAGAGATTCTTGTCTCTTGTCAAGATACAGCTTATATTTATCCCGCTTCTCGATAGCCTTCTTAAGAACAATCCCATCGAAATTTTCTTCTTGTAACCAATCCCCGTTTTGACCAGCAAATTCTACACTATTGTTGGTTTTGTAATCTTGAAGAAGTTTTTTCCATTGAGCGAGTCCTCTATAAGGTATGGTCATTAGAATCCGACCCAAGGACATGGTATCATAAATCAGAACCACCTCAAATCCATCGGCGGATTGAATTTTTTCAAGTAATCTGTAGTAACCCTTGTCACTAGCTATTAGTACAAGCAATCCGCCTGCTCCTTGTTCTTGTCTTGTATTGAACCATTGAAGAATCTTTTGCACGATCACAATATCGGCGGCTTGTTTGGCCGCCGCCTTATCTTGCTCAGTTGACAAAAAAAAAAAAAAAACTAATTTACTTGTGCTATTGCTCAATTATAGTTTGACATGTATATATATATATATATATATATATATTTGTTTATTTATTTAGCATAGATATTAACTAATATACATTCAATTGAAGTTCAAAATAAGAATATAAGTTAGTTAACATTTATTTAATTAGATAAAAATTTGTTTGTATCGTTGCGTGTTTTTTATTCTTAAATAAAAACACAACAAACTTAAAAAATGATAATGAGTTTATTTAAATAAAAAATTCTTGATTACTTAATAAAAAAAGAGGAATTCCTTAAAACACCATCATTTTAGTTTTCTTTCCAAAGATACCACTAATACCAAATTATTGTTCATAGGTGTGGAATTTTAAATCTTTTGTTTGTGTTGATTATTTTACAATTTAGGGTTTAGTATTTATGGGGTAGGGTTTAATGTTTAGAATTTAGAGTTTAGAATTTGAAAATTAAAAATTTAATTTTATTTTTGTGGTATTTTTGTCCTAAAAACAAAAATGGTGGTATTTTAGAAAATTGCCCCAAAAAAATGCATTTTATTTCATAATTTTAAACACATTTGAAGGTAATATGACATGGGATAAATCATTACTTATGAGATTAAAATATGAAGAAACAAAATTATTCAAACTAATATTTTCTAAATTTTTTTTGTGAGTTTTTCATTAATAGAATTATGCTTTTAAATTTTAAAACTATTAGTTTAATACTAACTAAAATATACTAATTTTGATATGATGCATATATTTGTATATAAAATTTTTAGAACTTTCCATAAAAATGGATTTCCTAGAATTAAAAGTGCAATTATACATAGTTGATTATAATAATTAAGAGTAATCTCAATAGAGAGTACAACAAAGTTGCTTTGATCATTTGATTAGCAAAGAAAAGTAGATAAAAAGACAAAGCTGATGATACAAGCCTCCCGATCTGAACCAGTCTCTGTCTCAAAATTCTCCATTAGATCCACAATTTCTCTGTTTCTTTGTTCAATTCCATTGAAAGAAGATATGAGATATGACATCAAACAAAACCTACGAAGCAAAAACCAATCTTGAAGAAGAAGAGATTCGTTTCTTCCCATTTCTCTCTTCCCTTCCTCTCTCTCGAAGCAGCCATGCGTCTGCGAGTATTCTATTACGTGATCTTTCTTCCACCATTGTTATTGCTTGTTCTCGGTGAAACTAATCCTTCTGACTCTTCTTATGTTACTCCAATCAACTGGGATCTTTACCACTCCAGGTTTGAATTTTGAGGTTATCAATTCGAGTTCTAGTTTATTGCAGATTCAGATAATTGAATAGTTTCTGTCTCTCAATAGAGTTTGGTAAAGTGAGAACCTTTTTTGGTTAGAGGACTCTCTAGAACGATTCTTATAGTTAGAGTTCTTGATTGCAATCAAGATTCAATAGATAAGGAAGAAAAATGCTTTGCTCTGTTCATTGCAGATTCAGATGATTGAATAGTTTCGGTCTTTCGATAGAGTTTGCTTGGGATTTTCTAGTTTTAGTTTTGTCTCTTCAAGTGTTACAATCCGACCAATTTGATAAGTCCTTGCATTTGGTAAAGTGGGAACCTTTTTAGGCCAGAGGAGAGTTAAGAGATCTCTACAACGATTCTTATAGTTAGAGTTCTTGATTGCAATCAATATTGAATAGATAAGGAAGAAAGTTTCATTGCTCTGTTTATTGCAGATTCAGATGATTGAATAGTTTCTGTCTCTTTATACAGTTTGCTTGGGATTTTCTAGTTTTAGTTTTGTCTCTTCAAGTGTTACAATCCGACCAATTTGATAAGTCATTGCATTTGCTTTCACATTTTACAATATGAGAAATACTGAAGAAATCTGTGTTTTCCAACTACAAGTCATGTAACCATGCTTTGTTACGGCCTTACGAGTCAATCGAGTCGTCGTATACTCAAATGTTGATGTAGAGAATGTGGTTTTGTTATGTTCACTTTGGTTTCTTTGCTCATAGAAGCTGATAGAATCATTTGATTAGCATACATGTAGATGGTATTAATATGAGGAGTGGAATTAGAATGAAAGGGTCTTTGACTATTTCGTAAAGTGAGAACCTTTTTGGCTTGAGGAGAGTTAGGAGATCTCTATCTCAAATCTCCGAGATAGTTAAGAGTTTCTTGATTGTAATCAAGATTCATTGCTTTGTTCTTATCATCATCATTTTTTTTTATGTTTGTTGTAGTGATGATTTAATGGAGCAGATACATTCATTGGTACATCGACATCCTGACAAGCTCTCGGTTAGTGCCATTTCAGCTTCGTTTCGGTTTGTATTGTGTCAGCACAAACTGAGTGAAGATTGTTAATATTTGTTTTACAGATTGAGATGATTAAATCGGGAAACAAAGGTTACAACGCAGAGGTTAACGTGGTTACTTACTGTCGCGGTGGTAGAGAGAGTAATGACAGATCAAACTTTAGAATCCTTCTTGTAAGTTCTCTTTATAACTCTGTCTAAGCTATTCAGTTAAGACTCTCTACTGTATGATTTGAGTCTTCTGGTTTTGACAGATGATTCCTTTTCTTCCAGACTTTTGGTCAGCATGGGAGAGAGCTTATCACCTCTGAACTTGCCTTTCGGATTTTGTCAATTTTGAGTGAAGAACAGTTCTTACCAAAGAAGAACGGTGCAGCCCTTAACAACACACTAGACAAGCTAGTCATAAAAGTAAGTGTGTCTGATCGATGCTATCTCGTTTCGTCTTTCTAGTATTTGATAGATACATTTACTCACTAGATGCTGCTATTTTCTTTGGTCAGCTGGTACCTATAGAAAACCCGAATGGTCGTAAACGTGTTGAAACTGGAGATCTTTGTGAACGCAGAAATGGTACCCGTCTTTGTCTCTCAAATACATGGTTATTAATGCGTTTGTTTTGCATTTCATCTTTTATTCATATCTGTAAATCATAGGAAGAGGAGTTGACTTGAATCGAAATTGGGGTGTTGACTGGGGCAAGAAAGAAAAGGTACTTCTTCTTTTCACTGCACATTCCGTTTCCTTCGAGATCTCTTGCTAATGTGTCATGGAACTTGGTCCTTCTTTTTTCGTTTTCGGTATTTCTAGGATTATGATCCATCTGAAGAGAATCCTGGAACTGCTCCGTTTAGTGAGCCCGAAACTCAAATTATGCGGAAGCTAGCTATATCATTTGATCCTCACATATGGATAAACGTGCATTCCGGAATGGAGGTAATGTTTCTCTTTGGATTCAATGTTACCGTGTATACGTTTGAAGTTTTTAGCATGGGAATAAAGGTTAAAACTTCTGTTAGAATTTATAAGTAAATGTGTTTGATTCATGTTTTCAGGCTTTATTTATGCCGTATGACCACAAAAATGTTACCCCAGAAGGATTACCTTCGCAGAAGATGAGGACCATACTTGAAAAACTGAATAAATTTCATTGCCAAAACCGCTGCATGATTGGATCTGGCGGAGGCTCTGTTGGGTTTGTCTCTTTACTAAAGTTAGCATATCCGCTTCAGGATGTTTTTCGCCTTCTTTAATCGGTTTTCTCGTCTATAGGTACTTGGCACATGGTACAGCTACAGATTATATCTATGATGTTGTAAAGGCACCAATGGCGTTCACCTTTGAGGTTTGTGTGACAGAAGTTATCTACTCTCCGACACTTTCTTGAAATCTTGTGTCGCATATTTTTATAACTGTTTGCTATCACTGTCAGATCTATGGGGACAACCAGACTTCTTCAAGAGATTGCTTTAAAATGTTCAACCCCGTTGATCTACCGAATTTCAAGGTACCATGTTTTGAATCGTATAAAATTCTCTTGAGCATGTACCCAAAAAGAGGGGGAAAAATCACAACTTGGCATGCTGTTGTTTACTCAGAGAGTTCTCAATGACTGGTCTGCTGCATTCTTCACGATTTTCCAACTGGGACCGCTCCAGTTAGACGGAAACAGTTCCAAGGCTGCAGAAAAATGGGTGTCCATAGACGAGTATTTGGACGGCTACTTGGTGGAAAGGAAGAACAGATATGGGAAAAACATGGAAGTGATCGATGTCGGGATGCAGGAGATAAAAACTTACTTCAGACTCTTCTTGTTGTCCTCGGTACTTCTAATGTTCATGTTCTGTTCCAGAATAGCCAAAAGCAAGTATAGTAGAAACTCCATACCAGTCATGCCATGAAACTATTGGAGGAAGCTCTCATTTAATTAACCCTTGTTAGTATTTTTTTGGTTGCAAAACTTGTATTCCTCATTTTTAGGAATGTTGAACATGATTCTTTGGATTTGTGATTGATTCTTAACTAAAGAAGCTTTGGTTTAGAACTTGCAACGTATAATTTCCTTCGTGATCTCTGTAGTACAAACAGTTATATATTTGTACAGGTTGAATCTTTACATAGAGAATGTGAGGATTTGTTACGAAAGACTTCTTCCTTTTGTGATGTATGGTTTGTGTCGTTTACATATCTGTCCTGAGCTCGAGATAGCTCGAGATAAAACCTTAGCATTGTTCCCTTATGTTTCTCTATGAGGCTTTTAACGTCTGCTTCATGTATCTTAGAGCTGACCGTAACATGGATCTAGCTTTTCTATCTGGTTTGCACCCTGACATGATCATCTCCTCGTAAACACCCGGTACCTGTAAAAATCATCACATTCTCGAACGGTCAAATCCTACTTTCGGGTATTCTCCTATCAATCAAAAGAAAAGATTCATACCTTTTGGAACTTATCAACACGAATGAGCGCTTTCATGAGTGTTGTGTATGTGACCACATCTGGCTTTACACCCTGCAAATGGTTGGTCAGTAAGTAGTTTCATCAAGATGGGTTTAAGGTTTTAACCAAGAGAAGTTATTACGTTTTCTTTCATGTATTGCAACACGGCAAAGGCTTCGGCGTCTCTTCTATCCTCACCAAAGGCATTGATGAGAGAATTGAGAGCTAATAAACTCGGCTTTAGTCCATCTGATGTCATCACTCTAAATGCATTCACAGCTTGCTCCGATAAACCCTGTCACGGACAAATCATGAAACTATGATCAGTATCAAATGATGATTGTCTTAAAGATCTCTCATGGATAGTATTAACAGTCACGGTACCCTTTGAGCATAGGCATTGATGAGAGCATTGTACATTGTTGATGATGGTTTCAGCCCAACTGACTTCATCTCTTCCAAGCACTCTATCGCGTCATTAAACCTACCAGATTTGCCATAAACGTCGACAAGTGTTGTGTGTGTCACAACGTTAGGCAGTATACCTTGGCTCTTCATCTTTCCCAACAATCTTTTCATATCATCCCATCTTTCTTGATCTCCATAACTATTGATCATGATGTTATAAGTTGTAGCACAAGGCAAGCACCCTCGCTTCTCCATTGCCTCGAACATCTCTTCCGCTACTATGTGCCGGCCATGCTTACAATGACAATCGATAAGCGTATTCCAAGTCACCCTATCGGGTTCAATCCCTTCGCTTAACATTCTATCAAAAGTCGTCATCGCATGATCAAGACAATTAAACTTCCCAAAGGTATCGATCACCACGTTGTAAAACTGTCTATCGGGCTTAACACCGATACTCTTCATCTCCTTGAGAACTTGAAATGTCTTTTGCCACTCACCTCTATCGCGATAACCAGCTAAGAGTCTACTGAAAACAAAAGAATTAGGCTGTACATCACCAGCTTCCATCTCTTTCAACACGATTCTCGCGCTTTCCCATCTACCCGCATTCACATACGCATCAATGAGAAGACTATACGTATGTTCATCAGGCGAAACACCTCTCTTCTCCATCTCCGAAACCATCAACTCCGCGTCTTTCAAAGGACCCGTCTTCACATACCCTTTAAGCAACGCATTATAAGCTTTAGTTCTCGGTTTAATCCCGCTCTGTCTCAACTCCTCAAACAAAGCCTCAGCCTCAATAGTCCTTCCTAAATTCGCCAACCCCGAAATAATCGAAACAAGAGTCGCAGTTTTCGCACTCAAACCCGTAGCTTGAGCCATACCAAGAAGCTGCAAAGCCTTAGAAGGATCACCAGATTTAGCAAAACCCATGATAATATCATTAACTAACTGAACATCAAGCTCAAGCTTATCCCTTTCAATCTCTTTATACAATCTCAACAACATAACCGAATCAATCTTGTTACTACGCGTCAACGACTGAATAACCAAACTATAATTAACAAAATCTGATTGGTATCCATCTTGACGCATCTTCGATATCAAATTAAGAGCTTTTTCGACATCATTGTTCCGAGCACAAGCACCAATTAAGGCATTGTAAGTCAATGGTGTTAAAGCTTGTTTCTGTGAAAGAAGGAAAGCCTCATAAAGCTTCTCAGAACGGCCAAGCGCGTGAATGAGAATCGAATAAAGAAGCTCATAAGAGAAACAGAGGTTATGTTTTTGTAGCCATGAAACGACGCCGTAAGCTAAACCAAGTGAAGAATTTGATGAACATAACGATTTTATCAGTGAGTGCCAATATGGTGCTGGTACTGCTTTGTATGACTCTACAAGCTCGAACTCTATTGAACCGAGAGATTCCGATTCCGACTCCGACTCCGAATCCGAATCAAGAACTAATTCCACTGGTCCGAATCTTGTGAGGAATTTTAGAAGTGGAGTGAAGTCGTAGCGATGGTGAACCAATTCCAATTCATCGTCGTTTTCTTGATTTGTATCTAAATTATTCCATGAGGAGAAGTAAGATTGAGATTGAGAAGATGATGATGATGGTGAAGAAGAAGAAGCAGAGATTGTTGCAGAGAAAGCTGAGATTGGTGAGTGGAAGAAGCGGTGATGGTGGTGGTGGTGATGAGTGAGGAAGTAGAGAGAGTGAAATTGAGATGAGACTAGTGGAGGAGGTTGTAAGAGAAGCATAGTCTTCTTCTTCTTCTTTGTTGTTGTTCTTGTTCTTCAATGGCGTCGTGAGTAGTGAAGAAGTTTTTTTTTTTTTTTGGGTTTTATTGTTTTTGTGGTTGCGAGTAAAGTGGGATGTGTTGTGTCCTATCTCGTCTGCTGAGCATATAGAACCAAATCGACCAAACCGAGTTTTTTTGGTTCTCAGTTTCTATTTGGTTGTTAGGTGATAACCGATTAGTGGAATTATAATTGGAATTCGGTTATTGATTCATTTCGATTCGACATATCTTATCTTATTATATAAAGTTGGGTTTTCAAAGTTAGCAACTCATGAGATCGTGACACGTGTCGATTTCAACGATTTAAGATTTTGACACGTGACTAATTATATAAAAAAACAATTATAACAAAGTTACAAAAATTTAAATAATTTTAAAATATCTAAAGATAATGTTAAGAAAATTATAACTTAAATAATTTTAAAAATATAAAAGATAATGTTAAGAAATTTTTTAATTTAAATATTATATATATATACACTTTAGGTTTTGTATCAGCTTATATGGAGTTTTTGCGTTTTATAATTGTTACTATAATTTTATAAAAAAGTTAAGTGTGTTTTTTTTTGTTATGGTTGTAGATTTTGAGGAAGTGTAACAAATCATATGTATTGATGCATGAAAATTTAGATGATGTTTCGACTAATTGTATGATAAGGTATATTTTGATCAAAACTTAATTTTTTTAGTATTGGTTTATATGTTTCAATAATTGGTGTCGAACTATTTTGTTAACGTTTAGTAGGTGGATATCTTATGATTTATTTTATTGGATGAATGTGTGAATTTTTTTAACGTATATTTATCTTTTACATTTGATGTGATTATTTAAAGTTAGTATACTATTTTTTGTGTGGATGCAAAGAATTAGAGACATTTGATATGACTATTGTGTGTGACAGAGGTTTTGATTTAAATGTGATATTTTCGTATATTTCCACACGTTTTGATAAGGTACGAATTTTTTTTTGTCAATGTTCAGGAGGTTGATGCGTAAAAATTGATTTCACTGGATGAAGATATAAATTTTAAAATGTAATTGATTATAAAAAACTATATATTAAAAAATATATGAAAATAAGTGATAAATAAATAGAAAAATTAAACTAAGAAAGTTATAAATATTTTACAGAATATCTAATTTTGACGTTTTTTATACGGGTTATAAAAATTTTAGTTATAAACCAATATATACGCGTTGTTTATTTATTTTTTTTTATTTTTTTACCCGGTTTACAAAATTTTTAGTTAAAAAATAATTAATAAATAAATAGAAAAAATAAATTAAATAATTTTTAAATATTTTACATAATATCTAATTTTGTTTTTTATACGGGTTATAAAATGTTTAATTATTAACCCGCGTATGCGCGGGTCCTAATCTAGTGTAATCTATAAGATACAACATATATATATATATATATATAATATCAAGGTTTATGTTAAGACATTAAACATTTTAAAACATTATAATGCATCACATCAACACAGTACAATATTATTCATAACATTAGTTATATTTTCAAAATTTAACCAAATTTTGATTTAAATTTTATTCAAATTTAACCATTTGTTATATTGTTTTCAATATTTTGGATATCCAAAACCGAACCGAATTCGGATAAAACTAAACCAAGTCTGAACTCGAATCAAAATTCTAAAATACTCAAATAAATTATAAACCTTTCTATCCAAAATATCTTCTGGTTCTATCTCTAAGGGGTATAACCATGGTTATTCCACTCGAACAAATGATGAGCCAATGTTCCAAGGGGCTTATACTCGTACACAAGCAACTTCTCATTGCAAAATCCAAGAAGCGGAACCAAATGCTTGTGTCGGAGACTAGTAAACACACTAATCTCGTTGTTGAACTCACTCATCACCCTTTCATCAACAACTCTAAAGTCTATCCTCTTAATAGTAATGATGGTGCCATCGCGTTGTACTCCTTTGTAAACGACCCTAGAACCATTGGCCTAATAGATTTTCCTCACTAAAATCATTGGTGGCTTGACGAAGAGTTTCTATCGGGTATAAATGGTCTTCATCACGATCATGTCAAGTATCATCAACAAGGACACCACCTCTAATCAACGCCGTATGAACATCCGCAGTTATATCATTCTCAACGTTTCCCATAGTAAATTTCTTCAGCTGATGACGATCAAGACGAGTGCTCCTCCAATTATGCTTGCAATGATTATGCCTATAGTCACTCCGTTGTCTCCTGACTTCTTGTGTCTTAGCAATTGATTTCCGGGTTTGTAGATGACCTTTACGTGTTTTGGAAACCTCGGTATCTCGCCGGTGAGCTGATTTTTTTGGAGATTAATCTCAACCAGTTCAGGGAGAGAACTGATCGTTAGTGAAATCACACCACCAAGGGATAAGCCAGAAATGTTGACAATCCAGTAGTTGATGAGGTTACACTCCACACCTTTCCATTTGCAGTATGCAAAGGAAGACCGAGTGGACCAGGGAGGTGGATGTTATTGAAAGGCCTTCGAGATTGCAAGCATTGTAGATCCATCATTATCTTCTGAAGTACTAACAACCACCAAGGAGAAAATGATGTAGAGTATCAACTTCATACCTGTCCCAAACAAAGTTGTAGTGTGTTAATTACGATCACTTTAGATTATATAAAAGAGCTGGAAATAATACATGTATTAATATATGGATTAACATATCGTTATATTTTATTTTGTGTAGTTGGTAATCACTAACCGTTCTAATATCTCAAATTTTGAATCTGAAATTTTGTATTTTGTCATATTTAACTTATGTTTTGCTCTTCGACAAAAAAAAAAAAAAAAAAAAACTTATGTTTTGCTCAGATTTTTGTTATGTTTTACTTGGTTTTTGCTTACTTTTAATATTTTTTTTATTTGGATTATATAATTATTTGAATAACTATGAAATATTAATACAAGTGTAGTCACATTGAAATTCATTCAAACAACTTTTAATTTGATGTTTTGGATATATTTGATATGCATAATTGATATCCCATCCCATCAGCGGAGACTTTAGTGTTTACATGATATATCAATTGAGTTTTTTTTTTAACCGAATTAAAACCGAACCGAACTGAAACCAAACCAAACCGAACCAAACTGACTATAAACTGATCCGAACACAAACCAAACCAAACTAACTTTGGTTGAATTTGATTAAAGTTTTACTAAAACCAAATTAACCGAACCGAACCAAACCCGAACCGAATCTGAACTTAAACCGAAATGCCCACCCCTAGGTCTGAGAATCAAAAACCCTAACGAGATTATGTTGAGAATTAAGTCATTGATTAAACATGCAACAGATGAGAAAGAGGAAGAAGAAGAAGAGAGCAAAGAGAAGAGGAAGAAGAAGATATCATCAACGACAAAGGAGAAAAACACAAAGTCAAGCAGAAAAAAAGAGTTGGGCTTTGTGTGGTTTTGTTGTAAGAAGACTAATAAGCTACAGATTAATTAGGCCCAAAAAGGTGTGTTTTGTTGTATAAAGTTTGGCAAGGACCAAGTTAAAGTGGTTAAGAATAACTAAGAGTAGTTGTAATAATGTGGTGTGTAAGAGAGCCTACGATATACGAAGAAACAGCATTATAAGTTACAAATCCTTCACACAAAATCATGTGGAAATCCAAAAACTTTTACTAGATGATTAATTCAAAGAATCCAAACTTTTTAACAAAAGCCAATTGAATAAACAAATACCATTGATCTTCACTTATTCAAGACAAATTCAGATGTAACATATAAACGCCCAAAGATCAAAGATCTATTTGGTCCAAAACAAAATTCAAAACATTAACTCACAAGCAGCAACGTCAATGAATAAGACCAACAACCAGAGTAAATACTACACTCAGATTTTTATTAATTTCTGTTTTTTTTTTTGTCAACATTTGGGACACAACTGGCCGGCCCATTAGCCTAATTCATACAAATTGTAGGGTCGGGGACTCGATCCCTGGTGTGATGGTGTCTGTCTTCTGTGGACTTGCCACTAGACCAAGATCACTTCACTATTAATTTATGTTTCTTAATCAAACAAACGACCTTTTTTCAAAAAACAAGTTTTTTATATTAAAAATAATAAAAACCATTCCATCTATAAAAATAATTTTAAAAGGAATGATACCAATTAGAAATTACACATATAAATTAGATATTAATAACTATGAAAAACGAAATATACTATTCATTTTTACCAAAAAAAAAGAAAAAAAAAGAAAGAAATATACTATTAATTACTTATGTTTGTAAACATAATACAGTAAAACCTCTATAAATTAATAACGTTGGGACCGTGAAATTTTATTAATTTATAGAGGTTTTAATTTATCGATAAATTAATAATTATTAATTTATAAAGAGATTTGTCTTATTTCGTAAATATTTTTAAAAAATTACTTAAAAAGTTAAGTTTTTTTTTGTTATAATCAATACTCTTCTCAAATCAATTACAAATAAAGTAATAGTTATCATGTCTAACCAATAACATCAAAAGTTTTTGATGCATTGAAAATATTTTAAAGGAATTTTAACAAAAATTAATGCAAATTCAAGAAAAAACAAACAACACATGAGTCATATTTCACTAAATATTTTCATATATAACATATCTATAAATATATTTTGATATATTTATAAAATTATTAATTTATAATGTTAATGAGACCATACATTTACATAGGATTTTCTAAAAAATTATTATCTTATTATTTTATCGAATTATGTCAAAATTTACACTGGTCTCAACTCGGGACCGGAGAAATTTATTAATTTATAGATGTTATTAATTTATCGAGTATTAATTTATAGAGGTTCTACTGTATGTTGTTAAATGCTAAAATTTTGATTTTGTATTTATGGTTTTCCCTCAAATCATATCTTTCTATAAACTACTTTCTATTTCTATATTATAATATTCGTTACCAAAACATCATATATGTCATTCGTTTTAATTGTTAGATGTTTTAGGGGGAGTTATTGGTTATATGATTTGTAAATACTAATTAAAATACTATGTTATTCGTTTAGTGATTTGTTTTTGGATTTTCAAATCCACGTTTTATTAAAAATGGATTTGATAATGAAAAATAGAAGGATTCAAATCCGTAGGTAAACACATGTTATTTCAAAATCCACAAGTATTCTTTCCAAATCAATAAGGATTTTTAAATTCTATATGGATTTCAAAATCCATGAACCAATAACTCCCCCTTAGTTTTGTTTTCAAAGTTTTAGATGTTTTTAAATTTCTATGTGTAGTTATTGCTCTTTTTTTTTGCTTAGTCTCTCTCTATAATATTTACTATTTAAAGATAGAACTTAGGTATTTTATTAAAAAAAAAGTTAGAATAGTCATTACTAACAATGTTTTAATATTTATGAAAATATTAAAATATCTAATAATTTAAAACAAGGGGAGTAGATTATTTTTTTGATGAGACTAATTAGAAGCATTTCTTGTCTTATGGTAAAAAATATATTAATGATCAATATATCTAGAGATTGTGTCACCAAATTAAGTTGTCTATTGCGTCGAAATAGTTGATATCTTCAGTAATCGAAAAATCTATCCGTTGTTTTTGGAAATCAAATTTAAGTTATCTCTTTCGATGATGACTGTTTAATCCACATATTTTTTCGAAACTTTTTGACTCTATAGGGAAAAAGAGAAACTTAAACAGTTAAACGTGTCCAAAATAACTCTCATTAATTGCAACCATTTTTTAAAAGAAAAAATTAAATTGAGTGGTTAATTGGCGTGTAACTATTCATAATAGATTTTTTACTAAATTTGGCACCTAAGATATTTTTAATTTTTACAATAGAAAAAAATAAATAACATAATCGAGAAACCGTCTATGTATTGCCTCGGGTCAGAAAGTTAGCTTGGAGAAGTCAAAAAAATTTTTTTTAGAAAATGTTAGTCGAGAGCTAGCAAGTTTAATCATTGATGCAAGTTGAATCAAGCAAATGCGAGATTTGGAAAAATATCTTGGAATGTCGGTTCTAAATAAACGCATGAATAAGAACACATTTACTGAGGTTCTTGCCAGATTTTCTACTCGGTTGTCTAGATGGAGAGGCTAGTTTTTAAGCCTAGCAGGCCGGGTGACACTAACAAAAGTTGTTCTATCGTCAATTCCAGTTCACACTATGACTACGACCATAAATTTTCTCCGACAAACTACATAAAGTGTGGCTAAATATGGACAAAGAAGTGTTTGGAACATACCTAGGCTTTGACAAAATTTGATATGGATTACACCTTTTGGACTTGAGATTAAAAAGATTTATTGGGCCGAGTTTAGGAGAGCCCACCAGGTGAAACCCTAGTTTCTCTTTGGTTGGCATACCACATATTGGGGAGCGGCGGCCGTACGGAGGTGGTTGAAGGATTTGCATTGAATTAGATAACTCGATCGTGAAGGCACGGGTGATGTTTGAGACTTTGAGACGAGATCTAAACACACACATATATGGTTTTCATATATATATATATGAACATCTAGATTCTGGTGGTCGATATACCATATAGCATCATAAACGTCGTCCACATTATAGTTTTTTTTTTATATGATAATCAATAATAAAAATCAATATTTATTGGTTGTCAAAAAAAATAATCAATATTTACTATTTAACCAGATAAGAAATGAATCTACACATCCAGTGAGATTTCAGATACAAGAAAAATATTGTAACTGAAGGATTTTGAACAGGTTTTAATCTCTATTAACAACCTAACAAGATTCCTGAAGCCTAGGGTCTAGGGTTTGCAAACAATGAATCATAGAGATCTCGATGATACCTGGAGATTGCAGCGGAATAGGGTCAGGTAATCAGAGATATGGAAGCGCCTCACGTGCTGCGCCTCTACTGTAGTCCACACTCACACGAACAGGAATCTGCAGGGATGCTAGTGTCTGGAATCAGATCTTGCAGAGGAAACCTGTGTATACTTGAGAGAGAGCGACTAGGGTTCTGTCAAATCTCGTGCTACATATCCTATATATAGGCACGGGACGAGACCTAATAATTCCCAGGCCGAACCGGAATGAATTAAGTCATTGGGCCGAAATCTCTATTTCGGTCCGTACATGGTATCGATCGATACCACCTTAAAGGGTATCGATCGACACCTTCTCTCATAACACGTTCCTTGCTCAAGTGCATCCTGTTCGCTTAGGTGTGTGACCCTGTAGGATCAAAAGACACTAGTAACGAGTTCATAACTCATAAGTCATGAGCGGCTTCTAGCAAAACGTCATGACTACCTAGTATCAGATGAATGTCTGATCTCGACAAACCGACTATGTCTAGAGTGAATACAAGTATGATTTCGGGACATTCCCAACAATCTCCCACTTGTACTGGAATCATCTATTCCCATAATCCCTTCGTCTCTATATCTCGATATGGCATAAGGCAAGAACCGTGTCACCCTTATTCAACCAATATCATGTTCATCGAACTCTGGTTTATACTGATAAGACAAACGACTAACATTCACCTCGTTTGAGCGCGGCCACGCATTTCTCAGTATCAAATCTCCGATGGGCCCTGAGATATTTATCTCATGTTATATAGGAGGGACAAATTTCATCTTGTTCCATCCCTGTTCCTACACACACTTCATGATACACCCAATCAATGCCTTTATAGTCACCTGTTACGGTTGACGTTTGACACAGTCAAAGCGGACCAATTCATATGCAAGAAATCATGATGAACTCAGGTCTAAGGACTATACTCTATAGTCGTAATGAGAACCTCTCATGACACTTATATAACTATCCTGTAGAGTTCTCATTAGCGGGTCATGTCCGATCCTGTGTTCTCTAACACATATCTATGTGATTGACTTTAATACTCTTATTAATGACTCCATGAAACTTAGTCATCAGTCAACTCACATACCAGTCTCACGCTGTTGTCAGTGTCCCACTTTAACAACCTTGACCAGGGACAAATATAATCTATGTCATTTATAACTTATAGGGTTCCATGATCAAGTCCTCAACTTGATGACCTATAAAATGCCATAAATTAATTTGGGACTATTATTCAATTATCTTATAATCAAATAATATATGAAACAATTTCATCATGACATAACCAAAGTATGTCTACATGAACATCATAACATAACTCAAACCATTACAACTCCCACTAGAATCAAGATCATATCTTAATATCTCAAATACCTACAGCAAAAGGGTGAAACTCATGCTTAGGTCGTGGGAGAGGCTGCGGTGCTCTGCCTGGAATTTTTTCCAGCAAACCGCAGGCTGCGGTGCTCTGCTTGGAACCCATTCCAACAAAACGCACCGCTATATAGACATAAGACATAACCAGTTTCCGACCGGAAATTATCTTTGTCCATCTAACCACTCTCAACAGAGACCATTACTTCCTCAGTTCACCAAGCTCTAATTCTTAGTATTCCTCAAATACTTGAGAATATTCTTGGTAACTGTTCAGTGACTTTCACATGGATTATATTGGTACCTACTCGTCTTGCTTAACACTTTAAGCAACATCTGAACGAGTTCAGGTCATGGCATTTATGATAGGTTCCACTGCATACGCCTGGGAATCCTACTCAAACATTCTTGCTCAGCCAGTGTCTAAGGACACTGCGTCTCGCCAAGATTAATGCCATTAGACATTGGTATGAAGCCTTTCTTGGAATCACGCATAATGAATCTGTCCAAGACCTTATCACCATAAGCATCTTAACACGATCCAATTAGCTTACCCAACCTATCTCTATAGATTCTTATTCCAAGAATTCACGCGGCTTCTCCCACGTCTTTTATTGAAAAATAACTTCCGAGCCAAGTCTTAAAAGACTAAAGCAACGAAACGTCATTTCCGAGAAGTAGTATGTCATCTACATACATTATGAGAAATGCAACTACGCTCCCACTAGTCTTCTTGTAAACACACGGTTCCTTTTCGTTCCTGATGAAGTCAAACTCTTTTGACCATTTCATCAAAACGATTATTTCAACTCCGTGATGCTTGCTTCAATCCATACATGGATCAATGAAGCTTGCATTCCTTCCTACCGTTATTTGGATCAGTGAAACTCTCAGGTTGTGTCACGTACACATCCTTTTTCCAGAATTCCTATAAGGAAAACTGTTTTCACATCCATCTGCCAAATTTCATCACCATGATAAACAACAGTTGCTAGGAGAATCCGAATGGTTTTAAGCATAGTGACTGGGAGTAGGTCTCTTCATAGTCATACCATGAATTTTCTTGAGACCTTCAGCGACCAACCTTGCTTTGAATATCTGGATATTCCCATCTCGGATCTAGCGGCTCCAAGCCACTTTTCGGAGTCCAGGTCCAACATTGCTTCTTCAATATTCGCCGCCTCGTCACTGTCAATGATCAACAAGTCATGACAATTTGTCACGAGAAATCCCTATTTCTCAGAATCTTGACGTATCCTTCCAGATCTGCGAACTTCAGGCTCCACAGGTATAGGTTCTACAACTCTTTGTAGATCCATTTACTGCTTTACCTCTTCGGTGAAAGCCTAGTATCGATCGATACTACCTTAGTGTCGATCGATACCATCCTGTGATTTCGAACATATTCGAGTTCTACTTTTACTCCCACTGTTTTTCTTGGAAAGGCAATCTCTCACAAGAAAACATAGTTCTTAGTAACAAACATTTTGTTCTCAGAACGGTCGTAGAAGTAGTAAGCCTTGGTTTCCTTAAGACAACCAACGAATTAGCATTATTGGATTTGGGTCTGAGCTTATCTTTTCGTAAACATTTTACATAGGCCTCATAACCCAAAATTTCAGTAAAGACAGTCTTGGAACATTTCCAATCCACATCTCATGTGTTGTCTTTTCAACTGATTCTGATGGAATCTTTTTAGTGTAAACATAGACGTTTCTAGAGCGTTTCCCAAAAGGGATAATGGAAGATATGTGTGACTCATCATTAATCGAACCATATCCAATAAGGTTCAATTCCTCCTCTCGGAACCTCCATTCCATTTGGGGCGTTCCAGAAGGAGTGAGCTGTGAAACTATTTCACACTCTCTCAGATGATCACTTAACACTTGGCTTAAGTATTCTCCTCCGCGATCTAATCGAAGAGCTCTAATACTTTTGCCAATTTGATTATGTACTTCATTCTGGAACTCCTTGAACCTTTCAAAGGATTCCTATTTGTGTCTCATCATATGGACATTTTCATACCTACTGATCTTATCAGCGAAGGTAATGAAGTACTGAAAGTTACTCTCTAGCACTTGTACTCATCGGACTGCACACATCTCTATGTATAAGGCCCAATAAGTTATAGGCCCTTTCATTTGTTTTGTCAAAAGGGGCCCTTAGTCATTTAGCCCAATAAGCAGGATTCACATTTCTCACATGATTCACAATCAAACGAGCCCAAAGCCCATCACTATGGAGCTTCTGAATCCGCTGTAGCCCAAACGACACTGCTAGAGAACCGATTTGTGTTTATGTTATAGACAGGCATAAATTGGTTCAAGACATAAAACTCATTCTCTAATGGGGTGCTACCATAGAACATTTCATTAAGATCAACAGAACAACATTTGTCTTTAATCAAAATGAATATCATTCATATCCTTACAAGAAAATGAAATGACGTCTCTGTTCATAGCAGGTACAAAGTAGCAATTATTCTATTCTTAAAACCAAGCCTAAAGGCGACTATTAATGGGAATTTCCTACGGCCAATGCAGCAACTCTTGCTTCATTCCCGACGTGTAATTCCACTTGTCCCTTCTCCAACGTTCTACTGTTGCTTCGTGCCTGCATATTTGTACAAATATCAGCACCACAACCGGTATCTTATACCCACGAGGTAGAACTTGAAGTAGTAACATTTACTTCCATAACACAAATACCTTGAGAAGAAGTCCCGTACATCTTCTCAATCTCTTGTGCATCTTCCAAGTATTTCTTGCAGTTTCTCTTCCAATGTCCAAGCTCCTTACAGTACTGGCACTTCTCAACATCGGTTAGGCCAGACTTGGGCTTACAAGAAGACACAGGCTTGTCCTGATTCACAATCTGGACGGCCTTGCCTCTACCCTTGTCCTTTCCAGGTTTCTCAAACCTTTTGCCATTTTTGATGTCATGCTCAGCTGTCTTGAGCATACTATGCAGCTCAGTCAACGTCTTCGTCAATTTGTTCATGTTATAGTTCACAACAAACTGATCATAGCTTGACGGCAGTGACTGCAGAATGATGTCAGTAGCCAACTCTTGGCTAAAGGGACAATCCAATCTCCTCAGGTTATCTATATAACCCATCATCTTTATGAGATGAGGACTTACTGGTGAATCCTTTGGTAGCTTGCACTCAACTAGAGATTTAACCGTCCGGTATCTCTCAGTTCGAGCCTGCTCCTGAAACATCGCTTTCAGGCTAGTGATCATCTCGATGGGCGACGCCACATTCTCATATTGCTTCTGCAAGTCCGAGTCCATGGTAGCCTACATCAGACAACGCACATCGACCACATCATAGTAATGCTTATTCCAAGCATCATATACTGCATGTGAGGCATTGGACCTTAGTTTCTCGGGGAGAACTTTCTCAAGGACATAGTCCTTTCTCTCCTGCTTGAGAACAATTCTTAAGTTCCGATGCCAATCAAGGAAGTTGGATCCATTTAGCTTGTCCTTCTCAAGGACGGATCGCAACGAGAAAGAGTTCTGATGAGGGGTTTTAGACATAACTAGAAATCAAAATAAAATGGTTTAGTTATGATGTTCAGGAAATGAGAAATCTTAACAATTAAGAAAACTCGCATTATATTCAAAACAATGTTTCCTCAAATGAATATAATGATCCAAGACCCATACTTCACCAAAACTTGAGTGGGCCACTGGCCGTCACCCAAATCTTAGCTATCTAGGTAAGCAACACTTTGCTAATCACATCCAATATGACTCTTGGTTGTGGATAAGACATCTTATGTCTTGTCCACCTGATGTCTATGGGCCCAGAACTTCTGATAGCCCACTCAAGTAAACCAATCTCTCAATCAAGTAACGGTTGATGCCATGCACTGCAACCCCATCAACACAATTACGTATTGCCTTACTCATGTAACCGGGATACCTTGCACTGCAAGCCTATCACGCATCGAAACGAGTCTTGACAGCTGACAAGATCGGGAAGACATCCGAAACACTTGATATTTAGTTGAGGAACGGAACTTTTAATCTTGACACATATCATATATGTACTCAAGAAGGCTTAGATTTTATCAAAACAATTAATCTTTATTAAGTTTTAATTATTCTAAGGAGTGGGTGAAATCTGGTTCGGTTATGTGATCTCGGGTTCGCTAACCCAGAATTTGCACACTGCATCGATACTAGTATCGATCAACACTCTTCTGCTATAACCGGTCTTCGACAACTGATCAATCCAATTGAACCAGTTTCGATAACCAACCGAACCAATTTCGACAATTGGTCAGTATCGATCGACACTACCTTAGTATCAATCGATGCTCAACCAAACCAAAATGATTTGTGATAACCGGTCAATCCTATTGAACCGGATCGATAACCGGTCAATCAAATTGAACCGTATCGATAACCAGTCGATATCGATCGATACAACACTTGTATCGGTCGACACCAACTTAATCGCACCAAACCGCAATCAGCCGGTTTAAATTGATTTCGACCAAGCATGATAACCGATTCAATCCAATTGAACCGACTAACCATTCGCAAGGCTGTATCGATCGACACAACTCTGATTGTATCGATCGATACCATTAGGTTTCGGGAATTTCGATCCATCAACTTCGATCTTTGGATCGAAACCTAATCAATTATTAGAGTATCGATCGATACCATCAATATGGTATCGATCGACACCACAAAACCTAGTTCGACGAAATTCAGCAGAAACGAATTTCACAGAAGCATCCTATACATCATATGTATCCAAATCGAATTCTCTAATTTAATTACATGCTTTTCAGATTCAATAGTTAAACCCTAAGGCTCTGATACCACTGAAGGATTTTGGCAAGGTTTTAATCTCTATTAACAACCTAACAAGATTCCTGAAGCCTAGGATCTAGGGTTTGCAAACAATGAATCATAGAGATCTCGATGATACCTGGAGATTGCAGCGGAATAGGGTCAGGTAATCAGAGATATGGAAGCGCCTCACGTGCTGCGCCTCTACTGTAGTCCACACTCACACGAACAAGAATCTGCAGGGATGCTAGTGCCTGGAATCAGATCTTGCAGAGGAAACCTGCGTATACTTGAGAGAGAGCGACTAGGGTTCTGTCAAGTCTCGTGCTACATATCCTATATATAGGCACGGGACGAGACCTAATAATTCCCGGGCCGAACCGGAATGAATTAAGTCATTGGGCCGAAATCTCTATTTCGGTCCGTACATGGTATCGATCGATACCACCTTAAAGGGTATCGATCGACACCTTCTCTCATAACACGTTCCTTGCTCAAGTGCATCCTGTTCGCTTAGGTGTGTGACCCTGTAGGATCAAAAGACACTAGTAACGAGTTCATAACTCATAAGTCATGAGCGGCTTCTAGCAAAACGTCATGACTACCTAGTATCAGATGAATGTCTGATCTCGACAAACCGACTATGTCTAGAGTGAATACAAGTATGATTTCGGGACATTCCCAACAGTAACATGGTAGATCGACCACCAATTTACGAAATTTTTTCAAACAATATTTCTTTAAAGTAAGAAATATTTCTTTAAAGTAAGAAATTAAAAAAGGAAGGCAAACATTGGCAACCTTTCACACTGTTTTAGTCTCATTAATTCTTAAAAAAAAACAAAGAAATAAAAAAGGAAAGGAACACTTACGATTTGGTAAATTTGATGATCATCGCAACAAATCACAATATTTATGATCCCCAAATGAATTGCCTCATTTAACCCAGTAAGCAGTGCTATAATCTCTATTTCTTCGCGGTCAATTATGGAGCTATTCATTGATTCTGACGTTTCATACAACATGGTATCCGTCTTGTGATAGATCGTGACTCCTAATTCAACTTTCACAATTTGTTCTCTGTTTGTTATTGTTTCATCACTCACCAAACCTTTGAAGTATAATCTATACATCATATAATCTATATTGTCTCTCGTCGCACAAACGGATTCGACAACCTTAGAACTACCCTCGCCAGTAAGGTTTGGGTTATCTTCAGTAATTGAAGAATTTATCTTTTGTTTTTTTTTAAATCAAATTTAAGTTATCTCTTTTGCTGACTGTTTAGTCCACATATTTTTTCGGAACTTTTTTACTCTATAGGGAAAAAGAGAAACTTAAACGTGTCTGAAATAACTCTCATTAATTGCAACTATTTTTTTTTTAAAAAAAAAAAAATTGAGAGGTTAACTGGCGTGTAACTATTCATATATGTACAATTTAATAGAATAGAAAAAATAAATAACATAATCTAGAAACTGTCTACGAATACTTTCTCCGGCGCCGGCAACAAAGGACGGCTATGGTGTCTGATGATCTTCATCTCTTAACCCTTAATTGCAGCATCTAGGCCGAATCTGACACTAGAAGAACCATTGATCCCTGTCAAAAATGTACGACAAGCGGATCTCAATCATTGCGTCCTCCAATAGGATATCAGCTACCCGAGAAGAGCCCTCACATTAGGCTTTGTTGACGGTAGGAATTCGCACTGCTAGACCGTCATATGCGCCATGCCTGGTGGAGATGTTGATGACGCACGACGAGCTTCTTCTCAGGGTTACGACTTCTACAATCGGTTCAATTAAGCTCTCATGGTTACCGTCTTATTCCTCGAATCTCGTCTAAAAGTGTCAAACGTCACCCCTACCTTCACGGGAGTTATCTAATTCACTACAAATCCTTCATCCATCTCCGTACGGCCACAACTCTTTAATTTGTGGTATGCCAACCAAAGAGAAACTAGGGTTTCATCTGGTGGGCTCTCTCACACTCGGCCCAATAAATTATCAAATTTTGTCAAAGCTAACATGTTATAGGGTCTTGTTTTAGAGAAAAGATTAATGGATCTTTCCTAAAAAAAGTTTTTGGGCTGTAGCCAGCTAATATATTATGAATTAAATTTCCCGTTTAAATTAGTAACTATGAAAAACGAGATATACTATTAATTTCTTATGTTTGTAAATATAATATGATGCTAAATGCTAAAACTTTGATTTTGAATTTATTGTTTTCCCTTAAATCATAGTACTATTTAAAGATAAAACATTAAAACTTATGTATTTTATAAAAAAAAATAAGTTAGAATAGTCATTACTAACAATTTTTTAAAATATCCGTGAAAGTATTAAAATATCTAATAATTTAAAACGAGGGGATCGGAGTAGATGATTTTTTTGATGAGACTAATTAGAAGCATTTCTTGTCTTATCGTAAACTATTTATGATACTATGACTTGGAAATTAACAGCATTTAGTCGCGAGTACGCAAACTCCATCAAAAATGTACCGAGCACAGACTACACTGAGCATTTGAGACCCAAAAGTAGAAAAAGAGACGAGTTCAGCTTAGTGCAAATCTGGTTACGTTGGGAAGTTACCACGATAACAATCTTAATAGTTAATAGCATTGAAGTAGGCTAGCAGATTTGTTTAAAATTTATGGCGTTATTTTTTAAAAAATACATTAAGGTTTTAATTACCACAATAATAATGACTAATTCATTTATACTATTTGAATTTATATAAAAAGCAAAAAAAAAAAAAAAATACTATGTGAAATAGTGATGTGGAATCCATATTAATTAGATTTCGGTGAAATTCATGAAACCGAAAAATCGAAGCAAAACCAATCCGAAAAAGGGGAACTGAACGAAACTGAAACCAAAACCAAGAAATATTCGAATGGATCTTAAACTCTGATATCCGAAGAATCGGAACAAAACACAAAGAACCGAGAACCGAATGCGTATCCATAATATATTTATATATCCAAAGTATTAGACATGATATAATCCAATTACCCAACATCAAAATAATAAAACCCAAAAATACTCAAAATAATCAAAATATCTGAATTTTTTAATTATATTTATCAAAACTTAACTAAATTTTACCATTTCCAAATCAAATCTAAACCTAAACCAAAATTCTAAAATACTCAAATAAATTCTAAACCTTTCTATCCAAAATACCTAAAATCAAACGTATCTAATCTAGAACCAAACCAAATATCCAAATAATACCAATATTCCATAAAATCCACAAAATGTAAAAAAAAAAAAAAAAAAAAAAAATGTCATACGTAAATAAAAATATATTAAAAAAAGACCGACGTAAATAAAAAGTCTATAAATAAAAGTCTCAACGACCCTTAACGTTTAGAAACTTCACATAACTTTACTTTTTTTGCGAATTGGAAAATTTTGGGGGCTAGGGTTTTGTAGAAAGAGCGAAGAAGAAGATGATCGAAGTGGTTCTCAACGATCGTTTAGGCAAAAAAGTTAGGGTGAAGTGTAACGAAGATGACACAATCGGTGATTTGAAGAAGCTTGTCGCTGCACAAACTGGAACACGAGCTGAGAAGATTCGAATTCAGAAGTGGTACAATATCTACAAGGATCATATCACTCTTAAGGACTATGAGATTCATGATGGCATGGGTCTTGAGCTTTACTACAATTAGGTTTTTGCTCTATCTTTCTTCTGTTTGTGATTACTTTGATTATGTTTTGGTTTTTGTGTTATGCGATTTGATTTGATTAAGGAGATTTGTGTTTGGGTTACGATTTTGAAGATTGAAATTGAGATTGAAATTGAATTGAAATTGAGATGTTTTGATTGGAATTGTGGAACCGTGAAAGGCAATTGTTATTAAAATCTGAAGCTTTTTAGGGTTTGATTTGGTAGTAATTGAACCCTTAAGAGAGGCCTTAAGCTGATAAATTGAACTATGGTTTGGCGATTTTTTCGGGAAATTTAGCAAATTCAGAGGATGTAGTTAGTTGCAGACCTGTGAAAAGCAGAATCCAAATTTTTAATTGTGAGTTATTGAGACCTGAAGCTTCTTAGGGTTTGATTTTGTTCTACAACATCTAAAGCACAGATAGATATGGTTAGGCTCCTTTAGTACAAAGAAGAAAAGTAGAGTTTCGTCCTCGTTGTCTCTATAATCATTCTTCTTCCACTGATATTGTCTTTTGGTCTCATTCAGAACCTGGTCTCTACAGGAACATGATTGATATCTGTAATAAGTTTGTAGTTTTCCTCTCCATGCTTTTCAATATGCAATTGAACGCTATTGTTCTCTGCTTCTCATCTTTCCATTTGATTGTTTTATATAACTCATGGTAACTTGAAGTAGACAATAGTCTTTTTGTCAATGAACCTCTCTCGTTTCCGCATCGTTGCAATGATTTTGATTCTATTGTTCTATCAATATACACAGGATTACTCGTTATTTGTGGACCTGTTAAAAAGTAGAATCCAAGCTTTAGAACTGTCAAAAGCCATCGTTATAAAAACCCGAAGGTTTTAAGGATTTTGATTTTTTTTTCCACTGTATCCAAAGCATAGATAGATATGGTTTGGTCCTTTACTACAAAGAATAAAGTTGGTACATTGTTAAAACTAGCACAATGAATTAGAGTGAAAGGAGTCTCTATGATTATTTGTCTTCGTCTGAAATGTCATTTGGTCTTTCATATTCTTTTCTGTAATGAGAAGGAACCTCTGTTTCCTCTCATTCATATACATTACCTGGTCTCTACTAGAACATGACTGATAGCTGAAATAAGTTTCTAATTTCATCTCTATGCCTTTTCATATGCAATTTAACTCTACTGTTCTCTACTTCTTAATCATTTGAGACTTTTTGTTCGTCTCAGTCCATAGTTACTCCAAACATGAACCTCGCACACATTCCACTTGATTGTTTTATATTACTCATATGGAAACTTGAGGTAAACAATAGTCAGTTTGTGAATGAACCTCTGACATGTCTATTTTCATGCTCGTTTGCGCATCGTTGTAATGTGATTCTCATTCAATTTTTCTTTTGTTATACACGGGCTTAATCGTTATCTACTTATTTCATCTGATCCAGGCTAATCGAAGGAGCTGAGCTGAAGGAGTGTTGTTGATTTGAATACCTACATAAACTCATCAAAACCATGTGGCATCTAAGAAAGACATTAAGTATGTTGTAAAACGTGATAACTTCAAATGTGTGGTAATAATAACATTGACTGCCAATGGTTTTAAAACCCTTTCAAACTGTCTGGTTTTATGTAGCAATACTTTGCAACATGTACATAGCTTCTTACCAAATTCTCTAGACTCGGATCAAGCGGCCGCACGATGCGGCCGATTCGAGAATGTCGGCTTGAGTAAGACCCCCTAAAAAAGACAGTGTATAGAAACATAGAAATACGTTTGTTAACGAAAAACAAAAACAAAAACAACACAAAAAAACATTACAACACAGAAAAACATTACACTTCAGTCCTTCACTGGATGTAAGACTGGCCAGTGATGTCAACGTCTCTATCACCGGTCGAAGCTGGTTGCTTATGTTTTGGCGTCAACGTCTTTACCTCATCAGGCCCATCTGCGCTCTGTGTCTCACTAGCCGGTGGTCTATGTTTCTGAGGCTCTTTCTCTATGTTCTTGACATCTTTCTCTAAATTCTTGGTTTCTTCCTCGTCGTCCTGACCGTAAAGACCACCTCCATAAGCTTCGTGTGTCACCGGCTGCATCTGGGAGATATACGGTGGCTGATGGTGACGTTGCTCGTACTTATCTCTTCCTTCTTCTTTCTTGTGTTTTTCTTCTTCCATTATTATCACTTTGTCTTGATGTCGACACCGTGTGGTTTGGTCTATTTGTATTAAGAGTTGCTTCTAGACACGTTTACTTACCTCTCCTACGTGCCATGGTCAGAAGATGAACACGTTAAGTAGGGAAATGTTATAATATTTTATAGTTTAATTCTTGAGATATGTGTAAAACTTGTGTTTCCAAGGATCGACAACCAAGTGGATTTGTCTAGGCCAATCGAGAAACCGTTACAGGTGATACAGTTCAAATCCACTTTTGTTATCTTCTCATGAGTTTGAATTCGTTGTTGTTTAAAGATTTTGTTAGTATTTTTCAGTTAATACAAATCAAATGATTAAGAAAGTTAACTGTTTATGGGAATGGTTAAGGATGAAATACGGACAAAAACTATTTGATTACGGTATTTACTACCGAATAAACCAGGACAAATTTACGGTAGATAAACCGTTAATTATGCGATAATTTGTGTGATGAATATGACTCCCCTGGACTTTCGGTATTCCGGATCGGTTTGGATCGGGGTTTTTGGATTTCGGGTATGAAAATTTGGTAATACGAATGGACTAAAATTCGATTTGGTTCTCTTTGGTATTGGTATATTATGCGTACTTGAAATTTGAATCGAATAAGACCCGAAAATATTTTGTTCCTAACGGGTAGGGGTGTCAAAATGGGTTTAAATTTATGGGTTGAGTCAATCCAATCCAACCCATAAACTTATTGAGTTAGAGAATTTGAGTCTTAATGAGTTACTGGGTCAAAATGGTTAATGAGTTTAATGGATTGGGTTGAAATGAGTTTGGTTGAAATGAGTTGACGAGTGGACCAAAACCAAACCAATACAACGATTTTGAAGCTCTCTCTTCACTCATCACGCAGCCATGTCCGAGCTTGGCTGAGAGATTAAACATCAAACCCTAAATCATCGAGCTTCCGTGATCAACCTCGAGCTTCTTCAACCCCAAATCGACCTCGACGGATTCTTCTTCTCCTTCGAGCTTCTTCTTCTTCTTCTACCTTCTTCTTCTTCTTCTACCTTCTTCTTCAACGAAACTCTCACAGTCTCTCTCTCTGGCTGCAGGTACTTCTTCTTCTTCTACTTAAATCCTTCGATTTTGTCTGCTGGTTCGATTTCTTATGGTTACTTTGTCTACTTATTGTGTTTTGCCTTAGAGATAAGTTTGTTTATGGGTTTGATTGAAGTCGGGTCTAGAATCAAAATTGGTGTTCCCCGAATGGTTTTGCAGCAATTCCTTTTGAAGAGAATGTTTGTGTTCTCATCAAGTGTGTCTCGTTTTTATTGTTCATTTGTGTGTTTGTGTTAATGTCTCAAAACTGTGTATTGCGAGAGTGATAGGTTTGATGTTAACTCTAAGAAGCAGGTTTGAGGTCTGTTTCACGTTCTAATGATGCCAACTTGATGAAGCTTTATGATTTTCTTTCCAGCCTTATGATTTTCTCATGAAGCTTGATTTAACTGTAGATTTTAGTTTTCTTAGCTTAGAACTGTGTCTTAACTGTCGTATTGTTCTTGCTTGATGTTTATTGCTATCTCTGGTTTGGTTTGGAGACTGTAGAGTTCTCTTCACAGTTAGGAGAATTTAGGTCGTTTATCCAGTCCTGGTACTGGCCATTTGCTGCTAGTGGAAATACTGAATCATGGCGAGTTATAAAGTGCTTGTAGCGCATTAGGAAACACAAATTCTTTTACTTATGTCTTCCGTAGTAGGAGGGTCAATAATCTGGTTGTGTTGTCTTGGATTTTGATTTAGTTCATGAATGTTATGCGTCCAGAATCTTAAGAAGAGTCTAGCCTTCATTTGTTCCTTGAGCTTAGAGCTTTAGTCTCTTCAGTTAGAATGTTTGCACTACTAATTATGGAGATTTGCAGTTTCTTCGTAGGTTGATGGAATCAAATCGATTTTAGTTTTCTTAGCTTGGAACTGCATCTTAAATGTGGTATTGAAAGTTAAGCAAGCTGCAGTTTCTTCACAAAAAAAACATGTAGCTTTGTTGTGTATGTATGTTGCTGGTTATGGGTTGAAGTAGTTTATGGTTTGGTTTGGAGACTGTAGAGTTCTCTTAGACTTGTCCTCTATTAAAAGTTGCAGAGAATAAAACTATTATTTAGCTAGCAGTTACATAGCTTGTTTCTGATCTCTTTGTCTTTCTAGCCTTATGATTTTCTCATGAAGCTTGATTTAACTGCAGATTTTAGTTTTCTTAGCTTGATCTCTTATTATTGTGTTGTGGTTTGCAGCTAAAGTAATGGATGTTGAAGAAGAGCATCTTCCTTGTGGTGGTGGACAATCATCATCATGTGCGTCACAATCTAGAATGCTAGTAAGTTCTTCTAATCATAGAAAATAGAAGTAGGAGATCATTAATGTGGAATCACTTTATTTTGGATACTGTTTTTGGAGAGTTTGGAGACTGTGTTTTGTTTTGTTGGTTTTGGAGAGTTTGGATTTAGGATCATTTTATTTTGTTCGAACTCTGTCTTTTCTCTCATCTTCTTATTTTGTTCGAACATGAATGAATACAACCACTTCTTCTTCTTGTGTTAAATGGTAACTATCGTGAACATGAATGAATAAAATACTAATGTTTATCAATTGATTTGCTTCACTTGGATTAGTTATGATGATGATGATGATGATGATGATGATGATGATGATAGTAGTGATTGATGATGATGATGATGATGATGATGATGATGGTGGTGGTAGTGATGATGATGATGATGATGATGATGATGATGATAGTAGTGATTGTAGTATGTTAGTTATTAATTATTAATTGTTATGATTATTTAGATTATAATAAAATTATTAAATGGGTTAACTCATTTAACCCATTAATCCAATAATTTAAATGAGTTATGGGTTAATCCAAACCATTTACTTAATGGGTTGGGTTGACTCATTATCCATTAGACAATAAATCCATATGGGTTTGAGTTGGTTTGGTTTGGTTGAACCAACTTGACATCCCTACTAACGGGTTCGGTTTCGATTGGTTACAAAGTAACCAAACTATGCAATTTAACCAAAAAAAAATTATTTTAACCGAAAATACCCGAACAAAACCAAAAGAACATGGTCAAAACCACTTAAATTAGGAGGATAATGTTTTGTGTTAGATAATTTTGTTACTATAACGACTTAATTAGGATAATGTTTCGTATTAGATAGTTTCGGTTTTTTAGGTACCATTCGGTTCTCGAGTTTTACCGAAACCAAACTGAGAACCGTGAGTAATATAAATTGAAATCGTTCGGCTCTTATCCAGTACCGAAACCGAACCAAATCCTTGATTTCGTTTCGGTTCTCGATTTTTACCCAAACCGAACCGAGAACCGTGAGTAATATAAATTGAAATAGTTCTGTTCTTATGCAGTACCGAAACCGAACCAAATCCTTAATTTCGTTTCGGTTCTCCGGTTTTGGTTAATATGCCCCAGGGGCCAGGGCTAACTGTGTGAAAACGTCTCTGAACATGTCAATGTATATTAACATACAGTATGTATAGATTGAGGCTAATCAGTATTATTATTACAAACCAATTCTTTTACTTAAGAAACATACAACTCAGCTTGTCCATCAATGAAAAGGCTCATGAACTCTTCTCCATCCACAGTTTCTTTCTCAATCAAGAGCTGTGCAAGCTTGTGTAGGATATCAATTTGAGTTGTTATGATCTCCGTGGCCCTAGCATATGCCTTCTCCACCAGCTCTCTCACTTCGGCATCCACCACATCCGCGGTTGCCATCGAGTAATCCTTTTGCGATGACATCTGCAAAAACAAAACATGTTTTGAGAGCTCGAAACATCACAATGAATGATGAAAACCCGAGTATCGAGTTTTATTATATATGCATACACTTTGACCCAAGAAAGGGTTTCCTCCAGCTCCACCAACTGCAACTTGTCCAATCTTTTTGCTGAACCCGAATCTTTCAACCATTTGGCGAGCCACTCGCGACACTTGCGTGAAATCACTTGATGCTCCGGTTGTCACATTCTCGTCTCCAAAGATCACTTCTTCCGCAACCCTATCATAGCCGAAAAAATCATAAAGATAGTTTACACTTGAAGCCTATTCTTGTAAATTAAAAACCAGCGGTTGTAAACTAACCTTCCACCAAGTGCAACAGCCATTTGATTCTCGAGGTAGCTTCTGCTATATAATCCAGACTCAAGTCTCTCTTCGCTAGGTGCGAAAAAGGTGAGTCCACCAGCTTGGCCACGGGGAATAATCGATATCTTGGCCACTGCATCATACTCTGGCATAAGTGCACCAACTAAAGCATGCCCAGCCTCTGCAAATGCCAATGTTATTGAACCGTAAGTGACCAACACACAAAAATAACAAGGAGAAGATTGGATCAAGTAGTATCTAACCATGGTAAGCAACGAGTCTTTTCTTATCCTCGGAGATAACGGCGTTCTTCTTCTCAGGTCCAGCAATGATCCTCTCAAGAGCATCGGATATTTCATCCTTGCTTATCTCCTTAAGTTCACGTCTAGCCGCAAGAATAGCAGCCTCATTCATCAGGTTCTGCAAATCCGCACCCGTGAAACCGGGAGTTCTCCTCGCAACCTTCTCGTAATCCACATCCTTCCCAATAGCTTTCCCTCTAGAATGCACCTGCAATAAACCACACAACAATATTAATCACATTGTCTCCATTGCTTCACTCAATAGAAATTGAAAACAAGAAGAAACCTGAAGGATCTTGACTCTGCCAGCTACATCAGGCCTATCCACAGTGACTTGCCGGTCAAACCTCCCAGGTCGAAGCAATGCGGAATCAAGAACATCCGGTCTATTAGTCGCAGCCAACACAATGACACCAGAATTACCAGAAAATCCATCCATCTCAGTTAAAAGCTGATTAATCGTCTGTTCTCTCTCATCATTTCCACCACCCATCCCAGCTCCTCTTTGCCTACCAACAGCATCAATCTCATCAATAAACACAATACAAGGAGCTTTCGATTTCGCCTTCTCAAACAAATCCCTAACTCTAGAAGCACCAACACCAACAAAAAGCTCAACAAACTCCGAAGCAGCACACGAAAAGAACGGCACTCCAGCTTCTCCAGCTACAGCTCTAGCCAAAAGCGTCTTCCCTGTACCCGGTGGACCAACCAACAAACAACCTTTCGGAATCTTAGCACCTAAAGCCGTATACTTATCCGGATTCTTCAAGAAATCAACAACTTCTTGTAACTCAAGCTTAGCTTGATCAGCACCAGCAACATCACCAAACGTTACACCAGTTTCAGGCACTTCTTGAAACTTCGATTTCGATCTTCCAAAATCCATTGGACCTCCTAAACCTCCAGGACCACCAGCACCTCCCTGACCACCCCTAAAGAGATAAAACAACCCTCCAAAAGCTAACAACGGAAACAGCAAATTACCAATGAAATCAAACAAACCATTCCCAGATTCTCCTTCAGAAACCGAGATATCGACACCATTCATCGCCAAGATATCAATCAAATCAGGATCATTAGGTACAATAACTGAAGCACGACGATTATCAACAGCTGTAAGTTGAAGAACAGAACCATCTTTACTAAACTTCACTCTCTCAACTTTACCTTTCTTCACAGCATTCAAGAACTCACTGTATCTCCATTGTGTTCCATCTGGAAGATCTGATGATTGAGCTTGTTGTGGATTTGGTGCTGTCATCAAAACATTCTGACCAAATGAAAGATTTGGACTTGTTGTTTGAGCTTCAGCAGTTATGGTCGGTGCTGGTGGTTGAACAGGTTCATTAACAGCTAAAGCTTGTGGAGAAGACACAGATGAAAACAACAGAGTGGCTAAAGCAGCTTGTGATGGTAACGATTTCAGAAGCTTTTGGGATTGAGAGATTTGGTATCTTCTTCGTGAGATTACTGATAAAGGAAGAGACTTTGTGGTGGTTTTGGGAGTTGGAGCTGAGATTATGATTTGAGAACCGAGAAAATTTGATGAAAGGAGTAATGGGTTTGAAGATGTGGTCGCCATTGAAGCTCTTTGAGAATAAAGTTTCGATTTTTAAGAAGAAAGGAACTTTGAATTGAAATTGAAGGAAGATTTGTGTTTGTTCTTCTTCTTCTCTTCAATTTGGGATTCTTTTGGAGGAAGGAGTAAAGAGAAGTCATATAAGGTTTGAGTGATTGCTTGAGGTTCGTCTACGTGTGTTATCAGATATCCAGTCGTGATACTAGAGGATACGCAAGAGTCTGAAGTTCAAAGAAAACTTCTTATTGGGCTTGATTGAATGCAGTTTAGGCCCATTTGAAAATGTTGGGCTTTTAGTGTTGTGTTTTTAGTTTTATCCAACCGATCAAATGGAGTAGGCTTAGGAGTTTAGCAAACTTAAGGTTTAAAACACCTTGCCACTTATGAGATAATTGTGAGTCGAAGATAAATCTATGAGTAAATTCGAAAAGTTGATTATTAGTCACTGTTATTTCACCTTGTGATGTTGAAGACGAATTCATAACCTCGAGTTTCGCCGGTGCAAAATATGCTACTAAGAAGTTTATGATACACTAGCGATTTCTCAGACTTAAAAAGCCGGAAATCAAACATGGTAAGTTGATGGAAAGGTTCTCTCCACGAAGGAGGAGACTCAGGAGAGGAAAATATTTGATCTCTCTATAAAGGAGGAAGGTTGAACCAGATGTCTCTCAATTATGAATTTTTTTCAATGAAGTTCAAATTGTTTATTCGGAAGCGGAATCCAAAACCGAAAGTACACAAACTCTATATTATAATTGCTGGATAGAGGCGACTTCAAGATGATTCAGATGAAGATGATAACTAGCAGATAATAATCGAGCAGAGCACACCAGAAAACTCGATCCAACCACCGATGAGATGATTTGTAAACGAGAATCGGTTCTATTGGGAGCAAAACAACACTAAAGATGTCATCTAAAAGAGAATCCATTTGGAGCAAAATAGCATAGTAACATCAAATTTAGTGGGTTGGCGGCCAATAGATTGAAAGAGACAGACATGGGCCATGCTGATAAAGTGATTGGACCAAATACTCTATCAATGGGCCTTTGAGAGATGCATGTTAGGCCAAAAGACTTGCCAGCAAGATCATGGGTCCAAAACTCCAACCTATGAGACCATTTGAAAATTTTGGTTTGCGTTGCTTAATTACCGTCAGTGTCTTCACCTGTACAAGCGACATACAAGAGGTCCACAACATCAGTAACATACAAGAGCTCCACAACATCAGCAACACATCCAACATAAGCGCACAAGGAGGTGTACCATATCCATCAACGATGTCCGGTGAAAAAGTTTTTTGGGATGATCCGTGAGAGATCTATATCTAGTGGATCTGAGAGAAACGATGAGACAAATCTCAAATTTAAAGTATGAAACGCAGTTGGATTCAATAAACGCTTCTCATTTTAATCGACTAACTTTTGTTGATTTTGTCATATATCATAAAGCTGATTGAGATAACAAATTAAAGAGATTAAATTTCCGTTGAAATTATCTGTTAAACCATAAAAACATCTTACTTTGGCTGGTAATGTAACTATGATCTATCTAAGAGATAAGAAATACAAATCACATTTTTGTTTTTTATTTAAAAAAATAAAACGACTTTGCTTTATATATGGTTTCACAAAGAATCTCATCTGGTTAATTTATTAACTCAATCAAAGTTAACGATTGAAATAAAAATTTAACAAAAGTTAGCAAATCATTTGTGTCCATGCAGGAGACAACAAATCTTCCATTATTATGCATTAGTACAAAAACACTTTTCATTAACGAGTGTTTTTTTTTCTTCTGTAAACACATTTTTTTCAATTATAGTTCATGTAAAATTTAACAATTTCATGTCATTGATAATATAGATGTGTTGCATCTATAAGTCAATGCAAATAAATCTCAAAAACTATTTTTTATTTTTATTTTAAACTATGTCATAGTTGGCCGAAATTATGTCATTAATAAGATAATATATGTTATAAAGAGAAATATGAAAATGTCAATTAAACCTCATCTGGTTGGTGTGTATTAAGAAAGTTTCAAATGCACCGAACGCAGATAAACACAAATACAGAAATATATTTTATACTAATAGTAAAAACGACAAAAATACTAGTAATAATCTAATTAGTCTATATACAATATATACACTAATTAAGGCAGATCAGAAGCTCTTGGCTCTTGCAAACTGTGACTCAGAATAAAACCACACAAAGAAAAAAAAACAAGGACTTGAGATGGAAAACGGAAACTCCTCCGGCGACAACAAGTCTTCACTTAAACCGATCCGATGCAAAGGTTAGTGAAGAAGAAAGCTTCTCAAAATTCAATAAGTCTCTTATTCGTTGACTAATGGCGACGTTGACTTTATGTTTTTATGGCAGCTGCGGTTAGTAGGGAGGCCGGAGAGCCGTTGGTGATGGAAGAAATCATGGTGGCGCCGCCGCAGCCTTACGAGGTTCGGATCCGAATCATCTGCACCGCGCTATGTCACAGTGATATCACCTTCTGGAAACTCCAAGTAGTGTACTCTTTTCTTCTTCTCTTCTTCGTTTTAGACATAAACAAAACTTGTTCAATATTTTGAGTAAAATACGTCATAAATCAATATGTTTTCTTGTCGTATATGATACTATTAGATAGATCTAACATTTATTTCTTAATGTATATATCAAAGACACAAATATTGACTCAATATTAGTCTCGGGATGACCTTAAAACGTAACTTAATTAATTCTTTATTTTCTACGTCAATTTGTGAATTCAAAATGTTTGAAAATAGTCAAAAATATTCCAATGTGTTCTTGGTTAAAGAAAGAAACAGATACCAATGTCCAATTTTGCCAGGCATTTTTTTTTTGTTTTTTTTTTCTAATAGTTGACATTGACTTATAAGTTATAAACCAAGTCCAATAAATATAATTTTTATTACTATGTATAATTGGATTTAGATATTTTTTTATATGTGGTTGTTGATACTTAACAGTCAGATTTGTATTTTTTTGTCATTGGGTGTTTACGCAGGTTCCTCCAGCTTGCTTTCCGAGGATTCTAGGCCACGAGGCAATTGGGTTAGTCTACCTCTCATCCTCTAACTTCTATTTTTAAAAAGAAATTCCTTAAAGATACAATATTTTTAACTTATATTTCCTAAAGTATACCATTACTATTTTTTTTTTTTTAAATATCACTAAAAATTTTGTTTTCTAAAAACCCAAAAATTAATTTTCAATGGTATTAAATTTAAATTAACTATTTTACATTTACAATATAGTTTTTAGGAATAGAGTTTAGTGTTTATGATTTAGAGTTTAGTTTTGAATGTTAAACTACGTTTTAATTTTGTGATATTTGAAAAAAATTTATATTTTAATAATATTTTTGAAAAATAAAACTATTAATTAGTATTTTTAGAAAATATATTTATTCTAGTGATATTTATGAGAATTATTTTTCTTTTTAATTATTCTATTAAAAAATATGGTATCTTTTTAGCATTATGCTGCCAAATGAATAGCTCTTACAAAATATGTTTTGACATAGAGTTTTTCCGACTGTCCTTTTCTCTAGTGCTAATTTCTGCATTTTCATTTGAGAAAAAATAGCTTTATTGGACGTTTCTCTAGTGGGCTAACGTTATGAGACTTTCATTGAATAAGATTAGATGTATAGAGACATCCATTATCGTTAGTCAGTCAACACAAATAATTATGAAAGCTTATAAGGATTTGTGTTCACAAATTCATTATAGATGTCTATGTAAATGTTATTAAGCAAGAGTAGAATGAATGTTTTTTTAAAAAAAAAAACAAAAATTTAAAACCCAGACGAACCAAATTACATGTAAGTTTTATATGGCTTTAGTTCATACTATAAAACTTACAATCCAATAACCGAAGAAAATCAAAACCAAGGAAACCAAACTGATAAACCGGAAACCAATACTGTATTGAACATTTTGCATAAATCTTTTTTAAAAACCTGTTATGAAAAAACAGTTTTTTTTTTTCCTTTGTCCTTTTTTTTTTCTCTATAGCTAAATTTCAAACGTCACGTGGGAGGTTACAGCTTACAAGTACAACAGATGGGTTTGTCGGACTTTTTAGTAGGCTAGTTTACGTCATGATACTTTCTTGGAATAAGTTAGATGTATACATCCATTATTGTTAGTCAATCAACACAAACATATATATTTATGACAGTAGTTAGGGATTTGTGTTCATTAACTAATTATAACTGTCTATGTAAACGTTAATTAGCAAGATCAGCATAATGAATGTTTCTAGAAATTATTGGAAAAAAAAATATTAAGTATTTCTGATTTTAGAAAGGAATGTGAATTTTAAATAATTTTAAATTGAAGATTAAAAATGTGATTTTCTCTTTTAAAATACATAAGGTTTACTGTAATACGTACTACACCCACGGTCTAATTATGTAAATGGGGTGAGATTTTATTTCTATATAAGACGAGTTTACGGTGTTACAGTTATCCTTATATTAAAATTTTTGTAATTTTAACTTGAAAATATTTTAAAATTTATTAAAACCCAATCTGAAATCAAACTATCTCTGTTAAAATCTGATATGAAATCAAACATTAAATAACACCATATTTTAAATCGTATTTAAATTTTTATGAAACAAATCGCATAAGTTGTTGACAAAAATTTAAAAAAAAAAATCGCATAAGCTATTGACCAAAAGAAAAAAAAAAAAAAAACAATGAACTAAAAACTTAAAGAATTTTGCGAGATTTCTAACTCAGTTAAAATACATAATAAACCCAAAGTCATGATTTATAACTTCAAAGAGTTTTTCAAAAAATCAACCTTTTTAAAACAATGACAAATATTAATGTAAGTGAAATTTGATTATGTAGAGTTGTTGAAAGTGTGGGTGAAAACGTAAAGGAAGTGGTAGAAGGAGACACTGTACTACCAACGTTCATGCCCGATTGTGGTGACTGTGTTGATTGTCAATCTCACAAAAGCAACTTATGTAGCAAATTTCCCTTCAAAGTATCGCCATGGATGCCAAGATACGAAAATTCGAGCAGATTCACTGATCTCAATGGCAACACTCTCTTTCATTTCTTGAACGTCTCAAGCTTTAGTGAATACACTGTTCTTGATGTTGCCAACATTGTTAAGATCGATTCTTCAGTTCCTCCTAGTCGTGCTTGTCTCCTCAGCTGTGGAGTTTCCACCGGTAATCACTAATATTGAACGAAAAATTATTCAACGTTTGTTAGTCTTTGATTTTGATGGAGTTAGATGAATTTTTCTTTAGGTGTTGGTGCTGCTTGGGAGACTGCTAAAGTTGAACAAGGATCAACTGTTGTGATTTTTGGACTTGGTTCTATCGGATTAGCGGTAAAAAATCACAATTTCTAGTAATTAGTCATCTTGATTATGAGTTTCCGAAATGGGTTTAAGGTTTGGATGTTTTTCAGGTTGCAGAAGGTGCAAGACTCTGTGGTGCCTCTAGAATCATTGGTGTGGATATAAACCCTGAAAAATTCCAAGTTGGTTAGTGATTTTCTTTACTTAATATATAGTTATATTGCTTAATTTTTCATACTTTATTTTTTCCATATATATTAAAAAGGAATCATATGTTATTTTAAAGATCATCTTTTTTTTGCAGCCCAAAAGTTTGGAATTACCGAGTTTGTAAACTCTATGACATGTGAAAACAAGCGTGTTAGCGAGGTATGATACATAATATATACCTCAAGAGAAATAGATAAAGATATAACTTCCATATTTTTGTGTTTAGGTGATCAATGAGATGACTGGTGGAGGAGCTGACTATTGCTTCGAGTGTGTTGGAAGTAGTTCTTTGGTTCAAGAAGCTTATGCTTGCTGCAGACAGGTACGATTCCATTGATTTTTTCCTAAAACCGAAGTAGAATTAGATTTAAAAATATAACAAAAAGTGGAAAAATCGAGGATTTTAACTTCTTGGTACAATCAACATTTAGGGATGGGGAAAGACAATAACTTTAGGAGTGGACAAGCCGGGTTCACAAATATGTTTAGACTCGTTTGATGTTCTTCATCATGGGAAGACTCTGATGGGTTCATTGTTTGGAGGTTTGAAGGCTAAAACACACATTCCACTTCTTCTAAAACGTTATCTAAGCAATGAGCTTGAATTGGATAAGTTTGTGACACATGAGATGAAATTTGAGGAAATCAACGACGCATTTCAGCTACTCCTTGAAGGAAAATGCATCAGGTGTGTCTTGTGGATGGGTTAAGTGAATTGAGTTGTTTTATCTTTCCATCTTTTGCATCAATTTCATATGTTTCATGTTTAACTATTTTTATTGGTTTGTAACCAAAACAAGCAAATGCGTAAGAGCAAGGTCCTTGGATGAAATTTATTGGTTTGCCATCTCGGTCCTTGTTTGTTTTTTTTTTTGTGTTTTATTCTCAGAGTCGCAGTGTTTTTCTCTAGAGCTAATTTTCAAGGACATCCGCTAAGTAGAGCTAGAGCCTCATTTCAAACCTCACGTTGGATGTTACAATAAATGGGTTTGTTGGAATTTTTTAGTCGGCTAGTTAACGTTATGAGACATTCATTGAATAAGTTAGGTGTATAGAGAAATCAGAGATCCATTATTGTTAGGCAATCAACACAAACATAAATATTACTACTACTAATTACCACCATCACTTCCATCACCACTATTAACACCACCATCATCGCCACTTCTATCGCCACTGATATATATATATATATATATATATATATATATATATATGATGTTTTTAGCATCTCTAACCTTTTGTTTCCTCTCACTTTTAAGTTTTTGAGTTGCACATTTGTGCGTTTTGTGTCTTTTATGATGAATAAACAATTTCTTTTTGCACCAAAAAAAAAAAAAAAAAACAATAATTCTTGTTCTCTGCGTATCTAATTCTCATTATAGCCCATTGTCATCTTATTTACCTTGCTCTTTGGCATTTGCTTGTTTTGATTACAAACCAATAGAAATAGTTGAACATGAAACATATGAAATTGATGCAAAAGATAAAATAAGTCAATTTATTTAACCCATCCACAAGACACACCTGATGCACTTTCCTTCAAGGAGTAGCTGAAATGCGTCGTTGATTTCCTCAAATTTCATCTCATGTGTCACAAACTTATCCAATTCAAGCTCATTGCTTAAATAACGTTTTAGAAGAAGTGGAATGTGTGTTTTAGCCTTTAAACCTCCAAACAAAGCACCCATCAGAATCTTCCCATGTTGAAGAACATCAAATGAGTCTAAACATATTTGTGAACCCTTGTCCACTCCTAAAGTTATCGTCTTTCCCCATCCCTAATTGTACAGAGAAGTTAAAATCCTCGATTTTTCTGACTTTTTCTTTATGTATTTCTAAATCTAATTCTACAAAGATCAATGAGACCATACCTTTCTGCAGCAAGCATAAGCTTCTTGAACCATAGAACTACTTCCAACACACTCGAAGCAATAATCTGCTCCCCCAGCAGTCATCTCATTGATCACCTAAACACAAAAATATGAAAGTTATATATTTGTCTATTTCTATTGAGGTATATATATATTATGTATCATTTACCTCGCTAACACGCTTGTTTTCGCATGTTATAGAGTTTACAAACTCGGTAACTCCAAAGTTTTGGCCTGCAAAAAAGAGGATGTTTAAACAATCATATGATTCATTTTTAATATATAGCAAAGTAAGGTATGGAAAATTAACTAATATAACTATATATTTAGTAAAGAAAATCACTAACCAACTTGGAATTTGGCAGGGTTTATATCCACACCAATAATTCTAGAGGCACCACAAAGTCTTGCACCTTCTGCAACCTATAAACATCCAAACCTTAACCCATTTCAGCAACATTACCAAGATGACCGCTCATTACTAGAAATTGTGAATTTTTACCGCTAATCCGATAGAACCAAGTCCAAAAATCACAACAGTTGATCCTTGTTCAACTTTAGCAGTCTCCCAAGCAGCACCAATACCTAAATAAAAATTCATCTAACTCCATCAAAATCAAAGAGTAAGAAACGTTGAATAGTTTTTTTTTTTTTTCTTTTTGTCAACTAATTTTATATTTAAAACGGTTCAAAAATCCAAACCGGAGGAACGAAATTTACATATATAGCTAATATCTTGCAGGTATAGTCAAGCATTACGTGTTAATCAAAACATTGGATAATTTTTCTTTCAATATTAGTGATTTACCGGCCGAGATTCCACAGCTAAGGAGACAAGCACGACTAGGAGGAACTGAAGAATCGATCTTAACAATGTTGGCAACATCAAGAACAGTGTATTCACTAAAGCTTGAGACGTTCAAGAAATGAAAGAGTGTCTCGCCATTGAGATCGGTGAATCTGCTCGAATTTTCGTATCTTGGCATCCACGGCGATACTTTGAAGGGAAATTTGCTACATAAGTTGCTTTTGTGAGATTGACAATCAACACAGTCACCACAATCGGACATGAACGTTGGTAAGACAGTGTCTCCTTCTACCACTTCCTTTACGTTTTCACCCACACTTTCCACTACTCTGCATAATCAAATTTCACTTACATTATTATTAATCATGGTACATAGTTTAACTTAGTGGTATAAAAATGTGAATTTGTGAGTTCAAGGTAAAAAATAGTCTAAGAAAATAAAACTTTGCACAAATTGACCTTTTTTTTTTTACTTTTCAATTGCCAAATAGACAGTTTTATACATAAATTGTTGTTGTTTTTTTTTTTTTTTTTTTTTTTTTTTTTTTGGACAAAATACATAAATTGTTGTTTAGATATCTTTTGTCTTTTAATTTTAAGCCTACGACATAAGAGTGGACATTCCGTTTGACCTTTTAATTTCTATTTGATTATCTCAATTTCTTGTTTATGAATTTTTGGTTTGTTTCGTTATGTTTTGTCTTCGGCTTTTGGTATGTCAGTTTTATAAGAACTGAACCACATAAAAACCTACAAGTATTTGGTTTGGTTGCTTTTTTTCCCAAACATTTTTAGACAGATTCATTCTACTCTTTCTAATCAACATTTACATAGACATCTATAATTAGTTAATGAACACAAATCCCTATAAACTGTCATATGGGCCCTATATATATTTATGTTTGTGTTGATTGCCTACCAATAATGGATGTCTCCTATACATCTAACTTATTCAATGAATGTCTCATAACGTTAACTAGCCGACTAAAACAGTCCAACAAACCCATTTATTGTAACCTTTTACGTGAAGTTTGAAATGAGGCTCTATCTCTTCTAAGCGGATGTCCTTGAAAATTAGAAGGAAAAAAATTGTTTTCCAAAACAGAACTAAAGAAAATATTGTATTATGCAAAATGTCCAATAAAAAGAAATTAAATAGAATAAATGGACGATGAATTTTAAAGTCCAATGGCTCTATCACCTCGTGTTCGTTCTTAGTTTATCCTAGTGGTAAAAATGTGGATTATAAGTGGGTTCAATGTAAAAATATAAAATAATAAAATTTTGGAGAAATTGACACATTTTTCTAAACCTTCCAAATGAGGTGTGAAATGAAAATGGAGAAATTAGCATTAGAGAAAACTCTTTGTCAAAAAACATGATTGCAAAAACATATTTTGTAAAAGCTATTTACTCAAATTATTCAATAGAATAATAAATCATTAAAAAGAAATGGTTAGAGGATGAGCGTAGACTAACCCTATTGCCTCGTGGCCTAGAATCCTCGGAAAGCAGGCTTCAGGAACCTGCGTAATTGCCCAATGACAAAGAAATATAAATCTGACTGTTATATATAATATTTGTGTCTTTGATATTATACATTAAGAAGTATCGACAAGAAAACATATCGACTTCTGACGTATTTTACTTAAAATATTGAAACAAGTTTTGAAAATGTCTAAAACGAAGAAGAGAAGAAGAAAAGAGCACACTACGTACTTGGAGTTTCCAGAAGGTGATATCACAGTGACATAGCGTGGTGCAGATGATTCGGATCCGAACCTCGTAAGGTTGCGGCGGCGCCACCATGATTTCTTCCATCACTAATGGCTCTCCGGCCTTCCTACTAACCGCAGCTGCCATTAGAACCATAAAGTCAACGCTGTTAGTCAACGAATAGGAGACTTATTGAAGAACTATTAAAAGCTTTCCCCTTCACTAACCTTTGCATCGGATCGGTTTAAGTGAAGACTTGTTGTCGCCGGAGGAGTTTCCGTTTGCCATCTCGGTCCTTGTTTGTTTGTTTTTTGTTTTTTTTTTTTTATTCTCTAGAGCTAATTTTCAAGGACATCCGCTTAGTAGAGATAGAGCCTCATTTCAAACCTCACGTGTGAGGTTACAATAAATGGGTTTGTTGGACATTTTTGGTCCGCTAGTTAAAGTTATGAGACATTCATTGAATAAGTTAGATGTATAGAGACATCCCTTATTGTTAGGCAATCAACACAAACATAAATACCACCGTCACCCCACCATTGTCACCACTATTACTATTACTAATTACCACCATCACTTCCCTCACCACTATTAACACCATAGCACCATCTGTAGGAGCTCAAAATTTGCAACACTACTTATATGCAATTGAAAAGACAATTCTGAGATGTGAAGTTTTGCTTACCACAAGTCATATAAAGAGATTGGAAATACTCTATATGAATTTATGGAAAGGTAATGTATTTTCGTATAAATACCTCAAAGTGTGGGGGGTGCCTAGCAAAAGTTGCAGCTCCACCTCCGTAAAAGGTCACAATCGGACCTAAGTAAGAAAGAATACATCAAATCAGCTGTCAAAGAGTTAAGAATGTATACGATACTCTCGAAATTGACTTACTTAGACTAGAGAGATTGCTGGAGTTTGTGTTTTTGGAAGACTGTAATCAACCATTGTTTTTCTCATTTGAGACAAATGACACTTGTGTGATTATATAGAGGTTTTTGGATTACTTGATTTTTAACTCGTTCAACAACAAATCAAGCCAAGTCAATCCACAAAATCAGCAAGGTGGGTGACGTGATCTCTCCTCAATTCATGAAAACATGGAGGACCGATTCTTTAGGAAACGAGAAACAGAGCTCGATCTCAGCTCTTGTTTGACCCGACCCGACATCCACCGGAGCTCCAACTTGAGCCCATCAAGACCTTATGGCCCATTTCTTTTCACACACAAACAATTCACTAAGCCCACTTGGCTTTAGTAAATTATAGTTCCAACAATCCCCCACATGAATAGAAATGACACTAAACATATGAAGACTCGACAAACTACTAACTAGACTTGACTAGACTAGACACAACTTGACTAGACTAGACAGACTTTTCGAGAGTATACGAAAATGTTACTGTATCTGAGAGGTAGCGTTTTTCAGCTTTGAACCAATCATTTTTAATATCTGTCGGATTTACTCGGCCAGGAGGTGAACATGATGTCTTGAACCACCCGGATTTTTATGTAAACCTAGACAACAGGTATCGCACAGCGACATTTTCTCGTAGAACTTAGTTCTCTATTGTGTTCATTTTGGCCTTGAACATTCCTGGTTTCATGAGTGAACTTGGAGAATATAGCCTCTCTTTCATTCTCCTAGAAACGGCCCCATTTCACACTCACTAGGTGATCATCCATTAGCTTTGTTTTTAGAAGCATCCTGTATTACTTCACTAATATCTCAAAGCTATGGTATCATTAAAAGCCAATGTTTAACCTCATCACATACAGGCAGCACTGCATATTTTATCTTTATTTTTAGGAACTGGGTATGTAAATATTTTTACAATGCTCAACTTTGAATCAACATGATTTGGTTTTCCCTTTGAACCTAGATCTTGGGATCTCCTGTCACATAGGTGGGGTGTCCATCATGCGTCATCTTTGGTTATAGGCTTTAAACCCATTCCCCTAGATAATTTAACATCTTTTACAGCTGATTTGATGTATTCTTTCTTACTTAGGTCCGATCGTGACCTTTTACGGAGGTGGAGCTGCAACTTTTGCTAGGCACCCCCACACTTTGAGGTATTTATACGAAAATACATTACCTTTCCATAAATTCATATAGAGTATTTCCAATCTCTTTATATGACTTGTGGTAAGCAAAACTTCACATCTCAGAATTTGCTTTTCAATCGATATGTCTATACATTCATACCAAAAGTTACAAGACTCGATCAACGTTTACATCTTATTTTGGGATGACTGTCATTACATTAATCTTGACCAGTCAATCCATACCGCAATTTTCACATTTTTTTCTCACTAAGAAAAATAACATTGCGGATTTGTGATTCAACTCGCACCTTGACAAATTATCTCGAGTGGGAGAAGAATTCACAAAATATTGCATCCCTTTAATAAACAATGTACAATTATTAAAGTGCACGTTCCCTTAACTTCACGTTAATAAACAATAACAATTACAAATGTAGCAGGTGGATAATTAAATTGCAAGTGCATAACACGTTGCTAATATTAAACACCAAGACACAAGAAGTCTCATGCCACAATGACAATCAAGTCACTTGTTATTGTTTCTCTTTTGCAAAGAAAATTGCAGGTTATGACAAAACCTGTTTCGCAAAACCAGAGAACTGCAGGTTACAGACACAAGCTTTCAACCGCTGTTCAAGTCTGTTATGAAACCTCTTAGAATCAAGTTATGAACTTTCGATTTACTAAGAAATTTAAACCAAAAAACTGCAGGTAATTTTTGCAGTTTATTGGAGTCGCAACATAAAGTTTGACACCAATTAATCTGCAGAGAAATCAAAGACTTCCGAACCAAAAAGAAAAACTTTTGCAGGTTACGGACAGCCTTAGAATCGCAATTCAAAGCTGGGTTACAACCAACGCATCACTTAATTTCGAATCTCCGATGAGAATTCGAGTGATGTTTCTCTGAAAAACTTCCGAGGCTTGTAAGCTCTCATCGTAGTGAGTATTAAGTTTATCCAATCGCAATTGGTAAACAAACTCTGAGACTTGTGTTTGTACACAAACTCTCTTCACAGTTTATGAATCTCAATTCAATCCGTTAGATGTTTATAAAACAACTACGGACTCAAAGAGTTAAGAATGTATACGATACTCTCGAAATTGACTTACTTAGACTAGAGAGATTGCTGGAGTTTGTGTTTTTGGAAGACTGTAATCAGCCATTGTTTTTCTCATTTGAGACAAACGACACTTGTGTGATTATATAGAGGTTTTTGGATTACTTGATTTTTAACTCGTTCAACAACAAATCAAGCCAAGTCAATCCACAAAATCAGCAAGGTGGGTGACGTGATCTCTCCTCAATTCATGAAAACATGGAGGACCGATTCTTTAGGAAACGAGAAACAGAGCTCGATCTCAGCTCTTGTTTGACCCGACCCGACATCCATCCAGGGGCGGACGTAGGTGCAAAGTAGTGGGGTTAGCTGACCCCAACTAATTTTTAAAAATATGTGTTTTTATTGATTAAAAAAATTAATGACCTCACATAAAAAATTCAACTGACCCCACAAAATTTAAAAAACTGAAAAAAATATTCTTATTTGTGGATTAGAAAAACAAAAACTATAAAAATTCTTATTTGGGCTTTCATTTTATTGGACTTAGGTCTAATATTACACAATTTACACTTTTATTTATTCAGTTTGACTTCAAATTGGACTCATATTTTCACTTAAACAATTAAAATTAAAATTTATTTTGGTAAAAAGAAAAATAAAACTCTGGACTCTTCCTTCTCCTCCTCTGTTTTCTGTCCACGAGGAAAAAGAATAACCTAAAACAGCAGTTTTATTATAAACTTCAGATTCGATTTTTATCACTATATTTTTCTGCCCCCAACTAAATCTTGTTCTGGATCCGCCACTGCATCCATCGGAGCTCCAACTTGAGCCCATCAAAACCTTATGGCCCATTTCTTTTCACACACAAACAATTCACTAAGCCCACTTGGCTTTAGTAAATTATAGTTCCAACACCATCATCATCATCATCATCGTTATCGTCTCCACCACCACCACATCTACCATTTCCACAATCTCTAGCTACCACCGCCACCACCATCACTTCATTTTATTAAAACAAATCTCGTTCTATACTATTTTATTTTATTATATACTATTTTATTTATGCATCTTATATAGATAAATAATATTTATTAGTTTTAAAAAATACATGTTCGATTTTAAAAATTCAAACAACGCTTAGCTTTATGAAAAAAATTTCATTTTTTTCAAATAGATTAAAGATTTCAAATCATGTTTTTTAAAAATATGTTATAAAAAGATATGAAGGGGTGAAACAACATTTTATTTGAAAAAAAAATAAAAAATAAAAAACAATTATGTTACTTCTTTCTCTCCCATTTGCCACATACCTCAAATTCACTCCATTTTAGTCATTTCACCATACCCTTATGTTAGTTACTTATTTTTTAAATCAATGTGCTATATTCTTCATTTTATTTTGAAAAATTTGCAATTCACCCATAAAAATTTTGAAACTAGAAAAAAATGTTGACGAATGAAAATGAACATGAAAGGGAGGAGAACATGAAAGAAAAAGAGAAAATATGTGTGAAGGAAATGATAAGAATGTTTTGTTTGTAAGTGTATAGATACTAGATACCGATAAAGGCACAATACTCAGTATGCTAAACAATTCCGAATCATTTTGATTTATCGTTTGCTGTTAAATGTTTAAGCGTATTCAAACTCTTTGATTTAGATTTAATCATGTAAATTATTATTAATAACATTTTAAAATTGTGTCCAAATTCCAATACACCTTCGAGCTTCAATAAAATAGAGGAACATCTAAGAGATAATTAATTGGTATTCTGGTGAAGGCCAAGGAGAAGCATCCCAAATATATTCAACTTATAAATAGACCCAAAAAAAAAATATTTTTATGGCTTCCGATGTGCTCTTTGCCTTAAACATGGTATATTTTGTCATATAATAAGCTACTAATATCATGAGATGAATAAACAATTTCTTGTTCTTTGCATATTTTTTCATTACAGCCATTGGCATTTGATTTTCCTTGCTCTTTGGCATTTGCTTGTTTTGATTACAAACCAATAAAAATAGTTAAACATGAAACATATGAAATTGATGCAAAAGATGGAAAGATAAAATAAGTCAATTCACTTAATCCATCCACAAGACACACCTGATGCATTTCCCTTCAAGGAGTAGCTGAAATGCGTCGTTGATTTCCTCGAATTTCATCTCATGTGTCACAAACTTATCCAATTCAAGCTCATTGCTTAAATAACGTTTTAGAACAAGTGGGATGTGTGTTTTAGCCTTCAAACCTCCAAACAATGAACCCATCAGGATCTTCCCATGATGAAGAACATCATACGAGTTTAAACATATTTGTGAACCCGGCTTAGCCACTCCTAAAGTTATCGTCTTTCCCCATCCCTAAATGTTGATTGTACCAAGAAGTTAAAACCCCCGATTTTTTTCGCCTTTTTAATGTATTTTTTAAATATACTTCGGTTTTATGCAAGGATCAATGGGATCATATATACCTGTCTACAACAAGCATAAGCTTCTTGAACCAAAGAACTACTTCCAACACACTCGAAGCAATAATCTGCTCCCCCACCAGTCATCCCATTGATCACCTAAACACAAAAATATGAAAGTTATATCTTTATCTATTTCTCTTGACGTATATATTATGTGCTATTACCTCACTAACACGCTTGTTTGCGCATGTCATAGAGTTTACAAACTCGGTAACTCCAAATTTTTGCCCTGCAAAAAGATGATTTTCAAAGCAATTATATGATTCATTTTTAATATATAGGAAAATAAGGTATAGAGATTTTTAAACAATATGATTATTTAGTTAATTAAAAAAATCACTAACCAACTTCAAATTTGGCAGGGTTTATATCCACACCAATGATTCTAGAGGCACCACAGAGTCTTGCACCTTCTGCAACCTGAAAAACATCCAAACATTAACCCATTTCAGCAACTCATATTAATCAAGATATGACTAATTACTACGTGATCATTACTACAAATTGTGATTTTACCGCTAACCCGACAGAACCAAGTCCAAAAATCACAACAGTTGATCCTTGTTCAACTTTAGCTGTCTCCCAAGCCGCACCAACACCTAAAGAAAACTTCATCAAACTCCATCAAAATCAAAGAGTAACAAACATTGAATAATTTTTTTTTGTCAACATTTTTTACAATTAAAACGGTTTAGAAAACCGGAAGAATATAGTTTACATAACTAATACTAATTATCAAAATGTTGTAATTTTTCTTTCAGTATTAGTGATTTACCGGTGGAGACTCCACAGCTGAGGAGACAAGCACGACTAGGTGGAACCGAAGAATCGATCTTAACAATGTTGGCAACATCAAGAACAGTGTATTCACTAAAGCTTTAGACGTTCAAGAAATGAAAGAGAGTTTGGCCATTGAGATCAGTGAATCTGCTCGAATTTTCGTATCTTGGCATCCATGGCGATACCTTGCAAGGAAATTTGCTACATAAGTTGCTTTTGTGAGATATATTTACAATCAACACAGTCACCACAGTCGGGGCATGAACGTTGGTAATATTAGAATATGGGCTTCCAACTCAAAACCAATTGGCAATGAGTGGATTGGCCCTAACCCTTTATATATTAATCAAGATCCTACTCAACTTCCAATGTGGGATATTGTATCCCTAATACGCCCCCTCGAGATAATGGTTCCTCTAGCCATTAATCTCGGTATGTTCGGGGTTGGATCGGCGGACCAACTATTGGGTCGGGCCGATGGTGGATTGGGTTGAGAGTGTGCGGATCGGGCTCTGATACCATATTAGATTGTGGGCTTCCAACTCAAAACCAATTGGCAATGAGTGGATTGGCCCAAACCCTTTATATATTAATCAAGATCCTACTCAACTTCCAATGTGGGATATTATATCCCTAATACGCCCCCTCGAGATAATGGTTCCTCTAGCCATTAATCTCGGTATGTTCGGGGTTGGATCGGCGGACCAACTATTGGGTCGGGCCGATGGTGGATTGGGTTGAGTGTGTGCGGATCGGGCTCTGATACCATATTAGAATATGGGCTTCCAACTCAAAACCAATTGGCGATGAGTGGATTGACCCAAACCCTTTATATATTACTCTAGATCCTACTCAACTTCCAATGTGGGATATTGTATCCCTAATACGCCCCCTCGAGATGATGGCTCTTCTGGCCATTGATCTCGGTTTGTTCGGGCATGGATCGGCGGGCCAACTATTGGGTCGGGCCGATAGTGATTGGGTTGAGTGTGTGCGGATCGGGCTCTGATACCATATTAGAATATGGGCTTCCAACTCAAAACCAATTGGCAATGAGTGGATTGGCCCTAACCCTTTATATATTACTCGAGATCCTACTCAACTTCCAATGTGGGATATTGTATCCCTAATACGCCCCCTCGAGATAATGGTTCCTCTAGCCATTAATCTCGGTTTGTTCGGGCATGGATCGGCGGACCAACTATTGGGTCGGGCCGATAGTGATTGGGTTGAGAGTGTGCGGATCGGGCTCTGATACCATATTAGAATATGGGCTTCCAACTCAAAACCAATTGGCAATGAGTGGATTGGCCCAAACCCTTTATATATTAATCAAGATCCTACTCAACTTCCAATGTGGGATATTATATCCCTAATACGCCCCCTCGAGATAATGGTTCCTCTAGCCATTAATCTCGGTATGTTCGGGGTTGGATCGGCGGACCAACTATTGGGTCGGGCCGATAGTGATTGGGTTGAGAGTGTGCGGATCGGGCTCTGATACCATATTAGAATATGGGCTTCCAACTCAAAACCAATTGGCAATGAGTGGATTGGCCCAAACCCTTTATATATTAATCAAGATCCTACTCAACTTCCAATGTGGGATATTATATCCCTAATACGCCCCCTCGAGATAATGGTTCCTCTAGCCATTAATCTCGGTATGTTCGGGGTTGGATCGGCGGACCAACTATTGGGTCGGGCCGATAGTGATTGGGTTGAGAGTGTGCGGATCGGGCTCTGATACCATATTAGAATATGGGCTTCCAACTCAAAACCAATTGGCAATGAGTGGATTGGCCCTAACCCTTTATATATTACTCGAGATCCTACTCAACTTCCAATGTGGGATATTGTATCCCTAATAAGTAAGACAGTGTCTCCTTCTACCACTTCCTTTACGTTTTCACCCACACTTTCCACAACTCTACATGATCAAATTTCACTTACATTAATATTTATTAGGATTTATTATGCATTTTAATTTATCAAGATAAAAAAGTCAAAAAAAATTAAAATTTTGCACAAATTGACACTTTTTTGCATAAATTGTTATTAAGAAAATTAGCTCTAGAAAAAAGGATAGAGGCAAAACTATTTTCCAAACACATGATTTTAAAAAACAATACAATATAGGTTTATGCAAAATGTTCAACAAAATGAAATTAAATAGAAAAAATTGGCGAAGAATTTTATAGTCCAATGGTTCTACACTTCTACCACCTAGTGTTCGTTCCTAGTTTATCCTAATGGTGTAAAAATGTGTATTAGTAGGTTCAATGTAAAACATCTAAAAAAAAATCAAACATTAGAAAAATTGACACATTTTTTTGACAATATCTATATCTCAAGATAAATTTCTTTCTCTCGTTCTCTTATTTCTTCTAATTGTAGGAAGAGTGGACATTATTCTTTATCGTTTAGTTTTGAATTGATTTTCGGTTTCCGGTATATAAATTAATTTTTGGTTGCTTGGTTTTGATTTTCTTCATCTTTTTGGTTTGTGATTTTTATGAAAACTGAACTATACAAACCCAAAATGTAATTTGGTTTATTTGGGTTCAAGATTTGTGTTTTTGTTTTCAATAATTTCTCAAAACCTACATGTTTTTTTTTTTTTTTTTTTTTTTTTTTTTTTTTTTTTTTTTTTTACCTACATGTAATTTAGTTTGTTTGGGTTTCAAATTTTTGTTTTTTTTTGAAAACCAGTCATTCTACTCTTGCAATTAATAACATTTAGACAGACATCTATGATTAATTTGTGAACATAAATCCCTATAAACTAAATTTCATAATTATTTGTGTTGACTGACTAACGATATATGGATGTCTCTTTACATCTAATCTTATATTCAATGAAAGTCTCATAACGTTAGCCCACTAAAAAGTAAAAACTCTATGTCAAAAACATATATTTTGTAAAAGCTATTATTTGGTAGCCTAATGCTAATTAAAAAGATACTATTGGTTTACGCAAATTATTCAATAGAATAATTAAAACGAAAAGGTTAGAGGATGGGACGTATACTAACCTGCATAAACGCTCAATGACAAAAATATATAAATCTGATTGTTAAGTATCAACAACCACAAATAAAAAATATGTAAACCCATAATGAGAACATCAAATTATAATGAGAAAAGGAAATAGGAAAGAAATCTAACAGAAAATAAGTTTATATTGCATAAAAACACTTAAGATTCATACAAAACCTTCAAGAGAAAAATAAAAATTCAAAACAAGCATAAGATCTAAAAAAATTAGGTCTCAAATGTTTATATATGCTAAGGGAGCGAACGGGGCCGACCCGCAACAAACCGCGTAAAATCCGGTAATTTGGACATGAAAATGGCTTGTGATTGACCTCATAATCGACCTTGAGGTCGATCAAATGTCCCATGGATCTTCTAGGATTGATCGATCGATTCACGAGTCGATTATACTCACATCCTTAACTTGTCCATACCTAATCGACCTGATGATCGACCAGGATTTTCTTTTTTTTTTTCAATCTATGATATATTTTCTAATAAAAGCTTTTATAATACGATTATAATTTTTTATAGAGTAATTTCATTTCCATGCTAGAATAAGAAGAAACTATTTTAATTTGAAACAAATCTACAAGGAAAATCTATACAAAGGAAAATTAGATTATTTTTCATAATTATATATAAAACACAATTAAAATATATTGTTAAATATGTATTAATTACTATAATATAAAATATTTTCATCTAAATATAACACTGTTAATTAAGCTTATGGAATCCAAAAATGATAATGAATAACAAATTTTTAAATTTTATTAATTGGAAATAAGATAGTCATCACTGCTTCAGAGATTATAAATAGAGACTTACTTTCACATGATAACTCATTCATTGATCAACATAAAAGTAGAGAAAAAAAGATACAAGAAAAGATGGGTAAAAATTTGAGCATGATGTTGATGATGGTGATGATAATAGCGGCGATTGTGATCGGAGGTGAAGCAAAATCGGAGGTGGAATGCAATGTGATATGTCGTCCCCATTGTCAAAGATCATCATCAGCAGGAGAATGTTCCGATTGTCATAAAAAGTGCAACCAATCCCCACCGTCGTCTCTGAAGACACAGAGACTTGAGAACCAGCACCTCAGCAGAAAATATGGTTTAGCTAACTAATTTACAACATAAATGATGATTGTATGATTGTATCGATGGACACTGAGTCCAACACCTCAGACTTCATGTACTTCTATATTATCTTCTTAATAATAATATGAGAAATTAGATTCTGTCTCTCTCAAAGAAATTATAACAAAAAATAAATATTATATTAATTCTCTCAATCTCATGCTCATATTGGTGAAAAGATAATTTAAATATAAGAACATAGAAAAATAACTAGTATGAAAAAATAGAGCAATAGAAATAGTTATAAAGAAATAGAAATTGTGGCAATGAATCGGTCGATGTATCTTGGATTGGGCTTCTTCACACACTTAGATCTTTCTTGTACGTTAATTAATGACTGTGCTACCCCATCATAGATGTTATACGTTATTTATGTCACACACTTATGGCATATTTTAAACGATGTGGCACCTATGCCATAGAGTTTATGACATGGACCACATGGTTACCATGGATAGTGAAGAATGACATAAATTAAAGGATCTCAAACACACTTAGCTTATAAAGAATCACTCTCTTTGTTGATGTTTAGAAAATCACTCAAAACTAAACACACCCAAACTCTCTTTGTGTTCGATACGTTAGCCACAACTCAACTAAACGTATTTATATGGTTAGCTCTCCTTAGCTAATTCTATACATAATCCTTTTTTTATTTGAACTTAATTAGATAACTCCTAAGCCAATTAGGACAGGGCCGGTCCTGTAACAACCCGCCCCGTGGGACCCGCATGCCACTGTGGCACCGTCCGCCACATGGCATCTTTACAGCGCATCGACCCTAACCCTTCCCTTGTGGCCCACTCTTGGCCCACGGGCCTTCTTGACCCACAAGTAGGTTATTGATGCGCCTGGCGTTACTCGAACCCAGGTCCCCACCCTTTAACAACCTTCCCACAGGACAAGCTGTTACCAATTGATCTGCAGGATAAGCTGGTATTAGTCCATTCTTCACTATCCATGGTAACCATGTCATAAACTCTATGGCATAGATGCCTCATCGTTTAAAATATGAAAACCTTTTAAAACGTTTTCATATAGGTGCAAATATAAAATGAAAGAATTTATCAGTTGTCTTTATAGACAAGAATCATTTCAATTTTACAAAAATATATATATATGAATTTTTCTCTACGGATACTAACTAGTCTAAAAAGAAAGTAAACCCACGGCTTAGATATATACTCCAAACTTTTCATAAATTTTTAAAAAAATTTCATTCTCTTCAACTCGCTTCTTCATTATCTCATTTGTTTCTCTAACACCGTTTGGGTAAAAACTTTGTGCAACGGTTTCTTTTTGTCAACCATGAAATTTTTTAAAACCAGCGGTGATTCCGGTTGTCCTCAAAGGAGGAAAAGGACCGCATTGTGTGGCTGCGGAACCACGAGATGATCAGAAGATTGTGTTAAAATATGCAAAATATATAAAGAACAAGTTAATGAATATGAAGAACAAAAAAAAAAAAAAAAAAAAAAAAGAATATGAAGAATTGAACAACTTGCTTATAAGAAACTTGCAACCGCAACACTTGAAACTAGGCATGTGGTTTTTGTCCGAACCAGATTTTTCAGTTTTCGGTTCGTAATCGGTTCAATTCGGCATGGCTTTGAATTATGTTCGGTTTACGGTTCGGTTCGGCGAACTGATAGGTTACCCTTTTTTCCCCTTATAACCAAAAATATACCGAAATCAAATCGAATCAAACCACAAAATATATAAATCGGAACGGAATTAACAGATTTTATCCGATCTAACCGGTTTTACCAGATTTTAATGGAGAAAACCCAAAAAATCGGTTCAATTCGATAGAATTTCAATAACCTAAATAAACTGAACCGAACTGATTATTTAATCGGTTAATTTCGGTAGCATTGTCTGATAACAAAAAAAAATGAAAACCGAGATAACCGGCTCGGTTTGGTTTCGGTTAGCCGAACCTGTAGGGCTACTTGAAAGTTGAAACCGTAATGCCAAGGATAGAAGGGAAGGGAAAGGAGACTTTAGTCAGGCGAGATGGAGGACATATTAATAGATAGATATTTCAAATTTGTAACTATTAATAGTTATTTGGACAGCTAACAAAAAAAAAAACTAAAACATTTCATCAGTTATTGAAATTAGTTGCAAAATCTTTCTTTATTTGTTTCTCCTTAACTAGAAGATTATTTTTTCCCGCAAAAAGCAAAACAAAGCATATGCTTGATCTTCTTCTATTTGCTTTTAACCCCAAAGAAAGTAGCTTTATCTATGACTCATCCTTTACCAAAAAGATCTTGAGTCTCAACGATTCAGTGTTTTGTTTCAACTGCCTCTTGTCTCTTTGTCTTTCCCTTTAAATACCTTCCCACCAACACGGTTTCATCATCAACCATCACTTACAATCTCTCTCTCTCACAAGATCAAGAGTTAGAATCACTACTCAACCTACCAAGATGACATTGAGCAGAGTTAATCAACAAGCTATTGCATTTCCTGCAGCCAAGACTGCTACAGTGAGTGACTTGCCTGACCCTGCTTCAATCAATAAGCTCCATATTCCAACTTCTTCAAAGGATAGCTTCACGAAAGGAGCTAGAGATCAGGACAAGTTAACTGAAACAGTCAAGAGAAAGCTATCCTTAAGAGCTAAGATCCTTCAAATGGGAGGCTTAGAGAAGATCTATAAGCAACTCTTCAAGGCATACCAATGCTACCTTTGCCACACAGATCATACCAAGTTTACTCTCTGTTGATCCAACTATTGATCCTCTCAAGTCTCTGGCGAGCAACATCTCATTTGGAACAGAAGTTGAAGTGCAGCTCGGAAAACGTCTCCAGGTCAGGCATAAAAGTTATGGCAAGTAAATACGCACCACCCGGTTCTTGCTACAGGCCTCTGTAGTAAGACAGAGATGAAAGATTCTGAGATGGCGATGCAATGGACAATGGTCTATTAGCTCACGAGCCGCTTGTGTGTCCTGCAATCTGCACCTTCAAAACGTTTGTTTTTTTGAATACTCTGCTACATAACAAGACTAAACCTTTTAGTCTTTCTCTGTCGGATTCATATGGATAAAGCCTTGTTAGAGAAGTATAAAATGGTTTTGCCACATCAATACTTCATTGACAGATTGGTACAACAAGTTATGAACTATGTACCCAATCTACATCCAACAATAGACATGGTTCCTGTGGTTACTTCAGCATAAAATAGATTATCTTACAGAGACATTACCAACTAGTTCACCAAAAAGAACATAAAACACATCCAAAGATAATTTAAAACTGAACAGTCTAAAACTTAAGACTACTAAGAACCTTAAACAATATCAGTCTGACAGATGCTATCATTTAAACAATGCCTCTGCAAGCTTGGTGGAAAATCTAAGCTTCTTGATATTGAATCTTCTTTCCTCAACACACAAAGCTTTCCATTCATTGCTTAACTCTCTTGTTTTGTCAGTTCCAATGCTCAGAAGCTTCTCAAGCTGCATTTTCTTCTGATAAACGCTTAAACCTTGTGACATCAAGGTCTCAAACGCATCCTGCACAACGCAAAGCTCATCATTATCGTCATGACCCTCTTTTCCATCAGTAGTCTCCGTTATTTTCGCAGCCCTATTCTCAGTTAAGGGTTCGGCATCAGCTTGTTCCTCTTGCTCCTTCATCATCTCACTCTGCTGTGGTTTTCGAGCAGTCCAGTTTTCCATTATTTCCACTGACTCATTCTCATTTAAGTGTTCATCATGAGCTTCTTCCTCTTGCTCCTTCAGCATCTCCTCAGCACTCTCACTCTGCTGAGCCTGTCGAGCAGTCGCGTTTTCCGTCACTGCCTCATTGTCATTTACGGGTTCATGCTCAGCTTCTTCCTCTTGCTCCTTCAGCATCTCCTCACCACTTCCACTCTGATGAGCCTGTCGAGCAGTCTCGTTTTCTGTCCCTGCACCATTGTCCTTCAACATCTCCTTATCCATAGCAGCTTCTTCGTGTCCCCAAACCATCTCAGAATATCCAAAAATTTCAGAATCACTAGACCGAGAAAAATTCGGATCATTCCTTTGATTGATTTTCTCCATTTGAACAAGATATATACTTCTCAGCTTCCTAATCTTACTATGAACCTGATCCTTTGAGTATTTCGCAACGACTGAACCGCCGATTGAACTGCCGAGAAAACGATAAAACCCATCCCAATCTGTTTTGGTTTGGAGTCCTGTCATAACTTTGTAATCAACAAATCCCTGAGAAATATTTTAAATCACAATCACACTCACAATCACAATCACAATCACAATCACAATCAAAATCACAATCACAATCACAATCACAATACCTTTAAGAGAGTGAAATCACAATACCTTTAAGAGAGTGAGTTCATCTTCCTCGTTCCAGATCCGGATGAACGAAGGCGAACTCAATTTCGTCTTGGTCTTCTCCTTCTTCTTCTTCTTCTTCTTCTGATTCTCATTCATCTTCTGTTTCTTCTTATTAGTCTCTTCTTCTACTTCTGGTACTTCGGGAGCAGTACGCTTTGAGGAAGGAGTTCGAGAAGATTTTCGACGGGAGAGGGTACCGTCGGAGTCATCATTACCACCAGAGGAAGAGAAATCGAGTTGCTTCGGAGACACCATTGTAGAGAAATTGATTAAGTCTCTGTTGATTCTAAGGACAATGCAGAGAAACCCTAATTTACCAAATCGAACGGTGATCCCCAATTTTGATGAACACTCTCGGAAAAATAACCGATCCTTCTAGAGAGACATGGCGCAGTGAATAGTAGTATAGTATAATATAGTACGGTGAAAAAATAGATATAAAAAAAAAATTTGTATAAAAAAATTAATGTGTAATAACTAATGACGATACTAAATTAAAATTACACATATATTATGATTTAAATCTTAAAAAACATTAAAATTAAAATTTTATAATTTTAAAACTAAATTAAAAATAGTAAAAAATTTAACATGTAAAGGTTAAAAATCGTTGAGTATGTACTGTGGAGTAAATTTTAGTAGTGCCAAATATTTTAATTTCAGAATTAATTTTTAATTGAAATTAAATAAATTCTATACCTAATTTTTATAGTTATTTAAGTAATTAAGTGAATGATTTTGGACAATATAGAAAATATATTTTTCTTTTAATATTATAAAAAATTGTACGGGATCGTATATGGTAAAAATGTCACTGAAAATGCAATTTCGTTAGTAAAAATTCAATTTTGCATCCGATGAACTATATATTTTAACTATTATTAAAATTGTAAAGTTTTGTTGATTTAGACAACAATCGTAAATATATATTCAAAGCTAAGAAGAAACCATGGCCGAATAAGGTCGAGATTGGGATGGCGATATAATTTGCAGTAACATGGAGAGTTTATGGCCGACAACTAGATTCGTGGTGGAAATGGTGAACTTATGGCCGGTAAGTTATTCGCAGTAGAAATGAAGAGATTGTAGGTGATGATGGGAATATATATGGAGATTGAAAATGAAATTAGGTTTTGAGTGTGGAGAGAAGAAGAAACAAATTAGGTTTTGAGTGTGGATTTTGTGATTTTATCTAAGTTTGTCTTTAGGTTTTAGGTTTTCGTTCTAAGACTAAGTGTTGAATGGTAAGTGTAAAAATTTTGTTAAGTATTGACGACTTAAAGTGATTTTAGCTTTCCGTTTTGTTATTAATAGCCTTAGCGTTTATAAAACGTTATTATGTAGTTACCAAAATCCAAAAACCATAGTTAATAGCATTTGCGACAACTGGGTATGTGGAGGCCTAATGACCTGGCTTGTCACAACGGTAGCAAATGAGTTTCGACAAATCTTTCCTTTCTTTTTTTTTGGTTTTGATCAAATTGATTTGTCTGATCTTGTGAATTGAATCTTCCTCTCCCTGGTCCTCTGCCACGTCCTCTCCCTCGTGAAGCCATGAAGCTTTGTTGATATGAATTTTTGAATAACAGGTTCCCTTGTGTTTCTTCGTGATTCTCCTCATCGAGAATTCGTTCTTCATAGGCCTTGAGTCTTCCTATAATATCTTCAAATCCGGTTGCGTTTAGGTCTAGAACTTGTTCGAGAGAGGTTATGATTGGAATGTACTTGCTTCTTGGTAAACTATTGAGAAACTTCTTTACAAGCTTCTTTTCCTCAATCTTTTGTCCAACCGAAGCCCATTTTGATGCAATTTCCGATAGCTTCCCCGCAAAGCTATCTATCGTATCCGAATCTTTCATCTTGATTCTCTCAAACTCGGACATAAGGGTTTGTAATTATCGTGCTTCCTTAACATGCACGATCATCTCCAAGGTGTCGCACTTTGATCGCATTCCATATCCCTTTTGAAGTTTCTTGTTCGCCTACTTGCAAGACAAGAGCCTCCGCGTTGGTTTGAAACAAAAGTCCTATCGCGATATTGTTTTTCTCGGGATCCTCCGTTCCAGGTTCAATCGTATCCCACACCTTGTATATCTTCAACAAGATTTTCATCCTCATTGCCCATACGGTATAGTTTGTTGCGTTTAGTATGGGGTATTGAATCGATGGAGGTGTGAATTCCTTGGGACGAGTTGAGTTGTCGTTAGCCATGTTTCGTGTTGCTTTAGGATCGATTATTCAAAAGCTCTAATACCAAATAAAGGATCTCAAACACACTTAGCTTATAAAAAAAATCACTCTCTTTATTGATGTTTAGAAAATCACTCAAAACTAAACACACACTAACTCTCTTTGTGTTCTCGATATACGTTAGTCACAACTCAACTAAACGTATTTATATGGTTCGCTCTTCTTAGCTAATTCTATACCTAATCCTATTCTTATTTGAACTTAGTTAACTCCTAAGCCAATTAGCATTTACTAAAACCTTTCTTATTCTAAACGTATTTATATGATTATGTCACGAACTCTATGGCATATTTTAAACGATGAGGCACCATGTGTTTGAGAACCTTTAAAACGTGTTTGAGAACCTTTTAAAACGTTTTCATATAGGTGCAAATATAAAATGAAAGAATTTATCAGTTGTCTCTATATAGACAAGAATCATTTCAATTTTACAAAAATATATATATGAAATGAAATTTTCTCTACGGATATATACTCCAAACTTTTCTTAAATTTAAAAACTCTGTAGTATGTTAAAAAAAAATTCATTCTCTTCATTATCTCATTTGTTTCTCTCACACCGTTTGGGTAAAAACTTTGTGCAACGAAAAAAAAAAAAAAAACTCTGTGCAACGGTTTCATTTTTTTCAACCAAGAATTTCTTTTAAACAAGCGGTGATTCCGTTTGTCCTCAAAGGAAAAAAAAAGTGTTAAAGTATGCAAAATATGAATGATACTTAGGTTCACCCCTGGGATGAACCTAAGAATTCATCAAACAAGTCGTAGCCAGCCACGTCACATTAGAGAATTAAAAAACAAAAAATAATTAAAAAAAGGGGAAATAAAATTAAAAAAAAAAGAAAGAAAGATAATTACTCCGGTTGCTCTCATGAGAAATTGAACCGGCATCGCCGCCGGTTTCACGGGTCCACACAGTAATTCCGGCTTCTTGGTGCGAATTTATCTCCGTTCCCTTTTGCGGTGGTGGAGAATCCGTCCACATATACTAATCAGTGGCTTACCGCAGAGGCCTAGTGGAAAAAATGGTATTCATAGTGTGAGGTGAAATGGAGAGCATTGGAGAAGATGGTTCTGTTCTTCCTTTATCAGAAGGCGACGTTTGTGGTGAAGAACTCCTCACTTGGTGCTTTGAACGCTCTTCTTTAAATCCTTGTACTAATAAGATTTGACTCTATGTGTTCACAACTCTTAATGATTTGGGTTAGAAAACTTGAAACATAAACCATTTTAGAAGACACTTGATTAAGGAAAAGGCTTGGAGCTGAATTTGTTTTGAAACTTTGCAGATGGGACGCCAAAGGGATTGTGTGACAAACGTGGAGGCGTTTTTGCTGAGTGTATCAGATCTTGCAATGTAACAAGCTTGTTTTTGATATTCTTAAGGAGCCACCGAGTGCAAGGAGCCATAAGGTACGAGTCTCCATATTGGAGGCTACGAGCAGCTATGCAGATTAAAGTAGCTTGGAGATACCGAAATAGACGACTTCAGAGATATATACTTTAATCTGCATAGCTGAAGTCGTCTGAAGTCGTCTCTTTCGGTTTTTCAGATTAAACCAACTCGGTTTGGTTTCGGTTAACCGAACCTGTAGGGCTACTTGAAAGTTGAAACCGTAATGCCAAGGATAGAAGGGAAGGGAAAGGAGACTTTGGTCAGGCGAGATGGAGGACATATTATTAGATAGATATTTAGACATTTGAAAATAGATAGAGCTCTTTTGTAAAATATTAATAGTTATTTGGACAGCTAAAAAAAAAAAAAAAAACTAAAACATTTCATCAGTTATTGAAATTAATTTCGAAATAATGTCATAAACATGAACTTGGTAGTTGCAAAATCTTTTCTTTATTTGTTGATCCAACTATTGATCCTCTCAAGTCTCTGGCGAGCAATATCTCATTTGGAACAGAAGTTGAAGTGCAGCTCGGAAAACGTCTCCAGGTCAGGCATAAAAGTTATGGCAAGTAAATAAGCACCACCTGGTTCTTGCTGTCTTTTATCTACAGTATGACATATGAAAGATTCTAAGATGGCGATGCAATGGACAATGGTCTATTAGCTCACGAGCCGCTTGTGTGTCCTGCAATCTGCACCTTCAAAACATTTCCTTTTTGAATACTCTGCTACATTACAAGACTAAACCTTTCTGTCTGATTCATATGGATAAAGCCGTTTGTTGCAAAGGAAATGCCTTGTTAGAGAAATATAAAATGGTTATGCCACTTCATTGACCATTGGTACAACAATAAAGTTATGAACTATGTACCCAATCTAAATCCAACAATGGACATGGTTCATGTGGCTACGTCAGCATAAACTAGATTATCTTCCAAAGACATTACCAACTAGTTCACCAAAACAAGCAAAAAACACATCCAAAGATAATTTACAACTGAACAGTCTAAAACTTAAGACTACTAATATCAGATGCTAGAACAGATTCTTGGTTATATCTAATTATCACTTACTACCTCTGCAAGCTTGGTGGAAAATCTAAGCTTCTTGATATGGAATCTTCTTTCCTCAACGCACAAAGCTTTCCATTCGTTGCTTAACTCTCTTGTTTTGTCAGTTCCAATGCTCAGAAGCTTCCCAAGCTGCATTTTCTTCTGATAATCGCTTAAACCTTGAGACATCAAGGTCTCAAACGCATCTTGCACAACACAAAGCTCATCATTATCGTCATGACCTTCTTCTCCATCAGTAGTCTTGTTCTCTGTTATTTTCGCAGCCCTATTCTCATTTAAGGGTTCGACATCAGCTTCTTCCTCTTGCTCCTTCATCGTCTCCCCGCTTTCCGTCGCTGCCTCATTGTCATTTACCGGTTCATGATCAGCTTCTTCCTCTTGCTCCAACATATCCTCACCATTTTCACTCTGCTGAGCCTGTCGAGCAGTCGCGTTTTCCGTCACTGCCTCATTGTCATTTACGGGTTCATGCTCAGCTTCTTCTTCCTTCTCCTTCACCATCTCTTCACCACTCTCACTCTGTTGAGCCTGTCGAGCAGTGGCGTTTTCCGTCCCTGCACCATTGTCCTTCAACAACTCCTTATGCATACCAGCTTCTTCTTGTCCCCAAAGCATCTCAGAATATCCAAAAGCTTCGGAATCACTACACCTAGTGAAATTCGGATCGATCCCTTGATTCATTTTCTCCTTTTTATCAAAATACCTCCTTTTCAATTGCCTCATCTTACCAGAAACCTGATCTTTGGAGTATTTTGCAACAATTGAACCTTCGAGAAAACAATAATAAACCTCATCCCAATCGATTTTGATTTCCAATCCTCTCTTAGCTCGGTAATCAACTAATCCCTGAGAAATATTTTGAATCAGCTTTCAGAAATCACAATGCAATCAAAATCAAAGTAATCTAAGCATATGAAAATTTTTTGAAATCACAATGCAATCAAAATCAAAGTAATGTAAGTATATGAAACACATTGAAGAAAATTGAAATCACAATGCAATCGAAATCACAGTAATGTAAGCATAAGAAAAAAATTAAAGAAAATTGAAAAAAAATTGAAATCACAATGCAATCAAAATCAAAGTACTGTAAGTATATGAAACAGATTTGAAAATACCTTTAAGATAGTGAGTTCATCTTCCTCGTTCCAGATCCGGTTGAACGACGGCGAACTCAATTTCGTCTTCGTCTCCTCCTTCTTCTTCTTTTTCTTCTTCTTATCAATCCTCTGTTTCTTCTTCTTAGTCTCTTCTTCTACTTCTGGTACTTCGGGAGCAGTACGCTTTGAGGAAGAAGTTCGAGAAGATTTTCGACGGGAGAGGAAGAGAAATCGAGTTGATTCGGAGTCATCATTACCACCAGAGGAAGAGAAATCGAGTTGATTCGGAGACACCATTGTAGAGAAATTGCTTAAGTCTCTGTTGATTCTAAGGAAATGCAGAGAAACCCTAATTTACGAAATCGAACGATGATCCCCAATTTTGATGAACCCAGAAACTTATCTTAGATACCCAGAAAATAAACACTCGAGAAAAATAACCGATCCTTCTAGAGACACATGGCGCAGTGAACAGTGCGGTGAAAAAATAGCGATAATATAAATGGAGTATAAAAAAAAATTATGTGTAATGACAATACTAAAAATTAAATTACACATATATCATGATTTAAAATTTTAAACATTAAAAGTTGGAAGTATATAATTTTAAAAATACATAAAAATAAAAAAAATTATTACATGTAAAAGTTAAAAATTGTGGAGTATGTTCTATGTACCATGAAATAAATTTTAGTATTGTCAAATATTTTAATTCTACAATTATCTTTTCTAATTGAAAATTAAATAATTTCTACACATAATTTTAATAGTTATTTTTGTAATTAAGCAGATGATTTTAGAAAATATATAAAATGTACTTTTTAATATTATAAAAAATTGTGTGGAATGGTATTAGCCATGGCAAAAAACCTGGAAACGAATACCCGAACCTGATTTTTAAAAATATTTGAATGGACCATAAACTTCTCTATCTGAAAATCCGGAACCGAACCCGATATCCGTAGGTACTCGGACGTATCCAAAATATAAGTATATATCTAATTTTTGGTAATATATATACTAACAAGAATACCCAAAATTTTAAATATAAACCCAGATATATTGCATATTTTTGAATAATTCGAGTATTTTCGGGTATATTTGAATAAAATATAACCAATTTTTGTTTTTTAAGATATTTTGAATATATTTTGATACATTTGGATAAAAAGTAAAAGTTATTTTAGTATTTTCCGGGTATTTTTGAGTAATTCGAGTAGATTTTGATATATATGAGTAAGAAAATCAAAGCCGACCCAAATCCAAAAATATTTTGGATATTTTCGGTTCTCAACACAAATACCTGAAACTACCCAAACCCGAATCGAACCCGAAAAAAATTATTGAAATACCCAAATGGGTCTCAACCCTTATACCCAAAATACCGAAATCCGAATAGGTACCCGAATGACCATGGCTAAATGGTATACGGAAAAATATCACTGAAAGTGCAATTTTGCATCCGATGAAATATATATTCAACTATTATTGATCTTTTTATTAAATCGTCAATTTTTGTTGATTTATCGAGCAATCGTAAATATATAATCAAGCTAAAAAAGAAATCATGACTAACAAAGGTCGAGATTGAGGTGGCGATATAATTCGCGGTAAGATGGAGAGCTTTTGTCCGACAACTTGATTCGTGGTGGAAATGGATAACTTCTGGCCGGTAACTAGATTCACGGTGGAAATGGAAAGATTGTAACTGGTGATGAGAATCGATATGGAGATTGAATATGAAATTAGGTTTTGAGTGTGCAGTGGTAAAAAAAAAAAATTAGATTTTAAGTGTGGATTTTGTAATTTTTTTTTCTAAGTTTGTTTTTAAGTTTAAGGTTTTCGTTATAATTAACACTAAGTGTTAAACGGTAAACATAAAACTTTTGCTAAGTATTGGCGATTCAAGTGATTTTATCTTTTAATTTTGTTATTAATAGGTTTAGCGTTTATAAAACGCTAATATATAGTTACCAAATTCAGAAATCTATATATAATAGGAGAGTACCAAATTTTTATTTTAATGTTTTTAAGATTTAAATCATGATATATGTGTAATTTAATTTAGTATTATCATTACACATTAATTTTTTTTACCACTTTTTTTTTATTGCTATTTTTTCACCTTTACTATTTACTACCCCTTTGTGTCTCTAATTGGATATCGGTTATTGACTTATTGTTTTTCATAATAACACAAGTTTGGGGTTGATAAAAATTGGGAATGACCGTTCGCTTTCTTGAATAGAGTTTCTCTGCATGTCCCTAGAATCACCAGAGTTAAGCAATGACGATGGTTTCTCCGAAGCAGCTTGGTGGTGGTGGCTCCAACGTTACCCTCTCCCGTCGAAAATCACTTCGAACTCATTCCTCAAAGCGTACTGCTCCCGAAGTAACAGAAGCACAAGAAGAGACTAAGAAGAAGCAAAAGAAGATGAATAAAAAGAAGAAGACGAAATTGAGTGAGTCGTTGATCATTCGGATCTGGAACGACAAAGATGTGCTCTCTCTCTTAAAGGTATTTTCAAAAAAAATTCATATAATTATATTACTTAGATTTTTGATTGCATTGTGATTTCAAAATTTTTTCACTGTGATTTCAATTTTTTTTCCAATTTTTTTCAAGGTTTTAATATACTTACATTACTTTGATTTTGATTGCATTGTGAATTAAAATATTTTTCAGGGATTAGTTGATTACAGAGCTAAGACAAGACTCGAAACCAAAATCGTTTGGGATGAATTTTATCGTTTTCTCGGAGGTTCAATCGTTGCGAAATTCTCCAAGGATCAGGTTTATAGTAAGCTCAGGAAGTTGAAAAGGAAATATTTTGATCAAAAGGAGAAAATGAATGATCTGAAATTTACTAGGTCTAGTGATTCTGAAGCTTTTGGATATTCTGAGATGATTTGGGGAGAGAATGAAGCTGGTGTAGATAAGGAGATGTTGCATGTGCAAGAGGAACTGTTAAATGACAATGCTGCAGTGATGGAACAGCAGAGCAGTGGTCGACTACCACAACAGAGCGAAAAGGAAGAGATGCTGAAGGAGAAAGAGAAAGAAGCTAATGTTGGAAAAGAGGATGGGGCAGCTAAAAAAACAGAGAATGGGACTATTGGTGGAAAAGATAGTCATGTTGATGATGATGAGATATGCGCGGTGCAGGATGCGTTTGAGACCGTGATGTCACAAGGTCTAACTGATTATCAAAAGAATTTGCAGCTTGAGAGGCTCCAGAACATTGGAACCGAAGAAAGAAGAGAGTTGAGCGATGGATGGAAAGCGTTATGTGTTGAGGAAAGAAGATGGAATATGAAGAAGCATAGATTTTCCGCAAAGCTTGCAGAGGCCTTAAATGATGGTTAGATAAGACCAAAAATCCGTTGTAGCATCTGAAGTTGTCTAAGGTTCTTAGTTGTAATTATCTTTGAATGTGGTTTTTGGTCGGTTTGGTGATCTAGTTGGGAATGTGTTTGTAAGTTAATCTAGATTTTTTCTGAAGTGGCCACAAGAGCCATGTCCATTGTTGGATGTAGATTGGGAATTAACATGGTTCATAAATCATAACTTGTGTAAGGATTAGGCAAAAGGCTTATAATGCTCTAGGATCAGAGATTGGGCACCTGATTTTCTCTACTTGTGAAGTCAAACTTTTTATTTAAAGTTGCTCTAATCACTAAAATAACTAAATCTGAATTGCATTCAATTATTCTAATTCTTATTAATTTGAAATTTTTACTTTGTTAAAATATGTTAATAGATTATATTGTTACTGTTTCCATCCCATAATTGAAAATTCATACTTCTTCCAACTACAAGAAACCTATATATTAAGCTCCACACACTCGATTATAAAGTTGTATTGGAGAAGGTGGACCGGCCATGGCTACTACTGTTCTTCTCAGCTCATTCTCATCCTCCAAATCTATGTCCATGAGTCACCTCGTCGAATAATAATAATTGAGGAATATGGAGATAAGAGGAATTCATTTAGTTGAAGAGAAAAGAATAGTAATAAAATTTTTTTAACATTTCACTTAAGAGGAAATTACTATTTCTAGACCAAAATATTGTCTCAAATGCAAATCTAGACCCCAAAATCTCAATTTCTGAAACATAACCACTAAGGGTGGCGAAATTACAGTTGACTCCCCTAAGACCAAACAAAAAACAGAAGCCCAAATGACACATGTACCCCGCGAGAAGTCAGCAATATATGTCTTCCTGGCTGATTACATATTTAAGTCTACTCCTTAATTAAAGTTTAAATTTAAATTAAGAAAATTATAAAAAATAATTTGATAAAACTATTGATCAAATAATAACCACATAGACTTCTTGCAGTGAAATAAAATAAATTTACATATAAACGAGTCAATTTAAACGAGTACATGTTGATTAGCCCAAATTATTGATTAAGAGAAGTCAGCAAACTATGTCGCTCCGGTTGATTACAAAGTTTAGTCAACTCCTTAATTAAAGTTTAAATTTTAATTAGAAAATTTAGAAAAAATAATTTGATAAAACTATTGATCAAATAATAACCATATAGACTTCCTGCATTGAAATAAAATAAATTTACATATAAACAAATCAATTTAAGAATGTTGATTAGACTAAACTTATTTGATTTAGGGTTTGATTAAGTAGACTTCTCTGTAAACTATTAGGGATTGACATTGTTTTGCCATCAACCATAACCGACAATTTATCCAAACCGATCGGTTTTTTCGGTTTAAAGGGTACACATATAAAAACTAAAAAACCCTAGATCTATTTCATTATTCTCCGCCTACCACAAAAAAAAAAATCAGTCTCTCCCTTTCTCTCCTTCTTCTCACACTAAAAATCCTAGATCTATTTTGCTCTTCATCTCTGTTTCTTTCACTCTCTTGTTATTTCACTCTCATCTTAGCCACCGTCATCCTCTCTCCCTCCAAGGTAATTTCTCTGCTTTGTTTTTCTTTGTCTCAATTGGTTCTTATCTAAAATCTGCTTAAAAAATAGAAAATTGCTTTGGGTTGTTGTAATTGTCATTTGGGTTGTTGATTTGAAGCAATAATGACCAATTTTGGATTTTTTTTTTTTCTGTTTTTCACTTGTAAACCCAGAATCTGATCTTAAATTAGAAGATTTATTTGTTTGTGGAACACTTTACAGATTTTTAGAAGAGTTGGAGCAAAAAGGACCAAAAAAGAAGAAAAACAGTTTTCGCACAGATTATAATCTCAGATTACGGGACACTTTTGAAGACCTTTCCGACATCCAAATTCAACGATTCTGGTGTCCATGGAAAGCTTGAAGAGTCTAGTTTAATCTCCACTTGGAATTTCTTAATTCCAATGAGCCAATCTGAAGTTATGAAGAAAACACTAAAGGCATATCATGCAGATGCGAGAAAAACTAAGTCGAGGAGTTTGTCTCCTATGATGCCCGATTTACAAGCTCATGTCTAGTAGTTTATTCTACTTACAACCAAGGTCTGAAGCTTACTAAATCATGAAGAGCTCATTTAACTTAAATTTCAATCATGATCTTGCTTGTTCTTGTTTGTGTTTTGCAAAGTTGTCATTTTAATTATGCTTTGATTTTATTATTTCAGTAACATTGCTATTAGGAAAAGGAGCCCGTCTTGAAAGTGTACCATGTCTCCCACGCCAAAATCAAATGGATGTGGAGTTTGAAGAAATGAAGGAGTTGACGGATAGATGAAGTTTACTGCGTAGAGGCTTGTTGATGTCTACTCGTATGACATCTACATGAAGTCGGCAAAATTTGAAAACTAATTTATTGCAAATTGGTGAATAATTTTTAAAATTTTCTTGTTGTATTCTTTGATATAGGCTATATACTTGCATCTGTATAATTTTGACATCATTATATATTATACATATGGAGAAATAAAGGTTTTGGTTTTCTTAGGCAGTTAGGGGTCTAGTTTGTATTGGTGTGATGGGTTGTGTTGTTCACTTATGAGTTATGAAAACTTAATATTGTTATCTCTCTGTTGGTTTTGGTCCATGGATGCTAATTAAATCGATTTCGATTCAATTTATTCGATAGTTATTGAAAATGTCTGAAACAATAGAATTAGGTGCAAACAAACTGGATTCGCCAACCACCTTAACATACACAACAAGAGTCAGGATGATGTATTGATAGACACCAATTAAAGAATGGAAAGTAGAAATGGAGAGAGAACATGCATGCAAGTGTTGTGGTACAAGGTTGAGCTAAATAATGTCAAGATAAGTCACATAAAAGTCATTACCAAGTCCTTTGTAGCCATGAATCAAAGTGTTGGATGACTTTCATCTTTCTACCTAAGAACATGAATGCTTTTTGTGAATTTAACATTAATGTTATCTTAGGAATCTAGGATCACGTCTAGTACAATTACAAAACTTTGGTTTTGTCATGCTTATGAAATGGAAGCAAGTTCATACATTAAGCTTCTGTTGTTGACAAAGCTACTACACGCCGTAAACTAACCCTAAACCCTAAGCCCTAAATCCTAAACCCTAAACCCCAAACCTAAACTCACGCCGTAAAGAAGACCTTCAAGTTAATGACATCTCTCTAAATTAAACCCTATATATACAAGTGTTCCAAATACCATCAACATGGATATACAAACGAATAAATTCAGCTTGAAAAGGAGCAAATTAAATACTCATTATATGGTTGACTACCCGTAGACGTCTTAAATCAATGACCTAATTGCCTAAGAAAACCAAAAATTTGATTGATCCAAAAGTATAATATATTATCATGAAAAAAAATATACAGAGGCAAGTACATAACCGATATATAACAAACGAACTAAAAAATCAAAAACAATTCTTTATATATTTACAAATAAATACCTTTTCAATTATACAGACTTCACACAGAACTCAAACGCGTCAACTTCTTGAATAAGTCTAAATTAATGACCTAACTGCCTAAGAAAACCAAAAACTTGATTTCTCCATATGTATAATATATAATCATGTCAAAAACATACAGAGGCAAGTACATAACATATACCAAAGAATACACCAAGAAACTCTTAAAAATTATTCACCAAATTAGCAGAAAATTGGTTTTCAAGTTATGCGGACTTCATCTTGATGTCAACGACCTGGACTTCAACGAACTTCAACACGTAAACAATAAATAGAAGTCTACTTAGTGGTCTATATTTGCAATTACAAATTAACAAAGCAGACTGCAAACGAAGTCTACTCGTATTGTTGACTTCTTTTGCGGTCTTCCTTTGTTAAATTTTTGGTCAGTTTTGCAATTAAATTCGTAAACACGAGTTGACTTACTGGGGAAGTTCGACAAGTAAACTTCGTTTACAGTCTAATGTGGCTATTTTTGCAATTGACCAAACCATTGACTTTCTGGTAGACTTCTCGTAACAAAGTAGACTTCATCTATTCGTCAACTAGAAAAAGTAGACTTCGAGGTGGTTAGTTCTGCAATTGACCAAGTTTGACTTTCCAAAAATAGACTTCGTTTGAAGTCTATAGCAAGGTTGACTTCGTTTGCAGTCTGCGCGTGGTTATTTTCCGAGTTGACCAACATTTAATTAATTTATTTAGTTGACTGCAAAAGCAGTCAACTAATTTTTTTTAATTCAATAATATTCCGGTCAATGTTTTGATATGTTGGTCAACCCCGAAACTAACCAATATTGAAGTCTACTACTTTATTATGTTAAGTAGACTTGTTCTGGCAGTCGTAACTAATAAGTAATGAATTTGGTGAATTGCAAAAATACACCTTAGTAGACTGGAAACGAAGTATCCGACGGGAAGATTATAATGAAGTCTGAACCATATTTTTTTGTTTTCAAATGAAATTAAGTAGACTGCAAATGAAGTCTACGGCTCGAAACTCGATACAATTTTGAATTGCAAAACTGACCACATAGTAGACTTTACGTGGATAATATGACAGTAAACTAATAAATGAAGTCTACTTTCGCGGAACCAAATAGAAAAATCACAAAATCTACCGGAAAATTACCTTATCGGTGGTTGTTTGGCAATGTCAAGCACCGAGGCCGTCGTCTTTAGTCACAACAAAAGAAACCCAACACCAATTTAATCACTATCACGACATATAACAAAATGAACGCACTTGTAAATTTTCTTGGATTAAAATGGAGAGGAGATGGAAGGAAATGAAGTTCTCATAGCATTGGGTGTTATATAAGCTCACAAATTTGGGTTATTGAAGGATTAAGAGCTTCAAATTTGGTTGTTCATGGTTGTTGAAAAATTGATGGCGATGGCACAACCGTAAATAAGTGAAGAAGATGAGGATATGAGTGTAATAAGCATTTTCACAAGAAATTCAAATAAATCAAAAATAATGGCATTTTTGTGAATACAATGAAGACATAAGGATTAGATTGGAAGAAAATGGCAAATGTTGGAGAGAGAAAACGAGGGGTCTAGTTTTGCAATTGACTTAGATTAGGTGGTTAGTTGTGAAAGCACCCCTTCACTTAATTCGTAAGAATTTTTTTTTTTTTTTACCATTCTACAACTTTTTACTTATCTAAAACTTTATAAGGTAAATATACATTGAGTAAGATGGCTAGAGATAACTATAAGATAGTCATGGAGGAGCTCTTGACGACAATCGATATGCCACGTCCTGATCTGGTGCGATGCCTCAACATTGCACGCATGATCGATGTGTTTTGCAAGGATGGTACTGATGAATACACCATTCCACATGGAAAGCTCAAAGATCTCATCACCTCGCTGTTCATCCATCCTATTCTGGTTTGACCGTACCACCATTTTTCTATTATGATCACATAACCCCTTTTCTATGTATTTGCAAGAAACAAATAAGTTTGAGTTCATTCCTTATCAAATTTGGACGTATCCAATTATTAACAATGTCATTGCTTCAAATGAGGCCTCCTTTTCTCCACTAAGTAATTTTAAAACTTCTTATTCTGGTTGCTTCATAAGTATAAAGTAGTATTCTTATAAAAAAAAATGTATAAATTAAAGTAGTGTGGTGTTTCTCCATTGAAATTCTCCACGAGTGAGGACGTACGACCAAATAAATTTTAGGACACATCTCGTCATCAATGTTTTGTATTTTTTTTTTTTTTTGGTTTTTGGTTAATGAGCACGAAACGTTGACGAGCGCAAGTGATTTTAACTTTCCACTTTGCTATTAATAGGCATAGCGTTTATAAAACGTTATTATATAGTTACTAAAATCCAAAAACCATATTTAATAACATTGGCGACAACAACACTATCATAATGTGCTAGTTTGTGGTAAAAAAATTGTTAACCGATTAATCGATACAGTTCGGTTAGTTTAAAATAACCGATTGGATATTAGATGTTTCAGAATTCGGTTTCGGTTCGGTTGGCTCTACTTGTATTTTATTATGAAGGCTGATTTCTTAATATCTTCACATCCATGATATCAACTAAGTGGGGTATTCATATTTGGCATTACATGGCTCAAACACACATGAACTAGCTGAAAATTACTTATCGATTGAGAAGTAAAAATAGCTGATGATGATTCTAGTAAAATGATGTCTTTCATAGATCGCAACACCATTCTCATCCTCCAAATCTAGCTATGTCCATGAGTCACCTCGTCGAATAGTAATAATTGAGGAATATGGAGATAAGAGGAATTCATTTTTACCCTATTAGTTGAAGAGAAAAGAATAGTAATAATGTTTTTTTTAACATTTCACTTAATTCGTAAGAATTTTTTTTTTTTTTACCATTCTACAACTTTTTACTTATCTAAAACTTTATAGGGTATACATATGATAACATTTACCAAATTGCTCTCTAATAGGTAAAGGAAGATTCTCTCTTATCTAAAACTTTCTAGGGTTTCTTTTTTTCCTTCGTTTAAATTCCTTCAGCATCTCACAATTTCATTTCTGCCTCTCTTTATTCTCTCCGAGCGGCTGGAGAGATGGTGTCTCCGTCGTTAGAGACATACCCAACAACGAGTATCAGAACAAGACCTAGCTAGTCAGATCTGTAACAAGGTATTGTGACAACATCTTTCTAACGCTTTCTTTCATTCGGCTTTGTCTAATTTCTTTTATATCTTCAGAGAATTTTGATCTTCTAATTTTCGTTTTCTGTTTTCTGTTTCTTACAAGAAAATGTTCCACCGAATCCATACCATTTTGTGATTCCTTTCTGGTGCCGAATCAGAGTTTCGATTTGCGGTTTGTTCTTTTGAATCTTTTTCTTTTACTTATACAACATAATAAATAAATAAATCTATATGTATATACATGTATTTGACAATAGATCCTTTAAATCTTGTTTTCTTTGGTCCTTAGATTCCCTTGACGAGGATCTACATCGTCTACTTACAAATTACAATAATCATTATGAGTTGGAAACTACAAAGAAATTAATATCAACATATTAACTAGCCGTTGCAGTAAAGATTTTGTGATTCTCCTAAATATGTAAATAGCCTTAAATAGTCTTGCATGTGTATCCTATATATAATACCTATTTGTTAATGCAGTTTGACGAAGAAGCATCTGCACCGAATAATAGACAAATCATATATTTTCATCAAATGGAGACAATGGTGGTGATTCTCAAGACAACACCGGTAAGTTCAGTTCTGTTCAATCTTGTTGTTGCATTGTCCAAAATTACTTTGTTTTGTGAGGCTATTGGTTAACATGTGGGATGTTGTTAGAGATGGAACCAATTCAAAACCAAAACCTTTATTATATAATAGTAGAAGATGATTCGGCATGTGTTGCCGATGATTGTTTCCCATGATCAAGGGTTTGTAGGGAATGATATTGAGTCCCTAAGCCTTAACATATGGTTGAGTTTTATTCCCCATAGTACCTATAACCATCGTGAACCATTGTTGTCCTTAGTCGTCCGAATTCTCGATTAGATAGTTTATACCTTTCTTTACATATACTAAGAAATGGTCAATGAATCATAACCTCAACACATGCAACGAACATGACTCGTGGCTGATGAGTATATACCTTTTATTAATCTTCACATCCATCCATCCAAAAATTAATGAATAGCAATCATATCCCCATTCTAATAGTCATTGTACAAAGTATATATATTTCATAATAATTGTAATTTAAAAGAAAAAATATAAAATTTCTTTTTAACCTCGAAATACTAAAAACGTCATTATATGATTTGAATTCAAAACTCCAAAGAGATGGATGTGAAAACTTAATAAGATAAATATAATCATCAGCCACAAGTTATGTTCGTTTCATATAATGAATTTACGATTAATTGGCATTTTTTAGTGTACGATAAAGAAAAATATGATTTATGTTAACAATTTTTTTATGGGATTGTTGGCAAAATAGTCAGTTTTGAAGACTTAATTAGATAAGTAGTACGTTTACTATTTGATATTTGATAACTAGTCACATTTGACTATTTGTCTAATAGAGAGTGTGTGTAATAGGGAAGAGGTGGTGTCAGTGTGTGTGTGAGAGAGGGTCAGAGACGAGAGAGAGACTGAGATAAAGGAACTCGTCTAATAGAGGAAAAAAGGACTGCTGCGTATGACGAAAGTACCCTTTTCCTAATAATCACAATTTTTGACAACTTTGTGTCGTCTCTCTCCGTTCCATCTTGGTATCTCTGTAATTGTGTGTTAGAGACAGAAAGTCCGGAACAACAATTAAAACCTAAATCTCTCTTTATTAAGACTGAAAAACACAATAACGTAACAAGAGTATAAACTCCCAAAGAGAACGTAGTTCTCTTTCCCTCGGCCTAACCCGATAGAAACCTCCTAAGCTCTCAATTGCTAGGATGCTCCCCACAAACACAATCTCATCCTTATTTATAATAAAACATAAAAGTAAAACCCTAGGAGAAAAGGAAATAATAAAATAGAAATACTAAATAATTTCCTAATATTATATTCGTAACACTGCCGACTGCTTCAAAACAGCCTTGTCCTCAAGGCTAGATTCAGAAGATGACACCAAGAAACTAGGTAGTTCAATCTGTCGCATCTTCCAACGCACGCCCCTCCAAAACGATAAGAATATATGAACTCGTGGATCCATCTCCATGCCACCATAATCCAAAAATGTACGAAGGACTAAAAAAGTGTTTCCATTGTGAAGTTGCTGTTTCAATGAAACAGTTTCTCCCTTAGAGAATTCATCGTCATTGTGCTTATGGTTGGCGTATGTCATCATAAGAGGCTGGAATTTGCTGAGATGACAATCTTGTTGTTTCTCAACAACAACTGGTATCCGAAACTCACCATCAAAATTTGGCATCTCAACTTGTCTCACAGAACAAGGGCTATGATTGTGAGAAGTTTCCACTAGAGTTTGGTGCACCGTGACGACGTTGGTACTTTTGGCCGTAGATGATGTTGCAAGGTCTTGAGGTAGTGTTGTAACGATAGTCCTTTGATTAAAAGCCATCAATAGTTGCTCAAGAAGTGCTTGGATATCATCCAGCTTAGAGTTCAACACTTCGATTTTTGTAGTCAAACTTTCGTGATTCTTCTCTAACGCTTCCAAACGTTCCTCCATCTTTGTTATTCTTTAGGCGTTCGTCGTTAGGTCGGACCAATTGTTAGAGACAGAAAGTCCGGAACAACAATTAAAACCTAAATCTCTCTTTATTAAGACTGAAAAACACAATAACGTAACAAGAGTATAAACTCCCAAAGAGAACGTAGTTCTCTTTCCCTCGGCCTAACCCGATAGAAACCTCCTAAGCTCTCAATTGCTAGGGTGCTCCCCACAAACACAATCTCATCTTTATTTATAATAAAACATAAAAGTAAAACCCTAGGAGAAAAGGAAATAATAAAATAGAAATACTAAATAATTTCCTAATATTATATTCGTAACATTGTGCATCTCTCTAACTCTACAACTCCATCTCTCTTACTCTGCAACTCCATCTCTGCTCCATATCGGCAACTCTCATATCTTTTTCTCTTTCTATTTCTATTTCTCCGCTCTAATAGCTCCTCTCTCTCTCTTTCTCTCACAGCTCAATTCTGACCAATAATGCCCAAACCCATTTCGAGAAACATAAACAATTTTAGAAAAAACGTATAAGAAATTAAAATTTGTTGATTTGTGAATTTAATTTGTAGGTTCGTTAGGTTTAGAAATTCGTTGGTGAAATTAGAAATTGGATCGGTATCTACAAGCATGAGCCCTCAAATTTAGATGATTCATTGGGTTTTTCTCTTTATTTATGTGCATCAATCCAATTTTGGATTTCTCTATGAGACTTATCAATGAGGTCATCGGACGAGCAGGAAAACTCAAATTAGATGGTAACGATTAAGGTGTATTAGTGAGTTACATTGTTGAAGAAGAGTGAGATTTGAAAAATTAGGGGGAAAATTAGTGTTTGAAATTAGGGCGGAAAGATTAGTCACGTGACACTAAAATATAGCATAAGAAAACCCCTACCCAACATATTTTTTGGCTTTAATCGTTAAATATAAATCATAAACACTCCTAAATAAACCGAAACCCGTATATACATTCGCTTTATCATTCAAATCTAAACCCTAAACACTCGTAAGAATTTTTTTTTTTTTACCATTCTACAACTTTTTACTTATCTAAAACTTTATAGGGTATACATATGATAACATTTACCAAATTGCTCTCTAATAGGTAAAGGAAGATTCTCTCTTATCTAAAACTTTCTAGGGTTTCTTTTTTTCCTTCGTTTAAATTCCTTCAGCATCTCACAATTTCATTTCTGCCTCTCTTTATTCTCTCCGAGCGGCTGGAGAGATGGTGTCTCCGTCGTTAGAGACATACCCAACAACGAGTATCAAAACAAGACCTAGCTAGTCAGATCTGTAACAAGGTATTGTGACAACATCTTTCTAACGCTTTCTTTCATTCGGCTTTGACTAATTTCTTTTATATCTTCAGAGAATTTTGATACATCTTCTAATTTTCGTTTTATGTTTGTTTTCTGTTTCTTACAAGAAAATGTTCCACCGAATCCATACCATTTTGTGATTCCTTTCTGGTGCCGAATCAGAGTTTGGATTTGCGGTTTGTTCTTTTGAATCCTTTTTCTTTTACTTATACAACATAATAAATAAAGAAATCTATATGTATATGATTCTCTATAATTTGTTATATTGTTTTGTTATCTTAACATGTATTTGACAATAGATCCTTAAAATCTTGTTTTCTTTGGTCCTTGGATTCCCTTGACGATCTACATATCGTCTACTTACAATAATCATTATGAGTAGAAACTACAAAGAAATTAATATCAACATATTAACAAGCCGTTGCAGTAAAGATTTTGTGATTCTTCTAAATATGTAAATAGCCTTAAATAGTCTTGCATGTGTATCCTATATATAATACCTATTTGTTATTGCAGTTTGATGAAGAAGCATCTGCACCGAATAATAGACGAATCATATATTTTCATCAAATGGAGACAATGGTGGTGATTCTCACGACAACACCGGTAAGTTCAGTTCTGTTCAATCTTGTTGTTGCATTGTCCAAAATTACTTTGTTTTGTGAGGCTATTGGTTAACATGTGGGATGTTGTTAGAGATGGAACCAATTCAAAACCAAAACCTTTATTATAATAGTAGAAGATGATTCGGCATGTGTTGCCGATGATTGTTTCCCATGATCAAGGTTTTGTAGGGAATGATATTGAGTCCCTAAGCCTTAACATATATATGGTTGAGTTTTATTCCCCATAGTACCTAACCATCCTGAACCATTGTTGTCCTTAGTTGTCCGAATTCTCTATTAGATAGTTTATACCTTTCTTTACATATACTAAGAAATGGTCAATGAATCATAACCTCAACACATGCAACGAACATGACTCGTGGCTGATGAGTATATACGTTTTATTAATCTTCACATTCATCCATCTCTCTGGAGTTCCAATTTTATACCATAAAAAGATGTTTTGATTTCATATTTTAAGGTTAATAATTTTTATTTTATTTTTTCTTTCTAAATTACAAATGGATATCATATATTTATACGAAATATATAAACCGTGTGCAATAAATATTATAGTTGGGAATAGTTGCTTTTTCATTAATGATGGATAGACTAAATGATTTTTAAAAAATGAAAATGCACAAAACTTATTTTGGATCCAAATTGAAATTTAATTATGGTAAAAATAGTCGTAGTTTTTAATTGTTTAATCAACATAAACTATAGTGATATACCGAAAGCATGAAATTTACTAGTTTGGTATATCATAATCTTTTTTGTTGGTTAAACATATAAGAATTACGACTATTTTTCTCATAAATGAAATTTAAATTTGGAACTAAAATTGTATGCATTTTTATTTTTTTTAAATCATTTAATCAATCCAAAAATTAATGTAAAAGCAATCATATTCCCCATTCTAATACTCATTGTACAAAGTATATATATTTCATATAAATATATGATATTTAATTGTAATTTAAAAGAAAAAATAGAAATTTTCTTATTAACCTCGAAATACGAAAAACATCATTATATGATTTGAATTCAAAACTCCTAAGAGGTGGATGTGAAAACTTAATAAGATAAATATAATCATCAGCCACAAGTTATGTTTGTTTCATATAATGAGTTTACGATTAATTGGCATTTTTTAGTCTACGATAAAGTAAAATATGATTTATGTTAACAATTTTGTTATCTAGTAAATAGACAAGTAATCCTCATTTTTCTGTACGTTAACAACATTTGTTATATGCGGAATTTAATATGAAAAACAATTAGTGATTAGAAAAGGTGAAACCAGTAAATGTCAAGAGTCTCTAACGTTCTAGACGTTGCCTCTAACGTTCCTTACATCCACTTATCGTTTTTGGATGATTTTGCATCATACAGCTTTATTGCTATGGAAGAGTGTGACGAGAAACCATTGTACAGCAGAGGAGAGGTGGCGAATAGGGCCAACTGTTACATGACAGTGCTACCAAAGAAGAAGTGGTTTGAGTAAGATGGCTAGAGATAACTATAAAATAGTCATGGAGGAACTCTTGACGACAATCGATATGCCACGTCCGATCCAGTTCTGATGCGATGCCTCAACATTGCACGCATGATCGATGTGTTTTGCAAGGATGGTACTGATGAATACCTCAAAGATCTCATCACCTCGCTGTTCATCCATCATATTCTGGTTTGACCGTACCACCATTTTTCTATTATGATCACATAACCCTTTTTTATGTATTTGCAAGAAACAAATAAATTTGACTTCATTCCTTATCAAATTTGGACGTATCCAATTATTAACAATATCATTGCTTCAAATGTGGCCTCTTTTTCTCCACTAAGTAATTTTAAAACTTCTTATTCTGGTTGCTTCATAAGTATAAAGTAGTATTCTTATATAAAAAAAATGTATAAACTAGTGTGGTGTTTCTCCATTGAAATTCTTCACGAGTGAGGACGTACGCCCAAATAACACATCTCGTCATGAATGTTTCGTAATTTTTTTGTTGGTTTTTCGTTAATGAGCGCGAAACTATCATTCAAAAAATTAGGTTTTGAGTGTGGATTTTGTGATTTTATCTAAGTTTATTTTTAGGTTTTAGGTTTTCATTATAATTAAGACTAAGTGTTGAATGGTAAGTGTAAAATTTTTGCTAAGTATTGACGGCTCAAGTGATTTTAGCTTTCTTTTTTTTTTTGTCAACAGTAATTTTAGCTTTCCGCTTTGCTATTAATAGGCATAGCGTTTATAATACGTTATTATATAGTTACCAAAATCTAAAAACCATATTTAATAGCATTTGCGACAACTGCGCTATCATAATATATATGCTAATTATGGGTAAAAAAACCCATAACCGATCAACCAAACCGATTAACCGATACAATTCGGTTTTGGTTTCGGTTTGGTTAATTTAAAATAACCGATTGGATATTAGATGTTTCAGAATTCGGTTTCGGTCTGTTTCGGTTAGTAACAGATAACCAAATTAAAACCGATAACAAACCAAATATATACATATATGTTATGAGATAGCTTGCCATTTGCATTTTTCTATGTTTGTTACATTGGTTTTATTTCAGTTATTGGTGAAATTTTCGGTTATTTTGCTTTATATTTGGTTATTTCGGTTTATTTTTGGTTATTTCGTTTTGTTCGGTTAATTTCTGTTTGCAAAACTAATATCCAAACCGAAAACTATTTGAACCGATCAGAACGGAGTCTTCAAATAACCGAATGGTTATAATATTACCATATTTGAAAATTGAAAATTTGAAATAATCGAAACGGAGCGCAACTGAACTAAAACCGAATGATTAACCGAATGCCCACATTCCACCAAGCTTGCGCAGTGTTTAAATGAAAGCATCTGATGTTGTTTGACTGTTCAGTTGTAAATTATCTTTGGATGTGTTTTTTGGTGTTTTGGTGAACTAGTTGGTAATGTCTTTGAAAGCTAATCTAGTTTATGTTGAAGTAGCCACATGAACCATGTCTATTGTTGGATGTAGATTGGGTACATAGTTCATAACTTTTTGTTGTACCAATCAGTCAATGAAGTGGCAAAACCATTTTATATTTCTCTAACAAAGCTTTATCCATATGAATCCGATAGAGAAAGACAAAAACGTTTAGTCTTGTCACTTGTGATGTAGCAGAGTATTCAAAAAGCAAACGTTTTCAAGGTGCAGATTGTAGGAGGACACACAAGCGGCTCGGGAGCTGATAGATCAGTGTCCATTGCATCGCCATCTCAGAATCTTTTATCTTTCTTACCACAGAGGTCTGTAGATAAAAGACAGCAAGAACCGGGTGGTGCTCCTTTGAGGACAACCGGAATCACCACTTGTTTTAAAATTCTGATAACCTATGGAACAATTTCTCTGACCATTCGTGTTGAATTCCCTGTTTCTCTTTTGGTTGAGCCCCTTAGTGAGCTTATTTGAGTCTCACAAGCCGAATGTCTTGAATCCTCATAAAAAAGACAAGATTATGTATTGGTGTTTGTAGAAGGAATACTTTTATGGAATGACAAATGAAGCAATAATTATTCATTCAATTATTTTTCTCTAAAATTATTTGGATTTTATGCTTAATCAATCAATTTAATTCTAACTAATTCTCTATAACTTATTTACTCTAAAATTCTTTTACTTTTTGAGAAGCATAAATGGGGTTCAAGTGTTAGAAAAAAAATTAAAAAAGAAAGAAAATAAGAAAATTTCTGAATATTTAATGCTAGAAAATATATTTTTAGAGGTGTTTTCTATTTAAAAATAATAAGTAAATGAAACAAAATAAGTATATATATATTGCATAGAATCTTACAAAAATATAGCATGGAATTTTTTTTCATTAATTATTTTGAATATTAAAGACTTCATGCATGGAGTGATATTAAGCATTTTATTGGTTTAGAAAATCATCTAGTTCTGTGACATAAAATCTCTTTTAATAAAGAAATAGATTTTGTAACTCAAGCTGGCCAGGAAATTTTATGGAAAAAATCTTGGATAATTAACTTACTCGTGGACAGAAAATTGATGTCCTCATCTTCATTGTTTTTTTTAAAAAAATTTATCTAATTCAGAATCTGCAGCTTGCTTATATATAGATTAACTAAATGCCCCAATAACATACAATTCTCATAGAGAAGAAAGTATAAAAGAAACCTAGAAAGTATGGAGAGGACAACTTCACTTATATTGCTTGTTAGCTTACTTATCATATTTGCCTCAGGTATTATATATACAAATCTTTTTTTTATACCTTTCAGTTATTATATATCTTTTACGTACCTTTCAATTGTTATTTTTTTTTGGGTTCGATATATTATTTTTTACGGTTTCAAACGTTCAAAAATATAATTCTACGATCACAATAAACAAATTTTTTTTTTGTTATATTGCCAAGAGTTTATGGACAAGTGAAATAAACCATCCCTGCTTGACAGTTCTAGTACATGGGTTCACATGGCATGGATGAAAAAAAAAAAAAAAAAACGTTAGTATGATAGTAAGTAATATGATGATTTTTTTTTTGTGTGAAGTGATTAGGTCTTAAAATGATGACACAAATAAGACTTAGTATCATAGTATGTGTAATCATGATCAAATGTACATATATAACAACAAAAAGCCATGATATAGAGTGAATTACATATATCATATTTGACACATTTGAAGATGACATTAAAAAACTTTGCAATGACAGGACTTATTTTTATCATATACTCGAATTTGTTTTTCTGTATTATCTTTCATTTCACTGTTATGAGAAGAATATATATTTTTTTTCTTATAACAAGTTATTGTTATGTGAATAACTTGTTTATCACAATGACGCTTTATCGAAACTAAATCTCAAATCCTAAACTCTAATCTATGTGTAATAAATTAGACGCCTATATAAATAGTAACATGTTACGAAAAAAATCACATATTTCATAAGAATATTATTTTTCTAAAAGATTCTCTCGTTGCTATTTTCTTAATTAACTTGTATTGTATACTTATGGTACAAATATAACATACTTTATCAAAAAAAAAAGTTTACTAAAGCATATAATGTTCCAGTTGGGAATCAGATAAGAGCAGATACATGTGACGACAACCTAGGTCCTTGTGATCAAAATTGCGACCAAATGTGCCATCGTCCGTAAGCAAATGTAACGGTCCGGTTGGGGAGTGCATGTGCAACTACGAATGTGCGCCACTTTTACCCTCCAAAGTGTGCCTCGGTGGTGTTGATGTGTGCACAGACACTTGTCCTGAGAATTGTTGTGATCAGAATTGCGCAAAGAAATATATTAATGGACGTGGGGGTTGTGTCGCCCTTGGTCAGTATAGGATGTGCCAGTGCGAGTACTCTTGCTAAAAACATTTTGACAAAATTTGTAAAACAAAGAAATAGTATGGTGATAAAATTATTGTTATTACTTTTCTTGGTTTGTGAATGATGTAGTTTCTAAGAACTATATTCAATAACTCAGATAAATTTAGACAAATTTTGATTCAATATAAAAATTATCTTTGTATGAATGTAAGTTTTGAGTTGACAAAAAAAAAAAAAAAAAAAAAAAAACTTGTTAAGTATTGAACCAATAACATCGTGTTGGTGGTCAAATGGTAATCAATCACGAGATGCTGCATAAACTCAGTTCGATTTCCGCTCGAATCAAAAATTACATGATGCATGCTAGGCCAAACGGAAATTTTACATGATTTGATATTAAGATAGACTAGATTTCAATACTATTTTAGTTTCATATATGTATCATTTTAGAAATTTCTCAATTTTAAATAAGTTTCGTTTTTAAAAATTCAATGAAAATCTTATATCACAAACAACTATTAAAACCCTAGCCAAAATTATTGAAATAAAAATGCATTTCAAAATTCACATGTTTTTGTGGGATCATAATAATATAATATCGAAACTAATGGATGGAGAATCAAAAATCAAAATTTATAGTTTACTTAGAAAAGGTAAAAACCGGTTGCTTGTAATCCGTAGTGGATGCAAATAAACGTCTACAATGTTAATTATTCACACGTACGTTAATCACATCCGTAGGTATATATTATGGAGTTTGATGTACTTTGCATAACAAATGATAAGATTAGCGAAGTAACACAAGTTTGTATATTTTCATTGGCGGGACTAGACTAACTATAGCGTGATATGGCGTTAATAATCTCTCTCTCGAAATAACTCGAACTAGGAATATAATAGAACCAACTCGAAGTGCTAACTACTACTGGATCCTTTCTTTGATATTATGATAATGTCTTTGTTTTCATTTTATATTTTTGCATCAATTATCCAGACACACCATATAAAATTTAAGAAACAAAGGCAACTAAAAGGATGGGAGAAAATGATATATTAAATAAATAATAGTATATATAGGACAATCCTGAAATAGATTTGTGTGAGATCTCATTATGCATTTCATTCCAAAACGACGTCGTTGTCACGTATATTCCATGTTATCGATATTTTCAATAGCTAATATGTAAAGTAAGAGTATGTATTTATTAATTACTTTTGTCTGAAAACTAAAAGCAACAAAGACCTTCAAAACGTATAAATGGTTAACAACTCTATATTATTGTTATTGATGTCTACAGATATTACATCCCATATAGATGAATTACAATAGAATTTTCTTCCTATATAAGACATTATATCTAAATTACTCCAATCATTAGAGACAATTTAATCAATTGGGGACACAAGTGCAGACGTCTCGAATGCAGGCAACATGAGAGTTCGATGAACAACCAGAAAGGTAACAGTCATCGAGTCTAGAACATTCACCAGCTTCGATGGTGATTTAATGGAAGCTCTGTTCGGATACGTTGCCGTGGGGAAGAAATCACCAGAACACGGCGACGCTAAAAACCCTAAATCACAAATCTTCATCCTTGATCCGAGGAAGTCTCAAAACACAGCGATTGTGCTCAAATCTTTAGCTTTGTTTTTAGTGGATTTTCTTCTTTTGAGATATGGAACAAGATTAACTATATATTAACTATACATTAGATACCAAAATAAGTTAAATATATAGTTATTTTTTTACTATACAATTAAAAATTATAAATAGGTATATTATAGTTAAACATAATAAATTTAATTATACACCACCAAATATCAATTCATAATACATACATTAAATTTAGAAATTTAATAAAAATAATTTTAAATAGATAGATTAATCCGTGCATAGATTACCTAGAGTTTCCAAAAAAAAAAAGAGATCCCTAATTGAATTAAAAAGAAAAACAATTAGAGAGAAATTTCCAAAAAAATTAAAGAGAAATTTATTGAAAATGTGAAAATTATACCGTTATGAGAATACCAAAGCCACGTGACCTCAAACGGCATAAAGCTTAAGCGTTTGATAAAACTGCGTCGTATGAGAGAGACAACTTTATTTTAAGAGTCCTCTTTCTTAAGCCGATTCCTACCTGAAGATGTTTCTAAAACCTCCACCGCCTCTCGTTCGCCTTCCGTCTTAGGCTTATTTGATTTCTCCGGCGATGCTTTCAAATTTTGTGATTCTCTGGAGGAGATTATCTCCTTGCAACGAATTCGTAATCTCTAGGTATATTTTGAGATTCTCTTGACCTTTGATTTCAATTGTTTTTTGTTCTACGGTTTTCAATTTCATCGCTCTATTGACTTATTTTTTTTTGTTCTTCTTCAACCTACGGAGACGATCGAATCACTTCCGATGAAAAAATCAACGTCTCTAGGTTAGTTGTTGTTTGCGTTTTGAGTTTGTGATTTTTCATTTTGGTATTTTGCCTAATCGTTTCATTCTTGCGACGAGTTCGTAATCTGTAGGTCAATTTTGATGCTGTCTCAGTTTCAATTGGAAACAAACATTCATCAAATCTCTACATTTAACCATGAGCTGTATCCGTACACATAATCTTGGATTCATATTATCTTCTTCATGATGTCTTTTGCTTTTTCCCTCACATTCCTTGAGATTGTGTTTGTTTGATTCAGTTCATCTTAGTATGTATGATCCTTTAAGTCTATTAATGATAAAGAAAAACCACAATAACACACGAAACAACGCAAATCTCCGATCAGATTACTCAAAATCCCGACACAAATATCAAATCAGTGTTCATGAAACACCAAGATGATAAGCTAGCTCTCAATGAGAGAAATCTAGCATTTACAAACCATAAACACTCAAGTTTACAATTGATTTTCGATATTTTTCAAATCAGAGCTTCTTCTTCCTTTTATTCTTCTTAGCTTCAGTATCTTCAACGAGGCCCATCTACACACACTAAGCCCAAACCGTAAGCCCAATGTGACCCATATTAGCTGTAACACCCTTATTCTCCTTTCCTGTATCAATTAAATGGTTTCATTCTTTATCTATTACTAGTCTATTAATGAACTGGAACTTTTGCGTGTAGGGTGAGAACCCAAAGAAACCGGGAGCACCTCACAATGTGCGCCTTTACTCGATTGCATCAACAAGATATGGAGATTTCTTTGACGGTAAAACAGCGAGTTTGTGTGGTTTCAAAATATGGGTTTTCATACGATCAAACTCGCTGTTTACGGTATTGGCTTGTACATTGAACCACCAGGACCAGAGTATAAGGCAGAGGTTGAAATCATTAGTTGTGTTCACAATCGTCATTTTTTTCTCTGGTTGGTTATTACATTTTGGATTCAAAGAGATTGCTTATCTAAGAGGTTTACATGGTGAGATTTTTTTACTACTTTCCTCATCAGACAAGATTTTCTTGTGTTTTAATTGACTTGTTATTTTTTACTTACATGAGTTCTGTTTTTGACAGGAATAGGAATACCAGTCCTATAGTGGTCTAGGAGAATCAAAATCACAATATATAAGTACTTCTGCTCGTGAAGGTGATGTTTATGCACTTCAAAGTTCAAATATAAACTGAACCAAAGCGATTTTATTTATGTGTGTTCTATTTTGTAGGTCACCCAAAAATTATTCGACGTACAAGTCTGCAAACATCCTGCTGGACAATGAGTTTATTAAAGCTCAGGCAAGAAAGAAAATCATCCTTTTTTGAACATTCTCTGTTTAGAGCTTTGACTCTGAAGTTTGAATTGATAAGAGCTGATTTGTTCTTAATTTTCTGTTTATAGGTGTTGAGGTTGCTCACTTGGGACTTGCCATTTTGCCAAGCTCAATGATTTAACGCAAACCATGTATCAACTTGTGTTATGGGAACCTTTGTGGGTAAGATCAGAGACTCTACTCCAATAGTGAACCTATCATAGTATTTCCTTTTAAGAAGAAAAGTCTTTTGTAGTATCCGGTGTTTGAACTTGTAGATGTAATATATAAATTGTTGTCAAACATATAAATTGTTGAAATGTATGTAAGCCTCTATGTTATTGGCATTTGTTGTCAGGTACCTAGCACCAGAATCTGCAGAAAGCGAAAAGCTGACCGATAAATCAGATGATCAGTACCAACCTCTGGGAGAAGAGAGTTCGGTTGATTGGGTAAATACTAACCTATCTTGACATCTGAATATTCTTCAATTGCAGTAATATATATGGCTCTAGTTACTTTAAGACATCATTCTTAAACTCTCAGAATCGCCCATTGCTTCACAAAGCCATTGAGGCAGTCCAAAGCATTGAAATGGCTGCTGCTTGTGTTAGGCATCCGGTTCCAAAGCATTCATGCATGGTTTATACATAGGTTTATAAATTTGTAACATTTTTTTGTAAGCTTATATGAATAAAAATATGCATAGGCTTTATATGCCTATCTACTATGAGTAATCAAATACATATATAGCACAAATAACAATTCTATACATAGGTTTATAAATTTGAATTATTGATGATGTTATCTAGTATTTTATCTTTCCAAACGTTCCTGATAGTAAAAAGAAAATGGGACCGTCCTGAATCTTCTTACAGATTTTCATTCATTAGAATGTATTTTATTGTGTTTTTTTAAAAAATTTTGTTTCCTTTTCTGTTTGGTCTTTCCCAATAATTTCATTTATTGTTGTTTTTCTTTTAATATTGCTAGTTATTATCAAGTCTCATGATCGCTCATATGATAATGTAGTCATAAGTACCCCTCTAAATTGCTTCGAGGTAATCAAAATTACCTCTCTGAATGTCCCTGTCCCTGATGGTATAAAACGAGATTGTCCGAAGGTTTTAACTGACTCGGATTCCTAGTCACCGAGCTGAAAACAAATGCCTCGTCTTGTTCGAGGTAATCAAAATTACCTCTCTAACTGTCCCTGATGGTATAAAACGAGATTGTCCGAAAGTTTTAAATGACTCGGATTCCTAGTCACCGAGCTGAAAACAAATGCCTCGTCTTGTTCGAGGTAATCAAAATTACCTCTCTAACTGTCCCTGATGGTATAAAACGAGATTGTCCGAAAGTTTTAAATGACTCGGATTCCTAGTCACCGAGCTGAAAACAAATGCCTCGTCTTGTTCGAGGTAATCAAAATTACCTCTCTAACTGTCCCTGATGGTATAAAACGAGATTGTCCGAAAGTTTTAAATGACTCGGATTCCTAGTCACCGAGCTGAAAACAAATGCCTCCTCTTGTTCGAGGTAATCAAAATTACCTCTCTAAATGTCCCTGTCCCTGATGGTATAATGAAAACGATATTGTCCGAAGGTTTTAAATGACTCGGATTTCTAGTCACCGAGCTGAAAACAAATGCCTCGTCTTGTTCGAGGTAATCAAAATTACCTCTCTAACTGTCCCTGATGGTATAAAACGAGATTGTCCGAAAGTTTTAAATGACTCGGATTCCTAGTCACCGAGCTGAAAACAAATGTCTCGTCTTGTTCGAGGTAATCAAAATTACCTCTCTAAATGTCTCTGTCCCTAATGGTATAATGAAAACGAGATTGTCCAAAATCTTTAAATGACTCGGGTTCCTAGTCACCGAGCTGAAAACAAATGCCTTGTCTTTTAAAGAGATTTGGCGTTAGCCAGCTAGTTCATAGCCTTTTAATATAGCTTTTAAATATCAATTTGCAGAAGTATGACATTCATGGAGCATGCATGATCAAGCTTACTTACAAATTCGAGGTATTTTGATTTTTTTGATAATCTGTAGAGGTGAATTTCTATTTCTTATACATTATATTTTATTAATTTATTCAGTTTCGTTATATTTATTGCTTCTGAGCTTAATTTTGTTTTTCTATCGTTTAACAAATTTATTTTTGTGTACACATTTGCAGGAAGTAGTAAACAACAACATCAATTCTTTGCAGGCAATTGTTCTCTGTTTTCAAAGATCATCATAAGACTTTCAGGTTAATTCTTTCACACCTTTTCATTAAACGTTGAGTTTTTCTTCTCTTCATATTTCCATTTTAAGAATTTGAATGGTTCTTTAAAATTTATGCATATTACCTTTGCTTAAGTTTCTCTCTAGCTCTAAAAGAACGTAGGTATATATCATCCTTATTAACGTACTTTCTTCTTGAAGAAAGATGAATTCCTATAAGATGATACTGTTGAGAATTTGGATAAAGATAATAAATCACATGATAAATGGTAATTTCTAATCTAATTCAAAGGGGTTGAATATGAAGTTATTATGATGCTTAGTTCTCAGATACTTACAGTTTGAATATACTTATTCTATGTTTTCCTTGTTACATTGTTTCTATGATTGGTGATGAATTATTTTTATATATTTGTGACATTTAAGTGTGATTGGAAAACCATTCAATTACATGTAGTGTGAGTGCATTATTTTCACTGTGATTCTCTATTCTAATTACACATTTGGCTTACCTTTTCCATCTTCTCTCTGTTCGCTGTTAGTTACGTTTTTGGTTATTTTCTCTCTGGAAATATATTGTGTGGTCCTCTGTTTTATTGCTATGGTCTTATGCATTTGTTTGTTGGAGATTTCTCATTGACGAAATGTTTTAGAGAAGTTGGTTATCTTGTTTCCTTGTTTCCTACTATTGGTGATGAATGGTTATAAATGATCTATAAAATTGACTATGTCTTACTGTTGAAGTTGAATATGTTTCATGTTACTTTTGGCGTTTTGATTTTGAATATGTTTTGTAATACACTAGAGTTCTCTTGGCTTTGTAATATCTGGCATTTGATTTTGAATATGTTTCATGTTACTTTTATAGTTTTATTCTTTCTTGCAGCTATTCTTGTTATGGTCTGATTTTGGTTATTTGGATTTAGCCACAGTTGGATGAAATCTTAGATAATGTTTGTACTCATATCATTTAGAGCAAATTTCTAAGTTTAACGCTTTTTTAACTTATTTTACTAATGATTTTAGGTTTAGCTTTATTTGTCAAAGTTCCAGGAGGACTGAGTTGGTGTGAGTAGATGTATTATTTATTATAGTACAATCTTTAGGTGACTAGAGCTAATTGCAACTCATGTTTTAGACGTTTTTATTCATTTTATAATTTGGTAGAATCTTGATTCCTTTATCCATAGATCAGAAACTGTTATTATTTATTTATTTGTGATATTCAAGTTTGATTGGTGTTCATACTATTGATTGAGCAATGTCTCTATGATTTGTTTATAATGATACAATGAGGTTTTTTTTTTTCGTATTGTTTCATATTTGATTCTTAGAAAAGTTTATGTTTGAGATATGTCACAATTGTCGTGATGCAACCTATTTGTGTTATAGACACTGAAGAAGTTGTGTGCAGCAATATAACTTAGAAATATTTTATTTGATTGATTTAGGGTTGATTACTCTTACTGTGATTCCTTAATGTTAAGTCACTTCCTTTGTTCTTGTCTCTCTAGAAATATAATGTGTACTCCTCTTTTGCATGTTTAAGCTCTGTTGGTTATCTTCTTGATTTGATCTTATGTCCTTTTGTTTGAGATTTCTCAGTCATGATGGATTTAGAGTACATTTTTCTCACTGTGATTCCCTAATCCAATTACTCATTTAGTTAACCTTTGTATCTTCTCGCTGTTAGTTACTTTTTTGGTTCTCTTCTCTCTCGAATATATTGTTTTGGTCATTCTCTGTCTTCTTGTTATGGTTTTATGCCCTTGATTGAGCAATGTCTCTCTCACTTGTTTAGAAAGATTGATATAATAAGTTATTTTCGGTGTTGTTTCATATCTGATTCTTAGACAAGCTTATGTCTGAGATCTATTACTCTATTAGGTTTGTCGTGATGCAACCTATTTGTGTTATGGGCACATATGAAGTTGTGTGCATCAATAGAACTTGTAAATATTTCAATAGATGGATTTAGAGTGGATTTATGTGATTCCTTATTGCTAAGTTACTTCCTCAGTTCTTGTCTCTGTGTGGTCATTCTCTTTTGCATGTTTCAAGCTATGTTGGTTATCTTCTTGTTTTGATCTTAATCTTATGCCCTTTTGTTTGAGATTTCTCAGTGTTTAATGTTTTGAAAATATTTTAATTTGTTAAATTGTAGGTATGCTTAACTATGTATATGATTCTACAATATCGAATGTTTTTTTTTTTGTTTTCTTTGTCAAAATATATCACACTTTTCTCAAACAAAAGACCAAAAACAAATGAGTATCAATTAGATGAGTAAGCTAATTTTTGTATATTGGATTATAGTTTTGTTGTTAACACTTTGCTTGACCACTAGACTTTAGTGTACCATGTGTCTAAGCTTGGTTTCTCACTCTTTGCTTGCTCCTAGCTCTACTTTTTAAAATTTGAATTAGCCATAACACCCATAAGTGGAATTTGAGATCATACTTCTGTTGAGACAGAGCGGTTCAAATTGAGGTGTAGTGCCCGTTTGAGTCACCCGTTCCATGGTGGGTAATGGTTGCCACAAGTTCATACTTAAAACCCTACAAGAAGAAATTTAAGTAGCTAACAGGTCAACATAAGGAAATGAGATCATATCACATAAAGAGGAAAGTGGAAATTAAGATGTTTTGTACCTTGTCGTTAGCTGGAGAAACAAGAACAGAGCCACCTAAGTTGAGTTCCAGGGGAAAGCCAATGCGTTTTTGCACTTTAGTAATAAGATTTTGTCCTTTTTCATATCTAAAGCGTATAACTGTAGTATCATTATATCCGATGTTTTCTTTATCTTTAAAGACTTTGTAGTTGTAGCACTCACTACACCACCAGTCTGAAACGAGAGAACACCAACAAACAATTATTAGAAGAACTTCATACCTAATCTTCTTCTACCAGTACTTCTTCAAATGTCAATGTCTATGATGCTCAGTTTACAAAACAAGCCTGAAGGTGAGGTTGATACGAGTGCCTTCTGCCTTTGCACGTTTTGGCACCGAATGAATCCAGTCCCTTTGGGTGTATCCCCTCATCACTAGCAATGATCCATGCTTAAGTGTTAAACTTTGTTGATCCTCTCTGCTGCTTCTCTTTAACCTCTTTTTCGCTGGTCCACCATCACCTGTTTTCTCTGCAGGTTCACACCAAACAAACGTTCGTTTGTTCTTGGTTTTGTAGGAAAACACTCTGTTAATGTAATGACCCATTACCTTGGGAGGTTTTTTCGTGTTTCTTTTTCTTCAATACAAATTCACGTTCGCAGCCAAACGAGACTGAAGCAATTTCGGGGGTTGGACCATAAATCTTTTCATCATCTGCATGCCAGGCCACATAGTCACTAGCACCTCTGTACCTATTTAACAGCAAGCTATTGAATCTGCTTCCAGGAAGCGCTTTGTAAATCTGACAAGACAAAAGAGAAACGTTTAGTTCCTATAACCACTAGAACACAGGGGACAGAGCACATGCGTTGTTTCAATCTTACAGCATCAAGAATTTCCTCGAGAGGTGGAAAATCATCCCACGAATAGGCATTAGGCCGATATCCGCTGTATACCAGCGCAGTCAGTCCGCTACTTGCAACATAGCAAGTATCTCTTGGCTACATGTGGCAAATGCATATGGATTAGAGGACCACAAGTTGAATCCAACCATTGAAATAGTATGGCAATCTTTGCTCCTTAGTTTTCACAATATTCAATTAAACTCACGATTAAGATAGATCATACAAAGTGGGAAAACCTGAAGGCAAGATCGACCAAAGACGCGAATAGTAGGCCTCGTCCAAGGAATATGCTTGTCGAGATAATCGAAGAAAGTCCAAGATTGTTGAAAGGGAATAAATCTCTGAATGTATATAAGGTCACTTCCATGGCCGAGATCGATTGTTCTCCTAATGGGAACAACGTCGCTAGATGAAGGAGGTTCCACTTCCACAATCGATGTCAAACTCATCCTCCGCTACACAGCAAACAGACAACATATATGCTCATAAATAATTGAGCTGTTCATGAGTGTACATGCACAAGTTGTGTGTAGCCATTATATAAATTAAGGTTGTCTACACGATTAATGAATAAGACAAGTACCTGATCTTGATGATAATGGAGTCCTTTCTTGTTATTTGAATCATCTTTAACATTTTCAGAGAATATGTCACCACAGGTCACTTCTTTTAGTTTGTGCTCTGAAAAGTTCTCCTCCATTACTCTCTAATTCACCTTTTTCGGATTCCAAACAAAAACGATAACCAAAAAAAAATTAATCGAACTAAACGGAAATGCTGAAACTACAAAATCGAAACAAATTTATAATCCGAACATAATAACATATACAAAAATAAGAATCATACACAAATTAAAATGTAAAGCATATAAACAAGCTAATATATAGATGGACATTACATACACATAAACATTAAAAGAATGTCTTTATATAAGAAATTCTTTGTCAAAAAGCATTAGTGGTTCTCAAACATTAAACAACATAAGTCCACTAAACAAACTTAACATGATAATCTGAATCTCATAATTACCAATTTCAAAATGCAAAATAATAAAAGTACTCCTACATAGATAAATCTTCAGATATTCAATGGTCTAAAAAACAGAAGCAACAGAAGTAACATAGACACTTCAATACGTTAATAGACATACCTTAAAGAGAGAAATCTGAAACTTGAAGATTGTAGAATCACTGTAATGAACCAGAAGAGTAGGAATTGAAGGTTTCAAATTTGGTTAAGCAAGCTTGGATCTTTGTTATCAAAAGAACAAATCTGATAAACAAAAACAGAGAAAATAATAAGTTATCTCCAACAAACATGTAAAATTGACAACTTAATCGAAAATTAAGCAAACAATGTCATGAATGCAATTATGCAACGTAGCATCAATGATTCTACTGTTGGAACATTTACACATGTTTCTCTATACACTATCATCCTATCTAATGTACATGAAACCGAGACTATCATCCTATCTACACACTAGAGAGACAATAATGGCAATATCTAATAAGTAGCAAACCTTTATCACTTTCACACAGTTTCAGAATTTGTCTTCGAATCTGAAACTTGAAGATTGTAGAATCACTGTAATGAAGCAAAATTGTGTTCACTGTAAATGAAACCAAGAAGATGAGAAAGTAAAGTCAAAAGTGTGTTCACTTTAAAAAGCTGAGATTTTTACCAAAACCCAACAACAAATTTTCATCCAGATTTATCACATTCGATTAAGCATAAAGAACAATATGTGAGGAGATTGAAAAGCTGTACTAACCTCATAAATCAAAAGCAAAATGTTGGAGCCAAGAATAGCCACGAATAGAATCAAAATCTCTGCTTTTACTCTCACTGATCACAAATCACTAGAAATCGCTCCTGACGAAGAGCTAAACCCGAGTTTTCAACCCGACCCACTTCACCAAAACCCGCAATTTCGCCTCTGGTTCTCCGAGATTAGTTCTTCGAGATGCTGAAATTGCTGGTATGCAAGTGTATAAGAGAACCCAATCATGAAAATTTGCAGTTCTTCATTGAGCAATTAGAATCAAAAGACATCACGTTTGGATGTTTGAGAGATGAGACGAGGAGAAGCATAATCAGAATCAGAATTGTTTTTTTTTTTAATCGTTTACAATTTGAGAATTGAGCGGGCTACTCGTTTAATTTTGATCGAACCCGTTAAGACCCGAGCGGCCGAACCCAAGGGTCTTAACGGACTGAACCGTTTTAGTCTTTTTTTACTTTACAGTGTTATTAACGGGTTTGGGCTGAAAATTTTATAACGGACCTGCTTGGACCTACAGATACGAAGCGCAAAACTTAAAAAAACCCCAAACTTTTTATTTTTAGAAGAAAAACACACGAATTTTTTCGACTCCTCAATTAATATCTCAACTAATAACAACGTTATGTCGTTTAATACATTATTTCTAAAAAATCTTTTTTCCGACCTACGCCGTAACAGCAATTAACGAGCTTAGTGTGAACAGTAAACGGGGTTATCATTTTAACGGAAAAAAATTCAAAAAGAAAACCCATCTATTTTAAATTTGAACATTTAATACATGAAATTTTTCGGTTATAATAAAAATATTTCATATATTTATAGTTGGTTAAATAATACATCATCTCTAAATTATTGGTAGATTCAAAACCTTGACTTAACAGCAGTTAACTTAACGGACGTTAGAAATCATTTAACAGTGTCAAATTTTAGTCCTACGTGTTTAAACACATATATACAATTTGTTTACATATTTTTTTTATGAATGTATTGGCGTGGTTTAGTGGTAACTTGTGGGTTTTGGAAAGTGGAAACCTCAAACCCGGGTTTGACATCTCTTATATGATGATTGAAATATTAGTTTTGGTACTTGATGCTTGTATCTTGGAACTCTAACACCCCTGATACGATCCTAGCCAATGCTTCTCATGTTGTAGGTGCCGGTGCGCTTTGGTCATCACCAAAACACTACAGAGGTAACCAACTATATCCTTGTTTGAATATCAAGGAACTGAAGAAGAGCATAGTTTCGCAAATGTTGGTTAACAATTAACGATAACTCTAGCTATATATGCGTTTTTTCAATGAGCATGTCCTCGTTGTCTAGGAAAGGAGTGTGTTTTTCAGAGATAAAAACGTGTGGAAGCTGCCTACCTGTGTTATCGACGAGGTGATATACATAAGGAGAGATGGTCGCGAGACTCATCAAGTTCGCTGCATAGTACACAAGACTGGTGTGTCCCCATGCTTTGCATGCGCTGCCCAGAATAAAGCTTCTCTCATCAAATGATGCTTTGCCTAAGCGACCCAAAGAGAGTTTGATAGAGTGAGGAAACACTGACAAGCTTGAATGAATGATTTGTGTTGTTGATCCTTTGACCTAAAGGTCGATACTTATACAAATTACAATAGCTAACGATATGGCAATATCTAACAAAAGGAAACCTAAATATACACAATATCTCTTATTTACTTGGGCATCAAGAGTATCTCTAATACCCCCCCTCAAGTTGGAGCATGAAGATTTTGAATGCCCAACTTGAGTAAAAATGCATCAAATTCTCTTCTTCCCAAGGCTTTTGTTAAAATATCAGCAAGCTGATCTGAAGTGCGGACGTGAGCTGCTTTAACAATACCTTGAAGCATATAATCTCGAACAAAATGACAATCGATTTCAATATGCTTTGTCCTCTCATGAAACACCGGATTAACGCTAATATGTAAAGCAGCTTGGCTATCACACAACAAAGTAATCGGTTCTGTATGATCAATCCCAAGCTCGAAGAGTAACGATTTAATCCATTTCAGTTCACGACAAAGAGCAGCCATTGCTCTATATTCAGCTTCGGCGGAAGAACATGACACAGTTTTCTGTTTCTTGGTTTTCCAAGATATTGGTGAGTCGCCAAGTTGAACAAACCAACCGGTGAGAGATTTCCTTGACAAAGGACAACTGCCGTAATCCGAATCACACCATCCTGTGACATGAAGTGAAGAATTAGCGCGTAGAAGAATGCCTTGCCCAATAGTCCCTTTTAAATAACGAACCACTTTTATAGCAGCTTCCCAATGATCGTGGCGTGGTTGTTTCATGAATTGTGACAAAACATGGATAGCGTAGGAAAGATTTGCCTAGTAGAAGCAATATACACTAGGCGGCCAACTAATCGGCGATATTCTCCGGGATTTGGCAAAATCGGACCATCAGCAACGGCTAGACGATGGTTTTGATCAATAGGAGAACCTGCAGGCTTACATCCGAGAAGACCAGTCTCCGTGACAATATCAAGAGCATATTTTCTTTGACAAACATAAAAACCTTCCGGACTGCGAGCTATTTCCAAACCAAGAAAGTACTTAACAGGACCGAGATCTTTCATCTTGAAACAAGTAGAAAGATAATCTTTAAACTCTTTGATAGCAGACGATGAATTACCAGATATCATCAAATCATCCACATAAACCAAAATCTGTAAAGAGACACCATTACGATGAAAAACGAACAAGGAGTAATCAGACCTTGTTTGTTTAAAGCCATATTGAAGAAGAGCATCGGCCAGCTTGGCAAACTAACAACGGGGAGATTGTTTGAGACCGTATATCGATTTGCGGAGGCGACAAACACAAGTATCACCAGGCAAAGAAAACCCAGGAGGAGGCTTCATGTAAACTTCTTCATCAAGATCACCATGAAGGAAAGTATTATGAACATCCATTTGGTGAACTTCGTAATTTCGTTTAGCTGCAATATCCAAAATGGTTCGAACTGTGGTCATCTTCGCAACCGGAGCAAAAGTTTCTGTATAATTTAAACCTTCAACTTGGTGATTTCCCAAAGCCACTAAGCGAGCCTTATAGCGTTCGAGAGAGCCTGATATAGTCCATATTTTACCCTCCATCCATATGATTTAAGTGTCGTTTTTAGAGTCTTTCTAGTGTTTTTGTAGTGTTTTACTATGTAAACAGGTCAATGTACGTTTGGAGCTTGCTAGGAGCAAAAGTAACAAAAAGGATTCATTTTGGAGCTTTTTGGAGACATTTGAAGATCAATGCGGATTCTCAGCTTTCACTGACCAGAAACACGATGTGTGTCGATCGACAGGCATTAGTTGTGTCGATCGACAGGCGACCTGAAAGCAGAGCTGTTCGAGATCTGAAGCCCAATTCGTTTCCTACTCGGTTTTGGATTTTAAAGACCGACTTAATCAAGCCCTAGACGTCCAGAAGACTTGTATATATAGTTGTTTTAGGTTTTCAAAAGAGACATCCAGACTTTGTCTAAGCTTTAGCAAGAGATATCCACTTTGTTTTAGGTTTTGAGAAGAGAGCTTTGGGGAGATCATTCTGTCCTGATCCTTCAAGTCCTGATTATGAACCCCTGTTATTTCTTACTCTTAATCTTAATAATGATTTCGTTTTCTATCTCTTGTGTTATTGCTTTGATTATGTCTGAGTAATTCACTAGTTAGATTTAGGGTTTTCTCACAAAGGTTTGATGGTTTGATTTAATGAATTGATTAGTTAAGGATTGTCTATCTTAATTGTTCTTAATCTGAGATTGTTCTTATTGCTTATTTTTGATTGATCACCTTGAATCTGAACTTAGGTTGTTAGTCTCTGCGAAAGTAGGATTGATAGCTTGAACCTATCTCTAGATTAGCAACACTCCTGATTCACAACGACAGTTGGTTTTAGGGTCTTGTGAACATATTGAACCTGAACTTTAAAGCTGATTTAGATTCCTTAGAATTCACAACGACAGTTGGTTTTCTGTTTCTAGATTAAGGAGTATTCACAGCGACAGTTGGTTTACTTACTTTTATGTTTGAGTTCTAGAACATTGATTAATTTATCCTGACTAATCATTCTATTTATCATTCCTGATTTCCTGAGAATTCCCTGGATCTAACGCTTTCTCTGATCTGTTTACAACTCTTTTAATATTCTGCAACTATTTTCCTTCTTTTACATCTATTTGGTTTAGCATAATCTGAGACTTAAAGCCTATTGTGTAACTAAGTCCCTGTGGAAACGATCCCTAAGTACTACAGTGATCTCTTAATTTGAGAGAGTAGCTCAGGGTAAATTTGAGCATATCAAATTTTGGCGCCGTTGCCGGGGACTTTTTGTCTACCATTAGGTTCCAGTTTAGGATTTTGTCTAAACTTTTTCTTTTTACTTTACTCACTTCCTCTTTTTCTTTCTTTTTCTTATGTGTTTCAGGTGCATGTCCAGTCGCATAACCAGAAGTACGCAGAATCCTGAGTTACTGAGCTATTCAACGGAAGAACTTGGGAGAATCGAAAGAGAAGGAAGAAAGAACAAAAAATCAGCTGAGATGGAAAGACAAGACGCTCCGATTCTCCAGGCTGATGGGACCTATTTGAATGCAGCAGGCCAAGTTTGTGATGAACACGGCCAGATCATACCGCCAGTTGATGCGAGAGCATTGGCCGCAGCAGGAGGCAATCAGCTTCCAAACCCGCACCATGTCGATCGACAGGCACCTGGCCGTGTCGATCGACAGCATGGACGAGAACAGCCTGTAGGCGCTGATGATCCTGAAAATGCTCGGACTCTTGCCGAGTACAATCGTCCAGACTGATGAGTTCCATTTTTACCGTTTTCTATCTAGGATTTAGGTTTGTTTATTGAATCAGCTAACTTATATTAGATAGATATTAGGACTATATGCTTCACTTAGTGTATTACAGGTCTGAGAAGCAAACATTGGAAAAGAAGGAGTTTTGGATCATTTTGGATGCAAATATACATTTAAAGATGCAGAGTCCAGCAGACCCGTCAGAAGTATGGCCTCAGACGAAGACCTTTCCACCGTTAGATCATTCTGAGATTTTGACACAAGATAGCTAAGGGAATTAGCTTTCATCTCCAAGTGGTTTGAAGGAAATCCAACGGTGCAATCAAGAGTTATGGTCGATTTACTGAAGACAGGTCAACCTGTTGACGAAGCCGACACTGACGAGAGTGAGGATCGACCGGTCCAATGTTGGGATCGATCGATCCCATGAAGAACTGCGGCCCAAGCCCATGAAGATAAGGACCGATCGATCCAGCCCATAGATCGACCGGTCCACCGCCTCTTTTGCCTCTTCTCCAAGATTTTCCATTTCTTTTCTTTCCATTTGTTGCTCTCTCCTTTTCCTATATAAAGGAGGCACGACCCCTTGTATTTTACACACACGAGAATTCATTCAAAAACTTTTCTTTTGTTTGTGGGCAAGAGACCTCAAAGCTCTCTAGCTCCTTTTTAGTTTTATTTTAAGAAATAAAGATGTTTTCCTTTATTGAATTCTTTGTTTCCTTTTCCATGTCCGAGTAGTTTCCTTATTAGGTTTAGGATTTCGGAAGGGATGTGATTAATTCGTTAGGTTGTTAGTTTGGGAATTTAGGTTTATAGTTCTTCATCTATTGTTGTTCTTAATGCTAGAATTAGACTGATCACCTATTTTTAAGATCTTAGGCGGTACGAAAATAATCGTTGGAATCAACATTAGGCGAGCAAGGTTTCATGACTTGAGGCGAAAGTCCTGGCCATGACATCTTGTGAACTTATCAATCTTATTCTTAATGCTAGTATTACTCTAGGGATCGCGCGAGAGCGGGTTGTCTAATATAGTATTACTAAGTAGGTATTTGCGCGAGAGCGAGATGTCTTATTAATTGTGAATTGAGTTCATGAACTATTCTTTAATATTCCTTAAATTCGATTTACTTGTTTCACATCCTGGAATAATACCCTAGACCTAATGCTTGTCTCATTATTGAATTTCCTGTTTGAATCAATCATTGCTTAAAACAAATCTCTTAATTTGCTCCTAGCTGTATTTAGTCTAATTGTCTTATAGTGCAACTTTGGTCTCTGTGGATTCGACCCTTTAATACTACAACTGATTGCCGTATTTGATCCGGTAGTTGTTTTATTCTAGGTTATTATTTGACCAAAGATCAAATTGGCGCCGTTGCCGGGGACCATTAGATTGCCTCTAGGATTTTTAGAATTGAATTAAGTCTAGGTTTTTATTTTTCGTTTTACTAATCTATTTTATTATTATTCAGGTGAACAATGGAAGAAGCTAACCAGAGAACACGAGCCATGAACCAAGGCGTCCTTGATCCTGCCACCCCGCCTGCCAGACCGATCGATCCCTCTGGAGGACCGATCGATCCTCTTCGTACGCAGCCGAGACGCGTCACTTTGAGGGAGCACAACGCACCGGATCAATTCTACCAGGACCGGTCTGCCATCTCTCTAGTTCAAAACCGTGTCTTCAACGGGACCGCATCGGAGAATCCTCTTGACCACATCGAAACTTTCGAAGGACTGTGCAACACTGCGAAGCAGAACGGAGTGCCCTATGACTATTTAAGGCGTACTCTTTTCAAGTTCTCTTTGGGAGAAAAAGCTTTGAGGTGGCTCAAGCTGCTTGAGCCCGGATCCATTAAGACTTGGGAGCAATGTAGGGGAAAGTTTCTGAACTATTTCTACACCAAGTCTCTATCCGCAAAGATGAGGAACATGATCGTTACGTTTTCGCAAGGGGAAGGTGAACCATTCTGTGAAGCTTGGGCGCGATTCAAGGAGTATTTGAGAGACTGCCCACATCATGGGTATGCAAGGGAGAATCTGATGAACATCTTCTATTGCGGAGTCAACTTCGACTATCAAAAGGCGCTAGACATAGGAAGCCGCGGTGACTTCTCCACCAATACGGCTGACGAGGCCACTCTCCTTATCGATAACCTAGCAGCAAGTAGCAGTGACAAGATCGCTGATACACCTCAAGAGGACGACTATGCTTTCAAAGATCTCAGCTCTAAGGTGGACACTCTCCTACAAAGGAATCGGCGTGTCATACGTCGAAAGGCTCCCAATAATCTTGATCTTGACGAGACTGAAGAGCTCCACTACTTGGGAAGGCAAGCGAACTTCCAGGGCTATGGAGGATACCCCCACCAAGCGTATCCACCGCAACAAGGTTTTCAACCTTACTCCGGTGCATATCATCAGCCTAATCCGCAAGAGAGCAGACTCGAAGCGATGATGCGCACCCTCATGGATAGCCACCAGCAGAGCTCCAATAACATCAACGTCAAGATCGACAGCATGTACAATGACTTACACGGGAGGATCGAGACGTTAAGCACTCACATGCGTATACTCGAAAATCAAGTAGCACAATCGGCAGCCTATGTTCGAGCACCACCAGGGGTACTTCCAGGGAAGCCAGAAAACAACCCCAGAGAGTTCATGCAAGCAATAACGCTAAGAGGAGGGAAAAAGTACGATGAACCCAAATGGCCAGAAGGTACCAGTCCACCCGCTGGACGGACCGATCGATCTCCACCTAAGATCGATCGATTGGTACAAGGAAGCGGTTCACGACAAGAAAGGGGGATCGATCGTTCTCCGCTTCAGATCGATCGATCCGCAGTTGACAGTGTCCCAATCCCTCCAAGAGTCAATCCATTCGATGTGGAAGACTTCGATGAGATCTTGAGAGATCCAGAGAACGAGGAAGTCCCTGTTCAAACTCCTAAACCCGCAGCCATACCAGCACCAGCAGCTCAACGGAAAGCACCTTTTCTAGTTCGACGACGAAACGCGATGCGCGAAAAGGAGTATGACAAGATGAAATCAGTAGTGGGAGATCTCCAAGTGAAACTTCCATTTGTTGAAGCCGTTCAAATGGTGCCATGCCTTAAGAAGCTTATGAAAGACATTCTAACAAACAAGGCTAACTTAGAGCAAGGAGCCATGCATCTTACGCATGAGTGCAGTGCGATAATTCAAGACCAGCTGCCCGAAAAGCATAAAGATCCTGGTCCATTCACTCTGCCATGCTCAATTGGGGATTTAGACTTCAGGAAATGTCTTTGTGACTTGGGAGCAAGTGTGAATCTCATGCCACTTAGTGTTGCGCAACAACTCGGTTACTTCTCCTTTAAACCAACCAGGGTGACTCTCATATTGGCTGATCGATCGACGAGACGTCCCGAAGGGGTTATCGAGAATCTACCAGTTAAGATAGGAAACAGTTGTATCCTTACCGATTTCATTGTCTTGAAGTTCGACAAGGAACTGCGGAATCCCATCATTCTTGGAAGGCCATTTCTCGCCGCTGCTGGAGCCATGATTAACGTGAAGGAAGGGAAGATCGAACTCCGCATGGACAATCTTATAATGGAGTTCAACCTGGAGCGACTTGCCAAGAATCCCACCATAGATAGTCAAGCTTTTCAAGTCGACGCAATGGAAGAACTAGCAGACGAAGTATGCGAAGAAGTGTGCTCGACCGATTATGTTCAGACAGCCCTGACTAAGCCAACTTACGAACTAAGCTTTCACTGTTCGGAGATTGCGGAGTTGATAAGCCAACTTGACCAAGCACCAATAGCTGAAAGGGAAGTGTTCAGCCTGCCATTGAGTAACGGATTGACCGATCCGGCGAAAGGATCGACCGATCCGGTGTACGCCTTCGACATAGGAGCTGAGGTGGACGGACCGATCGATCTGGACCTTGGAACGATCGGTCCCACTCTTAAAAACCTTTCAAAGCCAAAAGAAGATTGGAGCGAAGCATCCGCACCGAAGGTCGAGCTCAAGCGACTTCCTGCAGGACTCAAGTACGCGTACCTGGGGCCGAATTCCACCTACCCAGTAATCATCAATGCTAGTCTTAACAACGTGGAGACGGCACTTCTGCTCAGCAAGCTACGACAGTACCGGAAAGCCTTAGGTTACTCTCTCGACGATATCACTGGTATCTCGCCTGAGCTTTGCACGCGTCGCATTCATCTCGAGGATCCATCTAAGTCCTCCATCGAGAATCAGAGACGCATGAACCCCAATCTTCGAGAAGTAGTGAAGAAAGAGATTCTTAAACTTATAGCCGCAGGAGTAATTTATCCAATCTCGGATAGCACATGGGTGAGTCCAGTCCACGTAGTGCCAAAGAAAGGTGGTGTTACTGTCGTCGCCAACGAGAAGAACGAGTTAATCCCGACTCGTACCGTTACAGGCCATCGGATGTGTATCGACTACCGGAAGCTCAACGCCGCTACAAGGAAAGATCACTTCCCACTGCCGTTCATTGACCAAATGCTTGAGCGCCTGGCTAATCATCCGTACTATTGCTTCCTCGACGGATACTCCGGATTTTTCCAAATCCCAATTCACCCTGATGACCAAGAGAAGACTACGTTCACGTGCCCATATGGTACGTTTGCATATCGACGAATGCCTTTTGGGCTTTGTAATGCGCCTGCCACTTTTCAGCGGTGTATGATGTCTATCTTCACCGATCTTATTGAGGACATCATGGAGGTATTCATGGATGACTTTTCGGTTTATGGCTCATCTTTCTCCGCCTGCCTAAATAATCTCTGCAAGGTTTTACAACGATGCGTGGATAAACACTTAGTCCTCAATTGGGAGAAGTGCCACTTCATGGTCACCGATGGCATCGTTCTTGGCCACCGCATATCGGAAGGAGGGATCGAAGTTGACAAGGCAAAGATCGAAGTCATGATGAGTTTGCAACCACCGAAGACGGTGAAGGAAATACGAGGTTTCTTGGGACACGCGGGTTTCTACCGGCGATTCATCAAAGACTTCTCTAAGATAGCCAGGCCGCTAATCCAGCTTCTGTGCAAGGATGTCCCATTTGTTTTTGATGACAAATGTCAGGAGGCATTTCTCATTCTGAAGAAGGCACTTGTGTCCGCACCCGTAGTACAACCGCCAGATTGGACTTTACCTTTTGAAGTTATGTGCGATGCAAGTGATTTCGCCGTTGGTGCGGTACTCGGACAACGAAAAGATGGTAAACTCCACGTCATCTATTACGCTAGTCGAACGCTAGACGGGGCACAGACGAATTATGCTACCACAGAAAAGGAGCTTCTTGCGATCGTGTTTGCTTTCGAGAAGTTTCGATCTTACTTAGTAGGTTCGAAAGTCATTGTCCATTCTGATCACGCCGCTCTCCGCTACTTGCTTTCTAAGAAAGACGCCAAGCCACGACTTCTGCGATGGGTTCTCCTCTTACAAGAATTTGATCTCGAGATCCGTGACAAGAAGGGGGTCGAGAATGGAGTTGCCGATCACCTTTCCCGTCTGAAGATTGAAGCGGACGTTCCTATCGATGATCGCATTCCGGTGGAAAACGTATACGTGATCTCACTCCTCAAAGAGCTTTACGAACCCGTCGCCGATGTTCAAGCAATATCTCGAGCCGTTAATGACATTCCCTGGTACGCTGATTACGCCAATTATCTATGTGCCGGAGATGAACCTCCAAACTTTACTGGATATGCGAAGAAGAAGTTCTTACGGGATGTGCGACATTACTTCTGGGACGATCCATACCTCTACAAGCGTTGTGTCGACGGGCTCTATAGGCGATGCGTCGCCGAGTCTGAGATGAATGGTATTCTTTACCACTGCCATGGGTCCGCATACGCTGGTCATTTCGCTACATTCAAGACTGCTACGAAGGTTTTACAAGCCGGACTATGGTGGCCTACCCTATTTCGCGATGCACACACTTACGTTTGCAAGTGTGACACATACCAACGACGTGGGAATATGAGTAAGCGAAACGAAATGCCTCAAAATTACATTTTAGAGATCGAAGTCTTTGACTGTTGGGGAATCGATTTCATGGGACCCTTCCCTAGCTCTTATGGGAATGAATACATCCTAGTTGCGGTCGATTACGTCTCTAAGTGGGTAGAAGCTATAGCCAGCCCGACCAATGATCATAGGGTGGTTCTCCATCTTTTCAAACACGTGATCTTTCCACGTTTTGGCATCCCTAGGATCGTTATCAGCGATGGCGGATCGCACTTTATCAATAAGACATTTGCCGGCCTCCTTCGGAAGTATGGTGTCACACACAAGGTCGCTACACCCTACCACCCTCAGACAAGTGGACAAGTAGAGGTCTCTAACCGGCAAATCAAAGCTATTTTGGAGCGCACAGTGAATAGTACGCGCAAAGATTGGTCGCTGAAGCTTGACGATGCGCTATGCGCTTATCGAACGGCGTACAAAACACCAATCGGCACCACACCATTTACGATGGTCTACGGGAAGGCTTGTCACTTGCCAGTTGAATTTGAGTACAACTCATTTTGGGCCACGAAGCAAATGAACTTCAACACGAAGACTGCCGCAGAAAGACGCCTGATTCAGCTTAATGAGCTTGATGAGATTCGCATGAATGCTTACGAAAGTAATAGAATCTACAAGGAACGCACTAAGGCTTGGCATGACAAGAAAATTGTTCCTAAGCACTTTGAAGTTAATGATCGGGTATTACTCAAGCCCAAATTGTTCCCTGGAAAATTACGTTCTCGATGGGTCGGCCCGTTTCTGGTAACAGAAGTTCGTCCCTATGGTGCTGTGGTACTGGCACGCCCAGATGGTGGTAGATTTGTTGTGAACGGACAACGCTTGAAGCGATATCTTGCTGACGAAGTGATAGAAACACCGAGGTCACTTCGCTTGGCTGCTCCTCCGCCTGCCTAGCACTTCATCCGGTCAAGCTAACGACCTTAAACCAAGCGCTGAATGGGAGGCAACCCATTGCGAACCAGCTCTACACGCAGAATATGCGAAACTTTCAGGTTCATTCTGTGTTACATTTTTTATCTTCGATTTTTCTTGCACACCGGGACGGTGTGAAGTAAGTCTGGGGGAGGAATGTAACCATTCACACTAACATTTTTATTTTTGATTTATGTCTTTACTTTTATTTTTATTTTTATTTGAGTCGGTTTATTGAGTCAAAATAGTTGGAACTTGGAACTTCTTTCATGAATCATGTGTTCGTACTAACATCTTCTGCTATCCGTCATGACTATCTTTTCGAAGAGCTGAAGATTGGAACGCCATAGCCGAACAACTCACCAGAAGTCCCTATCTCTTGGAAATCTGATTGACTTAGCGTTGACTCCACACATGACAAGACGTTTAATTTGGACTTAATCTTCTCAACTTGGGGCTTGGTATACATCGAACGCGACCTCTGACTCAATGCTTTCCAAGACGCGCCAGAAAAAAAAAGAAGTATGGATTCCCCTCTCTTCTCCTGAAAAAGAAAAAGAAGAAAAAGAGAAAAAGAAAAGGGATGTGGTAAACAAAGAAGTGAGCTGAGGGATGCATGGTTACCCCCTTGCATACTTCGGATTCATGAAAACCAACCCCGGGCTAAAAAGAAGATCGATAAAAAAATAGAGTGATACCCTAAAGAAGGGAGAAAACGATCTCAAGAGAGTAAAAGGGAAGAGGAGGAAAGGAACCATAAGAAGAATGTCTTGGGAGCTAGAGGAAGGTGAGCGTCTACGCGATCTTTGATCGATACTCCCTTGTTGAGACCGCATGCTTGTAAAGAATGAATTTAGGGAGTCAACAAAGGAGATTTTGGAACTTTCTTGAGATCTCGGGACACCAGTACGGAGAGTTGCTAAGCCAATGGTTAATACATGTTGTAAGCTCAACTTTGAGTGATGGATTTGCGAAAGAAGTACGGAGATTCTCGAGAAGTTGTAAGTTCTCGTTTTCAAACCTTTCTCTTTAAAATTTGTCTTTTTGATTGTTCTTACTTGAGGACAAGCAAAGATTCAAGTCTGGGGGAATTGATGAGTTCCATTTTTACCGTTTTCTATCTAGGATTTAGGTTTGTTTATTGAATCAACTAACTTATATTAGATAGATATTAGGACTATATGCTTCACTTAGTGTATTACAGGTCTGAGAAGCAAACATTGGAAAAGAAGGAGTTTTGGATCATTTTGGATGCAAATATACATTTAAAGATGCAGAGTCCAGCAGACCCGTCAGAAGTATGGCCTCAGACGAAGACCTTTCCACCGTTAGATCATTCTGAGATTTTGACACAAGATAGCTAAGGGAATTAGCTTTCATCTCCAAGTGGTTTGAAGGAAATCCAACGGTGCAATCAAGAGTTATGGTCGATTTACTGAAGACAGGTCAACCTGTTGACGAAGCCGACACTGACGAGAGTGAGGATCGACCGGTCCAATGTTGGGATCGATCGATCCCATGAAGAACTGCGGCCCAAGCCCATGAAGATAAGGACCGATCGATCCAGCCCATAGATCGACCGGTCCACCGCCTCTTTTGCCTCTTCTCCAAGATTTTCCATTTCTTTTCTTTCCATTTGTTGCTCTCTCCTTTTCCTATATAAAGGAGGCACGACCCCTTGTATTTTACACACACGAGAATTCATTCAAAAACTTTTCTTTTGTTTGTGGGCAAGAGACCTCAAAGCTCTCTAGCTCCTTTTTAGTTTTATTTTAAGAAATAAAGATGTTTTCCTTTATTGAATTCTTTGTTTCCTTTTCCATGTCCGAGTAGTTTCCTTATTAGGTTTAGGATTTCGGAAGGGATGTGATTAATTCGTTAGGTTGTTAGTTTGGGAATTTAGGTTTATAGTTCTTCATCTATTGTTGTTCTTAATGCTAGAATTAGACTGATCACCTATTTTTAAGATCTTAGGCGGTACGAAAATAATCGTTGGAATCAACATTAGGCGAGCAAGGTTTCATGACTTGAGGCGAAAGTCCTGGCCATGACATCTTGTGAACTTATCAATCTTATTCTTAATGCTAGTATTACTCTAGGGATCGCGCGAGAGCGGGTTGTCTAATATAGTATTACTAAGTAGGTATTTGCGCGAGAGCGAGATGTCTTATTAATTGTGAATTGAGTTCATGAACTATTCTTTAATATTCCTTAAATTCGATTTACTTGTTTCACATCCTGGAAGAATACCCTAGACCTAATGCTTGTCTCATTATTGAATTTCCTGTTTGAATCAATCATTGCTTAAAACAAATCTCTTAATTTGCTCCTAGCTGTATTTAGTCTAATTGTCTTATAGTGCAACTTTGGTCTCTGTGGATTCGACCCTTTAATACTACAACTGATTGCCGTATTTGATCCGGTAGTTGTTTTATTCTAGGTTATTATTTGACCAAAGATCACAGACCTCTTCTATGCCAACCGGTCCGCCATTCGTCTTCCTACCATCCAGAGGAATGACTTTGAGCTGAAACCGGCGTTTTACACTCTTGTTGGGCAACATCCTTTCCATGGTTTGCCCAATGAACATCCGATGGACCACATAGAGAACTTTGAGGACATTGCGAGCAGCATTAAAGCTAATGGAGTCTCTATGGACTACATGTACTGCAAGCTTTTCCCACATTCACTGAGTGGAGAAGCTTCTGCATGGTTGAAGAATCTAGAACCTGGTTCTTTAACTACCTGGGAAGAGACCAAGAACGCATTCTTATGCAACTTTTATGATGATGCGCGTTCAGAGGAGCTGAGAAAGAAGATCTCTCAATTCACCCAGGGACCAGCTGAAGCCTTTAAAGCCGCTTGGGTGCGCTTTAAATCTCACCAAAAGGATTGTCCTCACCATGGGTTTAGCACCGTCCAACTTTTGGGAATCTTCTATCGTGGTATTGATTGGAGGCACCAAATGGCTCTTGACGCAGCAAGTAACGGAAATTTCAACACTCGCTACCCTACTGAGGCTATGAAACTGATTGAGAACTTGTCGCAAGCAAACAGCACCAAGAATGCTGATCTTGAGCGAAAGAAGCTAGCAGGGACTGGCAGTGGAAAAGAAATTGCTGAAGTGAATGCGAAGATTGATATGGTTGCCAACTTTCTGATGGGCAAGAAATCTGTCAACTTTGCTGACCAAGTTGAGACCATTGAGCCGGAACAACAAGGAGACGAAGAAGATGTCAACTATGTGAATGGTGTAGGTTTTCAGGGACAACGGTTTGGAAATCAGCAGGGAAACAGAGGCTACAACAACTCAAGTGGACAACGTTTTGGTTCACCAGGTTATGTTTCCAAGACGGATTTTCAGAAGAACTTTCAGCCCAACACCAACAACTCCAGCTACACCAGGACCTATGGTAACTCTTCTTACCAAGCTCCTCCGCCTAAGAATGACGTCACAGCCATGTTCGAGCAGTTGCTAGAGGGACAAGAAAAGCTCACTGTTTCTCTAAACGGCAAGCTTGACAATGTTTACACAACTCTAAACGACAAAATCGAGGCTCTTAACACTCATGTCAAGAAGCTTGATGTTCAGGTTGCGCAGACCGCTGAGACTGTTAAACGCCAAGAGGGTTTTCTTCCTGGAAGAACCGATCAAAACCCCAAGCATTGCAAAGTCATTTTGATCCGAGAAGGGGATGCAGTTTGGGAATATGAAGAGAGTGATGAAGATGAGTACGAGGAAGATACTTTTGAGGATGTTTCTGTGATCTTGACATCTAATTTGACTAGGCCACGAGCTTGGAAACGTGAAGCACTAGCAGGAAATTGAGGATGAGAAGTGTAAGGCTATGCTTGAAAAGATCAAGACCGAGATCCCTACCAATGACAACGAAGACACTCCATCTCCAATGAAGCGTCTAGTTCGAAGAATGGTTTTGAATGGTCTAACTCCTGAGGAAGGAGCTTTGCTTACACGAGATCTCAGTGTAGTTTTCTCAGCTCAGGTGCATAAGAAGAAGCAAGAAAAGAAACAAGAAGTCGTGGTTTCCGAGGAAGTTAGTGCAGTTATTCAAAACAAGCTTCCTAAGAAGTTATCGGATCCAGGCCGTTTTGTCTTGGATTGTTCGATCTCAGAGGAACACTTCACCCATTCCCTATGTGACCTTGGCTTTAGCATTAACCTGATACCTCATTCTGTAGCCAAGAGACTTGGGAAAACGGACTTCAAACCGACGAATGTCTCTTTGATTCTTGCGGATCGTTCTACGAGAGTTCCAATAGGGATCCTTGAGGATGTGCTAGTTCAAATCGGGGAGTGCACCATACCTGCTGACTTTGTGGTTTTAGACTATGACAAGGAACCACAAGACCCACTTATCTTGGGACGCGCTTTTCTAGCCACCGCGGGCGCAATCATTGATGTCAAGAAAGGTCATATGTCTCTGAATGTTGATGGCAAAGTGCTGAACTTCAATACGTTCAAGCCACGGGTTTCACTTCCTGAGAATCCACCAGCCATCCTCCCAACCATTGCAACGGACCCCGGGGCAAAGAAACCTCATAAGTCAAAGAAGAAGAGAAATTCTCCAAAAGTTTCTACACCTTCTGCAAAGGATGTTGAGCCACCTCTTCTCTCTAAGTCATCAAATGCATACACGCCACCTTCGA